>OY987266.1:8789691-9389691 GCA_963920665.1 Straminergon stramineum
AAGAGAAGCGGATAGAAAACGTAAATTTACTGCTAAATCAGATTTGGAGCCTGTCTCTCCTAGTTGGAAGGATTCGTTTCATTTGAAACACTATTTCCGACATAGACATGGCCGTCATGTAGTTGTAGAAGGTGACCCTAGGAAAGAAAATGTTCAAGATAAAGAAATAGATCCAGTTGAGATTGAAAGAAGAAAAAAATTGTTAGTAGAGGAAGGATTTAGGGAACATCATACTTTGTGTGATCCAATTTGTGTTTCAAATACTCCATCACTGGAAGGCTCAGAAGAAGAGCAAAGTGAGGAGGAATATTTGGAACAATCCAAATTGGAAGGAGTTGGGGAAATTAATCCTGAAATTAATAACCCACTACTAGTAGATTCCCCATTAGGATCCTTTCAGGGTAGGTCTACACCACCTGGAGTTAGTCAGGTTAAGCCAAATTGGTACGAAAATCCGACTTGGAGTCCTGACAGGAAGAAGATTCAAATCCCATTAGTATTTCGTAGTAAAGACAATTTGGAAACAGTAAAACGTAATTTAGAAGAATCTGATTTTTCTAATTTTCGTGAGTTGTCCAATTATAGTCATTCCTCAAGTTCTAGTGGGAAAAATTTATCCATAGAAGTTGTCAGTATAATGGCAGCTCCTGCTCAAATACCAGTCGTAATGCGGCCTGGAGATGAGGCCGATAGACCCTATTCGCTTGTTCCATTTCCAAGTTTTAATGGCCGAATGGGAGATGATCCTGACAGTCATGTTCATCAATTTTTAACATGTTGTAATTCTAATAATGCACGCACACCAGCTCATTTTTGGAGCATATTTCCTAGTACGTTGCATCATCAAGCCAATAACTGGTTTCAAAGACAACCTGTAGGTTATTTTACTACATGGGCTCAGTTAAGAGATGCATTTTTAGCCCATTTTCGCCCAGCAGCTTATCAAGAGAAATTATTTGAAAAACTAGCAGAATTACACATGGCAAGTGGGGAGCGGATAGATAGTTATTATGGTAGGTTGGAAGAAATAATGCTTAGATTACCAAATCATAATTATCCAGACGCTCATTTTATGCGTCAATTTATAAATGGGTTGTATCCACCCAAGTTGAAAGCTTTTGTGAAAGAAGTTAGTCCTGCCGATTTACCAGCGGCTTACAATAGAGCCAAGTTATGGGAGGAAGTACATTTAGGGGAAACATACATAAATCCTAACCTAGTGCAACCTAGCTATATTGACCAAATTGGAGTGCCAAGAGAGGATAACTTTCAATCTCAACTGGATCTATTTCTTTATCTTGAACATTTTCTTTCCTAGGTTCACCTTCTACAACTACATGACGGCTATGTCTATGTCGGAAATAGTGTTTCAAATGAAACGAATCCTTCCAACTAGGAGAGACAGGCTCCGAATCTGATTTAGCAGTAAATTTACATTTTCTATCCGCTTCTCTTTTCTTCGCTCTTTCGTCCCTAGCTTGTTTACTAGATTCCGCCGGTATAGACGTGCTGCTCATCACCGTGCAACATGCCTAGACCAACGCATCAAAAAGAAAAGAAAAGAAATTAAACCTATTAGGACGCCTCCCCGGCAGCGGCGCCAAAATGTAGATAAGCTTTGGTACTAAGTTTTAAATTAAACAAACCCAAGGCTAATATTAAAAGTTCGTTCGTAGGGAGGCTAGTTAAATAGGATTACTTCTAATGGACTCTTATTAGGTCATTGCAATTGTAGAATAATATAGGAAATATGTTCTTTAACCACATAAACAAATGTTTTTCCTCACGCGATATGACTAATTACTAGATTTGCCACTCCACTCTTAAAGGCCACAAGGGTTAGATAAAGCTCCCAGTTTATTAATTCTTTAATTAAGCTTTTTCTTTTGACTATCTTTATAACTTTTATTCCCACTTGGAATTCTTTATTCTTTAATCCTTTAAGCTTTTCCAAATCAGACTTGCTTCTTCCCGAATAGGTCTTCTTAGCTTCCAAGTACCAAATGGTTCATGTCAGACTTCCCATCTACCAGTGAATCTTCTTCCACCAACTCGGAATTGACTTCACTCAACCACACTGTTCCACTTCTAAATAAAATCCTACTTGGAATTAACTCCTCTCAGTTTCCCACTCACTGAACTCTCCAAATTGGTTTTTAATCATCTAAATAACTCATACATAACTACCAATTTGGATAAAAAATAATAAACACATACATTCATTAAAATATTCCATTCAGATTCTCCCACTTGTCAGACTATGCTCTTGACTTGAAAAACACCACTCTCAAACATCAACATCAAATTGGAATTAAACTCCATACATGCAAACAGACCACATACATACAGAACTACAATTCGGCCTGAATAAAATTTATTATAATACCAAATTGGTGAGTAAATCACCATTTACACTTTTAACATCAGTTATGCAGATTGATCATCCCACACATTCTCACAACTATCACTGCAAATTATCATTTATACTCTAATTGCCTTCCTAATTGGAATCTAATTTACAATACTCTTGACATTCCAACTAGGCTTTAATAATTCTTCACTATTTCAACCAAGCATGTTTCACAATTTTTGCTCTCAACATGATATTCATCTTTTCAGCACAGACTTTCTCAAATTTAACATTTAACAAATACTTCTTCAAATCAATCTCCAACTTGGATAATTCCATTTAAAACTTCCATGCTTCTGCACATTAACACACCACCGCCACACACTGGCACACATACATCCCAACTAGGACACAAACTTACACTAATCCAAACTTGGATTAACACAGACACAACTCCCAACTAGGAAATCACACAAGCACACAAAAAAAACGAAACATACACAGCCTTACTGACTGGGACACGCACTGGAATTCACTCAACAGCCGGTAAAAGAAAAATGCAAACAAATTGGACTTAAGAGACAATGCCAGACAGTTACCAACTCGGCTAACAACCACCTCACCACAGCCACCCATTTGGATCCCATTCGTCAGACTGCCATCATCCAATTCGGCTGACATGCCAGACACTCAACCACTAACCACCTAATTGGAATCTTAACTAGGAATTTAAACCTCAATCCTCCCATTAGACAATCAAACAACCCCAATTGGAATAAAATCAGTGACTAACATCCTATTTGGACAACACAAAACACCAAATAACACCCAAAACCGTCACATTTTACTAAAAATATCTCAAAAATTAAGACAGTGGTCATCCTACTCGGTTATCTACATGAAGTGTAGTTGCTCGAGTTTTGCAAGGCCAAAAAATGGCTTTTTGTCAATTTAAATGCTAATATCTTGCAATCTACATAGTGGAAATTTCTGAAAAAAATTTCACATCTTCTCAAACCAGTGTAATACAAGATCTTACGGTCACATGTGTCCAAAAATGTATTTTTTTCTAAAATTTGGTACTTGTACTAAAAATGACAATTTTGAAGTGTTTTTGGTGAAAACATAGTCAAATACAATTAGGGGTTAAAACCATGAAACCTCAATTTTTTAGGAATTATGAACATGAGTTTTGGCTGCTTGACTTCCAACTGTCATGAGAATGTGACTTTGAAGTTTTCTATTTCTTGTGTGTGGTTGTTTCTTCAGTTGTTGAAAAGTGCAGGAGTGCTGACATTCATGGGAGGTAATCTCGGCACTCCACTCTAAGAGGGTGTATTTCAATTGCCGCACATTTCCTCCAAAGGGGAGACACACACACACCTTGATGCAAGTCCACTTCGACCCCGCGGGAACTAAGCAGAAATGTATGATTTTCTTGTGTCTCTCTCCATAAATCCTTAATTCAATCCTCACTAATTGAAAATCTCAAAAAAACTATTTGAAAATCTAAGGATGACACTATTCCCATAATGACATGTCCCAATTCTACTCTAGACATTTGAATTCTTTGGAATGATGAGCTACTATTGCTTTTAATACAGGTCTCATTTTCAGATCCCCAGAGCTTTCTACAGTACTGAACTGTTTATGAGTCTTTCGCTTTGGGGGCTACAGACAACAAACTACTTGTGTTTGTTTTTCACTGAGCACATCTGAGAGTTTCTTTTTCCAGGTAACAGTGGTGGAGGTGAGTAGCTGGAACTCCCCTGGAGGTTATTTTCATTCATATTAGCTGACAACATAACTTGCTGCTGCTGCCCTACTCGAAGCTTGTTGCCCATGTGATGTCAAACTTGACAATACTTGGGACAAAAATGGTGGACGTTGCAAGACTAAATCCTGTTAATACCAGTTTGGCAAGATCAGTGAAGACTTGGCCACAATGCCCAAAATTTTTGAATACATCAAAGCTGGCACAGCCAGAGCTCAGGACAACAGCATCTCCAGCAACAGCAATTCCACACAATGGAATCAACAACAGTTGTAGCCTCATCAATTGTGGGCATATGACAATTTCTTTCTCTTTTCTCCTTAAAGCATCTGAAACTTCATGTCAGTTTACATTTGTCAGGTTAGGGCAACCCTTGAGGTTAAGACATTTTAAGACATTTGAAAGCTGGAGAGTTGCTTTTAAGGGTTTTATGGTAACAAAAGGCCATAACAAGGAGAACCAATGCAAATGCAATACTGGCTTATATGAAGCTGAAAGATGTTGGATGGAAAGGCAAACCAGACCCAAGAGCAAAGCATGGAGCATATGCAGGTAATTATTAGCAGGATGTCAAGCTCTTACCAGGTTGTGCGAAAGAGCGAGTGAGGTGAACTGCTTCTGCTAAATGTTCTGAGTATTTACATGGGATATGGAGGCCTGCAATGCACAATTCTTCTTCTATGGCAGGTCCAGATGCTCCAAACTACAATCGAAACTTACAGATGAACGAGTATAGTGCACCAGCCCAGCCCACATAGATGTCTCAGCTTGGCTTATCCACTAACCTAGACTGTTCTCATTTGAGTTTGCATTGTCATACAAAAGCAATGAAAAGCACTAGCATAGAGAGTGAGGGAACTCACAAGTATAATAGCTCGATGGGATTGTAGGATGTCTACTAGACAACCAAATCCAAGTCCCTTCCCCACTGCTCCAGCCTGATCAAGTACTAGTTGGTACATTGCAATAGATTGTTATCTCTTCAAGAAAATATGGACCAAAAACATGGCATAACTTCGTATATTACACTAGGTTTCCGTAACAATACACTGAGCTTGCTTCATTGATGACTTGTAAAAATCTGTACCTCTGGCATCAAATAGCAAGTCAATTAAAAAAATTACTAGAATGTAAACCTCTTCCCAGAAGGCAACGAGCACAAACTTCAATTCTGCTCAAGAAATTCTACCATACTTCAAAGTAGAAAACAAATAGTAAGGCAACAACCTTAGCTATACGAGGAGGTCCTTAAATGGAGCGGGCATTTTGAAGCAACCATAGGAGTGGCTCATATACATAGCATGTGGTTGTTGAAATGGACACCATTTTTTGAGGTAGGAAAATGTTATTGCAAGTGTGATTTTAGGGCGGTGAGCAGTGCTTTTGGACTACTAATGTATGTGATTCACTAATCATGAATGCATCATTTAATTGTGAACACAGAATTCAAGATGACAATAAGAAAGAAATGATAAATATAAAGTTTAGGATACACAATTGTTGTTTTTACACTGTAGCAATACAACATGTACAGAATGGAAGATGGTCCCTCCAAATTTAAATAACTATGATAATACCACAACACTGCATTCTAGCTCCATGGTTCCAAAAAAAAACCCACCTAGGGGACATATTTCTCTTGCTCGATTTAGGACACTTTGTTCCCACATTATGGAACTTTCTTGAACATAGTAAGCACCCACTTCATCTATTTCTGGACCAATTTGCTCTTTTCAAAGGCACATCATAATTCATTATTGCTAAAGTCTATGACCATTATTAGCAACCAACAGACTTTTCAATTTGGATAATCATATCAAATTCATTCTAATTCAAAAAATTACAATTTAAATTGCAATTTGTTTCTTTTCCATTTCTCTCTCTACCAAAAAAATTGGAAATCATTGGACAACTAGTTTCTTTCACACATTTGTTTTTCTCCTTAGATGTGCCATTCTTGAGGCTTCTACCCTAGGCAAGCCTCCAAGCAAGACCACTGCTTTGTTGCCTACAATGCATCTCAAACCAATTTAGGTGGCATCCACATTGGTGGCTGTACTATTGTTCACCCACAACACCTTCTAGTCATCTACACTAAGTAGTGAAATTAAAGAGGTTGCCCCACACTGATTTCTTCACATTTGACATAATGTAAATATTCACTATTATTCTACAAAAATGCACTACTTTTGAATTAGATGTTGTAATTGGGAGTCATGAACCTTCATGTAGACAAATAGAAATATATGTAGAAGTTTTTGATGGCTTGTAAAGTAACTTTCTTCAAAGGAGTAAAGCAACCTAATTTCACTAATTAGTGTAGACACACGACCAAATACATTAATGCGTCAATGTGGCGGCCTTAACCCTAAGTGCCCAAGCTAAAAATGAAAGTCCAATTAGGAAGCTAATAGTTGATTGTAGTGACTTCGATTTCAAACATGCTTTTTATTTTCAAAAATGAAGGAATTTGTTGCTTCTTTACAATGATACATTTTGTTACCTTGAAGCTTCCTAAATGATTGAATTTCAACTCCTATAGATATAGAAGGGGTCATTTGGGACTTGAAGGATAATATCGAAATGGTTGGAAGTCATTGAAACTTGGAGCAGCACTTGAGCTTTAAATGAAAAGAGAAATTTAAGAAAATAGACAACATACATGTTTCCATGCAATGTATAGGAATTCTTAAAAGAAGAAGAGTTGTTTGAATATCTTTTGATTGCAGACCCACATCTAAGGACAAGGCATTCACTAAATACAAATTGATGTATATGTTAATTCATGCACCTCATATGTCAAATACACAAAAAAAACATGTTGCAACTCAAATTAGGCTTTTCAAACCTTTTAGGGTTAACCCTTGGAGGATGCTAAGGCCCCAAAGTGGGCAATGGATGACTTTGAAGATTAATATAGAATGAACAATGCTCCTCTTGGTTCCAAGATTAGATCATTTTTGGCCAAGTTCCTTCGTAATAGGTCTAGTACTCTCATGCTTAGGGACCCAAGGATAGTCTAAATTCTTGAAATTGTAAAGATGTATTACAAAATGCAACTAGAAAGAATAGTTTAATGATGACTTTCAAACAGAAATAATAAAAATGAGATATATCTATGAGGTTAGATCACATTCTACACTAGCCAATATTTTTCAATGAAATTTGAAACCAAAAGTTGGTAATTCCTTCTATTGGAATGGAAAAGGATATGTTGAATCTTTGCAATGTTCAATAGAATTATTTTACCTTGAGTTCAAAATGGTAAGATCTTATTATAGTAATATTTTGAGATTTGATTTTACTTCTTTGTTGAAGTCATTTTATAAGAGCCATTTGTTGAATTGAAAAAGCTAGTTTTTTTAGGCCAAATCTACTTGTGCCCCTTGAAGTATAACACAAGAATTTGCACCCATGCATTTAGATAGATGAAAAGCACAAGTTTCTATGTGTTTAGGACATATTTGCATTCATCTGTTTGAAATTTGAACATCTAATTGGTTTTGTAGGGGTGATAGATCTAGAAGACCAATTAGGAATACAAGGTGTTTTTGTGTATTTGACATAGAAAGTGGATGAATTGAGGTATGTGGTAGTGCCTAGGTTTTGTATTCATGCCAATGAAGCATAGTACTCCCAATTTGAATCATCATTGCACTTCCAACATGTCTAAGAAGCTACCAAATGGGCACATATTCTACATGTATAGTGATGTTTTGAGCATGATAAGGTGTAGGTTTTAAAGTGATACTCAAATGAAAGATGTTAATAGTTGAATTACCAATCAAATAGATGTCTTGCCATATTTTAGTACAAAATTTGTTTTCTAGGAGTTAAATAGAGTACCTTGCCATATGGTTCCGATAGACCTAGAAGTGCTGATGAGAACAATTTAATAATTTTAGCCAAGGCATATATGGTTCAAAATTGAAGACCCACCTTGTAACCCATTAACCCTTAAAGGACGCTCAAGCCAAAAAGTGTTTGATGGATGACATCTTTCTTCATTGGAGAAACAAAGAATGCACCTATTGGTTCAATAATTGGAGCACTTTCAATGACTACCTTGGTCACAAGGGTTGCATCGTATAATCCCTAAATGCCCAAATTACATTTTTTGGCAACATAGCGATTTTGGGCAACTCAATATGAATGGAGTTTTTCTTCTTCTTCTTTGAAATTTGCACACAACATGTGCCCAAGGAGTAGCTTTAAGGCCCAACAATTTTCATAACTTTTGACTACATGGTTAAAAAGTTATTGCATGATATGTAATTTTCATTAATCTTCAGGTAGCCCAAAAATTTCTTAAAAAAATACCTTTTTTAAGAAATAAAAATTTGAAATTGATTTTGTAGATTTAAATGAACATGGAAAGCTTTGAATCATTCCATTTTGATTCATGAGATAAAAGTTATGAGGAGTTTTAGTTTGTGGGTAGTTTTAGATTCTCTACTTGAAAATAAACTTTGAAGTCCTTTATTTAATTCAATTTTCAATATTTTTTGAAAAAAGTAAAATCATAGGATGTAGATTTTTTATCACAACATTACAACAATTGGAATTGGCATTTTTCAATTCTATAACAAAATTCTTCACAAATGGGCAAGTGCAATTTTTGTGTCCAATGAATGATAGGAAATTCTCTTGTGTAGGACACAAGTGCAACTATTCATCCTCAAAACTAGGGGTGGAAAGGGGAGATCTTCTACAGTACTTTGACCTGCAATGGATTTTTTTTAAAGTATATGATGTCACACGGTTCCAGAAGCGATGATTTCCAAGGTCACCTGTCCGTCCTTGGGTTAAGGATTAAGGATTGTAGTCGATTCTAGTTATGTCTCAACATGTTGAAATACTTTGTTGAAAGAGCCATACCACCCTACTTGGTCTGGGAATCAACAGATTGCCAACCCAGTTATTAGAGCACTACTTACTGGACTAACACATGATGTGAATACTTTCTAACAGTCCTTGGTGCTGGCTGGCCATCCCAAAGTGGAACAACAATGCAAAAGACCATGCCACATCCAGAATTAAGGTAGACAAGACTATTATCACCCTGATTTGCAATCTGATTATGTTGGGGCCATTTCCAAGAAGGTAAAATATTTTTCATAGATATGTGCTTGTTTCATGAGTCGAATCCAAGTGGAATTATAATTTTCTGATCAAACTTGTAATTTCTATGAATTTCTGAAGTGGTCTGTCCTGAAATGACAAAATCGTTTGTAGACTAGTCATAAATGTCCTAAAAACAACCTAAAACCACCATTTCATGTATCTATTAGCATTTGGAAATTGACCAATAAAGGAGTGACACGATACCCTAAATGACATTAATTTTCTGATTTTGTCAGAATCTGGAGCAGATTTGACTCATTTCTGGACAGATTTAGATGCTTAAACGGATGGAATTGGGGTCACTTATAGAGTGACGGAATTAGGATGCAGACAGAATTGGGCAAGTCCACCTTATCCATACCCACATCTTTCAGCAGCACCTGAGTGAGAAATAATGAATGGTGCTATGCCCTACACTGTCCACCAATTCCAACAGTTTAGTTTTCATCCCAACACTTCAGGAATTGAAGACCTCTGAATGGATAGATTGAGTCCGCTTCTTCTTTCTCATTAGGTCAGATCATTCATTCTTTGTCCAGAGCAGGTGCATTCAGGCTTGAAAGCAAAGGTTTGTGCATTCTAGCTGTGCATGTTAAACCGAATTCAAAGGACAGAGAACATCGCAGGAAAAGGAAGTGAAATCACAGCAACCCTTCACCGCTCCATCTGATCCCTCTCATACCCGTGTATGACGCTGCTTAATAATTGTAGGAGAGAAAATCCCGTCTAGGTGCCACACAAAAGCCAGACAGTGCGATGCCCCAAAGATGCTGTGAAGGACATTGTTCAAGATTATTTTGTTCTGCAGGTGGAAGCCAAGTCTGCACCACCAAGCCAACCCAACAATTACTGAGATCAATCTGTGGATCCTGAAAAATAAAATTTCACAAACAAGACCGTTAACCCCTAAACGTCCCAGGGGACCCAAAGTGTCCTCACATAGTTTCAAGTCCAATTCAAAGTATTGTAACTTTTGCATCCGATGTTTGAATTCAATAAAATTTGTTGGAAAATTTGCACTCTTTTTTCTAGTTTGTGTGGTAAAAGTTTCAGATCAATCCAAGATGAAATGATTTTTTGGAAGCCAATCGAAGTTCACAGGTTCTATTTGAGTTCACCAAACTGCATTTGATGGTTGCAACTTTGGGGGCTTGTATCTCCTTCATCTAATGTTTGTTTTCAATAAAATTTGTTGGGTTTTGTTCCCCTTGAAGTCTAGTTATTGTAGTATAATTTTCATGTCAATCCAAGATGTTTTGAATGTTTGGGAGCAATTTGAAGTTCAAAATCCCGATATTATTAGATTATAGTGAGCTTCAATGGCTTGTTTCTTTCTTCAAACAAAGTTTGTTCCCAATAATTTTTTGGGGGAAAGTTGCACATACTAGTCTAGTTTGTGTGTCCAAAATTTCATTTCAATCCAAGAAGTTATGAGGAACTAAGAAGCATTGTAATAGAAGGAGGTTCAGGTTTTGATGTGATTTTTGCAACTTTTCTTGCTATTTTTTGACATTTCAAAGCCATTTTGCAGACACAATGAGTGAATTGAATGATATTTTTTTTCACCACTGGGTTTGTACAATGGTTTTAAATCACTCTACAGTTTAAAGTTTTTTTCATTTGAGTAGGTTTAGAAATCAAATTTCACCTTCAAATGTGTTACTAGCAAAATTTCAACACCGTTTTTTAACACTAAAACATTACAATCTTGCAATCTATGTGGCCAAATGACTCCAAATTTGATTCATGACATCTACAATATGTACACTACAAGATTGTATAGTTGAGATTTCTATAACTAGGTGACATTTTGATCTATAACACTGCAAAAGCAATGATGTCTTTAGACCCCCCCAAAAAAACCTTGGACTTTTAAGGCTTAAATCCCTGATTCAAAGGGGATAAATCATTGACCTCTCTGATGTCTAAATGGAGCACATATAATGTGGACATTCCGAAGCCTGTTTCAATTACTAATTAAAGTCCCTCGAATGCCCGGAGATTTCAGCATCCATCTACAGCACGAAGGCTTTTTGATCCCTAACTGAATGCCAAATGGCCAAAGACAAGCCCATTTGTGCAGGACTTGAAATTACTCATCTAACTCACTGTTGTGAGCTTCAAGGACGTAAGGTAATGAAAAGAAGCCGGATGCTACTTGACACGTTGTGACTGCTACAGTCAGAAGACCCATTGGTCTTCCCTTTGAACATTGCTACTAAATAGACTTTTTGGATGATGTCACAATTCTGTTGGCAAAGAATGGCCCATACAGAAATATTTCACATGTCCTTTAATTCATCAACTCCATTATGAAGATTTATTGTACGTCTCCTACATTGAAACTCATGGGATGCAAAGGTTGCTCTCCTACCTTGAAGTTCAAGAAATAATGCCATCCTAGTTTTTGAAAGAATTTGTCAAAGCCTTCACCTTCTTTATTAATATGTGCAATTGATGACAATAGTTTCATTTGGTTTCCAATTGGGAGGTTTTATCTATGTCTCATCTCAATACTAGCAATTCAATAATAAGATCAAATGGATTTGGAGACCTACAAATGAGTCATGTTTGTAGTGTGTATTAAAACTAATGTGCCACTTTTTCCATTATTTTCTAATTTCTAAAACTAAAAATGCCAGCAATGCAATTTTCAAGACATTTTAGTTATTGTTTGTGCTTGAGGATTGCATAAAAGTTTGTATTACTATATAGTATTGCTCATTACAGATTAATTCTATAATTAGGTGATGCAAGAAACACATGTACTATTTTGCATCACACCTTTTGTGTTGGGCATTTTTTGCCATAACTTTTGTATTCTAGCTCTAAATGACTCAAACATATGTTAAATTGAGGAACTGGATTACTAACATCTTTCATTTGGAAGTCATTATAACATGTAATTTTTTTCATGTTCAAATACAACATGTACATGCTATGTGTCATTAGATTGTGTTCAATATGAATACAAACTTGTGTAACTTATGTACATACCAATTCATGCACCTTACTAGTCAAATGCAAAAATGAATGTAGAATGTCGATTAGGATTTTTTCTTATAAATTTTTGGCTGATTTTGAGGTGTCTTTGATTGTTTTTGACTTAATTGTTTGCATATTTTGTGTCTTAATTGTGTGTTTTAAGGGGCTGATTGAATTCTATTTGGTGTGTTTTTTCAATGGTGAATGAATTTTGAATGAATGCATGTGTTGATTTGGTTGGATGGTTTCCTAATTGGAGTGGGTTGGCTATCTAGCCAAGTTTTGGAATTTACTGATCTGTAATCCAAATTGGGTGCTAATTGAGTCCAAGTCGGATTGTATGTGGGATGGGTGTCAAGTCCAGTTGGCTAGTTGTGTGTTAATTCCAATTTGGATTTTTTATGTGTAGTTGGGCGGTTGTTTTTGTAGTTCCAATTTGGTAGTTGATGGTAGTTGAGTTGTCTCTTCCAAATTGGTAACCGCCAAGTTTGGAATTCCTATTTGGTCTGATTTTTATGTCATTTTTCTTTACCCATTGATGAGAGTTCCAATTGGAGTCCCAGCCAAGTAGTGCTGTGTATTTCTTTGTTTTGGAAGTGTTTCCAAGTTGGTTGTGTGTGTGTGTTTATGTCCTAGTTGGATGTTTGCAATTGGAAGAAGTTTGTAATGAAGTGTGCTGAGAAGAATGAGAAAGGAGTGGAAAATAAAGAGAAAAATATTGATTGTAACGGTGATTTTATCACCAATTCGAAAATAAAAATAAAAGAGTATTTAAGCTGAATTGGTGTGTTTGATGGAATGTGACTTGTGCTAATTTAAGTCAACATCCAAATTGGGTTTGCAATGTCGTTGTAGTTATGTTTTGGGGTATGGAATTCCAAGTTGGGTTATTGAATAAGTCAAGATATTTGATTTTAGATATAGAACCTATTAGCATAGAGTTATCCTACTTGACAATCTCCCTTGGAACGAACTTATTATACTAATAGGATAGTTTCTAATTCGGTCATTATCCTTCTTCAACAATGAACATTGTGTTTCAATCCAAATAGGGCTTCTCAACTCGTGAGATTTAAACTTGGTAGGACACTAAGGCCCCAAAGTGAAGTGGTTGATGGATGACTTTCAAGAATATTGTAGAAAATGAAAAGTAGTCATATTGATCCAAGAATCGGATCTTTTTTGGCAAAGTGCCTTGGTGATAGGTCTTGTACTCTCATAGTTGGGCATCCAAGTGTAGTCCAAATTCTTGAAATTGTAAAGATGTATTTTTAAAATGCAACTTGGAAGAATAGTTTCATGACATTTTTTTTAAAAGTGATAAAATGTGATATGTCCATTACTACAAGAAAGTAGTGTCCAAATGTACCCCTCCAAATCTACCAAGAGTGTCTAAATGACAGAAAATTGACAAAATATTGTCCAAATCAACCCCTCCGAATCAACTCAAAATGTCCGAAGCGACACTACTCCCTTGTAGAGCATGTTGTAAAATTATATCCTTCATTGGCCCATATTTTCTTATGAAATTTGAAATCCAAAAATTGGTAATTCCTTCTAAAATGGATAATTATAAATTCAATATTGACAATTTTCAAATCATATTTTTTACCTTGAATTCAAAAATGGTAAGATCTATTTATAGTGATGTTTTGAGATTTTGATTTGACTTTTTTGTTGAAGTCATTTGTTGAAATGAAAAAGCTAGCTTTTTAGGCCAAATCTACTTGTGCCCTTTGAAATAGAACACAAGAATGTGTAATCTTGTACATGGATGGAAAAAACAAGTTTCTATGTATACAGGGCATGTGTGCAATCATTAGTTGTTCGAAATTTGAACATTTGGCCAATCCTTTAAAGATGAAAGGAAGGTCTAGGAAGGCCAATTTGGGATGCAATATGGTGTTCTTGTGTATTTGACATAGAAGGGGGATAAACGAAGGTATGTGGTAGTGCGTGAGTTTTGCTAATGAAGCGCAATATTCCCAATTTGAATCATAATTGTACTTCCAACACGTCTTAAAAGCTACGGGGATTGCAAGAAACACCTATTGATTTTGTTGCGTTTTGCTGATTTTTTTGGGAATACTTTAAAATTAGAAAATTAATTTTTAAAAAAATAAAAAAATATGACTAATGTATATACCTTTAAGATGAAGTAACCCATGGAAGGAATTTCATAGAAAAATTCTCTAAGTAGGAGAACTAGAAAAGTGTTAAGTCTCAAAAAAATACATACCTTGATGTTTTAATTAAGAAAAATAGTAAAAATAAGTAAATACAAATAATAAAAACTGGCCATTTGCAACAACTCTATGGAGATGGTCATTTACCGAAAAAAACACCAAAATAATATTTTATATGTTACATTTGCAAGTAGAAAGAAGCTCACTTTGTAGACTTCTACACCATAAAAAATTAACTATTTTTAAATTTCCTTCCCCGGAAAGCTATAAGTCAACTAGAAGACCATCTCATCAAAATTTCAGCTCAAAATTTGTTTTGGGGGGTTCTAAATAGTACTAAAAACCTCGAAATTGGCATTTGTGACATTGACTTGGGGTCTATTTTTGGATAGTAAATTATTTTTGGAAATTATGAAAAAATTAGGGAAGCTGTACAATAGTCATGAGTACTTTCCCTATAAATCTTGAGTCATTTGGAGCCAAAACACAAACGTTATGGGCAAAAAACTAATCAGCACACATTGTGTGACACAAAATAGGACAGGTGTTTCTTGCAATCACCTCTACCAAATGGTCAAATATTCTATGTATTTGAGCATGATATGGTGTAAAACATAACATGACATTCAAATGAAAGATGCTAATAATTGAATTACCAATCCAATGGATGTGAGTCTTGTCATATTTTAGTACTTAATTAATTTGTTTTCTAGGAGTCCAATCCAATACTATATATATGGTTCACCACAGGCCTGTAAGCAATATTTAGTATTTGCAGTCTGGGCATGCTTCAAAATGGAAGGCCACCTTCTAATTAGGTCATTCTGTTTGCATTAACCCCTAAATGCCCAAGGCTTGTTTTGAGTTTTTTTTGGCATTTGCTCTCAATTGAAAAAAATGCCAACATTTTGAGAAGTTGTATCAATTTTTTTCTGAATCATAACTATATAAATTCAAACTAGACATGTTAGAGATCACATAGGAAAAGAAAACACAACAATATCACATATGGAGTGAAAGATTATAATGTTTGCCCATGAGGGTGTTAAAATTGCAAAAAAGATGTGAAGCCTTTCAATCCTCTTTTCACAAGTCAAATCCAAAAAGTTGGACATGTGACCAGAAAAATATGAGGTTAGAGGGCCTAACATGCATAACCCTGATCAATTTATGGCTTCTCAAAATCTACTCTACAATTTTCTTAAATGAATTTTGAATGTGATTATTTCTCTAAGATCTAGTGTATTTGAGGCTCATTTCCAAGAGCCCTCAACACTACGGAAAGTCAAGATTGCAATGGGTATCCTTGCACAAAATTTTGAATAGAAAAATCACTATCATTCATTTTCAAAATTGGATTTTTGATGCTAAAACTAGACTTCAAAAAGAACTTCCCGGAAACACATACTAGTGAAAATAGAAAATTGGTTAGGTTTTATTTAACTTCAAAGTTTTGCAAACACCACATTTTGATGCCTATGGCATTTAGGGGTTAAGACATGAAAACGAAAGCCACTTATGCATCAAATTGGGCTTATTAATACAGAGAGAATCGAGTATGGAGAGCATCTGAAGAAGAAAGCAAAGGCAATGTCAAAACTCCACGACATGAAAATCACTTGAACAGCTCCGACCCCCCTCCATCCCACTCAGACACACTGTTTGAGTGAAGCTGCATATTGGGAATCAAAGAGAAAAACCCATCAAAGTTTGGTGCCATACACTAAAAGGGCCGGTGTGATGACAAAAAGCCTTACTGCAAAGTCTACTTTTCACAATTGTTCCACAGGTGGAAAGGGAAATACTCAGCAAAGTAAGGCAAACAATGACCTATTCTATCTACTGAAAAATAGAGTTTCACAACCACAACATATCTTCGATGGGAAGCAATGAACCACCATGTCAAAATAGAGCATAATTTGAAAATTGATGAGCCTGTTTTGAACAATCCATCTCCCATCAACTTCGGTGAGATTCGGCATCCATTGAAAACTCCCCTGGTTTCTAATCCAGTAAATCGACCAAACTTTGCAAGAAAGACCAATAAAAATATGCAAAATTTGATTTGGAAGTGTGCACTATTTGCAAGAGGAGAATTGGAATTGTTGGCTTGCAAAATTGTAGAGAGAAGCCCATGAAAAGTGGGAGAGGTAATTTATCAACTTCTAATAAAGTCATTTATCATCGGACTATTCTTCAACTTTTGAATTGCTTTTAGTTTGACAACAAAGATAAAGCTACTCCTAAACTCGAGATTCTCCCTACACATAACTGTAGGGTGAAACTTGGCAAAAGCAATATTGGTTCTAAAAAACTTGGAAATTTGCTTTCTAATTCCAACAAAGTATGGAAGTTGGCCCTAAATGTGTAAAGTAACCCTAACTTGCAAAAGTCTATTCATCTAGGAGTTGAAATGCAACATTTAGTAGCTTCAAGAAAGCTCATGCATGCAATGCAAGCCATTGTAGCTATACTACGGTGATCATTTGAACACTAACTTTAAATACTTAGGGTTGTAAGATTGACAATTTTCTTTTGCATTAAATGGAAAATTAGAAAATATTTCACCGATGTACACAATTGGTCAATTCATTTTTGACAAGAGCAATTCTATGCTACAAGTAGTAAAAGTCAAAACATACATCTTTCCATTGTTGTCCTTGAGGAAAATATTAATCTTATACAAATGGATGCTAATGTAACTCAATGAATTCCCTATATGCAAGCAATGATAATCTAAAGTTGTTTACACTCCTAGATTGATAAAGATATAATGAATGAACCTTTTATCACGAGTATAAATTGCTTGGATGTGTTCATGAAATTGCCAAGATCAATGCTTTTCAAGTCCATTTCCACCCTATCTGCACCATTTCCACACCATGTTGTCATATATAATGCAACTATAAAAACAATTTTCACTAAGATACATGCACCCATAAATTTCAAGTGTCCAAATAACATCACCTAAATTGGAACCAAAAAGCAACACAAAGACTAGATATTGATTCCGCAAAACACGCACAATCCAAGATGGAGAAGCGATGAGAGCTTAGGGTCAATTCCAATACACCTAGAGACAATACTTTGAAAATTCACAACTTTTTCATACATTCAAGTAACCAAATTGATGTCATTTTTCATTTATTTTAGGTTGTGCAAACAACGATATTCGCTTGAAGGCTGAAGCTATTTACATCCATGGAAATGGATGAAAATTGCAATCTATGGATGAGATTTCATTTATGAATCCACAATAATTTGCATTCATCCAAAATAGAGCTATACACCCTCAAGATTTGGTAGCAAATTAGCAGTTTCATCCACTAAAATGCAAGAATATTTTGTCAAATATACCGTGAAAATTTTTAAAAATCGCTTCTGAGCAAAATTTTGCCCAAAGAAAAAACACTGGTCCAAATAATGCTTTCTAAAGTGCATCAGAATCCTCCTTCACTTGCCAAATGAATGAGATCCGAGAAAAGAATAAATGCTCAATATTGATAGTAACTATGCTAAGATGCAATTACTATAAACTTAATGACATAGATGAGGTTACTTTTGTTACATTTCCGGCTTGCACCAGAGGAAGAGTACGGGTGGCAAAATTGAGTTGGGTTTGTCAACTTTGCAGTTTAGTTAATTATGTGCTCCTCCTGTAGGGCATTGAATGTACTAGGCTTAGCACTGCATGCTTTCATTGTCTGGTTACCAATTTGTAAGTGATCACAAGTCACTCCAACAATTAGCTTGACTTAGTATACACGCTCAGCTGGATTGGTGGGTGGGTACCTCACAGATCAATGTGCTTGATTTTTGCTGCACGGAGATTTAAAAGAGAATTGTTCAAAGATAATTATGCTTGCTTCCAAACTCTACCATCCATGGGGCTCCAATTCCAAAGGCCGGACTTGGCTCCTCTTGACATAGCCTCTTGGTCCTTGAGAATAATGTCCAGTACAAGTAGAGACAGTGTCTGCAAGCTGTTCAAAGGCAAAGTGGTGGTGTTTCCAATCCGAAACAACCAATTCAAGATTGCCTCTACAGCAGACATAGGGTATACTGCTGTACACCACATGTCACCAATAATTCCGGGTTTCTATTTACCAGTTTCAAATTTGATGCCCAATGCACTCAATCTACTCTGGAAGCAAAAACTGCTTGAGGGTCATTGCAAGAAACACTGTGCATTTTCTGTAGCATTTTGGCAAAATCTGGATTTCAGACCTATAGTATTATGAGTACTAAGTAGCGGAACAATCACAATAGTTGATTGGAGAAATCGCCATCTGAAAGTACCGTTGCAAGTAGTATGGACTACTTGCTAGTTTTGAAAAAGTGCCATGTGAAAAAAAAGATAAATTGTCATAAAAAAAATAGATACAATGAAGTATAAGTTAATAAGAAGTAGAAAATCATGAAGAAAAATAAATTAAAAATTGGCCAGTTGTATGGACTTGATGGTGATCTAATTTCACCCAAAAAATGAAGTTGAAACCATTTTCAATGTTTAAAAGTGCTTGTGCAAGGGGGCCCTATTTGCATGGACTTGGAGGACATAAAATGATATATTTTTAGATGCCCCTCAATAGACATATGCCTACCTCGTGTGGAAACAAACCATTAAAATTTCAACTCTAGATCATTCAATTTGGGTACTCCAAATGTAGTGAAAACCCCTACAATCTCATAGTGTGACGAATTAACAAAATTGAATTATAAAGGTAAAATGTTTTTTTAAAATTTTAAAAAATAAAAAATATTATTACCATCAAGTTAGACATCTCCAACAGAGATTTTATGTTCATTGTACTTGTGCTTCAAAAGTTAGAGCAGATGATAAGAGCATCACTAGAATTGTGATAGAGACCGGTGTTTCAATATTCAAAGTATCAAGGACAAAGAAAAATACCTAAGAGCACGGGGTCCTCCACATAAATCATATCCAAATTTCCTTGGTTATAAATGACAAAGTAATGTACAACTGATGGAAAATGAGATCAGTAGAACATAGATAATGTCATTGATGTATTGGTGACCCCCGCTCATGCATAAACGCCAAGATACTAACAAGTTTTTGCCAAGGACTCTAACATCTCACTAATAGTAAGTTTACACCAATGCATAATTACACTAACATCAAGTTCACAACATACTCATCCCTCTTACATGAACTCCAAATCAATGAGGATTTCACGAATCTAACACTTATTAGCTTCACAAGAAAAAATTTGCCAATCTAATTGTCATGGATGATTTTCTTGGCAAGATGTCTTTGCCGACCAGATAATAGAATTGACTTCCATGTGTTTCCATAGGAATATTGCCCTGCCATCAGTGAACCAAACTTCCCGTGCAAAAAGGGGAAGAGAAATCTCTTCCCCACCAACTCGAAGGATGTTGTCTTCTATATCAATGGAGCACTGCACCCACCCACAATGGGAGCCATGAAATGAGCTACAGAGAGTGTCAAAGCGGGCATGTCTTCTATTTTGGATCCTCAGTGTGGAAATTTGAAGCTACCGCAGCAATACAAGGGAAATTGAAACAGGCTTTAGAGCCATGCTTCTTTGATGCTGATAATGAAGCATGATCATCAAGACCAAAAATGAACTCCAGATCCGGTTGACGAAGGAACATGGATAGAAAATCTGCCCTATCTACAGGGGTGCATTTCCCCAGTACATCAAACTTCAGGAGAACATTCAATTAAACTAAAAAAGAGCGCACAAGAATTGTTACATCACAGAAAAACCATGAATTTCAACATTGCTCCCCGAATTCACATCTGTTTTGGGCTGTTTTTCATGCATGTTGAAATGCATAAGCAAGAAGAGGATTAATGAAGGAACCCTGAACTTTGGAAAGCACATCAGGACTGGAATTTCACTTGAGAGGAGCAACGTGAATTTGACCTACAATTACAATTTCTTATTGCCCTACTCCCCTTGCTAGACCTTTGTATTGGTTGTTTAGCCATCACCCTGAGAAGCCTGCACTTTCATTTCATTCAGGTGAAGAACAATGGGGTTTATTTACACACAAGAAAGTACCAAGTTAACCCCAACAAATTGGATCCACTAAGATATCAATGTACAGAAACTCAAACTGTTCATATTTGATTTCTCAAAGTTCAAAGAATCAACACATGCAATCATGCACCCAGAGGAGATTCGGAATCTCAGCCAGGACCAGGCTGACTGTATTATATTAGAAAGGGTCATTGCATTAATGACGTTTGTGTGTGGCCCAGGCCAGGACCAAGCAATCAATATTACCTTAGAGAGGTTATTATTTTAGAGAGGTTCTATTGTATCATCTTCCTTGACACTTTCGAAATGATCCATTTGAGCTTCCACGGATATGGAAGCAGTTAATTTACTTGTGGCAGTTTGGGCACTTAAGAAGCTAGAATGAGAGGAAAGGAGAACAGGGTTAAGTTATGTCTCAACATATTGAAATACTTTGTCGAAAGAGCCATACCCTCCTACTTGGTCTAGGCATCCATAGATTGCCAACTTGGATATTAGAGCACCACTTAACTTCCTGGACTTCCACATCACGTGAATAGTTTCCAACAATCCCTGGTGCTTGCCAGCCATCCCAAAGTGCAAGAATATCTTACATACTCCCATCTTTAGGCATCTGATTGAGAAATCGTGGTGCTATGCGCTACACTGTCCACAATGCCAACAGTTCCGTTTTCATCACAACACTTCAAGAATTAATTGCGGACATCCGAATGGATAGATAGAGTTTGCTTTTCCATCCAGCTAGGTTGGATCATTCATTCTCTGTCTAGAGCAGGACTGGTGCAATCAGGCATGAGAACAAAGGTTTACCCATTCTGTGCATATTATACCGAATTCAAAGTATATAAAATACAAAGAACAGCGGATGAAAAGAAGGTCAAATCAGAGCACCCCTCCAATCCTCTCATACCCATGTGTGAAGCTGCATAGTAATTGTGGGAGAGAAAATCCCGTCTGGGTGCCACACAGAAGCCAGTGCGATGACCCCGAAAGATGCTGTGTAGGACTTCATTTAAGATTAATCTGTTCTGCAGGCGGAAGCCAACTGTGAGGCCTCCACCACCAAACCAACCCAGGCAACGATTATTTCCTGAGATCGATCCATCTGTGCATCCTGATTCCTGAGAAACAGAGTTTCACAATGTTCAAGACCATGAATTCCCTGCTTCGAAGGGAATCCATCACTGACCTCCACGATGTACGTGTAAATGGAGCATAATCGGTGGACATGGAGAAGCCGCTGCCTGTTTCAGTCACTACAGTAGAGTTCCTCCAATGCCCCGGAGATTTCAGCCTCCATCTACAGCTGCCCTCCTTTCGAACCCTGAAGTGCCAAATGGCCAAGACAAGCCCATTTGTGCAGGAGTGGAAATTTCTCATCGAACTTACTGTCGTGAGCTTCAAGGTCGGAAGGGAATGAAAAGAAGCCGGATGCCACTTGACACGTTGTGACTGCTATGGTCAGAAGACCCCTTTGAACATTGGTACTAAAAAGACTTATTGGATGAATTCACAATTTCGTTGGCGAAGAATGGTGTATTTGGAAATGTTTCACATGTGCTTTGGTCAACTCCACTATGAAGATTTATTCTAGGTCTCCTACCTTGAAGCTCATGGGATGCAAAGGTCTCCTACCTTGAAGTTTAACCCCTAAAGGACCAAGGTGTGTTTTTTGGCAACATAACTTTTTTGGGCAAGTATGTGTGACTAGAGATTTTCATATTTTTGGTCCAAACTTTAATAGAAGGTGTGGACGAGGAATATCTTTCATTTGCACTAAATTTTAGGGCATTTGAAAATATGAGTCAAAAGTTATGGCCTAATAAGTAGTTTGTTTCTCAACTGGGGCAGTCTAGGCAAATCTGAAAAAATCACTTTTTCCAAAAATAAAAATGTGAAATTGGTTTTCTAGATTTAGATATACATAGAAAGCTTTGAATCATTCCATTTTGATCAATGACTCAAAAGCTACGAGATCTTTTAGTTTGCAAGCAAGTATGGATTCTCTACTCTAAAATAAACTTTGAAGTCCTTTATTTGACTCAATTTTCAATATTTCTTGAAAAAAATAAAATCATATGATGCAGATTGTTTATAACAACATTACAACCATTAGGATTGACATTTTTCAATTCCATTAGTAAATTGTTAAGAAATTTAGTATTTTGAATCATTCACTACATCTTTCTACTTACTATTTTTTTCCTATATGTTGCACAATTCCAAATGATTTGAAAATTTTCAAGCATGTAGCCAACTTGCATTGAAGAATGAATCTAAAGAAGCTCACCATTTTGGACATTTTTTCATACAAATGTAAACTTGTGAAGTGCAGCTACTTGTTTTTTCACAAGGTCCCCAAAAGGATTTTTGTCACTTCAAATGCTAATATCTTTCAATCTACAAGGTGGAATTTTCTGAATTTTTTCCACATCTTCTCAATCTAGTGTACTACAAGATCCTACGGTTACATGTGTCAAAAAATGATATTTTTGAAAATTTTGGTACTTGTATTAGAAATGGCAATTTTTGAGGTTTTTTGGTGATAACATAGTCAAAGAACTTTAGGGGTTAAGAATGTCATCATAGTTTTTGAAAGACTTTGTGAAAGCCTTTATCTTGTTTGTTATGTGCAATTCATAACAATAGTCTCATTTGCTTTCAGATTGGGGAGAACTTTAATCTATCTCTCATCTCAATACTAGCAATTCAACAACAAGATCAAATTGACCATGGAGACACTACAAACATGACAATGATCCATGCTTGTAATAAGTGTGTATCAAAACTAATGTGCCAAGTGTTTCATTATTTTCTAATTTCTAAAAATAAAAATGTCAGCAATGTAATTTTCAAGACACTTTGGTTATTGTTCATGCTCTAGGACTATGTAGAAGTTTGTATTACTATATAATACTCCTCAATATAGATCAATTATATAATTGGGTGATTGCTCAAAACACATGTACTATTTTACACCACACTTTGTTTGTTGGTTTTTTTCTTTTGCCATAACTTTTGCATTCGGGCTTAAAATGACTCAAGCATACATTAAATTGAAAATTTAATTACTAACATCTTTCATTTGGAAGTTATTACAACAAGTAATTATTTTCATGTTCTAATACAACACATACTTGTTATGTGTCATTAGATGTAGTTCAACATGACTATACAAACTTGTATAACTAGTGTATATGTCAATTCATGCACCTTACATGTCAAATGTACAAATGAACACCATGTTTCAATTCAAATAGGGCTTCTCAAACCTGTAAGGATTAACCCTTGAAGGACGCTAAGGCCCTAAAGTAAAGTGGCCAATAGATGACTTTCAAGAATATCATACAAAATGAAGAGCACTCCTATTGGTCCAAAAAATTGGATCTTTTTTTACTACGTTCCTTGGTGATAGGTCTTGTACTCTCATAGTTGGGGACCCAAGTATAGTCTAAATTCTTGAAATTGTAAAGATGTATTATAAAAATGAAACTTAGTAGAATAGTTTAATGACAATTTGCAAACTAAAGTGATAAAATGTGATATGTCCATGTTGTTAGATTATATCCATCACTAACTCATATTTTCCAATGAAATTTGAAATCCAAAATTGGTAATTCTTTCTAAAATGGATAATTATAGATTGAATATTTGCAATTTTCTAATGAATTCTTTTACCTTGAGTTCAAAATGTTAAGATCTACTTATAGTGATGTTTTGAGATTTTGATTTGACTTTTTTGTTGAAGTCATTTTGTAAGAGTCATTTGTTGAAATAAAAAAACTAGTTTTTTAGGTCAAACCTACTTGTGCACCTTGAAATAGAACACAAGAATTTGCAATCTTGTAGATGGATGGAAAAAACAAGTTTCTATGTATTTAGGACATATATGCAATCATTAGTTGTTTGAAATTTGAACATTTGGCCAATCCTCGAAAGGTGAAAGGCCTAGGAAGGCCAATTTGGAACATCTATAACATGGTATTCTTGTGTATTTGACATATAAGGTGGATGAATTGAGGTATGCAATAGTGGCGATGTTTGGTACGCTTGTCATAGAATCAATGCATGGCGCTCCAAATTTGAATCATTATTGCACTTTCAACATGTTTTAGAAGCTACAAAATGATCACATATTCTATGCATATGGTCACATATTTCAGCATGATAAGGTGCAGGATATAATGTGACATTCAAATGAAAGATGCTGCTTTGTTGAATTATCAATCCAATGGCTGTGAATCTTGCCATATTTCAGTACTTAATTTTGTTTTCTAGGACCGAGTCAGATCCAATACTGTATATACGGTTCCCCACAGGCCTGTAAGCGGTATTCACAACAATTCAGAATTTGCAGCCTGAGCATACTTCAAAATGGAAGGCCACCTTCTAATCAGGTCATTCCGATTGCATTCAGACTTGAAGAAGAAGGCCGTTTATGCATACAATTGTGCTTATTGGTACCGAGAGAATCGAGTCTGAAGAACATCTGAAGAAGAAAGCCCAAAGGCGTTCGAAAGTCCACTTCATGAACATTACTTCAACAACTCGATCAGTTACTCCTCCATCCCACTCAGACACACTGTTTGAGTGAAGCTGCATATTGGGAATCAAAGAGAAAAACCCATCGAAGTTCGGTGCCGTACATTGCAAGGGCCAGTGCGATGACCCAAAGCCATACTGCGAAGTCTACTTTTCACAATCGTTCTGGAGGTGGAAGGAAATATTCCACGATTGTTGATTCTATCTACTGAAAAATAGAGTTTCATAATGATGACATACCTTCAATGGGAAGCAATGGAGCGCCATGTCGGAATAGAGCACAATCTGGAATTGAAAAGCCTGTTTCGAACAATATGTGTCCCATCAA
Source organism: Straminergon stramineum (assembly GCA_963920665.1). Taxonomy (NCBI): domain Eukaryota; kingdom Viridiplantae; phylum Streptophyta; class Bryopsida; order Hypnales; family Calliergonaceae; genus Straminergon; species Straminergon stramineum. Next base: position 8,815,013 of record OY987266.1, read on the forward strand.
CTTCAGTGAGATTCAGCATCCATTGAAAACTCTCCTGGTTTCTAATCCAGTAAATCAGCAAAACTTTGCAGAAAAGACAAAAAATACATGCAAAATTCTACTTGGAAGTGTGCACTATTTGCAAGAAGAGAATTGAAATTGTTGGCTTGCAAAATTTTAGAGAGAAGCCCCATGAAAAGCAGGAGAGGCAACTTATCAACTTTTGACAAACTAATTTATCATAGGACTTGAAATTTTTAGTTCATCTTTTCATTTACAACAAAGACAAAGCTACTCCTAAAGTTTTGTTTCACCCAATACACATAGAAGTGTAAACATCATGAGATTCAACAAAAGAGTGTGATTGGTTGAAAGACAAAATAGTGAGTTGCACTAGTGGGACATATAAAGATTTGTTGTAATGAAATTGTGTCTGTATTTCTCTTAGATGATATTTTCCCACATTATTAGAGATGCTCTTTGTAGTTTAGTATACACATTCAATATGATAAGTAGGTACAAAATCTTGACTTTTGTTGCATAGAGATTAGAAAAGTTTAAAAAAATGCATATTTCTAGATTCTATTGTGCATGGGGCTCAATTTCCAAAGCAAATGGCCCACATCGACAACATAAACCATCATCATGAAATGCACCGTTCATTTCTCTCACAGATTTTCTTCATAATCCCCTACTATCAAGGAAGATTGTCGTAACTAGAGATCATAGATTTCTAATACGCCCTAATGGACAATTAGCACAACATTTCCTCAATTGTCATTTATTTCTACATTTCCCATCAGTTGGTTACATTCGGCAATCCCCTTCTCATTGAGATTTGCTGCAAAAAATGGCCCTCCACATTGGGTTCCACCCTCCACGTTACCATTTTTTGCAACAAATCCCTCTTTGTTGCGGATTGCCCTACAAGTAAAGCTCCTAAACGAAGTCCTAAACAAGCTCTTCTTATTCTTACACAGCGAGGTCCTCAATAATGGAACATAAAAACTCCTTATTTTTATAAAGACAAAATTGATATTAACAGTGTTTGCAAGTTGTGCCTTTGAAAGTTGGCATAGTGATCCTCCCAATCTGAAACAAAAAATTATAGCCATCGAAAAAGATGCCATAGATGTGTAAACTTCCAGAGATCCATCCGTGGATCCTGAGAAACAAATTTCCACAACACCACCACTTCTTGAGCAATCCACTGGAGCGAACTTCAGTTCTCAAAGTTTTCAGGAAGCAAGGAACTGAAGTTGCAATCAGGGCTTTTATTTGGGCATTACTATGCCAAATTGTGCCAAAAAAAAAATTTTGGCTAAAACAATTTTGATGCTAGGGTGATCATTTGAACATCAACTATTGGTATCTAAAATTTTGAGATTCACAATTTTTTTTTGCATTGAATGGAAAATCGGAAAGTATTTCACATGTATGAACTTGGTCAATTCATTTTGTGGTATGTTCTATGTAGTAAAATCCCAAACATACACCTTCCCATTTTTGTCTATGAGGAAAACATTCTTATCCAAGTGGATGCTAATATGACTTTGTGAATTCCCTGTGTGCAAGCAATGATGACCTAAAAGCATTTTCACTTCTAAATTGATGAATGTATAATGAATGAACCTTTTTCTATGCATATAAATTGCATGGATGTGTTCATGAAATTCACAAGATCATCACTTTTCAACTCCATTTTAGCCCTATACATCTACCCCATTTCCCCATTATGTTGTCATTATGCAACCATAAATATAGTTCTTACTAATATACATGCACCCATATTCTTCAAGTGTCCAACTAACAACACCTACATTGGAAGCAAAAAGTGATACAAAGACTTGGGACTACCGTAAAAATTCATTACCCAAGATGTCCATCCTAAATTGAGAGGCAATCAATTTGGATATACTTCTAGACAATACTAGGTAAATTCACAACTTTTTCATACAAGTGTCCAAATAATACATTCTAAAGTGCGTTGGAATCCTCCTTCACTTACCAATGAGATTCAATAAAAGAACAAATGCTCAATAGTAGCAACTATGCGGAGATGCGATTACTATTAGTGACATACGTCAAATTACTTTTCGTTACATTTCCTTGCACCAGACCAAGCGTAACTTTGAGGTCGCAAATTGGGTTTGTCAACTTTGGAGTTTGTGTGCTCCTCATCTGGCCCGTTGTTGGCTTGGCGATGCTTGCTTTGTCTGGTTTGCCGATTAATGATTGTTAACAAGTCTCTCCAACTAAGTTTAGTACACACGTTTAGCTAATTGGTGAGTGGATTATCCTCGAAACAATGTTTGCAAGCTGTTCCTTCGCAAATTGGCTACTTTTTCAATCCAAAACAATAAAATAATAGCCATCAAGAAAAATGGTATATATAATGTATACCACCTATCACCAATAAGTTCTGGTCTTATTTATCAGTTTTGAATCCGGTGACCATTCCACTTCTTTTTTGGAAGCAAATACTCTTCTCGAGCAGAGTGTTTCTATTCAACAAATTTCTCTTGTTACATGAGCTGAACAATTAAACAATTCAAAATGTCAGAAAACTAGAAGGCTTAGCTCATATAAATTTAATTGGACGGCACTCTGCTGTTGGGTGAATATGCCGAAGAGTCATCAAAGAAACGTAAATAAAACACTGAGGAAAACAATGCGGATCATATCATCCAAGGCAATTAGTATAATGCAAAGGTCAGTCTCATATTGCTGATAGACCAGGCGATGGACCACATTTGAGACTGCACTTGCTCTTTTCTTCCCACGACCTTTTTTTAATCGCCCCACACTGGGCATCACAAGCGATCCAAAGCTAGCAAGACGATTCTTGTGCAATCCCGCCAACTGATTGCAGGGTCAAAAATCGTAGTGTCCATGGATCGGATGTGTCAACACATGTACTGAATATATAAATGGGAAACGGGAGACCCAGGCATGGCCACATTGTATAGACTATTGTTCTGAACATCGATGCACAAAATCCCACGGCCCGAGGAGTCGGCTTTGTTGTCCGTACATCTTCCGAGCCTACACGATTTTAAGCTCCCACGGAAGTCCGGCATTGTAGCCACAGCAATGAGCAGCAGGAGACGTGTTTACGTTAGCCTGGTTCAGGGACTAACTAAATTGGTCAAAGGCGTGTTCCTCGTTGAGCTCTGCTATAACTTCAGATTTCAAGCAAGACTCGTTCGACAGACATTGAGCCTTCACTAATGCGCTTCCGGCCTCCCTTGCACCACTTGGTCTTTTTGTGTGTACACTACACTGTTTCCATAGGGATTCGGCTTGGGAGTGGGATTGCGTAGATTGAGCTTGAGCGAGGGGTCTTGCTGCTGCTCTCAAGATCGAGCTCAGCTTGTGGGCGATCTGGAAGTGCATCCAGTAGCAATTACTGATGATTCAATATCCTAATTTCGTTCATTCAAGTGCACGAAGTTAGCTCCAGGGGTGCGTTCAAGAAGTGTGGATTGTGTGGAGAAGCGGCTAGTTTCTCTAGCATCCTAAAGACTTTGCAGTGAGTTTCATTTTGGACGTTGGTAGCATGTTATTGTGGTTGGGAGAGTGGCATCATGCATGGAAAGTGATGGGAGTTTTCCTTGTCACTTTCTCCTTCCTTCTTTGCAACTTTACTGAAGAGGGCGCTTTGATTCGCAGCATCGGTACATTGTGTTCTTGGTTTCATTTTGTTTGCGACTTTCTATAACTTCAGCTTCCAAGCAATGGTTCAGCGTAACTGAACTCATTTCTTCTCGTTGTTTCTATCTATCCTCCACGCTGCTTGGGCATTCGACTTGGTCTTCAGATTGGGCAGAGCTTGAGCGAAGAGTATCGTCAATGCGCAAGGGTTTGTGGGCCATCTGGAAGGCTATTGGCTATCAATGATTTGTGATCTCAATTTTGTTCAGGTGCTAAGCGCTAGCTCCTGTGATTCGTTTGCAAGCTTCGGTTGGCGTGGAGGCTGCATTCTATGGCGTCTTGCGGAATTGGTGGTGAGTTAGGATTTGTGCTTTGCAGTATGTGTTGCATTCAAGTCAGTGATGGGAGTTTTCTTTGTCACCTTCTCGCTATTTTCTTGCAGCTTTCTTTAAATGAGCTTTACCCAACACCAGTTGTAAATTTGGTTTCATTGCTTTGGGAACTTGTATAGCACTTGGTCTTCTTCTGATCCTGTACTGCATCCCAATTCTTTATGGGGTCCATTAGGTAGCATTTCTTGTAATCCACTTCATAATCTCCTAAGTTCAACTTCAATTGCCTCTGTAAACCTCAATTGTTGTGGTTAGCCCACCTAGTTTGAATGCACTTTCCATCAGATGAAGTGTTTTCTTGTGAAGTGCATCTCATGGCTGTGCAATTTGTGTCCACAAGAAGCCTTCTATTTGGTGAGTGTGTGTGATCTTCAAGAGAGTAGCCATGGCCAATGAGCCCAACCCACATGCTGCCCCAATCTCTACAGAGCCATTTTACTCAGCACATATTGAGAGCTGGAGGGGGGCTATGGAAACATTGGATGCGAAAGATGAGCAGACGAAGGTGAAGGCGGAGATCGAAGAGTCCAAAGTGCATTGGAGTGAGTTGACTAGTTCTTACTATACAGTTGTGGAGGGTCTAACTATGGACTCGCCTTCCACTTCGCAGCCTGAGTGGTTTTATAAAGTGGGAACACCAAAGTGGAAGTTCGAGGTTGCTGAGGACAATGTGCGGGTGTTCCGGAGTTTGCAAGAGAAATATCTTGGGGGGTTCTTCCTTGATGAAAATGATCTGGGACCCAATTCTACTCAACAGTTACTTGAGTGGATGCTTAGTGATGATGGTCCTACTAAATTTGAATTTGGGTTGAGTAGTGAAATTCCATTTGCGGAGGGAGGGCAAGCAGAACTCTTCCATGCTCACTCGATACGTATGGATGATGGCAAAAAAAGAGATATATTTGTTATGAAGGTGTTTAAGGAAGGAACATCTATGAAAGACCTTGTTAAACTCCTTCCGACTACCATGCTCGTTGATGATGAAACATGCATTGAGGGTTTGTTTGGACATAACCTTATTAATTGTAACATTATAGGCGGTGCACGATTGTTGAAGTCCATTGGTAGGTTTGCTTTCCTTATGTTGAGAGCTTGGGGAGACTTGCGAAAGCTCATCAACAAAAGAATGTTACATTTCAATAACCAAAGCTCACTGTTTCCAGATGATATGGCTTTTTACATCATACATCATATTGCCAAGGGGATGAAAGGTTTACATGAAAGAGGCATTTTACACTGGGACCTCAAAGCTGCCAATGTACTAGTTGTTGGCTTTGATACTGGTGAAGAGGATTCTTTTTACACTATTGACCCAATCAACTTGTAGCTACATAAATTTATTTGCCTAGTAGCTGATTTTGAATGCTCTGTTGGAGTTGTGGGGACGGGATTTTGGAGGGCACCTGAAATATTAGAAGCTGTCAAGAACCGGACTATTTTCCAAAAGCCGGAATTGTTCACCAAACAAACAGATGTCTATAGTTTTTGAATGACTTGCTATGAAGTCTTATCCGGTCATTTGCCTTTTGAAGAGCTACGACAAAATGACTATGAGGGTGTCATTAGTGGTGCAAGGCCCATGCTGCCTAGACAAACACCTCCTTGGATTGGGGATTTAATGAATAGGTGTTGGCACAAGGATCCTTCAATGAGGCCGCCATTTGAAGAAATTGTAGAGATTCTTGAACCTCATCTTCTAAATGAGGAAGAAGAAGAAATTGAAGAAGAATACTCCTAGGAGTTATGTTTGGCACTACTTCCAATTTCAATTGTATTTAGCTTTTGATGTTTAACATGTTTAGATATATGTGGAGTTGTAGAATGACATGGATATTACCATGTATTCATTAGTTGGGAAAAGGATTTATTTATCTTAATTTGGATTTAAGGAAAAAATTGAATTTTTTTTTTAATCTAAAGTAATCATGTAGGGTTTGAAGATGCTTTGGTATTTGGTTTGAATTAAGTTACTCAGTTCTTCAAAAGATTGCTTCTTTTTTTGATGTGTGGTTTGTCAAGGCTAAATTTCCCATTGGCATCATAATTGCAAACTACTTCTTGTGAAATGTCCAACTTGGGGAGATTTGTAGTCACAAAATATCAACATGATCTTTCACAAAAGTGGTTGTAGGTTTGGAGATGTTTGTATTATTCAAAGTTCTTATTCAAGGCCATATTAGCCACCACATCATATTAATAGTTTGGAAGGAGTGATGGTATGAAGTCATTATACAAAACATTTTTCGACCTTTAAATATTCAAGATCTAGAAATAATTCCAAGTTCATTTAAATTAAGTCACAAATCAAATCAAGACATTTAAAAAAATATATGGCTTTTATCTTTTATAATAATTTAATAATATAATAAATTTCATTTCCTTCACAATTACCATAAAGAAGATAGAAATTGAGGTTTGATCCACAATTATAGGATTGCTTATAAGATATTGCAAGATTATATGTCAAAAAGAAAATAGGGTGAATTCAATGAACAAAAGATGATTCAAGAATCAAATTCAATATCCCTACCAACAAGTACTACTACACTAGAAGAAAAACATATATGCCACAACCGACTAAAATGCAACTAAGTGTCTTATGCAACTATCTTGTGATTGTAGCTCTCTCTATTTGCACCAAATTCTTACGTCATTGTTTGACATCATTTTTATACATCAATAGTACAATGTTTAGTTGCAAAGTAGTTGTAGAATGTAGTGAATACATTGTTTAGTTGCATAGCAATCATAGAATGAAGTGTAGGATTACAAGAGTTGTAATAGAGTTCAAATCCAAAATGAATGTGAATTATTCTTCATCTAATATTCACCATAATTGTCGATGTGGATAAGTCTATGCTCTGTAGAATCCACCGTGTCAATCTACTGTAGTAACAAACAACTAGGAAACGACTAGAAAGCAACTGCAATTGTGAAATGAGGCTAGTTATTTCTTGGTCAATTTTTCATTGTTTTTTAGTCAATTCCTAGTTGTTTCCTAGTTATATTAGAGTTGTTTATTAGTCATTTTTTAGTTGTTTTCAAAGTCATTTCCTGGTTGTCTTATACCAATTGTACCATATTAGTTGTGAAGAGTATCATTAGGTTGGACATATAAGATATGTAAGTTGTTGTATTCTAATGTAATAAATTTTGTCAATATAATTCAAAAATTTCTATATTTTATAGATTTCCACATTTTGTAGATTTCTATAGTGTGTAGATTTCAACAATTTGTAGATTCTAAAAATATTTAAAATCCAAATGTTTTTAAAACTTGTGAAATTGTAGAATTTTTGAAACCAGTGAAATCTATTAAATACCAATATTATAATTTCTGAAATTAAAAAAAAACAAAAAAACTAGATGTGAAATCTACAAATCCATGAATCATTGAGATTAAAATTTCAAAATCTACAAATCTACAATTCCTGGACATATTGCAAATGAGTCATAGATAAGTCACAATGAAGCCCGATAAGTGAGTTGCAAACAAGTCATATATTAGTTGCAAATGAGTTGGCAATAAGTTGCACACTCTTCAATTGAGTGACCGACTTCACGTTGTAGCAAATACCGCATAAGCAGCCAAGTCAAAAAAAGTTCATCGATGAAGTTCTAAGTAGGTTGCTGCAACTTACAACTATAATCTTACATGCAAATTGTCCACTGCAACTAGGGGCTCTAAATTAGCACCAATCGCAAAATGTCTTATACAACTCAAAACCAATTGTTTTTTGCAGTCACAAAACAGAAAAATTCCTCATGTTCTTCTAATGCTATGTGCTAATAAAAAAATAATGCAAAAGGATTATGTCTATCGATGGCTTAAAACTCAACATGCAAGAAAATTAGGTGAGTGAAAATGGATCTTGTAAGTTTTGAGACTCAAAACTCACATGGATAGAGACCTAGAGACCAATATTGATCACCATGAGCATGTCAAGATTAGTTAATGAATAATTTAATGTGAATGGCAAAGTTGAATTGAAATTCTTCTCTTGAATAAATATTCTCCTTTTCAATTTCCCAAGCCCTAAATCCTAAACATTGCTCAATAATGTTACAAACCATGGGCACTCTCATAAGGAATTACTCATTCATTGAGACACTAGTCAATAACACAACACATACAATGTACTCTAGTGCACTCCACAATGCACACAATGTCATCCACAACACCAAAATCTACTCAAAAGTTAAAGTAACCATGATCTAAACTTACCCCTAAATGACATAATAACTTCACCTAAGTCTCTCTAATTCTACATTATACCACCCACGAGCTCACTTAAGGTTTAATAGGTCTAGAATGACTTGATACATGAATGCTACCCAATTCAAAAAAAAGATTTAAGGAAAAGAAAGGTTTGTACAACTTGAGGGCATCTAGCTCCTTATCTTGCATTTTCTTGTGTAGGAATTGCACAAAGCACAATCCTACCAACAATTGCAATGCATCTACACTTTCACAACCCACATTGGACTTTCATCATTAATTTGCATCAATTGACCTTGATGCATCCATTGCACTTGTAGCAAAGCTTTTTGGAGCTCATCCTCAAATGAGGAGAAGACTAGGAAGTAGAACACAATTGTTCACATGGGTTGGTCTAGAGTTGGGAAGCATTAAAGTGAAAATGGACAACTTCTAAAAAGACTAGCACTTCTCCAAAACCTCACAACGATACCAATCTTAATTGTTATAGCTTTGTGCAATTCAATGTTACAAATTTAGCACTTGAAAACACAGGAATCTACTGAATAGGACCATATAAAAGTGCAAACTAAGTATTGCTAGAGTAGACCTAGACCTCTAGGAGTATGAATGGAAGCTCGAGGGTACATATTTATAGTTGAGCTACTAGGCCTTTGCTGTATTGAAATGATAGACAAATCTAATTCAGGTTCGCAAAATTCAATATTAGGGTGATTGCAAGAAACACTTGTCCTATTTTTTGTCCCCTTGCCCTTGAACAAGTGGTTTTTTGGTCATAACTTTTGTATTGTAAGTCCGTTTGTCTTGAAATTTGGAATGAAGGTACACATAAAAGTTTCACACATTCTCTAATTTTTTGGTTTCTAAAAAAATTACTTTACTATTTTTAAGGTGCCCCTGATTGGGTGTCTACCTTGGCCATTTTGGTAGGGTTTTGGTTTGATGTTGTATCCAAAAATGCGAACTAGAAGCCACAAATTGGAGAAGCTGGAGGTGTACTTGCATTCCAATGATGGATGAAGAGTTTTTTTGCAAAACACCTTTGTGTGAGGTGTTTATATGGGGCCAAAGTGATCCTTGTTCACGCACATTTTTTAGGCAAGAGAAAGTTTTCCTTGAAGAAATTTTTGGTGCAATTCGAGAACAAGCTTGTCTATAAAAAAAAAGGCTTTTTTTATGGGAATTTTTTGAATTTTTCTTGAATTACTAAAAATGAAAAGGTCCATAGACCCTTTTTCTATTATTTTCTGCTCCTAGTGACTTCTATAGCACTCCATAGAAGTCTATAGTACTACATAGCACTGAATCAAAGGTATAGATCTGCAAGCACCCCAAATCAACGGTTGACATTTGTAGGCGCACATTGACTCACGGAGTTGATAGTGGTCCATAGTACTGCCATTCCTACAACCAGAAATTGTGTTTTTGAGCCCAAAATGTGAACTGCTTCTTGCAATCACCCATTAATTAACAATGAGAAAACTAAGATACCTCGAGCATTTACTACAAAGGAAACTAGATTTGTCGATCTTGCTTGAGATTCCAAGATTGAAGAGAACCCTTTGAATCTTAGCAATAATGAGGGCTCTTTACCAAAAGCTTGCTCTCAGGGTTTTCAACAACATTTATGCCACATCATGACTTTAGGATGTCATAACAAATGATAGGATTTAAAGGATCATGACTTGAAGTCCATCATGATAGTCTACACTAACTATTTGGTTGGAATATCATTAAATTAGACATAAATTAGACTAACATGTTAGAAAGTAGTGATATATTTGATTTCCATCCACGGTTGTCCTAAATAGTGAAAAATCAATCCTAAAATGTTTAGAGTTTAGGGTTGTTAGGATTTTGATGGAATCTCCATGTGTCATGATGTGAAAAATCAATGTCACAACATGATAAACAACCCTACTTGTTGTCGCACCAATGTAGTTGCAACTAATTCTCTACTCCTAACAACACCCACCACAAGAAGTTATATCCTTTTGTTGTTTCAATATTCAAAGTATCAAGGACAAAGAAAAATACCTAAGAGCATGGGGTCCTCCACATAAATCATATCCAAATTTCTTTTGTTGTAAATGACAAAGTAATGTGCAACTGATGGAAAATTAAATCAATAGAATGTAGACAATTTCATTGATGTATTGGTGACCCCCGCTCATGCATAGATGCCAAGATACTAACAAGTCTATGCCAAGGATTCTAACATCTCACTAATAGTAAGTTAACAACAATGCATAATTACACTAACGTCAAGTTCACAACATACTCATCCCTCTTACATGAACTCCAATGAGGATTTCACGAATCTAACACTTGTTAGCTTGACAAGAAAAAATTTGCCAATCTAATTGTGATGAATGTCTTGGCAACACGTATTTGCCAACGAGATAATAGAATCGACTTCCATGCATTTCCATAGGAATATTGTCCTGCCATCAGTGAACTGAACTTCCCGTGCAAAAAGGGAACAGAAGTCTCTTCCCCACCAACTGGAAGGGCATTGTCTTCTAAATCAATGAAGCACTGCACCCACCCAGACATGGGAGCCATGAAATGAGCTACCATGAGTTTCAGAGCGGGCATGTCTTCTATTTTGGATCCTCAATGTGGAAATCTGAAACAACTGCAGCAATACGTGTACATGGGAAATTAAACCAGAGTTTAGAGCTGTGCTTCCTTGATGATTATGAGGCATGATCATCAGGACCAAAACTGAACTCCAAATCCAGTTGATCAAGCATAGCAAAGGAACATGGATAGAAGATCTGCCCTATCTACTTGGGTCCATTTCTGTAGTACATCAAACTTCAAGAGAAAATTCAATTAAACTACAAAAGATCACACAAGAATTGGTACATCACAAAAAAGCCATGAATTTCAACAGTTCTCCACGAATTCACATCCATTTTGGGTTGTTTTCATGCATGTGCAAATGCACAAGCAATAAAGCTTAAGAGGATCAATGGAGGAACCCTCAACTTTGGAAAGTACATCAGGATTGGAATTTCACTTGAGAGGAGCAATGTGAATTAGACCTAAAATTTCTGATTGTCATACTCCTCTTGCTAGACATCCTCTTGGTAGTTTAGCCATCAACCTGAGAAGCCTGCACTTTCATTTCATTGGTAAGGTAAAGAACAATCAGGTTTATTTATACACAAGAAAGTACTAACCTCAACAAAGTGGATCCACTGAGCTATGGATGTACAGAAACTCAAGCTATTCGTATTCGATTTCTCAAAGCTCAAAGAATCAACACATGCAATCACGCTCGCAAAGGAGCTTCGGAATGATTCTCTGCCCGAGACCCGAAGTGGCCCAAGCTCAAAATCAAAAGTCCACTTTCCAAACCTCAAAATAGATTATCAGAGTACTATTTCTAATCAGATTTCTATTGATCAAATAATGTACTAGGATTTTTTTTCAAATGGATCCGATGGAGATAATACGCTTTAAAAATTCATGAACTAAAATCTTTCATGCAAAAGTCATTTTAATATTTAAAATATGGCACCGTATGTAGAATATGTGACCATTTTGCAACTTCTTTGACATGCAGGAGGTGCAATAATGATCTAAATTGGCAGTGTCATGTTTCATTGGATTCAACTCCCCATAAATTGACAAACTTGTGTAATTGATGTATATGTCAATTCATGCACCTTGTATGTTAAATATACAAAAAAAATACCATATTGCAACCTAAATAATTCGGCTTCTCAAACTTCTAAGGATTAACCTTGGCAAGATGATAAGGCCCTAGAGTGACTGATGGATAACTTTCAAGATTATTGCAGAAATTAAGAATTCTCCTGTTGGTTCAAAAAATGGGATCAATTTTGACAAAGTTCCTTGGTGATAGGTCTTCTCTTCTCATGGTTAGGGACCCATGGGTAGTCTAAATTCTTGAAATTATAAAGATGTATTATAAAATGCAACTTAGAAGAATAAATCGATGATGACTTCCAAACAAAATTGATAATTTAACATATAATTATCCAAACAATTAGGTCATATCCTATCCTATCCAATATTTTTCAATGAATTTTGAAGCCAAAAATTGATAATTCCTTCTAATATGGATAATGATAGATTGAATATTTGCAGTTTCCTAATAAATTTTTTTACCTGCAATTCAAAATATTAAAATCTCATTACAGTGATGATGTAAGATTTTTATTTGGCTTATTTGTTGAAGTAGTTAAAAAAGATCCATTTGTTGAATTGAAAAAACTATATATTTAGGCCAAACCTACTTTTGCCCCTTGAAATATAACACAAGAATATTCAATCATTTAGATGGATGGAAAAAACTAGTTCTATGTGTTGAGGGGCAATTGTACACTATGTTGGACTAAAATTGGCAAAAATACATCCATAAAAGTCCATTTCATATTTTTCATATAATCCCTAAATTTTTAGATTTTTTTTCTATAATTTTTTGATAGTGTGTTAAAGAAAAAGATGAAAAAATTTCCTTGAAATTTCTTTTGTATATATAATTCAAAGATGACATCAAATTTTGATTTATTTCAACAAATTGTAGAAATGAAGATAATGAAAATTAAGCCTTATGGAACTAGACCATCCTTAGAAATACTAATTACAATTATTTCTATAAGATAGATTTATCTAAAGTTGATTTTAAGTATGTCTAATGTATCCCCCCAAATCAATACTATTTCTGATAAAATAATGATACAAAATAGTCCATTTCTACAAATCTAAAGATACAACTCTTCATATTTTAAACCAAAACATTCGATTACACATATATCTATTTGAATATAATTCCTTCTTTCGCAAAAATTTGAATTCTTAATAGATCAATGAGTCCTTATCTTTAATGTTGTGGACTTTAACAATATGTAAAGAGTACATTTCAAAGTCCTTTACAAATAGAGTGTAAACAATTTTGCAAAGATTGATTTTTTATTTAATAGATAATTAAGTATACATCATTAATATGTATCCTTTTATATGTTCTATGACTTGCATATTTTTTAATTACAAGAATTTTTAAAAAAACTACTGAAATAAGGACTCTAACAGTCCATATTGATACATCATAGTGTGCATTTGCCCTGAGGATATATTTGCATTCATTTGTTGTTTGAAATTTGAATGTTTGGATAGTCCTTTAGGGGTGAAAGTTTTAGAAAGACCAATTTGGGATGCAACATGTTGTTCTCATGTATTTGACATAGAAGGTGGATGACTTGGGGTAAGTGGTAGTGAATAGATTTTGTATTCCTGCCAATGATGCATGGCACCGACTCCCTATTTGAATCATTTTTGCACATCCAACATGTCTTAGAAACTACCAAATGATCACATATTCTTTGTGTATGATAAAGTATTTGAGCATTTTAAGGTGTAAGTTTTAAAGTGAGATTCAAATAAAAGATGCTAATAGTTAAATTATCAATCAATGGATGTCTTGCCATATTTTAATACTCCATACAAAATTTGTTTTTTAGGAGTCAAATAGGATCTAGCTGGGAATACGACCCAGTTCCCCACAGGCATCTATTAAGCATTAATCACAACAATTCAGTAATTACAGTTGGGATATGCTTCAAAATGGAAGCCCAGCATTCTAAGCAGGTCATTCTGCAAAGCAAGTCTTTTCACAGTGATTTGCCTTAGGTAGTCAGAATTAAAACATACATCTTCCCATTGTTGTCCCTATGAAAAGAAAATTGAATCCAAGTGGATGCTAATGTGAATTTGTGAAGTCTCCACATGGAAGCAATGATAATTTAAAAGTGTTAGATTGATGAAAGTTTAATGAATGGACCTTTTGCCATGTGTATAAATTGGTTCAGTGTATTCATGGAATTCACAAGATCTTCACTTTTCAACTCCATTTCAGTACTTTTGATCTTAATTCCATACAATGTGTTCAAATGCAACTTAAAATAAAAAATTTACTAAGAATGATGTGTGCACCCATAAATTTTCATGTCCAAATGATATGCAACACCTACATTGGAACCCAAAAGCGACACACAGATTAGATGTGCTTAATCAAAAATTGAAGGCAATGAGAGCCTAGGGTCAATATAGGTATACCTATAAACAATGCTTTGCAAATGCATAATTTTTTCATTCCACTATCCAAATATTGCTTTCTAAAGTGAGTTGGAATCTTCCTTCACTTGCCAATGTCATGCAATAAAATAACAAATGTTTAATAATAGGGAATATGTTAAGGTTCTATATATTACTATTGGTGGCAAATATGGTTGTAATTACATTACATTTGCTTTCATAGACCAAGAGTAGGGTCACAAATTGGGTTGGGTCCATTTTGGGTTTGTTTAGTGTACAACTTAGTTTGTTTAATCTTCCTATAACATGTTGCAAGCTTAGTGCTGCTTGTTTGGTTTGATTTACCAATTGATGATTGTTGACAATTCACTCCAACTTAGGGTATCGCTAGCATTACGTCAAATATGCCTAACCCGGTGTTTCTTGGATGTAAAGTGAACAATGAATGCTTGATCCCACCAAAATATTCTTTTTGGCATGCCAAAATTTGTGATTTTGCAAAGGACAATATATAACAAATAGTTCATTGGATTAACAATGATGGAGATTTGTTTGCTTTGAGCCATTAGGAGCCTTGTAGTTAGTTGAAAGACAAAATAGTGAGTTGTATTGGCGGGACATATAAGAATTTGTTGTAGCAAAATAGTGTTTCACATATTTCTCTAGATGATACTTCCCTATATTGTCAGAGATGCTCTTAATAGTTTAGTATGCACATTCAATACAATTAGTAGGTATAGAATCTTGACTTTTGTTCCACAAAGATTAATTAGAAAAGTGTTTAAAAATGCATATTTCCATACTCTATTATGCACAATTTTTGAAACAAGTGGTCTACATTGACAATATAAACCATCATCAAAAAATGGGCTATTCATTTCTCGAGCAGATCATTCTTTGTAATCCCTTTCTAGTGGAAAGAATTGCCATAATTAGGAATTTGGGGTTCCTCATGTGCCCTAATGAATAATCTACACAACATTTGCTCAATTTTCATTTATTTTTACATTTTCCATCAGTGGTTTAGGGTTGGGCAATCCCTTTCTTATCAAGATTCATCGCAGAGAAGGAGAGAGTTCAGCGAAGTAGTTGCGGCATCAAGTTAAAAATCAGTATTTAAAAATTGTCGAAACTCTTGAATGGAAGTCTCTTTTGAGCTCTGGGACACTTGAGATGGAATTTTGGGGCGATTGCCAAAAAACCCAGTACTGTTGAATTTACACCTTGCATAGAGAGTTGTTTTCAAAGCACAACTTTGAGAATTATAATGATGATACACTAAGTTATCCACCCAAAAGACAGTACACCTCCTTGTGTTTGCATTAGTTACCCCCCCTTCCAATGCCAAAAATCCCAGACCGTTGCTTCTTTTTTTTTAAAAATGCTTCGCCCCTTGAATGTAGTCGATTGCTTAAATAATCACAAGCTATTGATTTTAAGATATGATCTGAGCCATCCAAATACAGAATTCAGAATAGAATATTAGATACAATACAAATATAGATATGGTACATATACAATACATATTACGGATATTCTATGTATAGATAACATATATGTATACATATACAATACAAATACTTAGGGAGATATCTCATATTGAATGCCATCACTATGTCACATAAAAATTACAAAAAGGTGGGGAAGGGAGAACGAGTTTGCACTGAAATGAACTTAATTAAATTATAATTGAAAAAAAGTGGTGGTGGTGGTAAGAGGGTTAACTAAATTGAATTTAAATAATAATGAATTTAACATAGGTTTGTCTTTAGGGTGGATGTCTCTTTTGTCAATATCCACCCAAAAGTTACAGAACCCACATGTATATATATTTGAGTTTCATAGGTAAAAGGTGGATTTGGCCATTTTGAAATTCATTGGGTAGGGAATATTGATTCTTGAAAAATATGTCATTACTAGTGAAAACATCAGGTTGTCAAGACTAGAGAAATGACCTACCAA
Source organism: Straminergon stramineum (assembly GCA_963920665.1). Lineage (NCBI taxonomy): Eukaryota > Viridiplantae > Streptophyta > Bryopsida > Hypnales > Calliergonaceae > Straminergon > Straminergon stramineum. Next base: position 8,831,288 of record OY987266.1, read on the forward strand.
AAAGTGTATATGACAAACTTAGACAAGGTTTGAGTTTTCTTGTGGTCATTTCTTTCAATGCATATTTGTGTTTTTAGAGGTTTGGAGTATTATTGATTAATCATTATGTGGAATTTGGAGTAGAAATATCAAGAAGATGGTCTTGAAGTACACTAGTATGTAGATATTGTATAGAAGAATTAAAGAATGATTAATTCTTTGTTGTATAGAAGTTTGCAAAGTGAGCTTCTTTTACATGCATTTTCAAACATGAGAAACATAGTTTAGTGGATCCTTTTGTGAATGACCATCTTGTTATAAAGGCCAATATTTTGTCCAAAATTATTGTGCAAATGAATATTATAGTAAGGTTACTACTACTAGAATAGTCCAAATTAAGGGTGATTGCAGGAAACAGTTGTACATTATTTGTTGCGTCTCTACTTATGTACATTGGAGAAAAAAATTTGGAAAAAAATATTCAAAAATCAAGAAAAATATGGAATATTAGTAGAACACCAACAAATAATTTACTCCTCCAATTTCAACCCTAGAAAAGTACATTATAAAGTTACGCACAAAATAGAGAAATGAAAAACTATAAGATAAAAGATATTTTCATGTTTACATTTCAAAAAATAGAAAAAAACTTTCAAAAGATTATCATAAAAATTGTCATTTTTTTCAAACTAAAGGAAATTCTAATCAACTAATTACATCTGCATGAAAGATAACTTAACGATCCTTGACTACTTGAGTTGATACATAGACAATATACTTTGAGCACGTGTGCATGATGGAGAAATATTATCTTTGAAAAAGCATTTGGTCACTTCATGTAATCCTTCTAGGTAACCTCACATCCAGATTTTTGCTTCTAATTTATTTTTTGGGTTCCAAAATAGTAATATCCCACTTCCCCCAATGATTAGAGTGACATATAATTGGGAGTATTTTTGATGAATATTTTTGATGAATATTTTTGATGACATATTTTGGGACATTGAATTCTAGCAAAGACAATAAGTACTTTGACGTTTTAATTTGTAGAAAATATGAAAAATAATTTTCAACAAAACTAAAAATTGGCCATTTTGGAGGACTTCTTGATGATGAGATTTGAGAAAAAAAAATGAGTTCAAAACTATCTCTATTGTTTAGAATTGTGCGCGCAAGAGAGGCCTATTTGCACAAATGTGGAGGATATAAAATAATGAATTTTTAGATTTCCTTTGGTAGGCACATGTATACCTGCAAAAATAATATATCGTAGAAATTTCAGCTGAAAATCACTAATTTAAACCACTCAATAATATAAAAAAACCCTAAACATCAAAGTGTGACAAATTACCAAAATTGACTTTTAAATATACAATGATTTTTAAAATTTTAAGAAAAATTAAGGGATACAATAACAAGAAAAATATCTAGAAATAGATATTTTGGTTTTGGAATTGGATTCATAATTCAAAAGTTATAGCGCTCCAAAAAAAACCCGTAATGAAACTGGCAGGTGTTTCTTGAAATCACCCAAAATTATTTTTGATAAATATGAAAAATTAATGAATGTATATAACAATCTTGTGTACCTTGGGTGAGAATTTCAAATCTCTTAAAGGTATAATGCAAAAGTTATGGCCCAAAATCAAATTACCCTACAAACTGTGATACAAAATAGTACAAGTATTTCTTGCAAATCACTCCAAAAATCTAATTAAACACTTCTTTGTGTGATATATAGCACAACATTTACTACATCATTAGGGAAAATTTGAGGGTTGTACATGTCTATGAGTTCCCAGGTTGTGGGGAATGTAGGAATTGCACCACTAGTGCAATTTGACATGGCCGAGATCATGCCACGTCAAAATAATAATAATAATAATTTCAACTTCTTTTTGCATTTCAAAACTAAGAATTTTAGGGTTTAGGGTTTTCCTTTTTGAACTAATTGACTTTTCAAAATTCCATGCCACAAATGAAATCAACCAATACAAAACAAGACTTAAGAACATACATACTTAGATTCATTTCTATGTCTAGTGGCCATTTATTCAACAATTCTCCCTCACCTTCCCAAAATAGCTCAAGAACAAGCATCCAACTTTAGGACAAAGTGCAATTGAACATGCTATAATATATTGGCTTTCCTGGCTACATATGCTAAATTGTATTGTAGGTATTGAGAAGTTGTAAATTGATTGGGGTTATGCATGTTATGCTCTTCAACCCCTAGAGGACCAAGGTCTTTTTTCTCTGAAAAAACACTCAAAATTGCTATTTCTATACCAAAGAGTAAAAGAAATTGGAAAACTGTAGTTTTTGCACATCTAACCATAGGATCTTACACCTTATTATTATGAAAATATGTGGAACAGATTTCAGAAATTTTGGTTGTACACAGTGTAAGACATTTGCACTTAAAGTGAAGAAAACAAGTTTTTCATCACAATGCGGGCTTGAGGATTTGATTTTGAACCTTCTTAACTTTCATTTTTTGCACTATAGAGTTATAATCTCTAAATCTTTGTGGTGGATAATTGAGTTGAGAGTCTAGGAAAGAAAAAAAAATACAAAAAAAAATTTAATTCTTATTCTTTAAGAAAGATTTAAAATAAAAGTAGGTATAAGATAGACGGAAAATCTAAATTATTAATATCTCTAAGATGAAATGAAAATACACAAATCCCAATGGTGAGATTGTTCTAGAAAGACAATTAAACCACGTGGACCTTTGTTTTTGAAAAATTGTAAAAATTGCATTCAAAACTGAATCCTATAAATTATTTTTTCAACAAGAAACTCTAATTGCCCCCAAAACAAGATTGTCCATAACTTTCTCATAAGAAAACCAAATGGAATGAATTTAAGCTTTCCATGTAGAAAAACACATAATCTATTAGACAAAAATAAAATAAAGGTAGAAATAATTCAAATTTTGAATTTCTTTTCTATTGCCCCCTCTCCCAGTCTCACCTGTTTTGAGCTTATTTCAACATAACTTTTGTTCCAAGGTACCAAATGAAAAAAATTGTTTTCCAACAAAGATAATCAATTTTTCTATCTTGTTAAAAGTTTCAAAAAATTAGGACAAAAATTGAGACAGTAGTTACTTGCCCGATATTCCATTTATCTCCTGAAGGGACAATGGACTTTTAGAGATTAAGCTTATATGTTTTTTGATAACCAATTTTTAGGTTTGACATTTGAAAAGAGTATCAAAAGACTTCAAATCACTTTCACAATTTTATCACCCTTGTGATCAAACATTATAATCTTTTAATCCACAAGTGATATTGTTGTGTTTTCTTTTCCCATGTGATCTGTAACATTTCTAGCTTGATTTTGTATGATTACAATTCCAAAACAAAAAAATTGATTAAACTTACCCAAATGTTACCTTTTTTGTTTCATTTAAAGCAAATTCCAAGAAACTCAAAAAATACCATGGGCATTGAGGGGTTAAGAATTGAATGTTGACCATGTGAGACCCAAAATGTCACTTGTGCTCTGCATTATGGCAAGAAATTGAATGGCACATATTGGCATCATGTATCTTTTTGTCCTTGCAATGTTCAGGCCTCCTGCAATGCCAGGATCTGCAACTTGCACAGTGGAAGGGAAGTCATCGTCAAGTTTCAGAAAGTCATCATCGAATTCATGATTGGAGCATCCCTGATTGACACCAGTGATGCTTGGTTTGCAACCCCAATTGCAAGGGAAAAGTGAAATGGTTGACAAAATCAATGGTGCCCACAATGCTGACGAAGGTGCTACTAGCTCGTGATGACGAAAATGGGTGTCCTGCACGAGCAGGGGTCACAAAAAGGGCAGCTAGGGTCCATTTTGATTTTGTCTACGTACCGGAAAGTTTGTCTGATCCTCCGTCTTTGGAGCGAGAAGTAGGTTTGGAGCTTGCAACCAGTTGTCTGGTTTATGGCAATTGATGATTGTTTTCAATTCTCTCCAACTTCGTTTCGTGTGGTCGATGGGTATAGGATCTGGACTTTTCTTGCAAACAGATTAGAAAAGTGTATAGAGAGATGCCTATTTTCCGGAATGTAGAGGTGTGGTTGGGGCTCAATGTCTGAGGGAATTGGCCCATATTATCGATCCTGGATGGCTCCCATTATCCTAGCTCGAAACTGGGTCAGCAAGCTATCCTTTGCAAACTGGTGGTATTCCCAATCGGGAACAACAAATATTTGGCCTATACGACACATGGTGTAAGGTAAAACAGCCCATTACAGAACTCTATGAATGAGCCCATTACAGTTTTTTTTTAATTTTTAAGATTTGGGCCACATTCAATGTCTTAGCTAACTGGAATGGAGTAATTACGTACTGCAATAGGAACTTTCAGTTTTTTAGTGTTAGTTCATTGCAGGAAGTGCCTTTTTCAGGTCTTCTGTGTTAGAAAATATTGTGACTGTAATAGGTAAGTAAGATGACTGTTATGGATCAGTTTTTGTTGATTTTGGGGTAGTCTACAGGCTGTAATGGGCTGAACACTTAAAAAATTCACAACAAATTCACACTTTGTCAAAAAAATATAATTTCAAATGCTCTCGCCATTTCTGTCACTTGACTTTCTCTGGAAAAAAAAGTAGAAAATTTCAGAAATGACAAGAGCGCAAATCCCCCATTTGGTCCGTAATGGGCTGTTTTACCTTACTGCAGCCAAACATCACCATGTAATTCCTGGTATGTTTTATTCCTTGAGAATCCGAGGACCACTCCACGTCTATTCTGGAAACAAATAAGTTATCTTGCTGCTGAAGTGGTTCTATCCAATGAAAGTGTCTCGAAGTCCAAAATGTCCCAAACAATGCAAAATGTCACGAAACACTGTCGAGAATTAAGTGAAGTTAAGCGTCCGGCACATGTGTTGAATTGAACTTGGAAATTTGAGACCCCCGCCATATATGATGAGACAGTACTGTACTGTCCATCCAAGCAAAGAATCCCACGGCACGAGGACTCTGCTCGGCACATCTTCCAAGCATGCAAACCATTAAAATAAATGAAAGCTCCACTGGAGAAGAATCATACCCTCAAAACCAGCTGGAGATGCTGTTGCCGCGTTGCGTCAGCCAGGTCCGCACTGACTTGGTCGAAGATGCGTCCCCCATTGAAATACTGGATCTACCTACGCGCTACAACTTCAGCTTTCAAGCAATCACGGTCCAGCTTAATTCTACACCCACCCTTCATTATTGCGCTTCTGGCGGAAGCTTCTGCCTGCACCCTAGAGCTGCAGGCTTGTCTGTCTGTCCGCGACGCAGCTTCAACTGGGATTCGAGCGCCTTGGCCTTGGGAGCGTTGAGCTTGAGCGAGGGGTCTTGTTTCTCACAAGAGTTTGGGGACAATCTGAACTGGACATCCAGTTGCAGTCACTGGTCGATATTATCAGGATACCAGTTTCTTACGTTCAAGTGCACGAAGCTAGCTGCAGTGATGCGTTCGAAAGCTGCATGCGTATTGCGTGGAGGCTGCTTTCTGGGGCATCTTGCTGAATTTGTGGTGAGCTTCATTTTGAACGTTGGTAGCGAGGCTTTACGTGTGGTTGAGAGAGTCTGTGGCATAATGCATGCAAGTGATGGGAGTTTGTTCTGTCCCCTTCTCCGTCCATCCTTACAACTTTCCCGGAAAGGGTGCACCCCAGCGTCGGTTGTGTTCTTCATTTCATTTTGTTTGCGAGTTTCTGTAACTCTAGCTTACAAGCAATGGTCCAGCGTAATTCAACTCGATTCTTGTCGTTATTTCTGTCTGTACCCCACGCTGGCTGCCATTCATTCATGATCCCAGTTTCGTTCAGGTGCTCGACGCTAGCTCGTAGAATTCGTCCGAAGCCTTCGGTAGGTGTGGAGGCTGCATTTTGGGTCGTCTTGCGGAATTGGTGGTGAGCTAGGATTTGTGCTTGGGAGTATGTGTTGCATGCAAGTAGGTGATGGGAATTCGCTTTGCCACCTTCCCCCTATTTTCTAGCAACTTTCCTCAAAAGGGCTTTTCCCAACACCTGTTGTAAATTTGGTTTCATGTATTATTTTGTTCGTTTCTGTAGCGTTTGATTTGCTTCCAATTGCAATTCTTTAGGGTGTCCATTTGGTAGCATTTCTTGTACCCCATAGAATAAATTTCTGAGCTCAACTTCAATTGCCTCCGTGAACCTCAATTGTTGTGGTTAGCTCACCTAGGTAAAATGCACATTCTAGTAGGTGAATTGAAGCGCATCTCATGGTTGTGCAATTTTTGTCCACAAGAAGCCTTCCATTTGACAACGATCGAGAAGGCATGTAATATTCAAGAGAGTAGCCATGGCCAATGAGCCCAATGCACATGTTGTCCCAATCTCTATGGAGTTTCAATCAGCGCATGTTGAGAGCTTGAGGGCAGCCTCGAAAATGTTGGATGTAAATGATGAGCAAGCAAAAGTGAACGTGGAGATTGAATTATCCAAAGTGCATTGGAGTGAGCTAGCAAGTTCATACTATACAACTATGGAGGGTCCAACCATGGACTCATCTTCCGCCTCGTTGCCGAAGTGGGTCAATGAAGAAGGGACACCAGAGTGGGAGTTGGAGGTTGCTGCGGACAACGTGAGTGTGTTTCGGAGTTTGCAGGAGAGGTATCCTTCAGGGTTCTTCCTTGATGAAAATGATTTGGGACCTAATTCTACTCAACGGTTACCTAAGTGGATGCTTTACGACGATGGTACTCCTCGTCCTTATGAGTTTGGGTTGAGTAGTGAGAGTCCATTTGCGGAGGGAGGGCAAGCAAAACTCTTCCATGCTCACAGGATAGAAAAGGGAGAGAATGAAAAAAATGAGGTTTTGGTTATGAAGATGTTTAAGGAGGGGACGCCATTGAGAGACCTCGTCAAATTCATTCCCACCACCATGCTCGCTAGTGATGAAACATGCAATGAGGGCACATTTGGAGGGATCGATAATATTAACCCTATAGGTGGTGTACGATTATTGAAGTCCTCTGGACAATTTGCATTCCTTATGGTGAGAGCTTGGGGGGACTTGCGGAAGCTCATTGATGAAAGAATGCTACATTTCCACAACCAAGGCCCACCATTTTCAAATGATCTAGCTTTTTTCATCTTACATGAGATTGCCACTGGTATGATGCAATTGCATGAAAGAGATATTATACATCGAGACCTCAAAGCTGCCAATGTACTCATCCATAGCACAAGTGGTGACCACAAAACGGGTTTTTATGAAATTGTTCCAATCCAGTTGCAGCCACATCAATTTCATTGTTTGGTAGCAGATTTTGAATGCTCAGGTGGAATTGTAGGGACGGGATTTTGGAGGGCACCTGAAATATTACAAGCCGTGAAGAACCGCAATATTTTCGATAAGCCAGAATTGTTCAACAAACAAGCAGATGTCTATAGTTTTGGAATGACTTGCTTTGAGGTCTTATCAAGTTGTTTGCCCTTTGAAAAGCTACAACGAAATGACTATGATGTTGTCATTGGTGGTGCGAGGCCCATGTTGCCTAGCCAAACCCCGCCTTGGATGGTGGATTTGGTGAATAGGTGTTGGGACAAAGATCCTTCAATGAGGCCACCATTTGAAGAAATTGTGAAGATTCTAGAACCTTATGTACCAAGCGAGGAAGAAGAAAAAAGTAAAGAGGAAGACTCTTAGGAGTTATGTTTGGAATTACCTTCAATTTTGATTGTATTTTGATGTTTAGTATGTTTAGCCCTATATATGGAGTTGTAGAATGACATGGATATTACTATGTATTTCTTGGTTGAAAAAAGGATTTATTTATCTAAATTTGGATTTAAGGAAACTTTAGAAAATATTTTCTCTAATCTAGAGAAATAATGTAGGGTTTTCAAGAAGATGCTTCTGTATTTGATTCTTGTTAAGTTTTACAGTCATTTAAAATCATGCTTGATTTTTTATGGGTTTCTTTTTAGGTGTGGTTTGATAATGCTAAAGTGACGACTAGCATCATAATTGCCGGATAGGCAAACACTTCTTGTAAAATGTACGACTTGGAAAAATTTGTGGTCATGGGATATTAATTTGGCCTTCTACAAAAGCAATTGTAGGTTTGGAGATGTTTTCTTAATCCAAAGGTCTTATTCAAGGCCATATTAGCCACTACATTAAATTAATAGTTGGGAAGGAGTGATGGTATGAAGTCATTGGATGTGACATTTTTTGACCTTTAAATGTTCAAGATCTAGAAATAATTCCAAGTTCATTCAAATTAAGTCACAAATCAAATTAGGATGTTTGAAAAATATATAGCTTCACCTTTTTTAGTAACTTAATACTCAAGTTAAGTTTGTTTCCTTCACAATTACCATAAAGAAGATAGAAACTTACAATAGGTTTGATCCACAATTCTAGGACTGTTTATAAGATATTTCAGGACTGTACATCAATGAGAAAATAGGGTGAATTCAATGAACAAAAGGTGATTCAAGAATCAAATTCAAAATCCCTACTAGGGCCAACAAGTAGTGCTATGTGCTAAAAAGAAAAAGTGCCAAGAATTGTGTCTCTATCAATGGCTTACAACACAACATGCAAGTAAGTTAGGTGAGCAAAAATGGATCTTGTAAGTTTTGAGACTCAAACTTAAATGGATAGAGAATTAAAGACCAATATTAGTGTCTATGAGCATGTCAAAAATAGTAAATTCATCATTAAACATGAATGGCAAAGTGGAATTGATCTTTTTTTCCTAAATAAATATTCTCCTTGTCAATTATCCAAGCCCCAAATCCTAGATATCCTTGACAATAATGGTCAATATTGTCACGGACCATTAATACTCTCATATGGAATTCCTCGTTCATTGAGACACCATTCAATAACACAACACAAACAAGGCACTCTAGTATACTCCATAGTCCACACAATTCCATCCACAAGACCCAAATCTACTAGAAAGTCAAACTAATCATGATCTAAACTAACCCCTAAATGACATAATAGTTTCACCTAAGACTCTTTGAATCTACCTTGTCTCTTCCATCAAGCTTCCATAGGGCTAAATAAGTTTGGCGTTTTGAAGTCTAGAGAGAGTGGATTCATAAATGCTATCCAATTTTAAAAATTTCAACATGAAGACAAAGATTTGTAGAATCTGAAGGCATCTAGCTCTCCAACTTGTGGGATTCTTGTGTGGAAATCGCACAAAGCACAATCTTACCAACAATTGCAATATATCTTCTCTTTTACAACCAAACCAAACTTACATCATTAATAGTATCACTCAATTGATCTTGATGCATCCATCGTAGTTGTAGTGAAGCTTTCTCAAATACATTTCCAAAACAAGGAAAGGACCACAAAGTAGAACACAATTTGTTGGCACTTCTTGATCTAGATTTGGACAAGGAATGAAGGAAAATTAGCTAACTTCTAAAAGTTGTGGCACAAACTTCTCAAAATCCTCGCAACAATATGGGTCCAAAGTGATATAGCTTTGTACAAGTCAAATGTGACAAATTTGGTGCTCTAAAGTACAAGGATCTACCAAATAGGATTATAAAAGTGCAAGCCATGCATCGCAAGGACAAACATGCACTTCCATGAGCATGAATGAAAACTAGATGGTGCACGTTTACAATTGAACTCCCAGGATCTTATGGTACAAAAACAATAGACAAATCCAATTCAAGTTCACTCAATTCAATATGAGCAAGGAGAAAGCTAACATACCCAAAGCAATTAAGACATGTGAAATTGGATGAGGCAATCTTGCTTGAGATGCCAAGATTGAATAGGACCACTTAGATCTTACTGATGCTGGGGCTCCTCCAAGTGCTTGTCATTAGGATTGTCCACACCATATCACATCACCACTTCAAGATGTCATGACGGATGATAGGATGCAAACTTGAAGTCCATCATGATAGAATATATTAACTAATTGGATGGAATATTATAAAATTATTTAGAATTATCAACACAAATTGGATTAACATGTGAAAAAGTAGTGATACATTTCATTTCCATCCTTGATGGTCATAAAATAGTGAAAAATAAGTCCAATAATGTTCAAGAGTTAAAGTTTTGGATTTGGGGAGCCATGAAATGATCTACCGAAATCTTCAGAACCATGTCTTGTGTTTCCGATCCACCATGCAGGCATACAAGGGATAACGGACTTCAGAGCCGTGCTTCCTTGATGATAATGAAGCATATTCATCAAGACCACAAAATGAACTCCAGATCTGCTTGACGAAGGAACATGGTTAGAAGATTTGCCCTATCTACAGGGGTCCATTTCCGCAGTGTTTAAAACCTTAAGAGAACATTATTAAACTCAGAAAGATCACACAAGAATTGGTACATCAGAAAAGCCATGAACTTCAACGTTTCTCCCCAAAGTCACATCCGTTTTGGGGTGTTTTCTTGCATACTCAAGCGCACAAGTAAGAAGTTCGAGGATTAACGGCAAAACCTTCAACTTTTTAGAGCACATGAGGACTGGAATTTCCGTTGAGAAGAGCAGCGTGAATTCGTCCTCCAATTACTGATTGCCCAACTCCCCTTGTTAGACCTCTGTACCGTTTCTCCATCACCATGGGAAGCCTGCACTTTCGTTTCATTGGTGAAGAACAATCAGGTTTATTTATACACAAGAAAGTACTAATTCCAACGAAATCGGTCCACTTAGATGTACAGAAATTCAAACTCTTCATATTCGATTTCTCAAAGTTTCAAAGATCAAGAAATGCAATCACACGCTCAGAGGAGCTTCTAAATGATTCTCTGCCCGAGACCCCAATCGTGGTTTACGTTGGGCAATCCGCAATCCCTTTCTCATCGTGAATTTCTCGCAAAAAATGGCCCTCGTCGTTAAGCTCCACCCTCCGCGTTACCATTTTTTGCAATAAGTCCCTCGGACTTCAGTGGGAATTGCCCTACAAGTAAAGTTCCTCAAAACAAGGTCCTAACAAGCTCTTAGTATTCTTACACGAGGTCCTCAATCAGTAACGGGACATAAAAACTCCTTATTCTGCAGAAAAAATGAATAGTGTCCGTAAGTTGTGCCTTTTTAAGCTGGCGATCCTCCCAATCTGAGAATTAATCAACAAATTGTAAAAAAAATGGTATTTTTGTGTACGGAGATCCATCTGTGGATCCTGAGATACAGATTTTCACAACACCAGCATTCCCCGATCAATCCACTGGAAGCTCCGGGACAGTCGACTGGGGCGAACTTCGGCTCTCAGTTCTTCAGGAAGCAAGGAGCTGAAGTTGCACTGTCTCCTGTGCTTGGCAGACATATCGTTGGTCACGCTTCTATAATACGTCAACTTCACTACTCAGACGTAATTCCAGAGATATGGCACTTTTCAGAATGAACAACCTGAAAGGCGTAAATCTATATCTTCCCGTGTTTTTCAAGCTTTCATAAAATTTGTTAACCAATTGGAGAAACTCTCCTGGGGTCCTAGAGAGGGAGGTACAGTATAATGTTTCTCTGGACAGCTCAGGGAGCTTAAATTAAATTCTATTGCTTCGTGAGGGCTCGAAGGACATAGCCCAGCAGCTGTTGCCAGGGGACGTCCTGAATTGCAGAGAATGCAAAAGGGACATTTGACAACGTACACCAGTTGGCGAATAATGTATGTTGTGCAGATGAACTAATGTCAGAATTCTTGGCTCCTGGAATTCCACAAATTTCACGAACTTGACATTGGGAGCTTTGGTCTCGTTGGTGGACTACTAAGTAACTCGGCGATCCACCATCCATGACCAACTAGCCTCGGTTGCTTCATGAAAACAACCAAACAAGGATTCCGCAGGAATTGCATTGAACTGGTGAGCATGCTTCAGCTTTCACAAGTAAGCTTAGACTGCAATTCAGAGAAGGCACACAGTTCAGCTCAGAAATTGTGGGAGCCAAATTCAAAATCAGTAGTAAATACTGCCGAAACTCTGGAATTGAAGTCTCTTTCGAGCTCTGGGACACTTGAGATGGAACTACTAGAAGATTGGAAAAAACAAACAGTGCTCTTGAGTTTACACCTAGGATAGAGAGTCTTTGAGAATATTAACCCCTAAAGGACCGAATGATCGTTGAACGTATGCAAGTAATCTTGGGTAGGTTTGTATGAAGTCATTTTCTAACGGATGTTCTTCAAATTTTGACACAAGGTGTGAACATGTATCCCCTAAGTGGGAATATAATTTTTTTTTCCAATCGGGTGCCAGGATCAAAAGTTATGCTGCCCTAAACTTTTCTGGCAGCTCGGGCTGCTTCGGGCAGCATGTGCAAAACACCTCCTCTACTTCTGAAATTTGGAGGGTATGTAACTTACATGATGTAAGATGCAAATGTCAAAAAAAATAACCATGTGTAGTGTAAAAATCTCACTTTAGGAGGAGTTAAAGGCTGCTGGCCCTATCAGGCAAGGTTGAAAAAAAAATTCTCCGAACTTCAAACGTTATAATCATTCAATCCATATGGTCAAAGTTTCTGAAATTGTTTCCACACATTCCCATAGTAGTCTAGTACATATTTGTATGGTTGAATTTTGATAAACAAAATTACATTTTTTTCTCACTGCCCTAAAAAGTGGCAGTTTTTCACAATTTGTGTCTAAAATGTGCCTCGGTCCTTTAGGGGTTAATGATGATCCATAATTATATTTGAAATTCATGGGTGAACATGGATTTGGTCATTTTGAAATTTATTTTGGTAGGGAATATTGGTTTTTGAAAAATATGTTTTCACTAGTAGTGAAAACATGGTTGTGGAGACTAGGAAAACGACTTACCAAAAAGTCCACATGACAAACTATAGACAAGGTGTGAGTTTTCTTGAGGTCATTTTCGTAGTCTACAAAGACCATGCCAATTTCTTCAAGGGCACACTTGCATTTTTAGGGGGTTGTGATTAATCATTCTATGGAAATTGGAATATAAATATTGAGAAGAATGTGTTCTAGTATCCCAATAGATATTGTATGGAGGAATTCAAAAATAGTTAATACTATGTTGGATAGAAGTGTGCAAAGTGAGTAGCTTCTTTTGTATGCATTTTGAAACATGGGAAAAATTAGTTTGGTGGTTCCTTTTGTAAATGGCCATCTCCATAGGTTATTGCAAACTAAGGCCCATTTTCATTTCAACATTATTGTCCAAATGAATATGGTAAGGTTGCTATGCCTAGAATAGTCCCAAGGGTAATAGCAAGAAACACTTGCACTATTTGTTGTGTTTTCACTTTTGCATGAGGGAGAAAAACTTTAGGAAAAAAATGTTTTAAAATCCAAAAAAAATGGAATATTATTAGAACATTGAAACAATGTACTCCCCAAAATGAAACCTTGAAAAAATATTCTCTAAAGTTATATTCAAAATAGAGAAACTAAAAATTACAAAATAGTAGACATTTTCTTGACTTCATGATTTATTTCTAGAAAATTCCAAAAAATTCCAGAAATTCCAAAAAAATGGTTGTTTTTTCATCTAATGGACATTCTAATAAACTAATTACATCTTGTTGAAAAAGAATTTAACAATCACTATGTTGATACATAGACAACATAATTTGATCACATGTGCATGATGGAGAAATGATTGTTTTTAGAAAACCATTTGGTCACATTATGTAATCCTTGTACATGGTGACCTCACACACCTATTCTTAGTTTCAAATTTGATTTTTAGGGCATAAAATGGTTGGGATGACATCCAACTACGAGCACTTTGAAAATAGAAAATTATTTCTAATAGATGTGAAAAATTGTTTAATGTGTATAATAGTTTTATGTCCCTTGGATAAGAATTTCAAATCTTTTAAGGGTATAATGCAAAAGTTGTGGCCAAAATACATATTGCCCTACAAAGTGTGATACAAAATACTACATGATGATTGCTAAGAAATGCTAGGTTGGAGAAGCCATTTTGGCAAACCTTACTTTCTTAAAAAGAAAAAATTTAGTAGAGAGGTGCCCCCTGCCCTTGGAGCCATTTAGGATCATTCGTAGATGTTTAATATTTTCAAAGGTTCTTGCTCTAGTTCCCGGCATTCATACACTATAAATTTCGATGATTCCTCATTTTTAATATTTTATAATTCAATAAAGTGAAACTTCAAATATACTTGTTCCAAGTTAAAATATGCTAGTTGGCAAGTAAAAGGAGGCTCCAACACACCAATGAACATGACATTTAGATTCTATAAGCAAAAGTTATGAAGGAACAAAGTTTGGTTCTAAAAGCAATTCTTCCACATAGGTACATAATTAATTTTGAGATGTACACAAAGTGAAGATGGCGGTTTAGGGTCATTGGCGCATTTAGGGGTGCCCACGGGTGCCCACGGGTGACACAATGGATGTGATATTGTTTGAGAGTCCAAACTAACATATTTTTGTAAGTTGCATTTTATAACACATCTTCATATTAATGGAAATTTTCACTACCTCAAGAACCTTTGATTCCCGCTTTGATTGGATTAATGATCAATGAAAAATCTAAGTGGAGCACAAACAGACCTTGAAATTACATATATAGTGAACATGTGAAGTAATTAATAACCACGTATACAAAGGTCTACAGAATCTACAGTCGGATATAAGCAGCCAAACTAGTCTACGCATCTACTGGTGTGCTAGGATGATTTTCCTTTCTTCCAGTGAAGATTGAAACTGTTTCCATACACTATGCTCATTCGTCTCCCTGAAATCCACTAGCCCATCTATATACAAAAACTGTCGGATCTAATGAAACAATTTAACTACATCTAATATGGTCTAAGGTAAACCAGCCCATGGCACGCAAACTGCTTAATGTAGTCATCTAGAAAACCACCCATTAGAATCTTACATCAACCCATGGCAGATTTTTTTCTAAGAAATGAGATTTTGACTACATTAGACTGATTTGTGGCCATAGTTTTGTGTGGGGAGATGGTCATGCGGAGTTATTAGTGACTGTCATAGGGCTCTTACACCATTTTAGTGTAAATTGGTCATAAAAAGTTATTTTTTTATTCTCTCATGTCATGGTCATGTTAGGAAATGTTGTAGCCATGTTAAAAAAATTTATGACTGCTTTAGGGGGTAAGATGACCATTATGCAAACCCTTTTTGCTGATTTGGGGTAGTCTACACACTTTGTTGGGCTAATTGGGCTGTACACTTCAAAAAATCATAACAAATTGATAATTTTTCCAAAAATTATAATTTCAATTGCTCTCTGCATTTCTCATGTTTATCTTTATATGGATTTAAAATTTTTTTTTTCAAAAATGAGAACATAGCAAACCAGCCATTCTGCCTGTCATGGGCTGGTTTACCTTATAGCGTGGTTCAGATGTAGAAGAGCGATGGCCTCCTTGAAGTCCCCATTCCAAACCAGATGGAAGTCCATGTACCCCACCATAACCGCCCCACTGGCAACCATAGCTAACCACAGCAAATCCTCAGAGACGTAAACGTGGCAAATTTTGCACATTATATAACTTATGAAAAGAGTCCACAGCAGAAATTGGAATGACATTGACGAAACTCACCCCAGAATTGAAATCCAGATTACCTGACAGGGAACTGTATCCACTTCCTTGTAAGGGTGCATTGCTCCCTCTCACAGTGCCAGATTGCACCAGAAAAAAATATTTTGGCTAGAAAGTGGCAACAAATCATGAAGTTTTTCGCAAGAAAACTTCAAATTAAAAAAACAAACTTGGAAGAAATTGCTAGACTGTGAACAAAAATAGAATTATGGACATGTGATATGTGCTAATGTGATATTTTCTATCCAATATGTGGATGAATGTTGAAATTTGGAGCACCACTAGAACATTTTATATCGCCACTTTGGCACTTCATAAAAAATGAAAAGAAAAACCCGGGTTGCAATGTCTTCTATGCTTGGCATGTGAATGTTTTCAATCTCCCTAAGATGAAGAGTATTAATCTTCAATTGCCTTAAAATGGTGCAATTAGGAGTCAAACATTGTATCATGCATCTACAAAAAGTAGAGATATGCTTCCCAATGGAAGCCCAGTGTTCTAAGCAGGTCATTCTGCACTGGAGCCATTGCATTCAGGATTGAAAATGAAAGTTTATGCACATAATTGTCCTTGCTGGTCCAGACAGAATCAAGCATGAGGAACATCTGAAGAAGAAAAGCAAACTGGCATTGACGAAACTCCATGCCATGAAAATCACTTCAACAACTCAGATACTCCTCCATCCCACTGAGACACACTGTTGGAGTGAAGCTGCCTATTGGGAATCAAAGAGAAAAGCCCATCGAAGTTAGGTGTGATACAAAAGGGCCGGTGCAATGACCCAAAGCCATACAGCTAAACAATTCTAAGTTTCACAATTGTTGTAGACGTGGAAGGAAATACTCCACAAAACAAAGCCGACGATAACTGAGTCTACCTATTTCAGCTCATTTGGTAAACGACCACATATCTTCTTCCTTGACACTTCCCAAACAATCCATTTGAACTCCCATGGATATGGAAGTGGTTACTTTTGGCAGTTTGAGCACTCAAGAAGCTGGAATGAGAGGAAAGGAGACCACAGACACATCTCAAAATGCCAATTTACTTTGTTGAAAGAGCCGTACCCTCATACTTGGTCTGGGAATCCATAGATTGCCAACCTACTCTAGTTATTACAGCACCACTTCCTCCTGTGCTTACACAGCATGTGAATACCTTCCAACAGTCCCTGGTGTTTTCCAGCCATCAGAAAATGGAATTATAGTGAGCTTAGTACACAAGACCATGTCCCATCCAGAATATAACACACACACATACACATCTTTTGCAACCTGATAGCAAAATAATGGTGCATCACAACACTTCAAGAATTGCAGACATTGGAATGCATAGATTGAATCTGCTTTTCCTTCTAACTAGGTTGGATCATTCTCTGTCCAGAGCAGGTGCACTCAGGCTTGAGAATGAATGTTTATGCATTCTAGCTGTAATAATATTATGCCACATTCAAAGGATTAATAGTTACAAAGGACACCAGATGAAAAGAAGGTCAAATAACAGGAACCCTTCACCTCTCCATACCTCTCCATACCTCTCCGACCCAGGTGTGAAGCTGCATATCCTGCGAAAGAAAATCCCATCTGGGTGCCACACCGAAGCCAGTGCGAAGACCCACAGAAGCTGTGAAGGAACATCATTCATGATTTGTTCTGCAGGTGGATGCAAAGCCTCCACCACCATGGCCAATATTTTTCAGTGAAATTAAAAACCCAAAATTGGTAATTCCTTCTAAAATGGATAATTAGAGATTGAATATATTTGAAATTTTCAAATGAGTTTTTTACCTGGAGTTCTGTATGGTAAGATCTAAATATGGTGATGTTTTGAGATTTTTATTTGACTTCATTGTTGAATTTGTTTTAAAAGAGCCATTTGTTGAATGAAAAAGCTAGTTCTTTTAGGCCAAACCTACTTGTGAACCATGAATTGTAACACAAGAATTTGTAGCCATTTAGATGGATGAAAAAAACAAGCTACTATATCAGTGTTTAAGACATGTTTGCATTCATCAATGTGTTTGAAATTTGAATCTCTGGTTGGTCCTTCCAAGGTGAAAGGTCTAGGAAGGCCAATTTGGGATGCAACAATCGTGGTATTCTTGTATATCTAACATAGAAGGTGGATGAATTGAGGTATGTGGTAGTGCCTAGGTTTGGAATTCATGCCAATGAAGCATGGTACTCCCACTGTGAATCATTTTTATTGCACCTCCAACATGTCTTCGAAGCTTCTGGAAGGTCACATATTCTACGTGTATGGTGATGTTTTTGAGCATGATAAGGTGGAGGATGTAACGTGACAGTCAAATGGAATATGCTCAAAGTTCAATTATCAATTCAATGGATGTGAGTCTTGCCATATTTTACTACGTAATTTGTTTTCTAGGAGTCAAATACACCTAGGCTTCCAGGCTTGATTAATGCTTCCAAGTCCAAGGCCCACCTTCTAATCAGGTCATTCTGCACTGGAGCCGTTGCTTAAAAACGAATGCTTATTCATATTGTGCTTGTCAGTGGTACTGAGAGAGAATCGAGCATGAGGAACATCTAAAGAAGAAAACGAACTGGCTATGGCGAAACTCCACTTCAGGAAAATCACTTCAGCAACTCCAATCCTCCTCCATCCCACTGAGACACACTGTTTGAGTGAAGCCACTCCATATTGAAAGAGAATCAAAGAGAGAAACCCCATTGAAGTATGTTTGGTGCCATACACTGAAAGGGCCGGTGCAATGACCCAAAGCCATACTGCAAAGTCTACTTTTTACAATTGTTGTGGAGGTGGAAAGGAAATACTCCACAAAGCAAGGCAAGCAATGACCTATTCTATCTACTGAAAAATAGAGTTTCACTACCGCCATGTCGAAATAAAGCGTAACCTGGAAATTGATGAGTTTGTTTCAATCAGGTTCCCATCAACTGCACTGAAATTCAGCATCCATCTGAGACTCTCCTGGTTTCTAACCCTGTCAAATTGGCCTAACTTTGCAGATAAGACAGAAACATTCCATAATTCTACTTGAAAGTGTGCAACATTTTCAGGAGGAGAATCGGAATTGTTGGCCTACAAAATATAAAAGAGAAGCCATGAAAAGCGGGAGGCAACATATTAACTTCCAAAAAAAAATTTATCATTGGACTTGAATTTTTAGTTGTTTTAACTCCTAAAGGATCAACATGCGTTTTTTTGGCAACATCGAAATTTTGGGTAGGTACATGTGATTAGAGATTTGCATATTTTAGGCTGAAATTTTAATAGAAGGTGGGCATGAGGAATATCTTCCATATGCACAAAATTTCATGACAATTGGAAATATGAGTAAAAAGTTATGGTCTAATATGTTACTTTTTTTCATAAATGGGCAGCTCAGGTAGATTAGGAAAAATCACTTTTTTCCAAAGAAAATTTGAAATTGCTTTTCTAGATTTATGTATATGTGTGAAGCTCGGAATTGTTCCGTTTTTAGTAATGAGATGAAAGTTATGAGGAATTTTAGTTTGTGGGCAATTATAGATTCTCTATTCTAAAATAAACTTTCAAGTCCTTTATTTTGCTCAATTTTCAATAGTTATGGAAAAAATAAAATCATAGGATATAGATTGTTTATTACAACATTTCAACCATTGGGATTTTCATATTTCAATTCCATAACTAAATTTTTAACACTTTTATATTGTGAATCATTCTCCACTTCTTTCTACTTACTATTTTTTTCCTATATGTTGTACAATTCCAAATGATCTGAAATTTTCCAAGCTTGTAGCGAATTTGCCTTGAAGAGTGAATCCAAAGAAGAACCACCATTTTGGACATTTTTCATACAAATGTGAGCTTGTGAAGTGGAATTGCCCGGTTTTTTGCAAGGCCAAAAAAAGGGGTTTTGTCACTTCAAATGCTATATCTTGTAATCTACATGGTGGAAATTTCAGAAAATTTTTCTACATCTTTTCAAACCAATGTACCTCAAGATCCTGTGGTTACATGTGCCCAAAAATATTTTTATTCTAAAATTTGGTGCTTGTCTTAGAAATGGTAGTTTTGGAGCATTTTGGGGGGAAAAAATAGTCAAGGAACTTAGGGGGTTAAGTATGACATTCAACGAAGACAAAGTGACTTCTAAAAATACAGTTTCATCCTACATACATAGAAGTGTAAACATCATGAAACTGAACACAAGTACTATTGATTCTAGAAAAACTTGAAAATTTATTTCCTGATTCCCATAAAGTATGGAAGTTGACCCTAATTAAGTGGCTAAAATGGCCCTATATGGCAAAAATCCATTTTGCAGAGTAGTTGAAATGAAGCATTTAGTGAGCTTCAAGGAAGGTTAGCAAATGGAAATAAGTAGGGTGTTCCTGGACATATGAGTCACTATTGTGTTGAGGAAATCCTTTGAACATCAACTGTTAGAATTGTTAGATTCACAATTTTCTTTTGGGTTGAATGGAAAATCAGGAAATATTTCACATGTACATCATTGGTCAATTCATTTTTGACCAACTTTTTGTACTTACACAACACGTGAATACTTTCCAACAGTCCCATCTTGCTTGCTGGCCATATGAGAGTGGAAGTAGAGAACAGAAGACCATATCACATCTAGAATAGGGTTAACCATTGTGTGGGTGCAGGTGGTAGGATTGGGAGCACCCAGACAAGCAGCTGTGAAGTTGGCCTCAGCTCATGGTGCTGATCAGTGGTGGCTTTGGATTCCAACCCCTCCTGTTTGTCACTGGAGGTTTGCTCTTTTTCTTAGTCACACTCGTTTCTTTCTTTAGGATTCATATAGGGTTTTAGGATTTAGGGTACAGGACTTTTGCCATAAGCGCACTCACATGCATTAGTCAGAGTACAGTGACATACAAAACCTAGTCATCCAAAAATGGTAGATTCATTGATTGGATTCCTTTCAGTAGTTAATCCTTGAGGTCTAAATTGGCCTCATGTTTTTTTGAGTGAGTTTGATTAGGTCATGTGAGGACTTTCCTTTGTTCAATTGTTTTCTCTACATTGTTGAATTCTATTGTTTCACAACATGATCCATCAAATTGACTATATAACAACCATGAAATCCTTGATCTTCTAGGGGTTAAGAAAATGTTGTGGCTAAATGTCCAGCAAAGAAGGTCAATGTCATGGGTTGTAGCATGCCCCACTTGTAAATCTGATCTGTTGTACAGTCAGGTACAAATATAATTTGAATTTTTTCATGCGAGAACCTGTTCTGCTGAAAAACGACTTCTGATCATTCAAGTTTTTCGAATATAATAGAAGGAGTTTGCAAATGACACCTGGCCATCTAATTTTAGATTGAAGGAGGTGTCTCTATGCATGTAATCAAACCATGTAACTTGACACACAAATTGCTAATTATAAGGTTTAGGTGGAAGTGGTTAGGTAAGTCAATAATTTCAGATGTTGCAAGTGGGCATACAAGCAACCACGAGAATGGTGATATGGCATGGAATGTTTGGATGAGCTGAGTTACTTAAGCCAGGTGAGGTTGTCCAACACATGATACTATCACAAACTGAGCATTTGTAGCTTACACTGACATTAGAAGTGTGGATTTTTAGTTTTCTACATTTTTAGCTTGAGTGCTTCCTCTTTGTCAAATTAGAAATTGGTTGTGCGTTGTTTGAGAGCTTAGAGCAAGCACCATGAAGTATAGAATGTTGTCTGTAGTAGAAAAGAATCAAATTGTAGGGATGAGGAAGGCCGGAATGAAGTGTAAGGACATTGCTTCAGTTTTTGGTGCTCCTTGTTCAACCATTTCTACTATCTTGACTCACTGGAAGGTCCATGGAAGTGTCAATTCCTTGAAATCAAAATGTGGTAGGCCTAGAAAGTTGAATGAGAGGGATTTGAGGTCGTTATCTTGAGCTATTAGTTCAAATAGGAGGCATACCTTAAATGAGCTTGCAAGCTTGGTGAATGTTTCCCGAAACACTGTTTGAGTCTACCTCCGAGAGCTTGGTTTCAAAAATCGTATAACACCTAAGAAGCCATACTTGACTGTCAAACAAAAAGCAGATAGGCTTGCATTTGCGCATGCATATGAGAGTTGGACGTTTGAAGATTGGTGCAATGTTATTTGGACAGATGAGTCATCCTTTGAAATTGGCAAAAGTCTACGACAGAGTAGAGTGTGGTGGAAGATGAATGAAAAATACAATATGGATTGTGTAGCACCAACCTTCAAGTCTGGACGTACTTCAGTGATGGTTTGGGGTGCCTTTACTGGCTTTGACAAGTCTCCATTGGTCATGATTCCTTCAGATAAGAGATCATCTAGTGATTTTGTTAGTATTGTTTATGAAGGAGCCTTAAGTGGCTTCTATTTCTTGCACGATGATCCTGAGCAATTGATACTAATGGAGGATGGTGCTCCGGTCCATCGTAGTGCATTGCCACTACAATGGAGACGTGCTCATGGTATGAAAAAATTGAATTGGCCTACCAATTCACCAGACTTAAATCCAATAGAGAATGTCTGGATGCTTGCAAAAGATTTGCTTAGACATCATAATAGACCTCAAAACAAGGTAGAAATGATAGGAAGGCTTCAATCTATATGGGATACCATATCTTCTGAATGGCTCCGTACATTGATTTCTTCAATGCCTTTCCGGATGCAAGCAGTGATTGCAGCAGGGGGTGGTAGCACTAGATGGTAGTTATTCTATAACAAAAAGACTTTTTGATGTATAATCTCAAAATTTTATATTGCTATCTTATTACAGTATCCAACTTGATTCAATTCTCTTTACAATGCATTTTGTAACTCAGAAATTCATTCATTTTTGACCCTGTGAGAGCTCTCTGAAGTTCAGTGACTTCATCACTGAAACCACTTCGAAAAAAATTCGAATTATATCTGTACCTGACTGTACAGTATGAGGGACGTGCATATTCCAAAGCATAGATTTGACTTGATTGGCAATGTGACATGAAGACTCAGCTTTTGAATCTTAAGTGAGACTACACCAAGCTTGCACCACATTAATGCAAGACTTTAGTGAAAGCATCACAACTAGTCCTCTCTCCTGGTATTCTGCTCACATAGGCTGACATTGTTGCTACTATTCACGCTGTAAGTAAGATTTATAACCTTGCAAATTGGCTGTTGTCATCCACATACATTTTACCCCTACAGCACCACAAAGCCAAAATCAGGCTTCATCGTTGAGTAGGGTCGTATGGGGGCTCTTTACTGGCCTATTTTTCGTATTTTGGGGCAGGACATGCCGTGTTCTTTACTAATTCTGTTGTTACCGAATTTGCTTACTTTTGAATTATCGATTTTTTGCAGTATGATCAATCAAATTGCTTGTCTTATAACAATGAATCCTTGGTCTATCAGTGGTTAAGGTATTCATTGGCTAGTACTCTGGTTTTATCAAGTTACTGGAATGAAGTGGTGAAAGTGCAGAGGGTGCCAACTTTCTCAGGAGTGGGATTCACGGCTGCTGCTTTGCCAGAGAATGTCAAGGCTGCGGCCGTCTCAGGAACAAATGGCAAGTTCACAGTTACTGCGTTCACTGGCCAGGTTGAACTTTTTTGTCCACGATCAAGCAGTAGAGGGCCAAGAAGCCCAATGTAGACCTCCTATTTTCTTAAGGCTCCTATTTTTGAGTAGATCAGTTGGAGACTCTCTTCAGTCCAAGTTTATTTTCTGTGACCAACACATGCATTGCTATTCTCTCATTCTGGTGATATAATATCGTCCCCCTTTGAATAATAGTTTTCACAAAACAATCAGTCAAATTGGTCATTTTAGAACCATGAAACCTCGATTCTTTAGGAATTATGAACATACGTTTTGGCTGCTTGACTTCCAGCTGTTGTGGGAATGTTGCTTTGAAGTTTTCTAATTCTCGTGTATGGTTGCTTCTTCAGTTGTTGGAAAGTGCAGGAGTGCTGACGTTCGTGGGCAGTGATCTCGGCACTCCACTCTGAGAGGTTGTTTTGCAATTGCCTCGCATTTCCTGCAGAGGACCCCCTTTTGATGCAAGTCCACTTTGACCCCACGGGAAGACTTCGTTATTTCTCTAGTTGGCAGCTTGTGTAGAGGAACTGAGATTCTATGTTGAACATCAAGATATATATAAACAAGCAACTAATCACAAGTGTCTTTGCCCTAAGCAGAAATGTATAATTTTCATGTGTCTCTTTTCATAAATCCTTAATTCAATCCTCACTAACTGAAAATCTCAAAAAAAACTATTTGAAAATCTAAGGATGCCACTATTCCCATAATGACATGTCCCAATTCTACTCTAGACATTTGAATTCTTTGGAATGATGAGCTACTATTGCTTTTCATACAGGTCTCATTTTCAGATCCCCCGAGTTTTCTACAGTACTGAATCATTTATGAGTCTTTCGCTTGGGGGGGACTAGAGACAGCAAACTACTTGTGTTTGTTTCTTACGGAGCACTTCTGAGAGTTTCTTTTTCCAGGTAGGTGAGCAGTTACCAGCTGGAACTCCCCTGGAGGTTATTTTCCTCCATATTAGCTGACAACGTAACTTGCTGTTGCTGCCCTGCTTGAAGCATGTTGCCCCTGTGATGTCAAACTTGACAATACTTGGGACAAAAATGGTGGACGTTGCAAGACTAAATCCAGTTAATACCACTTCGGCAAGATGAGCGAAGACTGGGCTCCGATGCTAAAAATTTTTGAACTCGTCAAAGCTGGCACAGACAGGGCTCAGGACAACAGCGTCTCCTGCAACAGCAATTCCACACAATGGAATCAAGAACAGTTTTAGCCTCATCAATTGTGGGCATATGACAATTTCTTTCTCTTTTCTCCTTAAAGCATCTGAAACTTCATGTCAGGTTACATTTGTCAAGGCAACCCTTGAGGTTAAGACATTTTAAGACATTCGAAAGCTGGAGAGTTGCTTTCAAGGGTTTTACGGTAACAAAAGGTCATTACAAGGAGAACCAATGCAAATGCAATACCAGCTTATTTGAAGTTGAGAAGGATTTGACATAGGATGGAAAGGCAAACCAGCCCGAAGAGCAAAGCATGGAGCATATGCAGGTAATTAGGAGGGTGTCAAGCTCTTACCAGGTTGTGCGAAAGAGTGAGAAAGGTTAACTGCTTCTGCTAAATGTTCTGAGTATTTACATGGGATATGGAGGCTTGCAATGTGCAGTTCTTCTTCTATGGCAGGTTTGGATGGTCCAAACTACAATCAAAACTTACAGATGAACGAGTATAGTGCACGCAGCCAAGCCCACATAGATGTCACAGCTTGGCTTATCTACTAACCTCTGTTCTCATTTGAGTTTGCATTGTCATACAAAAGCAATCAAAAGCACTAGCATAGAGAGTGAGGGAACTCACAAGTACAACGGCTCAATGGGATTGTAGGATGTCTACTAGACGACCAAATCCAAGTCCCTTCCCCACTACTCCTTCAGCCTGATCAAGCACTAGTTGGTACATTGCAATAGAATGTTATCACTTCAAGAAAATATGGACCAAAAACATGGCATAACTTCTTATATCACACTATATTTCTGTAACTATACACTAAGCTTGCTTCATTGATGACTTATAAAAATCTGTACCTCTGGCATCAAATAGCAAGTCAATTAAAAAAATTACTAGAATGTAAACCTCTTCCCAGAAGGCAATGAGCACAAACTTCAATTCTGCTCAAGAAATTCTACCATATAGTGCCCTCCAATAAGTCTTGCAACCCCATGTCTAATTCTCTACCAAGCAATTTGATTACAAAACATACTCTTGGTAGGTAAATTTAGGTATTTGCTTGAGATTTTTTGCCTTGTACAAGGTGAGTTATTTACCTTGTTGTAACTCATTTCACTTTTTAAAAATATCTCTTTTTGTGAGAGGTGGTTGATTTTGAAAACACTATGTTGAGTTCAAAGGCACAATGCTACACTTAAAAATTTCGTTGTAGGAGATCACATGTAGTAGATATCAACCGACTTTGGAGTTGAGAGGATCAACATTATTGCATGCATGCTGCTAGTGATTGTTGCTTGTAGACATTGCCTAGAAGTTTTGTGAGAAAAGATCAATGTTTGTCTAGAATATTGTGTATGTGGTATTGCTACGAGTTCTATAAGCAAAGTTTGTGACATTCTAAGTCGTGTTATTAACTTTGCACCTTGACATGATATGAAAGTCATTGACTACCAACCAAATTCTTCTGACCTCAATCCTATAGAAAACTTATGGAAGAAAGTCAAAGATTGAGTACAAAGAAGGTGTAGACCCCATAACAAAGACCAAGTGTGGACATTCATGAATTTGACTTGGGAGGATATACCTCAAGAAAGTATCAAAAAGTTAATTTCTACAATGCCAAACCGAATGGAAGTTGTGATGGTAGCTAAAGGTGGTAGTATTTGATGCTAGTGTATGTATCACTTTGATGCAAAGTAGTTGCTAATGAACAAGACATAATGTAAAATTCATATTATAGTAGGCTTCTATAGTACTAGAGTTGTCTAATAATACCCTATTTGACAACATTTGTTAATTTTTTTTTCTATAAATGGGCTTGTTTCTCTTTGCCTTAAATGTTTATGAAAGAAAATTGCAAAATCACATAGAGGAAAATTTTACCTACATAATGTGAGTCTTTGTAACATGAAAGAAGTGAACAATGATATTTCCTAAATACTTGTGCAATCAAATCTTAAAAAACCATCACATATATTTTTCAATTAATTATTATGTAAGGCCATGAAAAACTAATAAAATAATTCATCAAAAATGGAGTTCCTATTTTTTGACATTGAAATTTCATATCTTGATTAAGGTTCCATGAAGCATTAGATTTAATAGGATAGTTTTGATAAAGTATTTAAAAATGGAGTCAAAAAGAAAAAATTTGAAGGGCTTCATAATGGGGTTACAAGACTTACTAGAAGGTACTGTACTTCAAAGTAGAAAACAAATAGTAAGGCAACAACCTTAGCTATAGGAGGAGGTCCATAAATGGAGCGGGCATTTTGAAGCAACCATAGGAGTGGCTCATATACATAGCATGTGGTTGTTGAAATGGACACCATTTTTTGACGTAGGAAAATGTTACTGCAAGTGTGTGATTTTAGGGCAGTGAGCAGTGCCTTAGGACTACTAATATATGTGATTCACTTATCATGAATGCATCATTTAATTGTGAACACAGAATTTCAAGATGACAATAATAAAGAAATGATAAATATAAAGTTTAGGGTACACAGTGGTTTTCTTTACACTGTAGCAATACAACATGCAAAGAATGGAGGATGGTCCCTCCAAATTTAAACCACTATGACTATACCACAACACTGGATTCTGACTCCATGGTTCCAGAAGAAAACCACCTAGGGTAAATATTTCTCTTGCTCAATTTAGGACACTTTGTTCCCACATTATGAAACTTTCCTAAACATAGTGAGCACCCACTTCATCTATATCTGGACCGATTTGCTCTTTTCAAAGGCACATGATAATTCATTATTGCTAAAGTCTATGACCATTATTAGCAACCAACAAACTTTTCACTTTGGATAATCATATCTAATTTCTTCTAATTCAGAAAATTACAATTTAAATTGTAGTTTGTTTCTTTTCCATTTCTCTATCTACCAAAAAAAATTGGAAATCATCGGACAACCAGTTTCTTCCACACATTTGTTTTTCTCCTTAGATGTGCCATTCTTGAGCCTTCTACCTTAGGCGGGCCTCCAAGCAAGACCACTACTTTGTTGCCTACAATGCGTCTCAAACCAATTTAGGTGGCATCCACATTGGTGGTTGTACTATTGTTCACCCATAACACCTTTTGGTCATCTACACTAAGTAGTGAAATTAAAGAGGTTGCCCCACACTAATTTCTTCACATTTGATATAATATAAATATTCACTATTATTCTAAAAAAATGCACTACTTTTGAATTAGGTGTTGTAATAGGGAGTCATGAACCTTCATGCATACAAATAGAAATATATGTAGAAGTTTTTGATGGCTTGTAAAGTAACTTTCTTCAAAGGAGTCAAGCAACCTAATTTCACTAATTAGTGTAGACACACAACCAAATCCACTAATGCATCAATGATTACCTTGTGGCGGCTTTAACCCTAAGTGCCCAAGCTAAAAATGAAAGTCCAATTAGGAAGCTAATAGTTGATTGTAGTGACTTCGATTTCAAACATGCTTCTTATTTTCAAAAATGAAGGAATTTGTTGCTTCTTTCCAATGATACATTTTGTTACCTTGAAGCTTCCTAAATGATTGAATTTCAACTCCTATAGATATGGAAGGGGTCATTTGGGACTCAAGGGATAATATCAAAATGGTTGGAAGTCAGTAAAACTTGGAGCAACACTTGAGCTTCAAATGAAAAGAGAAATTTAAGAAAACAAACAACATACATGTTTCCATGCAATGTATAGGAGTTCTTAAAAGAAGAAGAGTTGTTTGAATATCTTTTGATTGTAGATCCACATCTAAGGACAAGGCATTTACTAAATACAAATTGATGTATATGTCAAGTCATGCACCTCATATGTCAAATACACAAAAAAAAACATGTTGCAACTCAAATTAGGCTTTTCAAACCTTTTAGGGTTAACCCTTGAAGGATGCTAAGCCCCCAAAGTGGGCAATGGATGACTTTGAAGATTAATATAGAATGAACAATGCTCATCTTGGTCCCAAGATTAGATCATTTTTGGCCAAGTTCCTTCATAATAGGTCTAGTACTCTCATGCTTAGGGACCCAAGGATAGTCTAAATTCTTGAAATTGTAAAGATGTATTACAAAATGCAACTAGAAAGAATAGTTTAATGATGACTTTCAAACAGAAATAATAAAATTAGAGACATCTATGAGGTTAGATCACATTTTACACTAGCCAATATTTTTCAATGAAATTTGAAACCAAAAATTGGTAATTCCTTCTAAAATGGAAAATGATAGATTGAATCTTTGCAATGTTCAATTGAATTATTTTACCTTCAATTCAAAATGGTCAGATCTTATTATAGTAATGTTTTGAGATTTGATTTTACCTCTTTGTTGAAGTCCTTTCATAAGAGCCATTTGTTGAATTGAAAAAGCTAGTTTTTTTAGGCCAAATCTACTTGTGCCCCTTGAAGTATAACACAAGAGTTTGCACCCATGCATTTAGATAGATGAAAAGCACACGTTTCTATGTGTTTAGGACATATTTGCATTCATCAACTTGAAATTTGAACATCTAATTGGTTTTGTAGGGGTGATAAATCTAGAAGACCAATTAGGAATACATAGTGTTTTTGTGTATTTGACATAGAAAGTGGATGAATTGAGGTATGTGGTAGTGCCTAGGTTTTGTATTCATGCCAATGAAGCATAGTACTCCCAATTTGAATCATCATTGCACTTCCAACATGTCTAAGAAGCTACCAAATGGTCACATATTTTAACATGTATAGTGATGTTTTTAAGCATGACAAGGTGTAGGTTTTAAAGTGATACTCAAATGAAAGACGTTAATAGAACACAATATTCATTAAAATGAGAGATTTCCAATGAAATGAGAGGTCCGGAGTACTAATTTTTACACACAGATTTACGCAAGACCCCTCTTATCTCATGGAAGAGTACTCAAGAACGTGGCAGAAGGTGACTCTATTTTTAAAAACTCTTGTATGTATAATCACATTTGATTGTCATATAGAACTCCTATACGGATTTTGAGTTCCTATTCACAAAAAGATCGTGACAATGCCTATAACTGCCGTGAGTATGATTCACCCCATCATTGAGTTGTAAGTAACTGCATATCTGCACAATGCTTACATGTATGTATAGACTCTATCAAAAATATGAACAACATCTATATGTCCGATTTACTCTTCAGTAGTTCCATGGCCTTCATAATTTCGGGTCCACGACTGTATCCATTATCATTCTTCTTATATTCCCGTAGCCCTTGAAGCCGTTGGAGTCGTAAGATCTTTCGATCCCAAGCGTCGAAAACCAATGCAGCATATCTATTGGGTGGCACTCCATCGTGCGTCTTGGTCTTTCGTACACCTAGACATTGTGCTCGCGGACGAGGAATAGGAGGCCCATGAGATCATACAAGGAGAACTTGTTTGCAGGGTTCTATTGGTAGAGGATTCATCATATCCATTGTCGAATTTGGAATTCCCACATCTTCATACAATTTCCTTTGTGGCATTCTGTTCGAGGCAGATGGCGACTTTCTGAAAGCCATAGGATCTCTAAATTTCAAAGGAGAAGGTGAGCATGATTTCGGCAGCCAAGGAGCTCCATTAGGCAGACTGTCCACGACCCCGTCTTCTATGGGCCTGATTGAGAAGTCCATTGTCGAATTGGTAGTGGCCGCTGAGCACAGGAAGTTCCCTGTGCTGAGAATAGCGTTCTGGCCGTAGTCCAGTACGGAGTCCATTGATGCCGCACATAGAAGACTGGCATCTGGGAATGGAGATGGCGCGTCGTCAAAACTCTGCTATCAAGCGGCTCTTAGAGTTTCTCGACATGCGAAGTCTAGAGGGATTCACAACTAGTAATACAAACAAGCAACATGCAATGGACTTATCCAATAAATAGAGACGAACACATCAGGTCAAAGCAACCTAAACAACAACATTGAGTTTCCAATTGACAAGCATGAAATCAACATTTATTATAGAAATTGGATTGGATAGAATTGAAACGAACGCGCTTACTGACTATATACAAATAAGGTCGGTCCAAGCTAAATTGCGCAAAGAATGAAATGTCCCGATCTGACCTCCTAGTAGCTCAAATGGACCTGATCTATGGAAACAAAAGTGTCCTATTTCAGAGTCGAAGACACTCGAACTACTTCCATAATCCTATTATACTCTCGACGACTCCGTTCGTCGCAAAGCATTTTCCGCCCCATTTTCCCCTTACTATTCCCCCGGAACGATTTTAGCCCTTGGTCTCTAGCGTCGTGCAGACGCCTAAACCAAGGAAGTAGAACGTCCAATAGGAATGAGTCCTTCTGACCATTCCCCCTGTGACTCCAAGTGTCCGGGAGTACGACGTTCTCTGCCTTGTTCATGACATGCTTAATGGGACTGTCATCCACTGCAATGGTGTTCTCGGTCGTGAAATTCCCATGTGAGCCATTGAATAACATATCAAGGTTTTTCAGGAAAAGTTCCTTGCTCGTCCTTGGCTCTTTAAACGTGGTGACTTGACCTGAACCATCCCTGCACTTGAGCTTCGTGCATGAATCCTGTCCTAGTACGAAGAGGGGCATTCCCAGATCCCGGAAGAGATATGTGTGAGTGTTTTAAACTCCACCCTTTGAGTTAAAACGTGCACACGGGTTCTAACGGCCTATGAAATCAATTTCCTTAGGGTGTTTTTTAATCTAAGTTCAATTCGCGCCTTCCAAGCAATAGACACTTTGTTTTTAAATATCGAAATTGAACTTAAATCATTTAAATCCTAATTCTAAACTATGGTTAACTAAATCAAATAACTAATGAAAAGATAAATCCAAACCAACATCAATCTAACCTACGTTATAGAATGTAATTTGCCCTTTCTAGAATGGTAAAGCAAGTTAAATTCTAACTTTCCTAATCAAAGGAATGAATGGATGAAATATTGATCCTAAACTACATCAC
Source organism: Straminergon stramineum (assembly GCA_963920665.1). Lineage (NCBI taxonomy): Eukaryota > Viridiplantae > Streptophyta > Bryopsida > Hypnales > Calliergonaceae > Straminergon > Straminergon stramineum. Next base: position 8,862,449 of record OY987266.1, read on the forward strand.
AACTTTCATCCACAAATTAAAAATAGTAAAACTACTCGAAATAAATCCAAATTTTAGGGTTAAGTTTTTAGTTATATTAGTTACCTAATTCTAAGACTAAACCTAATTTGACTACTAATTAAAGAATTTCATCCAAATTGAAATCAAACTTCATCCAACCTTTTCTCACTTAAACTTAAAGTATTTTTTTTAAATGAAAAGAGGTTCTGGAATCTTCAAAAGATTCCCTAATTGATTCCTAATTTAAATGATTCCTTAAAGATTCTTTAGAAATTCTTTTTAATTATCTTTTAATCTATCGTAAACTAAATTTTCTATTCTAAATTTAGTATTTTTTAGTATTTTATGAAAATTCAGAAATTACCTTTCCAACAAGGTAAAACACTATAAACTAAATTCTTAAAAAATTATTAATGAATGAAATTTGTTTTAAGAGTCTAATGAGTTAAATTTCATTCATTCATTATTTTTTTATTTTAAACAAACAATTTTAATCTTAAATGTTAATTTTCTTTTCTAATTTTTCTAAAGTTTCCAATGGTTTATTTTGTCAAGTGAGATTTTAATCAAATTGAAATTAAAAGAAAGGAAATATAAAGAAGTTTAACGTACCTTTCCCATGAAGTGATCGATCGTACCGTCCTCAAGGATCACGAGGTGAATGGTTTCGTAGTATCCCGCTCCATCCTCCATTTCGCTATTTCATCACGCCATTTGAAATCAATTCTTGTTCGATGTTGTTTTTTAATTTCAATTTTTCTTTTCCTACTAATGGTTATGGGATTTTATTAATTTTGGTTGTATTTAAAATAATTAAAAATTATTTTAAAACCTCAAAACCTTTTAAATCCACTAAATCAAATCAACTCTAATAAATCCTAATTATTTCGTAATTTCCTAATCTTTCAAAAGATATTAGTTGGCATTTTGTCTTTATCCATTTGTCTTATTAAGCCTAACAAAACAAAACCTAACCAAAGCCTAGCCTTCTAATTCCTAAAAGAATCCTAATCAATGACTAACCAACAACTTAGTGAATAGTAATTAGAATAAAATCAAATTCAAACGATTCTCACCTCATTAATTATCTAGATTTCTTTTCTTCTTCTTCTTCCTTTCGTCTCTAACATTTCATTTCCTCTTCTTCAACTCTCATTTGTTTTTGGTGTTTTCGTTCTTTCTAGAGTTTGTGTTAGCTATGGAGGAAAAGAGAATTCTTGCAAATTCAATCAAAAGTTTTGTGCATAGCTACCACTGCCTTAGCTTCATACCTACTAATTGTAGAGAATAAGTAATTGTCAAGTACCGAAATTGTGAAGTTCAATTAGAAGGCCCTGTCCGATCTGAGAAGCTCCCTGTCCACTCAGAACTCCCTGTCCGCTCAGAAGCTCCCTGCTTGCTGCTGGGGTCTCCCTACTTGCTGTCGGGGTCTCCCTGTTGACTGCCGAGGTCTCCACGTGGCGAGGACTGGTTCGTTGAACCCCCCCCTTTGCTCCGCCAGCTCCCAGTTGCTAGTCCTGTTGGCTTCCTTGGTGGTTGTTGGTTCAATGGCACCGGCTCTAGTATACTGGTTATGACTGATTACTGGTTTTTGGAAATTGTTACTGATGATACTAATTTCTACTAATCTAATAAGCTAATGGATTTTTGACTAATCTAATTTTTAACTAACTAAGACTTAATTAATTTTCTAACTAAAACTAATCAATTTGGGGAATTTGGGGAACTTCTTAAATTCTAAACTAACAATCTAATTTGTTGGGATTTTTGGGAAAGGGTTAAAACTAAACAACTAAGTATTCTAAGCTAAAAATCTCTTTCTAAGATAGTATAAATGACTCTAACTAAAGGGAAACTAATCTAAATCTTGGTTTTCTCTAACTACTACTAAGGATGTTATCAAGAATTCAAACTAAGCAATTTTGACTACTTTTTCCTGAATTAAAATGTTCCTAATTACTACTCCTTCAAAGCATTTTTCAAAGCATGCACTAAAGAAATTTTCCCAAGTGTCAATTTCAAATCTTTAAAAGTCAAAGCTTCGCCGTGCGGGGGCAACGTCAGGTATACACGGTGTCATTGATCAAATTTTAGTATTTTGGAAGTCAATCTTTAAAGGAGGTACACATGATAGTGTTTAAACCGAACTTTAAAGATTAATTCTCTAAAATTTTCAAGTATTCAAGTTTAATCACTAAAGGAGGTACGCATGACAGCGCTTAAACCGAACTTTAACAATTAAAGTCCCAATCTTCGTTATACAACGAGTTTTGGGTAGGGGTTGGTTTAATAAACTTTTGGCAAAGTCAAGCTTCACCGCCTTAAGTATATTAATACCAAATTCTGTTGTAATGAGCACAATTTGTTAGTATTCAAGAAATCTCAAACGAAATTAGAGTTTGGAGGTCTATTCCTTCCAAAACTCTCACAATTCAAAGAAAATGGAGGCTTAGCCTCGAGAACTTAAAGAAATCAAATAGAAATCACTTTGAAGGGACCCTCTCGTCCTTCAAAGTGTGCAAATCAAGAATTAAAATGAAACTTAGGTCGGTTCTCGGCCTGGATCAATGCTCCGACCACGCCGGTAGCACGAAAGCAAAGGTTAGATATAAGAATGAGGGTACCGACAACCTCGAAGGAAGGGCCTTTTATACTCGCCTCAGGCCCCTCCCCGGTAAGTTGTCAGTGGAAAAACATTTACTTTTGATCTCGAGATATTTCCTAAACTACCCTATCGTGATTCCAAAATAATTTTTGTTTAATGAAAGAATTCTCTAGAACCCTCTCCATTTAGCTAATAAATCTTGGCTAAATCAAATCCAAGATCTTTTCCCAAAGATATTTTGAAAATAACCCTAATTAACCTAGATATTTTGCTAATTAATCCAAAGTATTTCTAAATTGTCTTTCTTTAAACAAAAGATGGATTGTTAGGCAAGAAAAGAGGTCTTACCCAAATCCAATCTTCAATTTTACAAAAGATATTTGCGAAATTAACTTTGAATTACCACAAATTACTCTAAAAAAGTCAAACCTACTACTGGACCCCTCCTATCTTCTAAGGAACAACTCCAAATTGAAAAATGATTGCGCCATTGTATGTAGAAGACCCAAATTAGCCTTCGGGACTCCATACCCCTTTCTTCCTAGCCCTTCGTAAGTGTAAAATCAACTTACGGTAACTCCAAAGAAAGGTGAAAACCTTAACTTTTGGAATTTGTTTCTTTTGAGGAAACCATCTATCTAGGGTTACTTAGAAGGTTTGTGGGAGTAAGAAAAGACCCCTCATTCGTGTAATTTGGACACCGCCATCTCTTGATACGCCGGTCAACCCGCCGTAAAGTTGTAAATTATTCAAAAGTCCACTGTTGTTGCTGATTCTGGTACCTAGGAATGTCAGAATGTCTTCAAGCTTTGTGGAACGCTTTATTAGCACACAACACACTATCCTAATTTTTAGTGGGATTTTACCGCAACATGGGTAATTCCTAGGAATTTACGACCATGTTCAAAGGCAGTTGACTTCTCATGGAGTCATTGTAATTGTTTCGGAAAATTCCGAAACTTTTTGGGTAGCTTCTAGAGTCCTAGGAAACTCCCAAAACCAAAGTGCAACATTACATTTTACTTTGCACTATTCATAGGGAAGCTAAAATTAGCAATTCCCTTATAATTTCTGCCCAAGGGAGAAATTATTCTTGTATCGGGAAATCTTGGAACAACCGGCTCTAATGTTGGCTCTTGGCATGATTTTAGAGTAAAAGCACCTTTCTTCATACTCCGGTCGCTCTCCCATCACTTTATTTGCAGATTGAATAATTTTTCTATAAGTTATCTGCAAATAAGAACTTACCAATCCAAATTCTTTACGAATTGGATGGTGACCTATACTAGACTCTCTAGACCTAAAATAGACTTAGCCAGCTTGTCACATGCAATTGTAAGACTTAGTTTATCATGGACAATTACTAGGACTGGCTAACGCTCAACCCTTAGTTCTCTCGGAAATACTTAATTGACCTCTTAGACTCTCAACTAGGCATTAGAAGTATGAAATTCGAGTATTTTATATACTCTACACTTCTAAAATGACCCCTCACTGTATTGGTAGGGACTTCTACCAAATACCACTCAAACACTCTTTTTATGCATTCTTGCATATAATTATGCTAAAATACTGACTAAAACGAAAAAAAAAGAAAACCTTGAGTTCCAAGTGCCAACTTGAGGGCTCACAATATGCACAGACTTCTTCTATGGTGGACTTCTTCATTGAGCTCCACACCGAAACGAAAGCTACTTGGCCTAAGTCACGCAAGAATTGTGCGCACCCCGGCTGGACGTACACAGCCTTCGGCCCTACAACCACAGGAATCGTGGCGGAGTGGGGCTACGATGCGTCACCGATGTGCCTCGCCCAATCCTTCACTTTAGCATCCTCGCAGACACATAATAGTCCATTTAGGTCCAAGACGACGTTGAGCCATTTCTCGGTCACCCTGGACCTCAATGGAACATTGACTTCATTCGACAATTCTCCACGACGACATGGAGGATCCGATCCCCGCTAACAAACGGCCACATTCGTAGCCAATTACTACCCTATGGAACGAGCTCTGGACTTCACGCGAAACGAAATGGCAACCCACAATGAAGGATAAAAAACCAATGATAGCATACTGACATCTGTAACTAAGAATATCGAAGGCAGCACAATGTACCTGCTGTCGAGAGGACGCTCCCAGCTCTGACTGATCTCCCAGCGCCACAGTGACTGGATCAGGAATCTTAACCTCTATGAGCACGTCGTCGGGAATGGAGGTGTCATCATCTCTCGGACACGGTCTTGTTGCGGTCTCATCCCCTGGTTGCGATGTCACTACACCTAGCGTTGGGGATAAATTCCTCTCCATGGACATGAAAACATGTGACGGTGGGAGAGGCGAGTGGAGGGTTGGGGCAATAGAGGATGAAGGCATTTTCAACACATTGAAAGGGCTTGCACCAGAGGAATATAAAGAGAGGCAATTTGTAAGATTTTGAGAACATACTTCTTTTCATTCGTAGAGGAATTTAAAATACAAAATTGATGTTCAAAAATGATGTCCAAAATGAAGAATTCATGACCATAATTCTTTCCAGTATAAGTCCTGAGTCAAAATGGAAGGCCCCTCGGCTACAAAACGTCTTCCGCTACAAAAAATCTATATTACAAATCAGCTCGAGTCGACCTAACTATACACTTGACATCGAGTGATTATAAATTACAACCTGTTGGTGCATTCATGCTGGGTGAGAGCTCATTCTGATCGAGGTCAGTCGCCAAGTCATCTTTGGCAACAACAACATCCGCACCTTCGATAGGAGTGACTGATGTGGGCGTGGCATCCACCTGCGTCCCTTCATTCTCAGGCTCTGCTGGTGGAGCTGGGGTTGCCGAGCGATCATCCTTTGGAGGAGGAGGAGCTGGGACAACGAAGGAGGTTGGAGCAGAACCAAGAGGAATAGCATTGGGATGAGCGAGACTGGATTCCCTGCTGTTGATAGAACCTGTGAGGGGACCTTGGATCATCAAGTGGCCAGATTCAAGCGATGGTGGCAATGAAGCCAGTGGCCTGATCCCTGCAAGCTGATTTTGAATGGCCGAAAACTGGTCATCCTGACGTTTTGTTGCTGCTATGATGAAGTTCTAGAACATGTCCATTTGTTTATTTGTTTCAGCATACAACTCCAAGGAATCAGCTCGATCCTTCACTCTGTCCGCTCTGAGCTACGCTATCTCAGCTTGAAGATCCACATCGCGGTAGGTAGCCCTCTTCCTTTTTTTTCGCTCGTGGTTGGAGGCGGGGTGCTAGTGGGTTGCCTCTCCACAGAGGGCCCCGACGAAGCAGACAACCCTCGAAGGCTTTGTGATAGCCGTGTTGGTGGCGTACATTGCTCCTCTTGCACGTCGTCCGCATCCAGATCATCGTCATCGGCCTCTGTGTCGGAGGATAAATCCATACTCTCCCGTTGCAATCCACCACCCCGACCTAAAGGCGTGTAGGATCGATCCCACACCGACTTTCCCTTTCTCCTACTCGATGTAGGTGTGGACGCACCCACAGGTTTCCGACTGAATCTAGATTCATCGACGAAGTACCCGTTTGGCTCGAAGTCCTTAATGTCCAGCGACTTAGCCATTTCCACAATGTCAGTCTACATCGCTGATTCATCGGAGACTCCCACAGTGTACACATTAAGGCCACTCATTTGAAAATCACACAAAGGGAAACAATAGGATTCGGTTCAGTAAGCACATCTTAGGTCGACTCAACCTAAACAGGTAACCATAACTGAATGTCATTGACGAGTTCTGATGTTCATTACCAATCAGAATAACATTATCAGATACTTCTATTTTAGATAGTAATAAAATTAGCATGTTTGAGTGCTCCAACTCAAAATCGCAAATGTAGATTAAGGTCGACTCGACCTAAAACAACATACCATTACTGCGCATGTGAACTTGGCACCAGCAAACAAGGACATAACACTCCTCCCCGCAAAGCAAAACCTTTTGAGAATTCCGAGGTAGAATTCCATCCGCAGCTCCGTATTATTAATTCTATATCGTAGCTCATTGTAGGCTCTTGGCTTATTGAACACATCAGTATTCGGTGCTCTGTAAGCAGGTTTTGGGGTGATGAGAACAGCATTGTTAGGACTTTGTAGGAAGGTAAGATAAACCTTCTCCACAGCCTTGCTATTGTTTGGGGAGTAATCTCCCATCCTCTCATGCCGTGCTGGCCAATAGTCAGAGTAGTCCATTTGATACTCTCTAAGCACCTCATTGCTCTGTACGTAATGTAGAGCTTAGTTTTGCTCAGTTAAATCCGAGCAGATGAAGAGCCATGTCCCGACCTCCTCCAACAATGGCTTCTTCTTCTCCTGGAATGACTTAAGAATGGCGAAGAAGTACGGCATAGTTGGATTGCACTTCAGCTTGTTGAGGACGCCTGGAGTGTATCTAAAGTCAATCACGCCGAACCTGACATCCTCCACTGTATTATCCTTCAATGTACCTCTTGGCCAGTCAGCATGCATGTCATTGCTAATATCGTATGGACAATAATGAGCAACGAAGAGTGGCTTCACAAAGTTCGACCTCCTCTCCAGAAACACTTTGAAAAACTCAACAGCATACGGTGACATTTCCTCGGCCTTCTTATTCTTCGACTTGGCTTGCTTGGCCTCCTTCCAATAGTCATCGCCGGGTTGCTCAAGTAGCACATTCATTGTAGCGCTAGTGATCTTCTGATTAGACTTGAACTCTCGCCACTTCTCAACATTCAGCTCGTCAAATGCATTCAACAGACCAAGTGTCGGGTCTAGAAGGTGAAGCTCCTTCTTCACCAAATACTTCCTCTTCCGTCGCTCAACCCACTCCTTGCAAGTGTAGCAGCTCTCGAGCATAGACGATATCATTTTTATCGTCACCTTTGGGTATGGTTGGTCTCTCTTTCCCGTCTACTGATTAAGAATGTGCTTCACAAGTTTTGCAAGATCAGCAAGCGAGAGATTTCCTAGCCACTTGAAAAATTCATGCGTCAAATTCCCGTTTTCAGACTTCCATCCCGGCCTTTCGTTAAATTTCAGCAACGTGTCTGGGTCTATGAGCTCTCCATGTGCAGCACTGGAGATGACCTCACTCCACAAATTGAAAACATCATCGGGAGTGGTGATAATCTTCAATTCATTCGTGATTTTCAGCTTCTCCTCACCACCCTTCCCACGAGTGGCTTTCTGAGACTTCACGACATCAAGCATAGCGAAACGCTTGTTCATGGCCTTCGTAAACTCCTGTACACAGTGCAAATCAGGTCTCATAAGTCCAAAGCCAACTTAGGTCGACTCGATCTAAAATGCATTTACTGGCCTGCTATTATAGGAAAGCAATCACTAACCTTGAATCTCAGGGAGTTGGCCCTGTTCTCTGCATTGCGTCTTGCATTGGAGAGAGTGCCAACAAGTACAACTTCCTTGGGATTTCTGGGCCTCCCCATGTTCTCCCACACAGTTCTCGCGCCTAGGATGTTCGTTGACCAGGACGGCTTCATCGCAACAAAATGATTTACTCTATTGTAGTATGCGGAAATGGATCTCAACTTCTCGTTGTCGTTGGACCATACCACGTAGCAATCCCAGTTCCGGAAGTGCTTCACGATCTCCTCATCCAGGTTCATATCCACCATCATCTTGCTGGCGGTTACACTGTGTTGACCATTTATAAGATAAAACTCTCCTTTCTTTATGGTGTCCCAGGATGCAGGTCCGGGCTTCACTGTCTGGTCCACCGGCATGACATAGAGTGTTTGCTTCGTAGATTTATCTGGCATATGCACTAAGTAGTGCAATACATCCGCTGCTAGCCTTTGCTCGTGATTGCAAATGTTCATTTCCGGTGGTGCGGGAATAAGTTGATCTATGGAGATAGACTTCTTTTCGTTTATCTCAAAAATATAAGCGTCTGTACAAGAGGTCCAATAATTCTTATAGGCCTCTGTTGACTGTTTGTAGTCATGCTTGCGTTTGGGGTCATGTGCCTCTGGCACGTCTGTAACAGCAGACGCAAAGCTTTGCTCTCCAGCAACTGAAATTGAAGGAGCACCTTCTCCCCCTCGTCTTCCCGAGGACAAAGCCAGGTTGCTCTTTCTTGTTCCCGTGGGAGGAGTAGCGGCTTGTTTATTTCTCCGCGTACCACAACTCTGCTGCATCCCTGGAGTTCCCATAGATCCCTGGCCCTCTCCTTGGCTTGGCACGTCGTGCGATACTAAGCGGGAGACCATTTCTTTTCGTTTGAGGTCAAGCTTTGCTGTCAATATTGCAAAGTCGACGAAAAGTGTCTGCAAACGATTGCACAATTGTTTTCCAGTAAAAGGCTTCCCAGCAGCATTCCTGAAAAAGTTTGAATTGACCTTCCTTTCCAGTTCTGGAATTTTCGTTCTGTACTCTGTTGGCTGGAGAGACTCTAAAAAAGGGGTTATATTGAAGTCGATCTTTACTGAGTCAAGTACAATTGTGAAGTGGTACTGCTCTTCGTCTCTTAACCCCGTTTGCGTAGTGACACAATGGATCTTGATTATTGATCCGACGTCCTGGGCGATGTCTTTGATCTTTTCGTCATAAGAGATTGGATAATATGGTTCACTATCCTTATACTTCGCGGAGAAGCAAATCAGATTTTTGAAGGGAATCATTTTGAGGCTCCATTTCTCCATCTTTTCTAGTGCTTGGAATTCCCAGTAATCCCCTTCATTATCAAAATCGTCTCCATCGTCCTGGTCTCACGTAATATCAAGTCGCTTGTAGAAGGCTTCAAGCTTCTGAACCTGCTCTTCCATTTTGTTTCCAATGATAAATATTATATTAGCTTTATGTTGGTTTAGGTCGATCCGACCTAAATAGCATTGACTTAGTTGGTAATTCTGGACAGTGTTTTTGATGTCTCTTATTCTATATAGGATTTTAGTTCATTGCATTTTCGTTTCATATTGGTTAGGTCAACTCGACCTAATCGGTTTCGTGTTTGTAATTTCTATTTCGGCTTTTATTTCTACTGAGAAGTAAGTTTCTATTTAGAATAGGTTACAAACCTTAACATATTAGAAGCACCTACTCGGTATTTAAATCTATGCTGGTTATTTATACTTACTTTTGGAGGGTCTTGCTGCGCATTTAGGTCGATTCGACCTGAATTGTTCATTTGTGATATTTAAATTGGGATAATTGATATTCAAGCATGTCAGTTCTATTAGGTACATTAAAATATTGTCATTCGCAGGCAAGTACATTTGTGTCAGGTTAGGTCGGCTCGACCTAAATGTAAATCTTTTCAACATGATTGAAGGTTTCTGGGTTCTTAGCCTTTTGTATGTATGATGGATCGAGAGCGTATGTTCAACGACCGGGAGAGGTGTGTCATTTTAGGTCGGCCCGACCTAAAATGACGCTATGCTTTTGCGTGTGTGTTTAAATTCCGTGACTATGGATATTTGAAGCCTTTAGGATGACAGTCGACCTAAAGTGACATCGACCTAAAATGCATCGTTGAAGGATTACCTTGCTTTCTAAAGGTGAATCTGCTTCTGTCCAAGCAAAATCGACGTTGATGCTGGTAAATCTGTGGAAAATAATTTTGTTGTTGAATAATCCGCTTCCAAGCAGAATAGTCCTGCAAGTTTTTCATAGTGGATGTCAAATTGTGGAGAATTGAAGGGGAATCAGATTGCTATGTTTAAAAAACACACTCTCTTAGTCTATGCATTTCAATCTCATTTTACACTATCACATTCAAGCAGACATTCACACACAGAGAGACCCCCATACTCCAAGACACCATCACACACAGTACATAACTTCAGAGGACAACCCAAAACAACAAAACTATGAAAGTGGACTTCAGAAGACCTCTTCAACCTAAACCCTAAACATACAAATACAAATCTCACAAATACTAACAAAAAAACTTACTAAAGCATTACTGCAAATTTCAATGACATTCAAAGCAAAAGGAGTGAAAAAAAAAACTTGTGCAATTTGTGGAACACTTGCAGCAACAACAACAGCGACGAGGACCAACAGCGTGGAGGAGCAACACGATCCACGAGGAGCAGGAGAGAGGAGGAGCACGACAGAGGAGCAAGAGCGACCACCCTTTCCACGAGCGAGCAGGTTTAGGGTTGGAGGAGGAGGAGCAAGAGCGACGGTGTCCGGGACAACGAGCGAGCAGGAGAGAGGGTGTCTGGGAGCAACCACGAGCGAGCAGGAGAGAGGGTGTCCGGGAGCGACAACAAGCACCACGACCAAGAGAGAGGGTGTCCGGGAGCGACGACGAGCACCACGAGTGAGCTAGAGAGGGAGTGAAACCCTAGTGGTGATGCCAAAATCCTAGGTACCCGTACCCGCCCAAACCATACTTGCCTCCACATACCCGCCCTCCATATACCCACCCAACCAATACCCGCCTTCTACATATCCGCCCACATACCCGCTGCCCCTTTACCCACAAAGAATGTACCCGTGCTTCCATACCCATGAAAACATACCCACCCCATACTAAATAGGACATATGTACATTCAATACTAAAATTCGGTTGCCTTAACATTTAAAGAAGAAAGTGTGGATCGTGGAAATCAACCTTTTCAGAACCATATGACATCACCTCATTTAAAAAAAAAAGCTTTACTATAGAGGTTTAAACATATTAGAATGTCTCTCTTTACTATACAAAATTCAAGGAATGAATAGTTGTAGTTTCTTACTACATAGACAAATTCTTTGTCATTTATGAACCAATACACGTCGAACTCGACGTTTATGGGTATAGAAGTAGGGGGCATTATCCCGTAGAAAGTTACTTTACATATACTAAAGTGAAGAGGAACTTCCAATGTACACATAGGTGCATTTGTAAACAGGAAGTTTCACGAGTAGACAATAATAACAATACCAAGTACTAAATTAATAAATTTCTATATAGTAGTAATAGTAAAAAATTGTATACGGTTCAAATGTACAAGATATGAGGGTGACATCACCTAATTTCAATCTTCTATATTGTTTGTGTAATTGAAAGGATGTGGGTATGAAATTCACTTTAAATAATAAGCAATCTTCAAATGCATTATAATTCTTGATATTTTTTCGTAGACATGGGAATATATTGAAATAAGAATTATGGGAAATATATTTCAAAAATAGGCAATTACGTCAATTTTGTGAATAAAATAAACCCTTCTGTCACGCTTCCACTGTACTACGTAATCTTGGAAAATGCTTACCAATGAAGATTGCATGCACTTTGGTGTAGGGCATTTGTAGTGTTACTATTCAAGTCATGCATGTAAGTTCTTTATAGGAATTACAAAATTAGTACATTTCACTTTCTTTTATTTTGACAGTACTAACCATTGAGGAAGTTGCTTTCTAAATTCTGTAATTGGAACTCTTCATTGCTTTGCAAATATAGCTTTATTGTATGTATGAATGAGAGCACATTGAAATTGAGTATTGAGATTGATGAAGTCATAAATGTACAGCAGTTGTAAATAATAGGGGAACATGTTGCTCCACACAATGTACAAAACGTTCCAAACTATCTCATAGTTACTAGTTTCATTTTCTTTCATAATAGAATTCATCATAGAATTAGGGAGGGGGAAAGTACGGAAAGGTGGTAGATAATCAGCATAGATTTACAATAGCCTTTATCTTACCCATCATAAAGTATACAAAGTTCACTGTAGACCATATTGAAGGTAGTATGAGAACTTACTAGTTACAACATAATTACTTCCTTGGAATAAATAATTTTTAATTCATTCAAATGAATAGAAGAATTACGAGCTTAGTTCTTTTTCTATCAAAGGGGCACTCTCACTAGAATGATAAATGTAAGGTAAATTTTTACAATAAGCACAAATTTGAGAAATTTGAATTTTGTAGATATTATAGTAATGAAGTAAGAAGAAAGATGTAGAGTGGCACATTTTTGAAGGGAAAACTAAAGAAAATCTGAACCGTAGACAAAAAAAAATCAAAGTATTTCAATTGGTCATTTCTTTCTTTCTAATATTGCACTCAATACAAATTGGTCCTTCCAATAAATCATCATAACTACATATGTGGCACCTAAAGCCATGAATGATTGGATTCTAATGGAATGAATGCAATAGTGTAGTGCAATGATTCATTTCATGTTATCTTAGACATATGTAACCTTCTATATGTACATGCAATTGTTTTGTAAATATAGAATCTAGTCTTGCTAACATATTTGCAATAACAAACAATAATATAAAGCCATAGTGCTTCTAAAAACATGATTCACATGTTACTCATGCAACCACTTACATGTCTGAGAGTATGAAGAACAGGGTGATAGTGAGTGCAACAAAATATAGTTTTGTTGTATGTAAGCAAGCATTTCCCAATTCTACTAATTCTGGAATGTTTTGAAGCCTAATCTTCTATGTGCATCTCAATTCATGATACTATTTAATTATTTAGCATTATAAAAATGTGAATTAACTTAATGTTCAACAGAATTCATTCACACAATTTTTTGGTTATTTACTTTGCTTCATTTCAAATTATTGTACCTTCACCGCAAATATTACAGCATTGTTCACTCATTCTAGTATTTTGGACTTACAATTGAACTTCATTATTTGAATGTGTGCATGAATGTCTAGTCCCTAAAAAACTTTTCAATGTATAGGCTACATTTTTTCAAGTGCCTATGCTTATACTTCATCTTTGTTTAGGATTCTATTGTAATTTTTAAACATATATACTACAACATCAATGTTCGTATAACTTTGTAGAAATTCCTATATTTTGAAAATGTAGATTTCATATTTTCTATAGATTTTCCTATGAATTCTATGTCTTGTCCTTTAAAACATTTTTTCTTTTAGTAAAGAAGATGCCTAAGTCATTTGTCTCACAATATAATTTAAAGAAAGAGTAGCACCTACAATCTTCAACTTTGAAGGACCTTTACATATTGTCAATATTTTTAACATCTTGGGTCATTTTCTTTCACACTTTCTACTTGAAATTATACATTTCTATAAGTTGTGTTTGTTAATTATAAATAGTACTTACAATCTATTTTTTCCACCATTTTACATTGTATATAGTGAAACATTACGAAGAGTGCAAAGTTTACACTAGTGGACATAAATTAAAAAATCTAGAATTTGGATGTCCCAATATGTAAACAGTTTTTTCTTAATTGCTACCAACTCTTTTTTTAATTGGCATAAGAGAATATAACTACCTACAATTGTTGAACACATGAATTTCATGTTCATTTCCCTTTCATGAAATAGGATTTAAATATGTAACAGAATTTCAAATAGCTTTAAAATAATCACTTCATTTGTGATTTAATTATTAGTAATTCATAAATTTTTTTCTAGCCTAATATATGTTTGCAAAAACTATATATTACCTATAAGAATAGTCTCTATGATAAGAGTGTATGTGTGGTCATCTTTCACTTCTTAGGAATCTTCATAATATATTTTGAAAACATGAATATAGCTCAAAACCTGTTCTAAAACTCTGTAAAGTACTATTTATGTTCTTAGAACTTCAACGTGTTACTATTCTATGATCACCTTAAGATACGAATTTGAATACTTAATATTACAAACAAAACGAATTCCAAAGAATAGGCACTACTAGATTTCTCGAGGTTTAAATTTTTTCAATGATAGGAATGAGGATCATTCAGAATTTGTGTATTTAGTTTCCAAATTTACATGGAGAGGACTCCACTACACTAAAATAAAATGTATTCATCCACGTCGTAAATTTAACATAAGAGTTGTAAGAAAAAAATGTCCATTCTTAACCTGAAAATCCATGAACCCTAAACCTTGCACCCCTAGACCCTTGAACCCTTGAACCCTTAAACCCTAAACCCTAAACCCCAAACCCTTGAACTGTATCTATAATTGTTACTAAAAAAACTCAAAACCAAATTGTAAAAGGTACATGTAATAGTGAAAAAGTAGCGTTGGATTCCATGGAGTTGTGGTCCCAACATATTTCTAGTTTAAAAAAGATTTGGAGTTCCTACTGTAATGGTAAGAGGAATGGAATATATACATGAGACGAAAATGTTTTTTTTCCTCGAGTAATGACAAAAATTCATAATAGACTCCTCTACTTTAAGTACCATATGCAATCCATGCTGCCTTAAAATAAGCATTGAGTATATCCTAAAGTATTGTTGCCTAAAGTAATAAGAAGGTCCCACTGATCATATTAATGAGAGGGACTTCGTGGAACTGATAAAACGAAAAGGACTTTCTTCAAAATAGAAAATGAATCTCTACAACACTATTGACTGGAAAGAGGGTAATAGATTTTTAAATAGATAATAGCTGTCCATGCCTTTTTATAAATAAAAAAGTCAACGACGCATTGGATTTTATAGTAAACAAGCGATATTGACAGCTAGCCGCTGAAGAATTCGAACTTCATTTCTTCACTTGCCGCTTCTTTTTTCCCGCCAAGAAGTCGTCCACTTCCATGCATGTCTGAGTTAGGGTATTCTTTCTCTCATTTTTTATTTCTGTTTGCTCCTCCGCGTGCTGTTTGTTCCTTTCAATTCAATTTGGTTCCATTTTCTGAAGGTTGCTTGCTGCAATCCCCGCGGATTGTAGGTGTAAACAGCTGCGTGAAGGTAGAGTTCAGCGTTTCGAGTAAGGTTCTGTGGACACTTTTGTAGTCTGCATTGAGATTTTCAGTCAATTCATTCCAGGATTTCATTTCTCGAAGTGAGTATTCTATCACAATGAATTGTTCGTCTGTTTCTTGGTTGTGTTATACGTCGATGTTATTTTGCATTGAATCGACGACTGCTGGACTTTCTGTATCATTGTTGCAGTTTTCAGATTTGAAGCTGGAGTGAGTAGCTTCGTTTTCCTTAGCCCCAATAAAACCGCCGAAAAATGCGGACACTTGAACAGAATGAAGTAATACTAGGTATTCCGGATATTCCGGGATCTTTAGGTCGAGTCGACCTAAATGACCACATTAGAACAGTTCCATTCTTGTATACAGTTCAGGTCGACTCGACCTAAAATGGACGAAGACTATAATTGATACTTTAACTCTGAGAGCAGTTGATGTTGACAAATATGTTATTTTCTATTTATTATTCAGATATCCATATGAACGTTGTGCAGATTAGGTCGAGTCAACCTAACCTGCTCTATGGAATTAATTTATTTATTTGCAAAAACGAGAATCTTAATGTTCATCAAAGTCAGAGTCCTTATTAACTACGTCTGTGTTTTCAGATCGAGCCAATGTAAAGTTCACTTCGCTTGCAACCAAGGACCTAAACCATTTAAAAATTGAAACAATCTGGATAAATCAGAGATGTGTTAATCATGTTGTTATTGAATATTGTGTTCAACATATTGTTAGAATTTTCAAGCATCGCACTATTTTTATTAGTTGGGTATTGATTCCGACATTGTACAGATTAGGTCGAGTCGACCTAACCTGCTTTATCGTTTTAATTCATGTCATTGAATTGTTGGTAATTGCAACTAACGAGAATCTTCATGTCTATCAAAGACGGAGTTCTGAACGTCTGAGTGTGCGCTTTTAGGTCGAGCCGACCTAAACTTCACATCGCTTTCAACCAATGAACAAAACCATTTTTTAATTGACACATTCCAGATAAATCACAGATATGTCAATCATGTTATTAATGAATATGGGTTGTAGATACTCAAACCAATTTACAATGATCTACTATTTTTATTGTCTGCGTAATGATTTGGACATTGTACAGATTAGGTCGAGTCGATCTAACCAGATTAATCGATTTCTCTAGCTTAAGAGATCTGAATATAACTTGGAGACTTTCCTTTTTAGACCTTTTTGTGTACTTTTCAATGTTTAGTATTTAGGTTGACTCGACCTATTACAGTCAATTTGAATACCTTATTGTGTTTGTTTCATTCGAGAACATTCTTGTATAACTCGGTACCATATTATTTGTATGGACAGGTATAGGTGAAATGAGTTGCGAAGACATCCCCTTCGAGAGTATTGTCTAGTCTGATGATGATGTGCAAGGGCAAGACGAAATGGAGGTTGACATACTAGAGTGCGAAGGATTCCCAAGACGATGTTGGAATAAAAGTGTTGTTACTCTATACAACAATGCGGGAACTCTTGTTGGTGAAGGCATTTGCCACAGTGTGAACTCGAATCTAGTCCTCGGTGCCGATGGTTCCCTTGGGGACACTCATGTGGCAGTACACATCTCAAAGACTCATTCTGAAGTAGACATCCCCTAGGAGCGGGTACGCGCTTTAGTAGCCTGGGATATTAAGCTTGTCCACTGTCGTGAGGCAAGTCTGCATGACCATGCAATCAGGGATAATTACAACCGTCTCCAAGCAATTCGTGCAAATCCACCGTCATCGAAGAGTAGCCAACCATATACAAGTACTATTCGAAAGCCGCCGCGCGAGACATGCATCAAAATGAAAGACCTCCTTAGTCAAGAGTCCATCAATATGGTGTTGAGCAAAGTTTGTTGTAGTAAAAACTGCGTCCAACCGTTTCCAAGAGAGAAGATTCGAGCTTTCCGGCTTCGCATGTACCAAAATTCAACGTTCAAGCATAGAACGTATCTCAAGACCAAAGTTCATAGGCAGATGCATCGTGATTCACGAGGGAGAAGGGTGGTCACGATAGATGAGATAGACGTGTGCATGCGAGCTTGGATGCATATTGTTGGGGTTCGAGAGTCTACATTCTACCACTACAAAAAATACGCCATGAAGGATGGGCGGGAAGCCAGGGACCATGGTAATTTGGGAATGTTGAAGCCAAGGCAACATACGGAACAGGCATCTATAACTTTGAAGTGTATCTTGGAAAAGGAAGTGGATCACATGCCACATAAATCCCACACGCTCAAATTAGGAGAAAAAATTGTGTCAAAAATTCTGCCGGCTATGTTTCAGTGGAAGGGTCAGATGGCAAAAATCAACGAAGTGAATGTGGCTTTTGGATTGAAGGAGGTTTCAACATCAAACTTGAGCAAGATCAGGTCTACTAAGTTCCCTGAGTACGATGTGAAGCAACCCGGAGACAACTTTGCTCGATGTGTTGTTTATGACAAATTACGTGAGTTCGTGAAGGGTGCTTTTTCTGGGTCTGAAAGTACTCTATTGTGGTCGACGAGGCTGGACAAACACCTTGCCAAGGCTCGCGCGCATAGGGAGCTCTATTATGCGAACCGATACTGGTCTCAAACATCTCCACATGAATGTCTTACAATCATGCACGACAAGATGGATCATGCAAAAAGAGCTTCTCCTGTCTTCTACCATAAAAGTAAGGATCTTGATGGTTTAACAAAGTTGCCTGTGTCCGTCACTGGCATGATTGCGTATGGTCATGCTGATGTCTGCTACGCACATTATGGTTTAGATCTCTTTAAGCATGATTCAAATTACACCATTGGGTCAATGGCAAAGTTGTTGCGAGACCTTGAAGAAGCACCGAAGTCATCTTCAAAGAAGTTGTTTGAAAATGCAGGGGCGACATCTTTGTTTAGAGCAGTGCTCAAGGACAAGGAAATGTGCCTAGCATCACTACCCCCGCCACCAAAACCTTTACTTCCAGCAACGCCATTACCGCCTATTTTGAACGTGCAAATGGACAATGCCACCGGGGACAACAAAAATAGATATGTATATTGTTTCTCGTCTCTACTAGTCACAAACAAGATCTTTCGTGAAGTGTATGTGAGCTTCATGATTGTTGGTCATACTCATGATGACATAGATGCCTTGTTTGGGAGATGGAGTATGCTTCTGAAGGAGAGTTTTCCAACTGTCCCTGCGCTCATGAAGTCGTTCATGGATGTAGAATCCATTCCTACTATCCCACATCTAATTGAAGAGGTGCCCGATTTCAAGGGGTTCATTGCTGGTTCATTTATTGATGGTGATGATATTCTAATTGGGCACACAAAGCCACAACAAGTGAAGTTCTACCTAGATTTAGATGGAATTCCGGTCATGAAGTACAAGTTGAAGTGCACTGATGTAGATTGGAAAGGGAAAAATGGTAGGCCCATTAAGTTGTGGAAAGAAGATGATGAAGGGCAAAGTCAGTGGCCCCGTGGAATACCGATGCCAATACAACCTATGGAAATGAAAGGCGCCAATGACATTGTGAAAGGTATATCTGGATTTGAGAAGTACTAGGAGAATTTTTGTAATGCAGACGTTACCGGAGAATACCGAAGGCAGTATGAGCATTTGGTTCACTATTGGCGTGATGTGAGGGTAGCAATGCAAGAACCGTTACCAAGTTCTACAGTTTTGCGGGACGGTTTTTGGCCCAAAACACGTGTTCAACGAACACGAGTGGATCAATTAGGGGATGATGGCGAGGACCGTGAAGAGTTTGCGGAGGATGAAGTGTACTTTGGGCCTCGATCTGGTCGTCCAGAACCATCGTTTAGGGTAGGGCGTGATTTGTACAATGGGTACTTTGTTGCAGTTCGCCCCACAGATGGTGACAGTCGACCTGTTTGGATTGCAAGGGCATTGTCAGATCCAAATAGTAATCCAGAGAAACCGAATTGCATCCTCATTCAGTATTTCCGTCCAACATCAAGAAGCAGGGAAGTTCAAGACAACTACACTGGATGGGACAGCAATAGAGGTTTGCATTGGAAGGTCAATGAAACTGAGCCGCCGGTTTGGGAGCGCACAAACGCTCTAATGATAGCATGGAGTTCTACTATAAGGAAGGACACCATCCATTGCTTGATCAAGATTCCGGCTGTTCAAATTGAAGTCATCAACCAAAGTCTTGCATCATACACTTGATAACCAAAGATATGGATGTGTATATGTACTACACATTTCGTAATAACGTAGTAGCACATCATTATTATTCGTATAGTAATTGGAATTTAAATTTTATAGTACATGTAATAGGGTTCACTTGATTGATTTTATATTATTGTTTGGTATTGCATATATGTTAGCAAGAATATATTATGTGTGTATAGAACAATTGCAAGTACATACAATATTATTATATGTATTTTCTTATGGTGTTTGATATTCTATCTTATTCAATGAACTTGTTTAGATAATTATTGTTGTATATATGTCATTTGAAATTGTAAATCCATTTCGACCAAAAGAATAGTGGGTATATCCACCTTTTATTTTGTTAACATGTAAAGCACTTATCACATTTTGGGGAGGGGTTGGGTTGGTTGTTACAACTTTCCTGCCTGCGAATCTCACTTAGCAGCACCAAGTCATGTGTACAGATCGTGCGCTCAGACAAATTCAACAGGAATCGAACCCAGACCGCTTGAATCACATGTACAACTCCTTACAACCAACCACAGAGGTCATGACTTGGTGATTAGTCTAGGACATGAACTTCACTTATATGAATCTTAATGCTCCTCTCACAATGAACAAAATGTAATGTGGAGCTTACTAACCCTAAAAACTCTCATTTTAATGGAAATTATACTTTCGAATTAATAAACTTAACATTTGTCAACCTAAATTGGCTAAAACAAAATCTCAGTTTCTAGTGTCTAAATGGATAACATTATTTTGAGAGAATCTAAACCTCCCAAAATAATGAATATTGTGTTATAGTTGAATTACCAATCGAATAGATGTCTTGCCATATTTTAGTACAAAATTTGTTTTCTAGGAGTCAAATAGAGTACCCTACCATATGGTTCCGATAGGCCTAGAAGTGCTGATGACAATAATTTAATAATTTTAGCCAAGGCATATATGCTTGAAAATTAAAGACACACCTTTTAACCCATTAATCCTTAAAGGACGCTCAAGCCAAAAAGTGGTTGATGGATGACATCATTCTTCACTGGAGAAACAAAGAATGCACCTATAGGTTCAATAATTGGAGCACTTTCAATGACTACCTTGGTCATAAGGGTTGCATCCTTTAACCCCTAATCGTCCAGACTACATTTTTTGGCAACATAGTGATTTTGGGCAGCTCAATATGAATGGAGTTTTTCTTCTTCTTCTTTGAAATTAGTACACAACATGTGCCCAAGGAGTAGCTTTAAGGCCCAACAATTTTCATAACTTTTGACTACATGGTTAAAAAGTTATTGCATGATATGTAATTTTCATTTGATCTTCAGGTAGCCCAAAAATTTCTTAAGAAACACCTTTTTAAGAAATAAAAATTTGAAATTGATTTTCTAGATTTAAATGTACATGGAAAGATTTGAATCATTCCATTTTGGTTCATGAGATAAAAGTTGTGAGGAGTTTTAGTTTGCGGGCAGTTTTAGATTCTCTACTAGAAAATAAACTTTGAAGTCCTTCATTTAACTCAATTTTCAATATTTTTTGAAAAAGGTAAAATCATAGGATGTAGATTGTTTATCACAACATTACAACAATTGGGATTGGCATTTTTCAATTCTATAACAAAATTCTTCACAAATGGGTAGGTGCAATTTTTGTGTCCAATGAATGATAAGAAATTCTCTTGTGTAGGACACAAGTGCAACTATTCATCCTCAAAACTAGGGTTGGAAAGGGGAGATCTTCTACAGTACTTTGACTTGCAAAGGATTTTTTTTTTTAAAGTAGATGATGTCACACGGTTCCATAAGCGATGATTTCCATGGTCACCTGTCTGTCCTTTAAGGGTTAAGGATTAAGGATCGTGGTCGATTCTAGTTACGTCTCAACATGTTGTAATACTTTGTTGAAAGAGCCATACCACCCTACTTGGTCTGGGAATCAACAGATTGCCAACCCAGCTATTAGAGCACTACTTACTGGACTAACACATCACTTGAATACTTTGTCACAGTCCTTGGTGCTGGCTGTCCCTCTGAGAGTGGAACAATAGCACAAAAGACCATGTCACATCCAGAATTATCCATACCCACATCTTTCAGCAGCACCTGAGTGAGAAATAATGAATGGTGCTATGTGCTACACTGTCCACTAATTCCAACAGTTTAGTTTTCATCCCAACACTTCAAGAATTGAAGACCTCTGAACAGATAGATTGAGTCTGCTTTTCCTATCTAATTAGGTCGGATCATTCATTCTCTGTCCATAGCAGGTGCATTCTGGCTTGAAATCGAAGGTTTATGCATTCTAGCTGTGCATATTAAACCGAATTCAATGGACAAAGAACATCGCAGGAAAAGGAGGTGAAATCACAGCAACCCTTCACCGCTCCATCTGATCCCTCTCATACCCGTGTGTGACGCTGCTTAACCCCTAAACGATGGACTGATCCCCGCGGGGAAAAGGCGGGCTTAGCACTGTTCATAGTGCACTGACCATGGGAGAGAAACACGTTCATGAACAGTACGAAAGAAAGGAGAACTCTCCTTGCCCTCATAAAAATTGTAGGAGGGCAACCTACGACCTAACACCGTGCACGGGTATTTCCGTGTTCTGTCCTCCATGTCTATGCTCCCTAAAATTATGAATGCATCTGAATGACAGTATTTTTGGCCCTCCAAGATGCAACACGTCTCCACAATTGTGTTCAAAAAACAACGGATGAAAAATACTGCATTCCTACTTCCTACAGATTACTTTCTTGTTATTCATCGGACGAAAAACATCCACATCGGCGTTTATGGGTTAATAATTGTGGGAGAGAAAATCCCGTCTAGGTGCCACAGAAAAGCCAGACAGTGTGATCACCCTGAAAGATGCTGTGAAGGACATTGCTCAAGATTATTTTGTTCTGCAGGTGGAAGCCAAGTCTGCACCACCAAGCCAACCCAACAATTACTGAGATCAATCTGTGGATCCTGAAAAATAAAATTTCACAAACAAGACCGTTAACCCCTAAACGTCCCAGGGGACCAAAAGTGTCCTCACATAGTTTCAAGTCCAATTCAAAGTATTGTAACTTTTGCATCCAATGTCTGAATTCAATAAAATTTGTTGGAAAATTTGCACTCTTTTTTCTAGTTTGTGTGGTAAAAGTTTCAGATCAATCCAAGATGAAATGATTTTTTGGAAGCCAATCGAAGTTCACAGGTTTTATTTGAGTTCACCAAACTGCATTTGATGTCTGCAACTTCGGGGGCTGGTATCTCCTTCATCTAATGTTTGTTTTCAATCAAATATGTTGTGTTTTGTTCCCCTTGAATTCTAGTTATAGTAGTATAATTTTCATGTCAATCCAAGATGTTTTGAATGTTTAGGAGCAATTTGAAGTTCAAAATCCTAACATTTTTGGATTACAGTGAGCTTGAGCGGCTTGTTTCTTCTTCAAACAAAGTCTATTCCCAATAATTTTTTGGGGGGGAAAGTTGCACATACTAGTCTTGTTTGTGTGTCTAAAATTTCATTTCAATCCAAGAAGTTATGAGGAACTGAGAAGCATTTTAATAGAAGGAGGTTCAAGTTTTGATGTGATTTTAGCAACTTTTCTTGCTATTTTTTGACATTTCAAAGCCATTTTGCAGACACAATGAGTGAATTGAATGACATTTATTTCCACCAATGGGTTTGTACAATGGTTTTAAATCACTTTATAGTTTAAAGTTTTTTCATTTGAGTAGGTTTAAAAATCAAATTTCACCTCCAGATGTGTTACTAGGAAAATTTCAGCATCATTTTTTAACACTAAAACATTATAATCTTGCAATCTATATGGCCAAATGACTCCAAATTTGATTCATGACATCTTCAACATGTACACTACAAGATTGTATGGTTGAGATTTCTATAACTAAGTGGCATATTGATCTATAACACTTCAAAAGCAATGATGTCTTTAGACCCCCCAAAAAACCTTGGGTTTTTAAGGGTTAAATCCCTGCTTCAAAGGGGATAAATCTTTGACCTCTCTGATGTCTAAATGGAACATAAGGTAAAACAGCCCATTGCGGTCAGAATTAGGAGTTCATACTCATGCCATGGCTGAAATTTTTTCATTTTTTTTCCACACAAAGACAAGTGTGAGAAACAGTGAACATTTGAAATTATATGTTTTTGACAAAATATGAATTTGCTATGAATTTTTGAAGTGTTCAGCCCATCATGGCCCATAAGAGTCTGTAGACTACCCAGAACCAACAAAATCTGTATCCATCATGCTCATCTGACACACCTAAAACAGTCACAATAATTTATAATGTGAAAGGCTTAAAAAAGTCACTTCCTACAATGAAATTACACTAAAAATTTAGAAATTCCTAATGCAATCACTAATCACTCCATTACTGTCAGGTAAGACATTGATTGTGGTTCAAATCTCATTTACTAATAAAACCTATGATGGGATCTGAAAAAACCCACAATGGGGTGACTTGCTAGGTGACCACTATGGGTCATCTGACCACAATGGGCTGATTTACCTTATATAATGTGGACAATCAGAAGCCTGTTTCTATTGCTAAAGTCTCTCCACTGCCCCTAGATTTCAGCATCCATCTGCAGCATGAAGGCTTTTTTGATCCCTAACTGAATGCCAAATGGCCAAGACAAGCCCATTCGTGCAGGACTTGAAATTACTCCTGATGTGAGCTTCAAGGACGGAAGGTAATTGAAAGGAATCCGATGCTACTTGAGACATTGTATCTGCTATGGTCGGATGACCCATTGGTCTTCCCTTTGAACATTGCTACTAAATAGACTTTTCGGGTGATGTCACAATTTTATTGGCAAAGAATGGCGTATCCAGAAATATTTCACATGTCCTTTAATTCATCAACTCCATTAGGAAGATTTATTGTAGGTCTCCTAAATTGAAACTCATGGGATGCAAAGGTCAGTCTCCTACCTTGAAGTTCAAGAAATAATGCCATCCTAGCTTTTGAAAGAATTTGTCAAAGCCTTCACCTTCTTTATTAATATGTGCAATTGATGACAATAGTTTCATTTGCTTTCCAATTGGGAGGTTTTATCTATGTCTCATCTCAATACCAGCAATTCAATAATAAGATCAAATGGACTTGGAGACCTACAAATGAGCCATGTTTGTAGTGTGTATTAAAACTAATGTCCCACTTTTTTCATTATTTTCTAATTTCTAAAAATAAAAATGCCAGCAATGCAATTTTCAAGACATTTTAGTTAATATTCGTGCTCAAGGATTGCATAGAAGTTTGTATTACTACATAGTAAAGCTCATTACAGATTAATTCTATAATTGGGTGATGCAAGAAACACATGTACTATTTTGCATCACACCTTTCATGTTGGGCATTTTTTGCCATAACTTTTGTATTCTAGCTCTAAATGACTCAAACATATGTTAAATTGAGAAACTCAATTACTAACATCTTTCATTTGGTAGTCGTTATAACATGTAATTTTTTTCATCTTTGAATATAACATGTACATGCTATGTGTCATTAGATCGTGTTTAATATGAATACAAACTTGTGTAACTTATGTATATACCAATTCATGCACCTTACTAGTCAAATGCAAAAATGAACATTGTATTTCAATCCAAATAGGGCTTCTCAACTCGTGAGATTTAAACTTGGTAGGACACTAAGGCCCCAAAGTGAAGTGGTCGATGGATGACTTTCAAGAATATTGTAGAAAATGAAAAGCAGTCATATTGGTCCAAGAATCGGATCTTTTTTGGCAAAGTGCCTTGGTGATAGGTCTTGTACTCTCATAGTTGGGCATCGAAGTGTAGTCCAAATTTTTGAAATTGTAAAGATGTATTTTCAAAATGCAACTTGGAAGAATAGTTTCATGGCATTTTTTTTAAAAGTGATAAAATGTGATATGTCCATTACTACAAGAAAATAGTGTCTGAATCAACTCCTCCAAATCTACTAAGAGTGTTTGAATGACAAAAAATTGACAAAATATTGTCCAAATCAACCCCTCCGAATCGACTGAAAATGTCCGAAGCGACACTACTCCCTTGTAGTGCATGTTGTAAAATTATATCCTTCATTGGCCCATATTTTCTTATGAAATGTGAAATCCAAAAATTGGTAATTCCTTCTAAAATGGATAATTATAAATTCAATATTGACAATTTTCAAATCATATTTTTTACCTTGAATTCAAAAATGGTAAGATCTATTTATAGTGATGTTTTGAGATTTTGATTTGACTTTTTTGTTGAAGTCATTTTGAAAGAGTCATTTGTTGAAATGAAAAAGCTAGCTTTTTAGGCCAAATCTACTTGTGCCCCTTGGAATAGAACACAAGAATGTGCAATCTTGTAGATGGATGGAAAAAACAAGTTTCTATGTATATAGGGCATGTGTGCAATCATTAGTTTTTCGAAATTAGAACATTTGGCCAATCCTTTAAAGATGACAGGAAGGTCTAGGAAGGCCAATTTGGGATGCAATATGGTGTTCTTGTGTATTTGACATAGAAGGGGGATAAACAAAGGTATGTGGTAGTGCCTAAGGGTCAGTGCGATGACCCAAAGCCATACTTCGAAGTCTACTTTCCACAATCAGTTCTCAATCTGTTCTGGAGGTGGAAGGAAATATTCCACAAAAATAGAGTTTCATAACAATGACATGCCTTTGATGGGAAGCAAATAATGCTCTCTAAAGTGTGTTAGAATCCTCCAGTTGCCAAATGAATGAGATCCAAGAAAAGAATAAATGCTCAATATTGATAGTAACTATGCTAAGATGCGATTACTATTAACTTAATGACATAGATGAGGTTACTTTCGTTACATTTCCGGCTTGCACCAGAGCAAGAATACAGGTGGCAAAATTGAGTTGGGTTTGTCAACTTTGCAGTTTAGTTAATTATGTGCTCCTCGTGTAGTGTGTTGAATGGACTAGGCTTGGCACTGCTTGCTTTGTCTGGTTACCGATTTATAAGTGTTCACAAGTCACTCCAACAATTAGCTTGACTTAGTATACATGCTCAGATGGATTGGCATGTGGGTACCTCACAGATCAATACACTTGATTTTTGTTGCACGGAGATTAGAGAATTGTTCAAAGATAATTATGCATGCTTCCAAACTCTACTGTCCATGGGGCTCCAATTCCAAAGGCCGGACTTGGCTCCCATCTAGGTACGGGCTTGGCCTATTGATCCTCAATCATAATGTCCAGTACAAGTACAGACAGTGTCTGCAAAGGCAAAGTGGCAGTAAGTTATTCCCAATCTGAAACAACCAATTCCAGATTGCCTCTACAGCAGACATACGGTATACTGCTGTACACCACATGTCACCAATAGTTCCGGGTTTCTACTTACCAGTTTCGAATTTCATGCCCAATGCACTCAATCTACTCTGGAAGCAAAAACTGGTTGAGGGTCGTTGCAAGAAACACTGAGCATTTTCTGTAGCATTTTGGCAAAATCTAGATTCCAGACCTATACTATTATGAGTACTAAGCAGCAGAACAATCACAATAGTTAATTGGAAAAATCGCCATCTGAAAGTACCATTGCAAGTACTATGGACTACTTGCTAGTTTTGAAAAAGTGCTATGTGAAAAAAAAGATAAATTGTCATAAAAAATAGATACAATGAGGTATAAGTTAATAAGAAGTAGAAAATCATGAAGAAAAATAAACTAAAAATTGGTCAGTTGTATGGACTTGATGGTGATCTAATTTCACCCCAAAAATGAAGTGGAAACCATTTTCAATGTTTTAAAGTGCTTGTGCAAGGGGGCCCTATTTGCATGGACTTGGAGGACATAAAATGATATATTTTTAGATGCCCCTCAAGAGACATATGCCTACCTCGTGTGGAAACAAACCGGTAAGATTTCAACTCTAGATCATTCAATTTGGGTACTCCAAATGTAGTGAAAACACCTAAAATCTCGTAGTGTGACAAATTAACAAAATAGAATTATAAATGTAAAATGATTTTTTTTAATTCCACAAAATAAAGGATCTTATTACCATCAAGTTAGACATCTCCAAAAAAAATTTATGTTCATTGTACTTGTGCTTCAAAAGTTAGAGCGGATGATAACAACATCACTAGAATTGTGATAGAGACTGGTGTTTCAATATTCAAAGTATCAAGGACAAAGAAAAATACCTAAGAGCATGGGGTCCGCCACATAAATCATATCCAAATTTCCTTGGTTATAAATGACAAAGTAATATGCCATTGTTGGAAAATGAGATCAATAGAACATAGATAATGTCATTGATCTATTGGTGACCCCGCTCATGCATAGATGCCAAGATAATAACAAGTTTTTGCCAAGGACTCTAACATCTCACTAATAGTAAGTTTACACCAATGCATAATTACACTAACATCAAGTTCACAACATACGCATCCCTCTTACATGAACTCCAAATGAATGAGGATTTCACGAATCTAACACTCGTTAGCTTCACAAGAAATTTTTTGCCAATCTAATTGTCATGGATGATTGTCTTGGCAAGACGTCTTTGCCGACCAGATAATAGAATTGACTTCCATGCGTTTCCATAGGAATATTGCCCTGCCATTAGTGAACCAAACTTCCCCTGCAAAAAGGAACAAAAATCTCTTCCCCACCAATTCGAAGGACCTTGTCTTCTCAATCAATGGAGCATTGCACCCACCCACAATGGGAGCCATGAAATGAGCTATAGAGAGAAATGGGAAATTGAAACGGACTTTAGAGCCATGCTTCCTTGATGATGATAATGAAGCATGATCATCAAGACCAAAAATGAACTCTAGATGTGGTTGACGAAGGAACATGGATAGAAGATCTCATCAGAAAAGTTGGGCTAGATTGTTTTGGTGCCATTTTGACACCAAAGGCTGCATATAGGTCATTTTAGGATCATTTTATCCATACTAGGTTGGTATAGAGGTTGGCACCAGATTAACATAATTGCATTTCAATGCACCATAGTGGCACCATGTTCACATGCCTTGAAGTTCCTGATGGGTTGCCCTATCTACAGTGGTCCATTTTCCTAGTGCATCAAACTTCAAGAGAACATTCAATTAAACTAATAAAGATCACACAAGAATTGGTACATCACAGAAAAGCCATGAATTTCAACATTTCTCCCCAAATTCACATCTGTTTTGGGTTGTTTTCATGCATGTGCAAATGCACAAGCAATACGGTAGTTTGCTCTTAAGGCGACCATTTAAGAGCTGATTGCCTTTTGGGGGAAGAAAAATTCGTTGTAACAATTTTCAGTCAATTTTAGTAGGAAGAAAAATGAAATTGGCATCTAACCCCAAGTTGTTTCATATTTTTTGGACCTTTGTGGAATTAGTTACAAATTTTAGAAGTTGAAATGCAACTGTCATTGAAAGCGACCACCTCCTGAAATGTGCACTTTTGGTACATTGAAGAAAGCAATATATACCTTTGTATCATGATTGCTTTTAGAGCAGACTACCTTCGGACGATTGATGGCAAAACCCTCAACTTTGGAAAGCACATCAGGACTGGAATTTCACTTGAGAGGAGCAATGTGAATTAGACTTACAATTTCTGATTGCCCTACTCCCCTTGCTAGACCTTTGTATTGGTGGTTTAGCCATCACAATGAGAAGCCTGCACTTTCATTTCATTGGTAAAGTAAAGAACAATCAGGTTTATTCATACACAAGAAAGTACTAACCTCAACAAAGTGGATCCACTAAGCTATGGATGTACAGAAACTCAAAGCTATTCGTACTCGATTTCTCAAAGCTCAAAGAATCAACACATGCAATCACACACTCAAAGGAGCTTCGGAATGATTCTTTGCCTGAGACCGGAAGTGGCCCAAGCTCAAAATCAAAAGTCCACTTTCCAAACCTCAAAATAGATTATCAGAGTACTCTTTCTAAACAGATTTCTATTGATCAAATAACGCACCAGGATTTTTTCAAATGGATCCGAATGGAGATAATACGCTTCAAAAATTCAAGAACTAAAATCTTTCATGGAGAAGTCATTTCAATATTTAAAATATGGCACCACACATGTAGAATATGTGACCATTTTGCAACTTCTTTGACATGTAGGAGGTGCAATAATGACCTAAATTGGAAGTGTCATGTTTCATTGGATTCAACTCCCCATAAATTGACAAAATTGTGTAATTGATGTATATGTTAATTCATGCACCTTGTATGTTAAATATACAAAAAAAAAGATACCAAATTGCAACCCAAATAATTAGGCTTCTCAAACTTTTAAGGATTAACCTTGGCAGGACACTAAGGCTCTAGAGTGACTGATGGATAACTTTCAAGATTACTGTAGGAATTAACGCCTAAAGGACCAAACGGTGTTTTTTGGGGAACATAGCGATTTTGAGTAGCTCACTACGAATGGAATTTTTATTTTTTTTCTTTGAAATTTTCACACGACATGTGCCCAAGGAGTAGCTTCAAGACCCAACAATTTTCATAACTTTTGAATAAGGTAAACCAGCCCATGATAGGCAAATTGCCTAATGTAGTCATCTAGGAAACCACCTATTAGAGTCTTACATGAACCCATGGCAGATTTTTTGTGATAAATGAGATTAGGACTACATTAGGTTGATTTGTGGCCATAATCTTGTCTTGGGAGATGGTCATGGAATTATTAGTAACTGTTATAGGGCACTTACACCATTCAAGTGTAAATTGGTCATAAAAAGTTATTTTTTTATTCCTTCATGTCATGGCCATGTTAGGAAATGTTGTAACCATTTTAGAAAATGTTGTGACTGCTTTAGGTGGTAAGATGACCATTATGGGAATCCTTTTTGCTGATTTGGGGTAGTCTACAGACTTTGTTGGGCTAATTGGGCTGTACACTTCAAAAATTCATAAAAAATTCTTACTTTGTCCAAAAAATAAAATTTCAATTGCTTCCTTCAATTCTCACATATGTCTATGTATGAAAAAAAATCTGAATCATTTTGCTAATGGCAACAGTACAGACCACTCATTCTGCCTGTCATAGGCAGATTTACCTTATGTGGGTAAAAAGTTATTGTACGATATGTTGTTTTCATTGCTTGGCGGGCAGCTCGGGCAGAAAAAAAACCTTCTTGAAAAATCACTTTTAAAAAAAAAAATTGAAATTTAGTTTCCTGAAATATATATATATATACACATGAAAAGCTTTGAATCATTCCATTTTGATTTATGAGATGAAAGTTATGAAGAGTTTTAGACTTTCACAAGGAGACGGCAATCCAGAGAAGGACAGAGTTCAACGAAGTAGTTGCGGCATCAAGTTCAAAATCAGTATTTAAAAATTGTCGAAACTCTTGAATGGAAGTCTCTTTTGAGCTCTGGGACACTTGAGATGGAATTTTGGGGTGATTGCAAAATAACCCAGTATTGTTGAATTTACACCAGCTTGCATAGAGAGTTGTTTTCAAAGCAGAATTTTGTAATGGAATTGAAAAATGCCAATCCCAATGGTTGCAAAGTTTTAGTAAACAATCTACATCCTACGATTTTATTTTATTTTTAAAATATTTAATTGAGTAAGATAGAGTACTTCAAAGTTTATTTTAGAGTAGATAATCCATAATTGCTTGCAAACTAGAAATCCTTGTAACTTTTGACTCATTGATCAAAATGGAATGATTCAAAGCTTTCCACATTTGTAAAGCTCTATTTAACCAATTTCAAATTTTTGTTTCTCAAAAAAGTGATTTTTTCTGATCTGCCCAGACTGCCCACCCAGGGAAAAAAATAACATACTATGCCATAACTTTTGACACATATTTCCAAATGTCATAAAATTTCATGCCTATGAAAGATATTCCTCGTCCCCACCTTTTGTTAAAATTTCAGCCTAAAATATGCAAACCTCTAGTCACATGTACTTGCCCAAAATTTCTATGTTGCCAAAAAATGCATGTTGATCCTTTAGGGGTTAAATAATCACAAGCCATTGATATTTAAGATATGATTTGAGCCATCCAAATACATAATACAATATTACATACGATACAAATATAGATATGGTACATATACAATATATATTATGGATATCATATATATAGATTACATATACATATACATATACAGTACAAATATTTTGAGAGATATCTCATATTGAATGCCATCACTATGGGACATAAAAATTACAAAGAGGTGGGGAAGGGAGAACGAGTCTGCACTAAAATGAACATAATTAAATTATAATTAAAAAAAATGGGGGGTGGTAAGAGGGTTAACTAAATTGAATTTAAATAATAATGAATTTAAGATAGGTTTGTCTTTAGAGTGGATACCTCTGTGTGAATATCCACCTAAAAGTTACAGAACCAACATCCACATATATATATTTGAGTTTTATAGGTAAAAGGTGGATTTGGTCATTTTGAAATTCAGTGGGTAGGGAATATTGATTCTTGAAAAATATGTCACTACTAGTGAAAACATCAGGTTGTCAAGACTAGAAAAATGACCTACCAAAAATTGTATATGACGAACTTAGACAAGTTGTGAGTTTTCTTGAGCTCATTTCTTTCAATGCATATTTGCGTTTTTGGAGGTTTGGAGTATTATTGATTAATCATTCTATGGAATTTGGAATAAAAATATGGAGAAGATGGTCTTGAAGTACACTAGTATGTAGATATTGTATAGAAGAATTAAAAAATGATTAATTCTTTGGTGTATAGAAGTTTGCAAAGTGAGCTTCTTTTACATGCATTTTCAAACATGAGAAACATAGTTTAGTCGATCTTTTTGCGAATGACCATCTTGTTATAAAGGCCAATATTTTGTCCAAAATTATTGTGCAAATGAATATTATAGTAAGGTTACTACTACTAGAATAGTCCAAATTAAGGGTGATTGTAGGAAACAATTGTACATTATTTGTTGCGTCTCTACTTATGTACATTGGAGAAAAATTTTGGAAAAAAATATTCAAAAATCAAGAAAAATATGGAATATTAGTAGAACACCAAAAAATAATGTACTCCTCCAAATTCAACCCTAGAAAAGTACATCATAAAGTTATGCACAAAATAGAGAAACGAAAAACTATAAGATAAAAGATATTTTCATGTTTACATTTTAGAAAATAGAAAAAACTTTCAGAAGATTATAATACAAATTCTCATTTTTCTCAAACTAAAGGAAATTCTAATTAACTAATTACATCTTCATGAAAGAGAATTTAATGATCCTTGACTACTTGAGTTGAAACATACACATTACACTTTGAGCATGTGTGCATGATGGAGAAATATTATCTTTGAAACAACATTTTGGTCACTTCATGTAATCCTTCTAGGTGACCTCACATATCAATTTTAGCTTTTGATTTGTTTTTTGGGGTTCCAAAATAGTAATATCCCACTTCCTCCAATGATTAGAGTGACATATAATTGGGAGTACTTTAAAAATAGTAAATTGTTTTTGATAAATATGAAAAATTAATGAATGAATATAATAATCTTGTGTACCTTGGGTGAGAATTTCAAATCTTTTAAAGGTATAATGCAAAAGTTATGGCCCAAAATCAAATTACCCTACAAAGTGTGATACAAAATAGTACAAGTATTTCTTGCAAATCACTCCAAAAATCTAATTAAAGACTTCTTTGTGTGATATATAGCACAACATTTACTACATCATTAGGGGAGATTTGAGGGTTGTACATGCTTGCGAGTACCCAGGTTGTAGGGAATGTAGGAACTACGCCACTGGTGCAGTGTGACATGGCTGAGCGCATACCATGTCAAAAAAAATTTTAAAAAATTTCAACTTCTTCTTGCATTTCAAAACTAATTTTTTTTTTCCTTCTAGGATAATGTAACCTGTTAACCAGGCCTTTTTTTTGTCAAAATTACTTCTTATTCGTCCAAAGTAATAGATGATCTTCCACCATGACAATTCTTATTAAATTGAGGCCAATATTATATCTTTATGAAATTGAATTCAATACATTTTTTTTCATTTTTTCTTATATTTATATTCAGAAAATTCAGAAAATACAAAATCGCTACAAGAGTGTTCCTTTTCACTAATAAAATATGTGAGTTTGAATTGGGTGCATCAAAGGTACAATAGAAACAAGAAGAATAGTATAAGTTGGTCACTAGCTTAGCCACATTGGCACAAACAATTTTTGAGAACAAAGATCTTGTAAGGAAACACATGTCTACTCATGCTAGTTTGTTAAAGAATAATTTTCCAAGCAAAATTTCTAATTGTCATACTAGTTTTCGTTCCATTCCAAATTTCTATTTGTCATACTAGTTTTTGTTCCATTCCAAATTTATTCTTTACAAAATGTTGTCTCCCAACTATGTTCTTGAAATGGTAGAACGCCCAATGGTATGTTTAGTCAAACACCATGAACAACCTTCATTACAATGTCATCTCCCTTTCAACAAAGAATACATTTAATTTCTTTTTTAGATATCTATTGTGAACCAATTGATATGGCTAGTGTAACTAGATGTCTTGGCATGAAGCTCGACTGAATTGAAGGAAAATGAAACTCAAAGTGTGAGTAGAACATTTGATTCTTCAACCAATGGGTACATTCTTCATTTCTATAATAATTTGTGGAGTCATCCATCAAGCCTCTTTTTGGCCTCAACATCCTTACAAGGTTTAGGGTTTTCCTTCTTGAATTAATTGACTTTTCAAAATTCTATGCCACAAATGAAATCAACCAATACGAACCAAGACTTAGGAACATACATACTTAGATTCATTTCTATGTCTAGTGGCCATTTATTCAACAACTCACCCTCACCTTCCCCAAATAGCTCGAGAATAAGCATCCCACTTTAGGACAAAGTACAGTTGAACATGCTATAATATATTGGCCTTCCTGGCTACATATACTAAATGGTATTGTAGGTATTGAGAAGTTGTAAATTGATTGGGGTTATGCATGTGATGCTCTTCAACCCCTAGAGGACCAAGGTCTTTTCTCTACGAAAAAACACTCAAAATTGCTATTTCTATAGCAAACACTAAAAAAATTGGAAAACTGTATTTTTGCACATCTAATTGTAGGATTTTACACTTTATTATTATGAAAATCTGTGAAAAAAATTTCAGAAATTTTGATTGTACACATTGCAAGATATTTGTGTTTAAAGTGAAGAAAACAAGTTTTTCATTACAATGCAAGACTAGATGATTTGACTTTGAACCTTCTTAACTTTCATTTTTTGCACTATAGAGTTATAAGCTCTAAATCTTTATGGTGGATAATTGAGTTGAGAGTCAAGGAATGAAAACAAAATACAAAAAAATTTAATTTTTATTCTTTAAATGTAAAAATATTTTAAAGTAGGTATAAGATAGACGGAAAATCTAAATTATTAATATCTCTAAGATGGAATTAAAATACACTAATCCCAATGGTGAGATTGTTCTAGAAAGAGAATTAATTCATGTGGACCTTTGTTTCTGAAAAATTGAAAAAATTGCATTCAAAATTGAATCCTACAAGTTATTTTTTCAAGAAGATGCTCTAATTGCCGAAAAAACAAGATTGTCCATAACTTTCTCATAAGAAATCCAAATGGAATGAATTTCAGCTTTCCATGTAGAAAAACATATAATCTATTAGACAAAAATGAAATAAAAATAGAAATAATTCAAATGTTTGAATTTCTTTTTTGTTGCCCCTCTCCCGGTTTCCTTTGTTTTCAGCTTATTTCAACATAACTTTCGTTTCTAGGCACCAAATGAAAAAAATTGTATTTCAAAAAAGATAATCAATTTTTCTCTCTTGTTAAAAAAATTCAAAAAATGAGGACAAAAATTGAGACCATAGGTACTTGCCCAAAACTCTATTTATCCCCTGAAGGGACAATGGTGTTTTAGGGGTTAAGCTTATATTTTTTTGATAACCAATTTTTAGGTTTGACATTTGAAAAGAGTATCAAAAGACTTCAAATCACTTTCACAATTTCAACACCCTCATGATCAAACATTATAATCTTTCAATCCATAAGTGATATTGTTGTGTTTTGTTTTCCCATGTGATTTGTAACATGTCTAGCTTGATTTTGTATGGTTACGATTCCAAAACAAAAAAATTGATTAAACCTACCCAAATGATACCTTTTTTGTTTCATTTAAAGCAAATTCCAAGAAACTCAAAAAACACCATGGGCATTGAGGGGTTAAGAATTTAATGTTGAGCATGCGAGACCTGAAATGTCACTTGTGCTCTGTATTATGCCAAGAAAATTGAAAGGCACATATTGGCATCAATTGAATGGCACATATTGGTATTCTATCTTTTTATCCTTGCACAGTCCAGGCCAGCATCTGCAACTTGCACAGTGGAAGGGAAGTCGGGGTCAAGTTTCAGAAACTAAGCCATCGTCGAATTCATGATTGGAGCATCCCTGATTGACGCCAGTGATCCTGGTTTGGAACCCAAAATGCAATGGTAAAATGAAATGGTCGACAAAATCAATGGTGCCCACAATGCTGACGGAGGTGCTACTAGCTAGTGATGACGAAAATGGGTGTCCGGCACGAGCAGGGGTCGCAAATAGGGCAGCTAGGGTCCATTTTGATTTGGTCTACGTACCGGAAAGTTTGTCTGATCCTCCGTCTTTGGAGCGAGAAGTAGGTTTGGAGCTTGCAACCAGTTGTCTGGTTTACGGCAATTCATGATTATTTTCAATTCTCTCCAACTTCGTTTCGTGTGGTTGATGGGTACAGGATCTGGACTTTTCCTGCAAACAAATTAGAAAAGTGTACAGAGATGCCTATTTTCCGGAATCGAGAGGTGTGGTTGGGGCTCAATGTCCGAGGGAATTGGCCCATATCATCGATCCTGGATGGTCCCATTATCCTAGCTCGAAACTGGGTCAGCAAGCTATCCTTTGCAAACTGGTGGTATTCCCAATCGGGGACAACAAATATTTGGCCTATACGACACATGGTATACTGCAGCCACACATCACCATGTAATTCCTGGTTTGTTCTGTTCCTTGAGAATCCCAGGACCACTCCACGTCTATTCTGGAAACAAATAAGTTATCTTACTGCTCAAGTGGTTCTATTCCATGGAAATGGCTCGAAGTCCAAAATGTCCCAAACAATGCAAAATGTCACGAAACACTGTCGAGAATTAAGTTAAGTTAAGCGTCCTGCACAGGTATTGAATTGAACTTGGAAATTTGAGACCCCCGCCATGTATGATGAGACAGTACTGTACTGTACATCCATGCGAAAAATTCCACGGCCAGAGGACTCTGCTCGGCACATCCTCCAAGCACGCACACCATGAAAATAAATGAAAGCTCCACTGGAGAAGAATCATACCCTCAGAACCAGCTGGAGATGCTGTTGCCGCGTTGCGTCAGCCAGGTCCGCACTGACTTGGTCGAAGATGCGTCCCCCATTGAAATACTGTATCTACCTCCGCACTACAACTTCAGCTTTCAAGCAATCACGGTCCACCTTAATTCTACATCCACCCTTCATTATTGCGCTTCTGGCAGAAGCTTCTGCCTGCACCCTAGAGCTGCAGGCTTGTCTGTCTGTCCGCGACGCAGCTTCAACTGGGATTCGAGCGCCTTGGCCTTGGGAGCGTTGAGCTTGAGCGAGGGGTCTTGTTTCTCACAAGAGTTTGGGGACAATCTGAACTGGACATCCAGTCGCAGTCACTGATCGATATTATTAGGATACCAGTCTCGTATGTTCAAGTGCATGAAGCTAGTTCCAGTGGTGCGTTCGAAAGCTGCATGCGTATTGCGTGGAGGCTGCTTTCTGGGGCCTCTTGCTGAATTTGTGGTGAGCTTCATTTCGAACGTTGGTAGCAAGGCTTCCCTTGTGCTTGAGAGAGTCTGTGGCATAATGCATGCAAGTGATGGGAGTTTGTTCTGACCCCTTCTCTGTCCATCCTTGCAAGTTTCTTGGAAACGGCGCACCCCAGCGTCAGAAGTGTTCTTGATGTGCTTTTTTGCGAGTTTCTGTAACTTGAGCTTTCAAGCAATGGTCCAGCGTAATTCAACTCGATTCCTGTCGTTGTTTCTGTCTGTACCCCACGCTGGCTGCCATTGATTCATGATCCCAGTTTCGTTCAGGTGCTTGGCGCTAGCTCCTAGAATTCGTCCGAAAGCTTCGGTTGGCGTAGTGGTTGCATTTTGTGGCTTCCTGCAGAATTGGTAGTGAGCTAGGATTTGTGCTTGGGAGTATGTGTTGTATGCAAGTAGATGATGGGAATTCGCTTTGCCACCTTCCCCCTATTTCCTGGCAACTTTCCTCCAAAGAGCTTTTCCCAACACCCGTTGTAAATTTGGTTTCATATATTATTTTGTTCGTTTCTGTAGCGTTTGATTTGCTTCGAATTGCAATTCTTTTCGGTGTCCATTTGGTAGCATTTCTTGTACCCCACAAAATAAATTTCTTAGCTCAGCTTTAAATGCCTCCGTGAACTTCAATTGTTGTGGTTAGCTCACCTAGGTAAAATGCACATTCTAGGAGGTGAAGTGAAGCGCATTTCAGGGTTGTGCAATTTTTGTCCACAGGAAGCCTTCCTTTTGACGACAACTGAGAAGGCATGTAATATTCAGGAGAGTAGCCATGGCCAATGAGCCCAACCCACATGCTGCCCCAATCTCTATGGAGTTTCAATCAACGCATGTTGAGAGCTTCAGGGCAGCCTTGGAAACGTTGGATGTAAATGATGAGCAAGGAAAGGTGAATGTGGGGATCGAATCATCCAAAGTGCATTGGAGTGAGCTGGCAAGCTCATACTATACAGCTACGGAGGGTTCAGCCATGGACTCATCTTCTGCCTCTTTGCCGAAGTGGGTCAATGAAGAAGGGACACCAGAGTGGGAGTTGGAGGTTGCTGAGGACAACATGCGTGTGTTTCGGAGTTTGTAGGAGAGGTATCCTTCAGGGTTTTTCCTTGATGAAAATGATTTGGGACCTAATTCTACTCAACGGTTACCTAAGTGGATGATTAATGAGCAGGATGGTACTCCTCATCCTATTGAGATTGGGTTGAGTAGTGAGACTCCGTTTGCAGAGGGAGGTCAAGCACAACTCTTCCATGCTCACAAGATATGTACAAGGCACAATACGAAAACAAAGGGTTTAGTTATGAAGATGTTTAAAGAGGGGATGTCTTTGAGAGACCTTCTCAAATTCTTTCCCACCACCATGCTCGCTAGTGATGAAACATGCATTGAGGGTCAGTTTGGAGGGGACAATAATGTGAACAATATAGCAGGTGTGCGATTGTTGAAGTCCACTGCACGGTTTGCATTTCTTATGGAGAGAGCTTGGGGGGACTTGCGGAAGCTCATTAATGAAAGCATGCTACATTTCAACAAACAAGGCCCACCATTTCCAAATGATCTAGCTTTTTTTATCATACATCGCATTACCACAGGTATGATGGAATTGCATAAAAGAGATATTATACATCGAGACCTCAAAGCGGCCAATGTACTCATCTTTGGACCATATGATAAGGAGGAAGAAGTTTTTTCAGTAATTGATCCAATCCACTTGCAACCACATGAATTTACATGTTTGGTAGCAGATTTTGAATGCTCCGTTGGAATTGTGGGGACGGGATTTTGGAGAGCACCTGAAATATTACAAGCCATGAAGAACCGGAACATTTTCCTAAAGCCGGTATTGTTCAACAAACAAGCAGATGTCTATAGTTTTGGAATGACCTGCTTTGAGATCTTATCAAGTCGTTTGCCTTTTAAAGATCTACGACGAAATGACTTTGATAGAGTCATTGATGGTGCGAGGCCCATGTTGCCTAGCCAAACCTCACCTTGGATGGTGGATTTGGTGAATAGGTGTTGGTACAAAGATCCTTCAATCAGGCCACCATTTGAAGAAATTGTGGAGATTCTTGAACCTTATGTTCCAAGGAAAAGAACGTGAAGAGGAAGACTCTTAGGAGTTATGTTTGGAATTACTTTCAATTTTGATTGTATTTTGATGTTTAGTATGTTTAGCCCTATATATGGAGTTGTAGAATGACATGGATATTACTATGTATTTCTTGGTTGAAAAAAGGATTTATTTATCTAAATTTGGATTTAAGGAAACTTTAGAAAATATTTTCTCTAATCTAGCCAAATAATGTAGGGTTTTCAAGAAGATGCTTTTGTAATCGATTCTTGTTAAGTTTTATAGTTATTTAAAATCATACTTGTTTTTTTATGGGTTTCTTTTTAGGTGTGGTTTGATAATTCTAAAGTAACCAATAGCATCATAATGGCCAGATAGGCAAACACTTCTTGTGAAATGTCCGACTTGGAAAAATTTGTGGTCATGGGATATTAATTTGGTCTTCTACAAAAGCAATTGTAGGTTTGGAGATGTTTGCTTAATCCAAAGGTCTTATTCAAGGCCATATTAGCCACCTTATTAGATTAATAGTTGGGAAGGAGTGATGGTATGAAGTCATTGGACGTGACATTTCTTGACCTTTAAATGTTCAAGATCTAGAAATAATTCCAAGTTCATTCATATTAAGTCACAA
The DNA here is from genome assembly GCA_963920665.1 of Straminergon stramineum. Classification (NCBI taxonomy): domain Eukaryota; kingdom Viridiplantae; phylum Streptophyta; class Bryopsida; order Hypnales; family Calliergonaceae; genus Straminergon; species Straminergon stramineum. Next base: position 8,902,426 of record OY987266.1, read on the forward strand.
ATCAAATTAGGATGTTTTAAAAATATATGGCTTCACCTTTTTTAGTAACTGAATACTCAAGTTAAGTTTGTTTCCTTCACAATTACCATAAAGGAGATAGAAACTCACAATAGGTTTGATCCACAATTCTAGGATTGTTTATAATATATTTCAGGATTATATGTCAATGACAAAATAGGGTGATTTCAATGAACAAAAGGTGATTCAAGAATCAAATTCAAAATCCCTACTAGGGCCAACAATTGTGCTATGTGCTAAAAGAAAAAGTGCCAAGGATTGTGTCTCTATCAATGGCTTGCAACACAACATGCAAGTAAATTAGGTGAGCAAAAATGGATCTTGTGAGTTTTGAACCTCCAAACTAAAATGGATAGAGAGTTAAAGACCAATATTGGTTGCTATGAGCATGTCAAAAAAAGTAAATTTATCATTAAACATGAATGTGGCAAAGTCGAATTGATCATTTCTTCCTAATAAATATTCTCCTTGTCAATTATCCAAGCCCCAAATCCTAGATATCCTTGACAATAATGGTCAATAATGTCACAGACCATTATCACTCTCATATGGAATTACTCATTCATTGAGACACCTTTCAATAACATAACACAAACAAGGCACTCCAGTACACTCCACAGTCCACACAATTCCATCCATGACACCCAAATCTACTAGAAAGTCAAACTAATTATGATCTAAACTAACCCCTAAATGACATAATAGTTTCACCTAAGACTCTTTGAATCTACCTTGTCTCTTCCATCAAGCTTCCATATGGCTAAACAAGTTTGGTGTATTGAAGTCTAGAGAGAGTTGATTCATAAATGCTATCCAATTTAGAAATATTCAACATGAAGACAAAGGTTTGTTGAATCTGAAGGCATCTAGCTCTCTAATTTGTAGGATTCTTGTGTAGAAATCGCACAAAGCACAATCTTACCAACAATTGCAATATATCTTCACCTTTACAACCAAACCAGACTTACATCATTAATACATGTCACTCAATTGATCTTGATGCATCCATTGCAGTTGTAGTGAAGCTTTCTCAAATACATCTCCAAAACAAGGAGAAGACCAGTAAGTAGAATACAATTTGTTGGCACATCTTGATCTAAGTAGATTTGGGCAAGGAATAAAGGAAAATTAGCTAACTTCTAAAATTTGTGGCACAAACTTCTCAAAATCCTCGCAACAATATGGGTCCAAAGTGATATAGCTTTGTACAATTCAAATGTGACAAATTTGGGACTCTAAAGTACAAGGATTTGCCAAATAGGATTATAAAAGTGCAAGCCATGCATCACAAGGACAAACATGCACTTCCATGAGCATGAATAGAAAGTGGATGTTGCACGTTTACAATTGAGCTCCCAAGATCTTGTTGTATAGAAACAATAGACAAATCCAATTTACGTTCATTCAATTCAATATTAGCAACAAGAAAGCTAACATACCCAAAGCAATTAAAACATGTGAAATTGGATGAGGCAATCTTGCTTGAGATGCCAAGATTGAATAGGACCACTTCGATCTTATTGATGCTGGGGCTCCTCCAAGTGCTTGGCATTAGGGTTGTCCACACCATATCACATCACGACTTCAAGATGCTGTGACAGATGAGAGGATGCAAACTTGAAGTCCATCGTGATAGAATATATTAACTAATTGGATGGAATATTATAAAATTATTTAGAATTATCAACACAAAATGGATTAACATATTAAAAAGTAGTGAAACATTTCATTTCCATCCATGATGGTCATAAAATAGTGAAAAATAAGTCCAAAAATGTTTAAGTGTTAAAGTTTTGGATTTTGAGAGCCATGAAATGATCTACCGAAATCTTCAGAACCATGTCTTGTGTTTCCGATCCTCCATGCAGGCATACAAGGGATAACGGACTTCAGAGCCGTGCTTCCTTGATGATAATGAAGCATATTCATCAAGACCACAAAATGAACTCCAGATCTGCTTGACGAAGGAACATGGTTAGAAGATTTGCCCTATCTACAGGGGTCCATTTCCGCAGTGTTTAAAACCTTAAGAGAACATAAAAATAAAAAAGATCACACAAGAATTGGTACATCAGAAAGGTCATGAATTTCAACGTTTCTCCCCAAATTCACATCCGTTTCGGGGTGTTTTCTTGCATACTCAAGCGCACAAGTAAGAAGTTCGAGGATTAACGGCAAAACCTTCAACTTTTTAGAGCACATGAGGACTGGAATTTCCGTTGAGAAGAGCAGCGTGAATTCGTCCTCCAATTACTGATTGCCCAACTCCCCTTGTTAGACCTCTGTACCGTTTCTCCATCACCATGGGAAGCCTGCACTTTCGTTTCATTGGTGAAGAACAATCAGGTTTATTTACACACAAGAAAGTACTAATTCCAACGAAATCGGTCCACTTCGATGTACAGAAACTCAAACTCTTCAGATTCGTTTTCTCAAAGTTTCAAAGAATCAACAAGTGCAATCACACGCTCAGAGGAGCTTCTTAATGATTCTCTGCCCGAGACCCCAATCGTGGTTTACGTTGGGCAATCCGCAATCCCTTTCTCATCGTGAATTTCTCGCAAAAAATGGCCCTCCTCGTTAGGCTCCACCCTCCTCGTTACCATTTTTTGGAATAAGTCCATCTTCAGCGGGAATTGCCCTACAAGTAAAGCTCCTCAAAACAAGGTCCTAACAAGCTCTTAGTATTTTTACACGAGGTCCTCAATCAGTAACGGGACATAAAAACTCCTTATTCTGCAAAAAAAATCAATAGTGTCCGCAAGTTGTGCCTTTTTAAGCTGGCGATCCTCCCAATCTGAGAAATAATCAACAAATTGTAAAAAAAAAATGGTATTTTTGTGTACGGAGATCCATCTGTGGATCCTGAGATACAGATTTTCACAACACCAGCATTCCCCGAACAATCCACTGGAAGCTCCGGGACAGTCGACTGGGGCGAACTTCGGCTCTCAGTTCTTCAGAAAGCAAGGAACTGAAGTTGCACTGTCTCCTGTGCTTGACAGACATATCGTTGGTCACGCTTCTATAATACGTCGATTTCAATACACAGACGGAATTCCAGAGATGTGGCACTTTTCAGAATGAACAACCTGAAAGGCGTAAATCTATATCTTCCCGTGTTTTTCAAGCTTTCATAAAATTTGTTAACCAATTGGAGAGACTCTCCTGGGGTCCTAGAGAGGGAGGTACAGTATAATGTTTCTCTGGACAGCTCAGGGAGCTTAAATTAAATTCTATTGCTTCGTGAGGGCTCGAAGGACATAGCCCAGCAGCTGTTGCCAGGGGACGTCCTGAATTGCAGAGAATGCAAAAGGGACATTTGACAACGTACACCAGTTGGCGAATAATGTATGTTGTGCAGATGAACTAATGTCACAATTCTTGGCTCCTGGAATTCCACAAATTTCACGAACTTGACATTGGGAGCTTTGGTCTCGTTTGTGGAGTACTAAGTAACTCGGCGATCCACCATCCATGACAAACTAGCCTTAGTTGCTTCATGAGAACAACCATGCTTCTTTCACAAGTAAGCTTAGACTGCAATCGCGAGAAGGCACACAGTTCAGCTAAGAAATTGTGGGAGCCAAGTTCAAAATCAGTAGTAAATACTGCCCAAACTCTGGAATTGAAGTCTCTTTTGAGCTTTGGAACACTTGAGATGGAATTACTAGAAGATTGGAAAAAAATAAAACAGTGCTATTGAGTTTACACCTAGGATAGTCTTTTTTAGAGCATGACTTTGAGAATAAATTATGCTCCATGATATTTGAAATTCATAGGTAAATGTGGATTTGGTCATTTCGAAATTCACTTTGGTAGGGAATATTGGTTTTTGAAAAATATGTTTTCACTACTAGTGAAAATTTGGTTTTGTAGACTAGAGAAATGACCTACCAAAAAGTCCACATGAATATAATAAGTTTGCTATGCCTAGAATAGTCCTAAAGGTGATAGCAAGAAACACTTGTACTTTTTGTTGTATTTTCACATTTGCATGAGGGAGAAAAACTTTAGGAAAACAATATTTAAAAATCCCCCAAAATATGGAATATTATTAGAATATTGAAACAATGTACTCCCGAAAATGAAACCTTGAAAAAATATTCTCTAAAGTTATATTCAAAAAAGAGAAACTAAAAATTACAAAATAGTAGACATTTTCATGACTTCATGTTATATTTCAAGAAAATTCCAAAAAATTCCAAAAATTCCAAAAAAATGGTCATTTTTCCAATCTAAAGGAAATTCTGATAAACTAATTACATCTTGTTGAAAAAGAATTTAACAATCACTATGTTGATACATAGACAACATAGTTTGATCACATGTGCATGATGGAGAAATAATTGTTTTTAGGAAACCATTTGATCACTTTATGTAATCCTTGTACATAGTGACCTCATACACCTATTCTTAGTTTCAAATTTGATTTTTATGGCATAAAATGGTTAGGATGACATCCAATTTAGAGTACCTTGAAAATAGAAAATTGTTTCTAATAAATGTGAAAAATTGTTTAATGTGTATAATAGTTTTATTTACCTAGGATAAGAATTTCAAATCCTTTAGGGGTATAAATGTAAAAATTATGGCCAAAATACATATTGCCCTACAAAGTGTGATACAAAATATTACATGGTGATTGCTAAGAAACACTAGGTTGGGTAAATCATTTTGCCAAACCTTACTTTCCAGAAAAAAATAAAATTTGGTAGATAGGTGCCACCTCTACCCTAAATATATGGTATTCACTTGGAGCCATTTAGGATCTTTCATAGACATCTAAGACATATTCAATATTTTCTAAGATTCTTGCTTTAGTTTCCCAACATTCATACACTATAAATTTCCATGATTCCTCATTGCTAATATTCTATAATTCAGTCAAGCGAAACTTCAAAATCTACTTGTTCTAGGTCAAAAATTGTTAGTTCACACAACAATAAGGTGGGTACCCCCCAAATCACCACTAATTGCTACTGTGCCTAATTACTATTATTAGATTGTTTCAAATTTTCATATATTCTTTTTGGCGAGTGAAAGGAGATTCCACCACACCAAAGAACACAACATTTAGATTATGTATGCAAAAGTTACAACGGCACAAAGTTTGGTTCTAAAAGCAGTCCTTCCACATAACACATCTTCAAATTAATGGAAATTTGGACTACCGCAAGAACCTTTGAATGGATTAATGATCAGTGAAAAATCTAAGTCGAGCAGAAACAGACCTTGAAATTACATATTTAGTGAACATGTGAAGTAATTAATAACCACGTATACAGAGGTCTACAGAATCTACAGTCGGATATAAGCAGCCAAACTAGTCTACGCATCTACTGGTGTGCTAGGACGATTTTCCTTTCTTCCACTGAAGATTGAAACTGTTTCCGTACACTATGCTCATACCTCTCCCTGAAATCACTAGCCCATCTCTAAGCAAAAACTGTCGGATCGAATGAAACAATTTAACGACATCTAATATGGTCTATAGCGTGGTTCAGACCTAGAAGAGCGATGGCCTCCTTGAAGTCCCGAGTCCAAACCTGATGGAAGTCCACCTACCCCACCGTAACCGCCCCACTGGCAACAGGACAGAAACAGGTCAGTAATGTCATAGCTAACCATAGCAAATCCTCAGAGACGTAAACGTGGCAAATTTTGCACATTATGTAACTTACTAAAAGAGTTCACAGCGGAAATTGGAATGACATTGACTAAACTCACCCCAGAACTGAAATCCAGATTGCCTGACAGGGAACCGTATCCACTTCCTTGTAAGGGTGCATTGCTCCCTCTCATGGGGCCCCCAGCTCCTTGAGACAGCGATCCTAAACCGCCAACGCTGTTCATGTAGGACATGTTCGACATTTCATCTTGAGGTGCTGCACGGTCCACAGCAATCTGCCAAACCAATTGTGCGATGAAGATTAGACCACCAGAATAATATCTTAGAAGGCCAATCATAGGTAACACAATCCTACAAAATCCCAGATGGACAGAAGTGATAGTTCGAGGATTAGAGAAACATCTTTTCTAACACGCATGGAATCACCTTCAAACAACATAAGAGTAATGAGGGAGGTCCTAACCTGGTGCCCAAGGATCTCATGACTCCGCAGAGCAACTCGCTCAGCCGCACCTTCGTCAGAAAATGTGACAAAGCCAAAACCTCTATGTGAAGTTTTCTTGGCATCCTACAGGGGAAGCAGGAGCAATATTAAAAGTTACCATTGCCGTCAATCATCACAAATGCTCCAACTAATAGATAACATCTATTCCACCAATATTCATTAATCATACCTTGGGAACATAAACGTCGGAAATCCTTCCAAAATTGTTGAAGTAGCGTCGTAAATCCTCTGCATTCGCTTCTGGGGGCAACCTGCCCACAAAGATTTTTGTACCCAGCCCTCTCAGAGGCGGAACAGGTGGACCTCCAGAGCCGTAACTGCCTGATCCCCCCCCTGGTATTCCCAATCCTGGGCCACCATAGCCACCTCCAGGGGGAGCAGGGGGCCAGGAATTACCACCTCCATAAGCACCGCCAAGACCACCAGAAGGGCCTAAGTCGCTGCCAAGACCAGAGCCTGAGTAGTCATAGGCACCAAATCCGCTACCGAAACCACCAAACCGAGCGGCAGTGTACACACCATAGGGTCCATAGGCACCTGATCCAGCATTAGAACCCGAATTTGAATTGCCTCCATGGAATCCACGTCCCCAAGTCTTGTTACCATCCTCCTGATTGTCCAACACTTACAGATCAGGGGATGAAGAAGGCAAGCCCAAACAAAACTCACACAGCTCAAACCAATGGATTATGCGAGTGTAAAATCACTTCCAAATCAACAATGTCAGGATGTAAAATAGAATTTAAAGGGCCTCTGCAGCTGCATTCGAAGATCTAGTTTCTCTACAAATAACATCCGAATTAGCTTGAAAATAAGAAAGTGAATCAAATTGTCTTTCAAATTTGAACTTAAATAACGGAAGTACCTTTGGTGTAGCTCGGTCCACAGCGATAGTTGATCCGCCAAGCTCATGAGTTTCATTCATGAGTCTGTCGACCGATTCTACAGGGGGGGAAAAGCATGAAAATATGTAAGCAAAAGATGGAAAAAGCATTTGTCCCGATACTAGTGACGGTCGCAGAAAACGAGTAATTTGAAATAGAACTACACGTTGACATCCTGTCCTCTCCTTGTAGAACCATGACCAGTGTCTTACCTGGATTCTCAAAAGTAACAAAGCCGATACCACGATGTGCCTTAGAGCCTTGATCCTGAATGATGCCACAATCGACCAATCAGCAACAACAGAAATATAACAGGTAGAAAAACCTCTGAAGGATATGTTTGCATACACACCGTCCTGATAAACCAATTTAAGGGGAAAAAAAATACCTTTGGCATGTATGCATCCGTAAGGGTTCCATATTTCTCGAAATAGCTGCACACACATCCCCAACAGAAGTAAGCGTCCAATAGAGACACGATGCTTCCGTTTCTCCTATCAGAAACTTTTTTTTTCCTCTAAATCAGACAATTACCTTCGGAAAACTTCATCGGTAACACTTGGAGGAATTCTGGCTACGAACACCCGAGTAATTTTCTTCGCAGGAGGCTTCATCTCCTCCTACAATTCGAATACAAACAGATCAACCAAACCATTGCATGCTCACTTCTTATCAAGGGACACTGAAAAAACAAAGACTGTCAACATACACAAAGAGCATCCTCCGAAACATCAGCGGAGGAATGAATACCTTTGGAGTCGCAACTTTCACCTCCAACATCCTTCCATTCAGAGAGTGTTGTGTAGAAACTGCTTTCTGCGCAGGCCAAAACCGTAACGTCAGTCACATGATGTGGGATCCAAATATGAACTACTAGTGTAAATCTATCACATAGAGTATGTGTACCTTTGCATCCTCGACCGCTGCAAATGTCACGTAACCAAATCCTCGTGATCGTCCTGTAGAGCGATCCTGAAGCAAGAGACATATCAGATATAACAGCCAATGTCGGACACACCCACCGAAACACGAGAATAGGTCCTTCATCCACAATTGAGACGGTTACCTTAGGACAGAACGAAAATAAACTAAATTCCAAAAAGAAAATGCACTAAGTGCAAACACCCAGGCAGCCTAAACTTCCTGCTGACCTTCATAACAATGACGTCGTCGAGTTCACCAAACTTCAGCATGTACTGTCTCAATCCTTCCGTATCAATATCCCAAGGGATGCCCAGAACCTGGAGAAAAAGACAAGCTTTTCAAGTCCTTATTCGCGTGAATTAAATTCTCTTAGGGCAAGGTCCTCATCGGGATTCTTGAAACGAAATTTATGATGAATTTCCTCCCCATCAAACACATGAAAGAGGCACGTTTAAACCACAATAACCGACAATTACCAGCAACTTGATCAAATTTTCTACGATAAAACTCTTCAATCAAAAGGCCATTTTCAGGCTGTCATATAGCAGCCATAACAGCATTTGGCAGAGTTTTGATTGCACTTAGAAAGGGTTAAAGATTGTTCACGTACCACGAGTTTCCGTGATCCAAGGTTCATACCGTGATCGCCAGAATTGCGCTCCATTGCACAGGAAGGGAGAAGGATTTATCTTTCACTCACAGCTTGAAGACAATACCTGAGTGCCTGCACAGCACTGTCCTGCCACTCTTCTCTCCTCTCCCCTCTCACTCCTCTTCCTCTCTCTCACAGAGCTCCTTTTTCTCACACTCTCGCTCTCCTCATCCCTGCACAAACACATGCTACATTCATCCTCCGCAACACCTGGCCACTCTCCCACAAGCACATCACATCGGAACATGACCTGAATTAACGATTTCCAAAACGCACAATGGAAGTTCAAGAGCACGGTCTCCCTAAGTCCGTCGCGCAATTCGGATATCATGGTGGATGCCAGAGTCTATGATACGGCCTCACGCACATGACACCTCTAATGATCAAATGCGTTCTAATTATGAAGAAGAAAACCGAAGAAGCGCACACATGGAGAATGTTGTAGAAACAAGAAGATGCTCTGCCTAAAAGATCCTCCCTCGTCGTCTCTGCATCCTTACCACTCTCCCAGAGATGATGCACACAAGAGGATTTACAAACTGTCAGTTCACAGCAGCACTCTTCTAGGAGAACAACGAAGAAGATGCTCTCACTCGCGATCATTCCCTTTCCTCTTCTCATGAACAAAACAACCTGCAGCAGTCTTTCTCTTTTTCTCTTTCCCTCGTATTCAACAGCTCCAATTTTTCCTCAGCAATTCTCTCTGCAAATGCAAATAACCTCGCGAATAAGCAAATCTGACCCTCGGACATTCACCAAAATCCGTTGAACCTCGGTTGACATCTCTCTCTAAAAACCCTAGCTCATCATGGAAAATATCCGTTCCAAATCCTCACCAGATCTCTCGTTCTCTACCTCCACAGCACTGCTCTCTCACAGCCGTCCTCAAAAACCAAAACGATCAAGCCTCAAGCTCAAGCTCTTGCAAGCACCACATTCACACCACAATCGGGTCCCCCTTTCAATGCTCAAACCCTTCCCGCACTCCCTGATGTCTAGTGACAACGATGGTCCCGCTCAAGCGCCCGATTCAGCGTTCTCAAAGCACGCTCCGAATGGCCTTGGCGTAGGCAACAAATTGGGCAGCAGTTTGGCAAAAAGACGGCGAAGCTCGCAGCGTCAAGTCTGGCGATGGCGATGGCGAAGGCGAAGGCTCTCCTCGGAAAGCAACAATGTGGAGGTTTCGGACTTGATGAAAACCCTAACCGCGCACTTCTGTTTACATGCTGACCTGGTAGACCTAGTTTGCCAAGTGGCATTCTTGGATTGGATGCACATTTTCGTAACGGTCTTTGCAAAGGAAAAGCAAAGGAAATGGTTCATGAAGAAATGGCCCCTTTCCTCTTCCGTGACAGGCAGAATGATGGCATTGTTGAAAAATTTTAAATTTTTGTTCCACAAAAAGGTAAATGTGAGAAATGGGGAGAGCAATTGAAATTTTATTTTTTAGACAATGTATGAATTTGCTGCGAATTTTTGAAGTATGTTGCCTAAATAGTTTAAAAGAGTCTCTAGACTGTCCCCAAACCAACAAAAAGTGTACCTTGATAATGGTCATTTTACTCATAGAAAGCAATCACAATATTTCCTAATATGGCCACAACTTGAAGACCTAAAAAAGTCACTCACTATAATGAGTTTACTCTCATAAGGTGGAAGTTCCTATTGCAATCACTAATCACTCCATCATCATCCCAGACATCGATCATGTCCACTAACTCACACTAATATAGCCCAAACCTCATTTATTGAAAAAAATTGTCATAGGTTGATGCAACTCATACTATAATGGAGCACTCCCTAGGTATCTATCATGGGCCTTTTATATATGACAGGTTGATTTACCTTAGTATAGAGAGATATTAACTCTAACCATTCTTTTATGGTTGGCGTATATAAAGAGTCTATTCATTATAGGATAGTTATATTCTATTCCTTTTAAATAGAATAGTTTATTGTTTGTTAAAAAAAATGGAGGATAATTTCAAGCATTGTCACCCCTCTTTACCAAACAATGTACTATCAAGTTTTAATGTACACCTCCATCTCTCCAAAAACAAATCTACTGATATCCAAAGTACAAGAAGCCATTGTTCTCTCTAAATGTGAATTGTAGGCAACAAAGATATAGCTAGTACAAGCATGAATCACAAAATTCCTAGGACCTTTTGTATTGACACTAGAAGAAACTTATGTTTTTTATGACACATTTTTTGTGACGTCCACTTGTTTTTATGTTATATTTGATGTTACAACTAACGTCTTTATGTCATGTCTGATGTCATTGTTGACATAAAAACAAGTGGATGTCACAAAAAAATGTGTCATAAAAAACATAGGTTTCTCCTAGTGTGACCAAATTTTCTGATCTTCTTTCCAAATTTGGATATAGGAAGATGCCAAATTGACTTGGGAAGATTTAAGTCATGGTCTCTATAATTTGTATAAAGTTGTCATAGCCGGTGAAGAGAGCTTTTTCGAAGTCACTATAGTGAAGAGAGGTTGTAATGCTTTTACTATCCCCTCAAAAATATAAGCCAAACCATTTTTAAAAAAGGTTGTTTAGGGGTTGCAAAATATTAGAATTAAAAAATCTAGTATGTAGTGGAATCCAACTAGACTAGATACATATATAGGTCCATTTGTACAAATACATATATACAGCTATCAATAATGGTACTAATTATTCCAGATCTTTTGTTAACACATGAAATGATACTTGTATTTTAATTCCTAGATTTTGTGAAAAAAAATTTAAAAATTGAATTGAGGTCTTGTAACTTCAATTTCAATATATGAGGTTTTGACACATTGCCATTGATTGTACCCCTCACAAACACAACTATTGAAAGCCTTCTCAGACCTATGAGGTCTAGTCACATTGTTCTTGTATAGCGTAAGATTGGATGCCCTAATATTTTAAATGTTGATGTTCTTTAGAAGGTGTTAGATTTTCAATAATATTTATTAAACATTTTTCAATAATATTTCTTGAAAAACATACTATGTCCATTCTACATCCATCCTATTATCCATGACAAACCATCTATGAATGTATTGTGGTGTCCCCTTATTTAACATCATATAATAACTACCATACCTAGTGGTCACAATTGATAAAAAAAATTCTAAAGATTGATACTAATCATTTCAAAAGTTTTTTTCATCAAAATCTTTTTTATAGAAATATTGTAGAATATTTCTATGTACACTATTTATTGAGAAAATTTGACAACTATAGAATGCTTTAGGAAACCCATTTCAATGACAAAAACTTTGAAAAGAATATGAGTCTACATTTTAAAGGTGAAATGTCAAAATAAAAGGTTGAAATGGAACTAGGAGATTCAGAATTACATCATATTATATAATATCTTTCAAGTATTCCTTGTTGCTCATGGCAAATTTTAGAAATAAAAATTAATTAATACAAGCTCTTGATAGTATGTTTCATAATTATAATGTTTAATTTTATAAATTCAAGTCATGAAGTTTGCAAACATCATAGAAATTCAACATAGATCACATAAAACGTTGATGAGCTTTGTACTCCATTTTATTTGTCACAAATAGCTCAAAGGGATTGTTTTAATTCTTATTTAGTTGAATTTCAATAAAAAAAAATGTTAATAGATTTATATTTATTTATCTATCAATCTTTCTTTATGTATTACCATTCCTATCACCATCAATGCACATTGTCAATTTTAGCTAACTAAATTAAAATTATATTCTCACATATAAATTATATTATCAATGGACAAAATAAGACCATATTTGATTGGTCCATAGATAAGCTATGTTGTGTGTTTTCAACCTACAATTTAGTAATATTGTTGTCATAGAGTGACATGTTTGTCATTTTTTCAACTTCTCTGATTTTAAGACTTTTGCACCAATTTAGATCAATATTCATATTTTTTTAAGGACTTAGCTTGTCTATATATAGGCCTTTAAGAGAAGTTAATTGGGGATTCTTCTAAGATTTTATTCTACATTGTCTAATTAAAAGTTTGGCATCACACCATGTTTGAAGCAATAAATATACTAAGTTTGCAAAAAAGACAATAAAAAATTTAATCTATATTTAAAATTTAAATGACTTGAATAAGACAATGCTAGGTCTTTATCATTGATTCCTAAAAAGTAGAAAAGAAATTCAGATTTAAAAAATATATATATATATATATAACTTAGACCTTGTGTGCATTGATTAATTTCAAATTTTGAAGATAATTTATTTGTTTGGGGTACTTCTTATATTTTGGAAAATTATTGATGGTGTTCCCCACTTATTATATTACATTTTTTTTGCAATCATTGTATTGCTTCAAATATTGGACCATAGCCTAAAATTATTTCTTTCTCTAGGAAAACATCTTGATTATTTAGAATTGAATGAGTGGTTATTTTCACAACTTGTATGCAAATATTTTGTTTAATCAATCTTATGACCAACTAAATTTGTTTATTTCACCTCACCCTACTTATTGTATGAATGTCAACATGGCTATCTACTTTATTGTATAGAATCTCAACCATAGCCCAATGACATTCTTGTAGAGTATTAAGACCTTAAAGCATCTAAATAGGCATTTCAATATACTTTCAGTTTCATTCTATTTTGTTGTCTTCATTCCTCAGAAGGGACCCTTAAGAGTTTACCATGGAATTGAAACAAAGTTTATTATCTCAATTGAACCATTGCCACATGGTAAGTGGTAAAGTCCATTTCATTACCATAATGATAAAATCTTAAAACTCCCTTCTATAAATCTTTAATATTGATGAATAATTTCAATGCATTTCAAGGTGTCCATTTTTTACATTGTATGAATAAATTGTAAAATTTCAAAGTATCAACTATATATTTGTATAAAATTGGTTTCATATTGTGATATTTAAACCATGTGCATTTTAGGCAAATTTCTAAGGGGATTACAATTAGGGGGATTCCTATAATCCCTAGATCCCTTTAAGTTCTTAGAGAAAATACAAATGTCATTTAAAAATGTATTTTACAACTTTTTTTGAAGTTGACATCAAAAAAGTAAACATTGAATAAGAATCAATATTAAAAACTATCAACATGGACACATTTCAAAAATACTTTTGATAATACCATATCTTTAGCAATTTTTCATCATAAATTGGAATTTTTTTGTAGTATTGACTATATTTGATGTATACCAACTTACATGACTTTAGTCCAAATCAAAAAAGCTAAGAAGTGGAAAAAATCTAATTTTTCTATTAAAAGTTGCATCAATCGGCCAACAATTGTAAAATGTTCATTTAGAGTTTTATATGCTTTAGATGTTATAATATTATAAAATTTTGATATTGTATAAACTTGAATTTGATAATAAAAAAACATGTATATTACAATGGCAAATATGTCAAACAATTTGTTGAAGATGCACTATTTTGTAGAATCTATAATTTATTTTGTATTCAATATACCATGAGTTCAATTTCTAGAGTCGGTTCTTCATATTTGGGTTGTACAATATATGAATGACATCTCAAAATTTTTTATTTGGAATAAAACTCAATAACAAAAGAAAAATATTTATAAAATAGGATTTGTAGAGTCCCTTGCTTTGTTGGCTAGACCTCCAATTCAAATCTTCTAGTGATTGAAATTGAGATTTAGAATTGATTATATTAAAATTGTAATTCAAGTTCTAATTTTTTGCCCTTTGAGAATATCTTTATTGATTAATTAATTCTAAATTATTACCTTTGACATTGCATGCTCATTTGTAGAAAGTAAGGCCCGACAAAGAAATTGTATTACTAAACACCAAGTCCATTCTTGTTAAATTTCATTTTTATTCTCTTGGATCAAAAGTGAAAGCATAGATGGCAAGTTCTACTTCATTATTCATAAAAACTTCATCTCACATTCTTATTGCCATTACATCATGATGAATTGGATTTCTACTAGTTTACCAAAAGAATTGGCACAAGGATATTAATATGTTCATACCTTTTTTCATTAATGTTCTCTTGTTATGAAAAATAGAGACTTAGGAGGTGAACTCTAGTACATTTTCCATGCAAACTTCTTGGGAATAAAATAACAACATTAAATTGTGACTATGTGTTTTAATAGGCATTTAAATGCCTAAAAGCACCAAAAAAAATTGGAGAGCACCATGCCTTAAGGAAAAATTTGAACAAAAATTGGATGATGATGCCAAATTATTCCAATTTTTGAAAATAATTTAGTTGAAATTTCCAATAGTAAATGAAATTAATCCAAATATGTGGATGAAAAGGTAGTTCTATCCAAAATATAGAAGAATACTAAAATATTTGGCTACATCATTTTCTTCTATGTTGTCACTTCAACACTTTTCCACCACCTCAATTGTGACCCCTTTCTAAAATAGCCCTCTACAAATTTTGACTTGCATGAAATGTAAAACCTCTATTCATAAGAGCTAAATCCCTCACCACATTGGTTTATTAGACCCATAAGTGCACTAATCTCTAAAAATAGTGTTGCACACAAAAACCAAAGTGGACTCTACCATCTTCACTATTAGGATGAGTGGCCAATTTCATTACATAATATATTCCAATATCAAAATTTGAAATCAAGTGGTTGGATTATCTTCCTATAATACTTGATTGTGGTTCCTTTTTTAACTCATAGTTGATACTTTCTATCTCCTTAGGCAATGAAGGGTTAAAGGTCGCTTTTGGGTATACCTATCTTTCAATACTTTGAAAATTCATAGTTTATTCATATAGTGTCCCAAAAATCCACTTTTGAAAAATAATCTAGGATACCCTTTTGACTAGCAATCAAAACCCACAATTTTTTTAATCAATATATCAATGTGAACCATGTTGAATTGTTTATTTGGAAGCATTTAGGTGCTGTTACATTCTTTGATTTTTGCTAGTTTCTTTGCCAATGAATTTGGCTACTGAGAAGTAATTTTTTTTGCAATTTGTTGTCAATTTGCACTAAAATAATGGACCCCACACCAAGCCCGTAGAACATAAATGGTAAAATCTTAGATGAAATCGCCAAATTGTGGATGCATTGGAAACAAAATTATGGATATGTGATATTATCAATGGGGGGGGGGGCAGTACTTTCTTGATGCAAATTATGGATATGCGTCAAGAAAGTACACCCCCCCCCCCATTGAAACAATATTGTTTCAATGGTTTCACAATCTAATATTGAAAATATATTGTTAATGTACAAAAGTAGTACTATAACCATATAGTTTCAATGGGATGCACTGTTCCCACTGAAAATTATATTGTTGCGGTATTGATGTTGTACTGCAACAATACACTTTGAATACTGGATTGTGTAACCATTGAAACAATATTGCAATAGTACTAAGACAGTGCGGGGGTTAGTTCCCGATGAGTGCTAATGTGATATTTTCTATCCAATATGTGGTGGAATGTTGATATTTAGAACACCACTATAATATCTAATTTCGCCACTTTGACACTTCACAAAAAATGAAAAAAAAACCCTACTGATAAGCTAAACTTACCGACGCCCCTGTTGTAGGCTTGAAGTTTTTCAGTTCGCCATTGCGTCGATTTCACCGCTCCAAGCGCCTCTCTATCTCTCTCTCCTTGCTCTGATGTTGCCTGCCATGTCGTCTGCAATTTTCATCAGCCACATGCCCGAAGACCATGGCTTGGCATCCAAGCTCCAAGCGCACTTGCGTGATCGCGTCTTCGAGCGCGACCCCAACTCTCCCAACATCAAGACCGTCTTTTTCATCCTCAATTTCGCCTACCTCCACGACCCAATTGCAGAGAAGACCACCCTCGCCTTCCTCAATCGCCCGGGCGTTTGGTGCATTCCGCTCTTCTACCATCTCTGGCCTCATGAACTTCTCAACATGTGCAGAACCCCGCAGGCCAAGCCCTTCTGGCAAGCGATGAAGAACCTCAAAGGGGAAGTGTACGACCGAGGAGATGAAAACCAGTTTGTGCAACAGGTCGTCGGCCTTCTCCGCAACGGACCTCGCGGTGAGTCTTTTTCATCGAGTTCCCACTAGTAGATTCGAAGGATCCATTTTGGAATAACGAGTGGGTTCCACATATCTGAGTTGAATTGGTTAGAATTTGGATATTGTTCGATGATCGGTTTCACGTAGATGACCTAAGTTAAAACCGGATTGAGTTCGATGTAAAGGTAGTGCACAATCTCAAAATCAATAACGTATATATCATTCTTGAATAGAGGATGGGCACTGCATCCTCTTTAGAAAGGAATCGCTATTGCTCGTAAAGAGATCTTAGGAAGCCTGCAATGATGCTTGATTGTTCAGTCCCTGTAAATTCTCCATGGTTCTCTCCTAGCGATTTGATTCTTCCTCCAGCGCATCTTCAATTCTCTGCATCATTTGATACACTCCATGCATGTTCTCTTCCGAAAGGATGGACTTCCAAGTACTGTTTTGATGTATTCTACCCAAGGTGGCGCGTGTTGCATTTTATTTCTCGCTCTTTCTGTTCAGAATTTTTGTTTTTCCTCGATTGATGTGTGAGTCTCCAGTTTCGGGGGTAGGCACATATCAAACCTTCCCCTAAGTCACTTGTTGTTGATGTTTCCTGTTGCAATCAGGCTCCTCGACCTCGTACGACGTGTTCCTGAGCCACGCTGGAGAAGTGAAGCCCTTCTGCGAGAAGCTGAACACGAAGCTGCAGCAACAGGGCATCAAAACGTTCCTCGACAAGTTCGACCTCACGGGAGGTCCCAATTCTCTGGCCTTTTCAGAGGAGATTCGGGGGGCGATCGAGAGGAGCAAGGTGGTAGTGGCGGTTCTGAGCCATCACTTCCACAGTAAGAAATGGCCCGTGCTCGAGATCATGGAGGTTTGTAGCAAGAGCGAGGGAGCCAAGGTGTTGCCTGTGTATTACCAAATTAGTCAGGTGCAATGTGTGGAGATTTTGAATCACGCCAGAGAGCCGCAAGGGAGGGCCGCGTTGGCTTGGCTGTTTGCCCAACCAGGAATTGAGCACTTCGGGAAGCATGCTGGAGAGCAACAGAGGGAGGATGAGCTTCTCCAAACTATTGTTCACGCCGTTTCTTCCTTGCTGCAAGGTCGGTAAATAATCTGCAATGCAACAAAGGTGGGATCGGAGTGGCAACGAAGACGGAAGGGAAGATTGATTAGGGATGAGTATATCTGTTGTCAAGCTACTTTGCTACCGGGGTACGTTAGAGAAGCTGTTTGGGAAGGTTAATGATCTTCAATTGTAGACAAGTTGTGTTGGCAAAGAAGAGGTAAGGTAAGACTGATAAGTTAAGGAATTCAATGCCTGTTGCCAAGTGAATCCGCAACTTGCATACTTTAAAGAAGCTTTGGCCAGGGCTGTAAATAATCTTCAATGCCGGCAGATTGTGATTGGCAACGAAGACTGAAGCAAGGGAAGACTAATAAGGTATTAAGCATGCCTACTGCCAAGCTAATTCGCAACTTGGATACCTTGGAGAAGGTGTTTTGATTGCTCACGCATTTTTCAGAGATTTGAAATGTTGGACAAAAACCACTAAACATCACTTGTGAGTAGAATGGGGCTATTTCAGCAAGAATTGAAGTTTTGTGATTCTTCGAAGTTTGTTGGGACGAAATTAGAAAGCGTAGGTAGGTCCTTCATAAACCGCACAGTGAGGTGTCTGGAATTCAGTCAATGCCAGCAAGTTGTGATTAGCAGTGAAGAAGCAAGTTAAGACTGATAAGGTAAGCGTGCATGTTGCCAAGCTAATATGCCGTCTAGGTATCTAGGAACTCACACATTTTTCAGAGTTTGAGAAGTTGGACACAAACCACTTGTATGTAGAATGAAGCTATTTCGGCAAGAAATGCCGAGGGAGGGGCAAAGTTTGCAGGGATGGAATTGATAAAGAGTAGGCAAGTTTACATCCTAAATTGCAGGGTGATGTGTTGCTTGAATCCTGGAGGTTCGACAATGGATCTTAACCATGTGTATAAGATGAAGTCCCAAATGGACAAAGACTCTTAAACACATAACACAAATAGAGTAGAGGCACCCAATAGTCTTTTAACTAATCAATACTCCCTTTGTCCAAAAATGATCTTGCTGGACAAAATGTTCTAGATTAAGGGTGAAAATAACATGTTTTTTACCCATTTTGTGCTATAAGTAGAGTTTGGTGCACTCCTAGCATTCTAAAAACTTTAAGTTTTGAAGCCTTTTTCAAAGTACAATTTTGGAGTATTAAAAAGTTGAATTTGGGGGGCATTTTCAAAGAGCATCGGTAGGCACTTAATTGCTAAGAGTGAGGTTGTCATTTTGTGGGTAGTTAGTATGGGCCAAAGACTATGTGTAGACCTTTGTTTAGAGTTGTTTTGTTGCTCCCAAATAGCTATCAGAAGTTGAATTCGACCAATTTGCAATGTCACAAAGTGCAACAAGAAGATCATTATGGGATGGAGGGATTGGAATATATTTTAGTATGGTTCAATATTCTAACAATCAACATGTTTTACAAATAGAGTATAGGCACTTAATAGTTTGGTAACAAATTAATGTATTATAGTATGGTTCAATATTCTAACAATCAACATGTAACAACAATTCTATACATAATTTACTTTAACTCCATACATAATTTAAAGTGGTAGATGTACAAATATGTCATGTTCTTAGGCCTCACTAAAAACTACTCCCTCCATCCCAAAATAATCTTCTTGTTGGCCTCAATTTTTTGTCCCAAAATGATCTTCTTGTTGCACTTTGTGATGTTGAGAATTGGTCAAATTCAACTTTCACCAATTACTATGTAGGACTAGCAAAACAACCCCAATCAATAGTTTTCCTTCCATCCATGCAATCATCAATCAAAAGACAAATTAAATGACTAAAGGGGTCAATCAAAACTACTAGTTTTTATTTTTTGCACCTCTTTGAGAATGCTCTTTGAAAATGCTCTTTGAAATACACTTTTCAATACTCCAAAAAATACACTCTAAAAATGGTTCTAAAACTCAAAGTTTGTAAGACACTAGGAGTGCACCAAACCCTACTTACACTCCAAAATGAGTTTTTAAAATGTTATTTTTAGCCTTAACCTAAAACACTTTGTCCAATGTGAAGATCATTCTGGAACAAAGGGAGTATATGCATAATAACAAATGTTGTTATAGGATTATATCTAACTATACAAATGACTAACAAAGAAGTAGGTATCATTTTATGTTTAAAAGACTAATCATTTTCAAGTTCAGAATCAATGGATTCATCATCTATAATTAATTTTTCAACCTTGTGCATGTCTATGAAATCTACTAAGTTCTTAAAGAGGTTCAAATCCAATTGTTCTATCCAATGTATTCGCTCTCGTCCACTTTTATGAGGAGCCATGGAATATTTGATTCTAGTTTGCAACACAAGAATGTTGACCAAGCCAATGTCAATATATAAGAGAATATCCTTGATTTGTCGATCTCTCTCCAACGTAAGATGTAGCTTCCCAAGCCCTACAATAAGTGTTCTAGTATCCTCATCATATCGCCATGCACTCCACATACCGAGGTGACAATTTTGCCCTACCTTAATCTTAATCTTGTATTGTAGTTCATTTGGCAATGCCAATATGAGAAAATATAGGTGTCGGTTCTTTGTTTGAATCACGTCATCTTCTTCATTTATGGAATGATTTTCGATGTTGAATATTTGTTGAATCTCCTCATGTTCATTCTTTGTAATTATGTTTGCTATAGTTTGACATATTAAATCTTCCAAACTCTCAATATGCAAGTAATTGGCCACCTAGTCATTTCATACAATTGTTTCATAAGCAAAATGGGTTTGGAACCAAAATCTCATAAAATCAATTATAATAACTAGCACATGTAGAAAATACAAATTAACAATCTCAATAAACAATGTAAGACACAAGAGAGTGCATTGAAACATATAAACTAGAAACAACAATTAATAAGCCTATATCTTTGTTATCTATGTCATTAGTGTAATTTTACAAAATTGGCACATTTAGAGATAATTTTTTCACAAGAATTTGGAAAATATATACTTCTAATGTGTGAATTTTGTGTTTGAAGTAGTTTAGAACTTCCAATTTTTAGTTGTAAGATTGAATATCTAATTGAGGATCTAAGCAACCTATTTTTAAGCTCTTAAGCAATATATTTTGGTATACATTGAAAATATTCAAAATAACATTCAAATAGAAGACTTAGATATATTTGAACATACCAAAATTAAGTCGGTCAAAATAGCAAAGTCAACCTTCACAAATTTTGCATTCCAAGTTTCTATTTCATCCTTGGAAGTTGACATTTTGTCAATATTGCCCATTTGATTTTGTGCATGATAGTTGCAATACTCGATTACCTTGGACAAAATGTTACTTGAAACCTTTATCAATGGCATGGGGTGATCTATGCCAATGTCTTCAATCATATTCTTTACAACTTGTGACTTAGATGCCACAAACTCATCAACCTCAAAGATCTTACCATTGGAGCTCTCTAGCTTTACTATGCGCCTCTTTACAATCTCCGCCATGTTAAATGATAGTCTATAGAGTACTTTGTATGTTTTTCATGCAACTTGATTACTAAAGAAACAACATTTGGTATCTCCAAAAGTGTTGTAAATTTTCAAAAATATCATATTAGAATTTAAACCAAAAAATGTACTTGAATGTTATGAATCCAAAAATTATTACTTGTCTTATATGAAACATGAAATGACTTATCAATTGCAAGCACAATAGGACAAGGGATTAATATATTATTTTTTAGTAAAGTATGGTTGTTCAAAGCATATGACAGAAAATAATAAGGAGAAAGATAATAACGAGGCAAGATCTAAGAATGATGCAATCTTCAAAGAAAAGATTTCATGATTCACAATGAGGCCTTCCTACGATCAATAATTCTTACCTACTTGCAAGGTATTGATATTAGTATTTAAAATTAGAATATTGCAACCACTCAAAAGATTTGAACAAATTAGATAGGACAAACTCCCCATGACAAATTGATTTAATTTTCTAGCATATCCTTGTTGTATTACTTTCTACAATTGATGTGCAAATATTACTCAGAAGTTTACATCTAAGGTACAAACATCTAGAATTGTTTGTATTTACAATAGAGAATAGCCCTTATTATTAAACATAAATGATTTCTTACTGAATATTATGGGCAAGTGAAAGAAGATTCCAACACACTTTAGCATCATGAATTATTTAGACAGTATAAGAATGAGTCTGAATCTTCAAAGTAATTATTGTTTAGGTGTACAAAAAACCAACGGTGCTAGTATGTGAGCCCAAGAATGCGAGCTTGTGAGCATTGAGCCTACATTATAGGTACCTATAATATAGATACCACACACTATAGAAGGTGTATATGTCATAAACACTTATAATATGGGTATTTGTAACATATATGCCCTATAATCATAGACGGTTCTTATGGTATATACACTTATAATATAGGTCTATGGTATTATAGGCTCATGGGCTCACACTCCTATACTCATATAATAGCAACCCTCTACAAAAAACCAACACTAGCTAGGCTCCCATACACTCATGAGTTTTGATTGTGTACAACTTGTGTAATCACTATCGTATCTAAGTTTTGTGATGCTTTTGGTCCAAATGTGGGTGTTCCATTTTGTCTTTTTGCTTCCTATTGTTATGTAATGGGTGACATACCTTATTGAACACCAATCTTACATGCATGCACATGGTTTGAGATAATCTAACACCCTAGAAAACCAACTTTCCCTTTCTCAATACAATACACCTTCAATATTTGTTCTCACAAGAATTGACTCACACTTTTAACCCCTTAGCATTTGAATCTTTTTTTGAATTTTTGCATATTTTGCTTACATCTTTATAAATACATGTATTGTGCTTCAATTTCATCAAATTCATCATACAAAAAAGTTCTTTAAAATAAAGAAGTCAAACATGGTTTGGGATAAATGAGAAGTTTTGTGGTCAAGAAAATCCTTAGAAATTCTTTGTTCATTGTTCAAAATTTGGATGCTAGAGCGCTAAGGGGTTAATTGCATAATTCAATCTCTTACTAAAGACAAATGCACCTCACTGATTAACACACACATCAAATGAGCCACAAGCTATATTATTTGTGTCTTTTTTTAGGCCTGAATCCATCAAGCCTTGACATAAAATTGTTTATCAATGAGGCAGGGGGCCCTTTTGTATCCTTGAAAAGAAAATCCCTGTATTGAACAAAATTGTTTTGTACAGCTCCTCAGCCAACTCCAATCCTTGAATTATTCTAAAAGTCTCTCCTAGGCATCTAGAGAGGCATGAGTTAATATAGTACATACCTTCCCAACACGGGGAGGGCCATTGCTTGGTTAAGCTTATACAATGTTATGTGATGGTTGGATTAATAACTTGAGAATTAAAATAAATTCCCACAAGCCTCGATATCGTTACACAAGTGGTTTGTGGATTGAATTAACCCTTAAAGGACGAAGCCCCCATGACCAAAGTAGTCAGCAAAACTGACCCAATTATTGGACCAATAGATGCATTCAGTTCTTCTATAGTCAAGAGTGAAGTCATCCATTGGACACAAAACATCTACTTCAATGTTTAAGGATTAAAATTATTGTCAATATAACTTACAATTTGAGTCCATATTCAAGCCTTGATGGTTGGTGCTACAAAATTATAGCTCCCAAATAGCCTTGGTAGTAAGTAAGAATTCCTTGCCTTCCAAACTTTTTTTTCCGTAGATTCTCCTGGAATGCCACCTTTCATTGACAAGGTGATTGTACATTTCCTTTTATGTCTCTCAAAGATTTCATCATATTTGTATATGTAAAGATAGTGAAATTTCAAAAAAATTAGTTTGGTACTAAAAACCCACATCTAGGTTTTTGAGTCACTAATGAAAACATGGTTCACATACCAACAAAATTAAGGCCAAGAAGATCCACAATTGGTCTAATTTGACATGTGCCAAAGTCATTTGTCTAGTCTATGTTGACCATGTTTTCACTAAACTAAATAGTGAAATTAGGTTGCCTTAACAATTAGGTTGCCTTACCCTAAGAAAGTTACTTTACAAGCCATCAAAGTCAACAAATACTTCTACAAATATTTCCATATCTACACGTGGAGGTTTTTAAGTCCCAATTACAACAATATCTAATTCAAAAGTAGTGCATTCTTGTACAATAATAGAAAATATTTATGTAGTGTCAAATGTTGAGAAATTAGTGTGTGGCAACCTAATTTCACTATTCAAAATAGTGATCTCTATGCATGTGAATGCCACAATTATTTAGACACTTAGAAACAATCACACCATTATAAATGAATATGAAGATAGATTGTTTTGTTCAAGCTACAAACATCTATCTCGTTATATTAGCACAATTTCTCCTTGTTGCAAAGTGGTGTTTTAAAACCATAATCTTGACCAATCTTAGTTTTTATAGTTTTGTGTAGTTGGTTGACATAGTTTTGGCATGCTTTAAATTGAGTCAATATAGCAATAAGGCATGGACATGGGAGGACATGAAATTGGAATGTGTATATTCAATAAACCATTAATCCCTACAAGATGAAGTCCTAGAATGGAATTTTATGGATTTCAAAGAGATTCTTATAATGTCAAATTTTATTATGGTTTTTTGAAAGTTTTTGTGGTGACTAGGAAAAGAAGTTATGCCTTTAAATACAAAATGCTTGATTTCAAGCACCAATTCTTCCCCCACTAAAGGTCAAAATTTAATTAATTTTTTTTCTTATAGTATATATTTAGGTCTTTTTGAAAAGCTTTGGTTCATTCCATTTGCATAAGTGATGTGAAAGTTATAAAGTACCTTGTATTGTAGGCAATTAGGAAATCTCCCTAAAAATATAACTGGATTCATTTCCAAACTCAATTTTCACAATTTTAAAAAGCTAAAACATTTCTAAGGTGTAGATTATTTCATTTCCTTGCTACTATAAACATTTTGAAAATTAGTATTGAATTATTTTAATTCCATTTTAGAACTATGGTCTTAACAATATAATTTTTCCTTCTGTCTTATATATACTTCTATGAATATAACAATTTTCTAAAGAATGAAAATTATTGAACTTTTTAAATTTTTTTACCTATATTTTTAATTCATACCACCATAAAAATTTCAACTTCAAAATTTTGAGTGCAAAAAAGTTTTGTCCGAGGGATTCAAAGTCTAAAATCCTAGTTCTATTAAGTACTAGAAAAAATCCTTTCTTTTCACCTAGAACACTAAATAATATCCAACAATCTAAATGGTTCAAGTGTATGAAATTTTTTCTCATACATATCTTGTGCAAGATTCTATGGCTCAATATGCAAAAGGTAGTTTTTTTCATTATAGTTCTTTGCACTAGAAATGGTAGTTTTAAAGTGTTTTTTGGTGAAACATAGTCATGAACTTCTAGGTAAATCAGCCCATGATAGGCCAACTCACTAATGCAAACACCTATAGAACCATCCATTACAATCTTCCATCAATCCATGGTAGACTTTATCTATAAAATAAGATTAGGAATTCATTAGATAGGATAATGGCCAAATTCAATGCTTGGAGTGATGGTAATGAAGTTATTAGTGATTGCTTTAGGTGGTCTGATGACCGCGATGGGTACACTTCTTGATGGTTTTGGATTAGTCTAGAGACTGTTTTGAGCTAGCTAGGCAGCACACTTCAAAAATTCATGACAAATTCATCCTTTGTCAAAAAAAATATTCAATTTCTCTCTCTAATTCTCATGTTTGTTTTTATATGGAAAAAAAATTCAAAATTTTCAAAAATGTCAACAAAGCAAACATAGGTTGGTATACCTTAATGTGGATCTAAATGCAACATTTCTCAACCTCCTCTTACAAATATCATGTTTCTCCTCTTCAGGTGACAATTTCTTGCAATTCATTTACCGCTACAATCAAAATACAATTTTTGATTTGAGAGTAGTGAAGGCAAGTTCTTCCAAAATGTCTTACAAAGGCTACATTTGACATTGAAAGTCCATGCTTCCTACTATTATAAGAAAACAAGCAAGAAATGAACCTCAAACTCTAAACTCAATGTATTTTATCATCAATTTCTATCAAACTTCTCTATATGGTTGTCAATTGGATTGATAAAGATTCCAACACTCTTGGAGGGATTTATAATCAAATTCATATTTGGATTTGCAAGGTTGTAACTAGTCTCCTTATGGGGTGCATTTCACTTTGTTTCTGATACAACTTTCAAAGTTGGATGAACTCATCATCAACTTCTAATCTCCTCATGACTTATTTTATAAATCCAATATTGAAATTGATGATAAAATACATGAGTCTATAGAGTTTCAATTTATCTTAAGTAGTTGGATGTAGTCTACTAATTATAAAATAATCTTACATATAGAAAGTCCAAAAACACACAACATGATAACTTTAATTTGAACTTAATGGATATCTCTAATATCATGTACACCTTATTGTATTTATCTATTCTTAGAAAATATTTATGCCAATGTTTATGATTCAAATTAGGATCTTAGTTGGTGTGTGGCGTGCCAAATAATGTTGAAGATATTTTGGCTTGAAAAACAAGCATTGATAACACAGGTACACATTTTTTCTTATGCAACCAAGATTTAATTACATATAAACTATATAATGCATTTTCATGTTTCCAAAAACATTACGGTTTAATTCAAGCCAAACAAATCTCATAGGAATTTCAAAATAGG
This sequence comes from Straminergon stramineum, assembly GCA_963920665.1. Classification (NCBI taxonomy): domain Eukaryota; kingdom Viridiplantae; phylum Streptophyta; class Bryopsida; order Hypnales; family Calliergonaceae; genus Straminergon; species Straminergon stramineum. Next base: position 8,928,805 of record OY987266.1, read on the forward strand.
AATTCAATAATGTATTTGAAAAAATTAAGAAGTCTTGTAGCTTAAAATGGCTTTTAAAATAGTGAAGGCAAATTAGATAATTTCTTTAGAAATTAGCTAATTTAAGAATCCATTTTTAATATTTTATTATTAAACAATGTATGAAGCTTATAATTATACATTGAAGGATGAAGTCATGATGGGTGTGAGGTGTATTATTGTACCTTAAGTGAGAAGGGCTTTAGCATAGAAATTTGCACAACTCTTTTAAGTGGACATGCAAGATTTTCCAATGGAAATGCAAGAGAGATCAAATAGCTTTCTCTTGTATAAAGTATATATACCCATATTCAACATTGCTCCAAATACATCACCTACATTTGAACCAAAAAGTGTCACAAAAACCTAGAGATTGATTACAAAAGATGTACCCAATCAAAACATAATAGTCTATTGAAAGTCTAGTGTTGTTTTCTGGTACACTAAAGACAATACTTTGAAAATTCATGATTTATTCATACATGTCCAAATAATTCGTACTCCAGTCCATCAAAATCCTCTTTTGGTTGCCCAAAAGATCCACTAAAAATAATTTTTGTTACCAATAGGAACTATGCTCAGTTGTAATCAGTAACAATTATAGGTGAGCTTACTTCATAAATTTTTGCTCAAAGCCATACTTTCCTACTTCTCAAAACCTAGTTTCTCCCGCACGAGAGGGTGTTTCTCGAGGGTTTGGCTGCACTTGCAGCACCGTTTTTCATTTTTTAGTTGAAGTCGTTGGATTGATGTTGAATGTCAAATCCTCGCTTTCTTTCACTAAAGTGTTTTCGCTTCGGATTTACTGCACTTGTTGCAATACTTTGTAGTGAAGTGGCTCAATTGTTGTTGGGTCTTTTGGCATGTTGTTGGACCTAAGAGCTTGCATTCTGCTGAATCCGCATATCATGAAAACTTTTACAGTGTGTGGAAATTTGCACTTCAAATTTTGTACAAGGTTCAATAATATGCACATGAGTTGAAGCACTGATCTCCCCTTTTCTGCATTCTACTCCATATTGTTAAGCCTTTGTTCTCGTTGCACGTCTGTGTGTAATAATTTCCCAGTATGTTGACACACAATTTTTGTTGACATTCGTTTGAGGCATTTTTGAGTCTCTGGAGGGTTTGAAAATCCATTTGTTATTTCATTTGGAATATACCGTAGATGAGGAAGTACTCTATTCTGCAGGTTTTGGACATTTTGGATCCAAGGGAGGTTTAGGGTTGTGTTTTAACTTCAATTGGCTTGTGGCCAGTAACAGTTTTTTAGGGTTTTTGATCGCAAAAATTGGACTCCTAATCCTGAGGAAGTAACTGAAGTTTGTAATTAAGGGTCTTGTATCATGTGTATGGAGTGGGAGACTTGCTTGAAGGAGTATGAAGAGAGGCCAGTGTGAAGGATGTCAGGAGAATTTGAAATGCTCGGGAGGTTATGCCAATGGGTGAAGTTTGGCATTCGATTACGAATCTTTTATTGCAGTATGTCGAACTCGTGATTTGCACTGGAAAGGATTTGAAAATTGTTGTTCATATAGGAGACGGGACAAGTGTAGATTAGTATAAGAATGCGTAGGTAATACCTTTTGTAGCGTCAATTCATTTAACCCCTAAACGACGAAGTGGACGTTTTTTGTTCGATGAATGACAAGGAATTCTCCTGTGTAGGACAGAAGTGCAATTATTCATCGTCAGAATTAGGGGTGGAAAGGGAAGATCTTCTACAATACTTTGACCTCCAATGAGTATTTTTGGTTTTTTTAAAGTAGATGATATCACAAAGTTCCAAAATGGCTGATTTCCATGGTCACCAGCCCAACATTCAAGGGTTAGTTTACTTCAATATAGCACCTCCCAACATTCAAGGGTTAGTTTACTTCAATATAGCACCTCCCTCTGTCCACATCTAAAGTGGGCACTTCCAAATGGTAGTTTTGGGTAGAGGTTCCAAAATCGTCTCTTCCACATGGGTACATATTGGGTTTGGAGATGTACCCAAAGTGATGATGGTTTTTTTGAGTCAATGTAGTGTTGTTGAAACATTTGGTACCAATTCTAGAGATCATATTGTGAAAATTGAATAAATTCACAAAGGGCCCCTAATTTTGACAAATGTTGCAATGTGCTCATTACCCCCCAAATAAAATTGGATTCAAGAAAGCCTTAGTATGACTTACACAAAACAATATGTAAAAACATGAAGTCCAATTAGAACAATTATTTTTGGATGGGGGGAGTAGCCTTCTATGTTGGTGTTGGCATGTCCAAATAATTTGTTAAAGTGTGACTAATTTGTTACAATATGGCTTATAGTTTGGTAAAATTTGAAACAACACATTATTCCTTATAGTTTTGTATTATATGGGTTTATAAGGCACAAATCCAACTTGTAGGGTGTTTTAATGTCATTACCTACCTCTTGTAAAAAGGAAGTTGTATACAATTGGGATTTGAAAGTTTTGAGTGATTATAAGAACCCCAAAATTCAAGTCTATATTTAGTCAATTATGAAAATAACTATTTCAAAGTTTTGTTTGTAGATTTTTCCCAACTTTATTATATTGTATATCAATTCATGATTTACAACTTTTATATTAAATATTTAATTTTGATATTATGAGTTGAATGCATTGTAATTTTAACATTGAAAAGACATTGCGGCCAAAAAGTGACCAATGGATGACTTTCAAGATTGCCATAGAATTGAAGAATACCCTTATTGGAACGTTCTTAGCAAAGTACCTTAGTGATGTTAGTAGTACATTGGTAGTGAATTGGTTTTGGAGATTACAATAGAACCACATCCCTAGGAATAATATTTTCAACCTTCAAAGGAATAAAAATTCCCCTAAAATCAATTGGTCAAACTAACCCTATAGTTCCATGTCCATTGTCGATATAACATTATATGTCATGTAGCATGGATTCCCAAAGCAATGTTGAAGGCCCAAGAATATAGGAAGAAATTATCTTTTGTGTGAGTCAAGAAAGTTAGGGCACCCCATCCTTGGGGGGGGGGGAACTTTTTTCTTGAAGTCTCTTTGAGTAAAAAGGGACCCTTCTTCAAATAGTCGATAATACTATGAACCTTCCATCATTGAGGGCCGACCTTATGTTGTCTCTCTCCAGGTTAACACATTCCCCAATGTATGAATCTACTCCAGAGACTCTTCAAATGCACTAAGGAAAACTTCACATATTCAAATATCTGGTGTAAAATAAGATGGTTACATGGACGTAGATCACATCTGATAACGCTCCGTTATATGACAATTTGAGGATTAATCTAAACATAATTGATACTCAACGAGTTCCTCTCAAGTGCTTATAATTAAGGATCAAGATGATATGCTGACAAGTCTATTAACCACGATATCCTTTCATCACAGACCTGCGTGAACAGGGATGATGTGCTTAAGCGACTGAAAGGAGCCGATAATTCGAGCCGGTGAGATCAACAGACCTCACCAGTATGTGTTCTCAACAGGTGCCGAGCTTCATGCTCTGCTTGAACTTCATTTAGTGGCCGATCGCGAAAGCAGTTAAGAGGAGACCAAACACGAAGAACGGCTGCGCACTTGCCTGCACGAAACGCAAACGATGTCACAAGAGTACTCAAACTGCTCCATGGTTATAGCTGTGCACATATTGAAATCTTGAAATGGAGAATACACTCCAACCTCTTTATAATTATGACCTTCTCCAAAATGGCATTCTAGCCTCTACTATCATTGATAGTAGCAAACTTGTCAAGAATTCAAACATATTCAAGCTATGTCATAGTGAAAAAGTTGGGACCCCAGGAGGTAAGATTTGAGTGTAGATTTGGGTTGCAGTAATTACCTGGTACTTTACATCGTATTTGATAGGGTCCACCAGTAGGTACTTAAACTGCAAGGCACGTAACCAAAATTAGTGACAATCTATAATTAAGAGGGTTCATCAGTAGAAACTTAGAAAAATCAGTCCAATCTGTACAGGTAGGACTATGTATCTTATCCCGTAGGTGTCCAGGATAAAAATAAAAAATTCCAATTTCTTGATTACGGAATTCTACAAAACATATTTCTAACATTCAAAATATAGGGTATGATATGTTCATTCTATTGATACATTTTGTTCTCTTCCTTGAAGCATTCTAATGATTTAATTCAACTCCTATAGATATTGAAGTGACTACCTTGGACCATTTGGCCAAAAAATCCTAATCAGAAAATGCGACAAGCCAGGACCGATCCAGGGCTACCACACATTTTCATCAACAGGGACAACTAAAGGGCATGCCAGTTATAACGTAAGATGGAAAGATGTTCTATTTAGGCAACCAAGAATAACAAACTCGGTGTTTACTCAGGAAGTTATTCACTTGGGATAATACTTCGTAGATTCACAATGTACTTCATTGACAACTTCCTCAGGTATATACTATCAGCAGTGCGAATCAGCTCATACCAAACCAGTTTAGTAATTGATACGTATAAAAAAAAAATTCACAGGGATCAGCAGATGTTACCTGCAAAATTATTTGAGGGATGATAAGGGCCAGTAGCCCCAAACCGAAATATATCTTCCCCTCATATAGGATGTATCCTGCAGCAATTCCCACATGAGAAAATACCCCTGGAGTACTTTTCAAGAACACTCGAAGGGGATGTACATATCAGTTACACATATGCCACAAGGCTGATGTAACATTAACAGGTACAAAATAGATCTTCGCCTAGTTAAGCTCCTATAGTTGTTACTCTTGAACTGAATAAACAATGAGTAGAAAAGATTTGTGTTACTGAACTGACAGTAAGGCATACGACCCATTTGCAACCACTTAAGCAATTACGCATACATGGAGCTTGGGATTCTCAAGTGGGGAAATTTTCCTGTGTACAGAAATAGAGTTGGGAAGGATTCCATATTTTTTCATAATTTTATTTCTCAAAACGTAATTACTATGAATTTTTTAGCTTCAGATTCTGTTCTACCCATATTGGTCATATAGATTCCTGTATTTCCAACCAAGGGCTAGTTGCAAAATCGACCAAGGGCTAGTTGCAATATTGACAGTCCTGTAGCCAATCATAATGTGCCACAACTGCATTTGGAACTGTGTCACAATTAATCACCACTCCTGACTACCTGATCAGGAATAACTGTAGTCTACAGGGCGGAAATGGGGGGGTGATCGGAATGCGGTCGGCTCTCTTAAAGGAGAAAAATTAAGTTCTGTATTCGCAACTTACAATTGCATGCTACATCCTTAGGACTCACCTGCAACGGCTAGTTGAGTAACATCAATCGAGGCTGCACAAATGTACTTTGCTGTGTCGATACCAAACGCCACTGGCAATGACTGCTCCATAAAACCAGAACACCAATATTAAAATCCCAGCGTACTCTTTGAAGGCCAACGACTGAACAAAACCGGATTTCAGTCTGCCAAAGACTGTACCTAGTAAATTAAGGTGTGGCAATATAATGCACAAATTCCAAAACGACAGTTCACACCAGCTACCATAAGCAGAGACCTTATTCTCGGATAATAGAATTTGTGCGACCAAGGAAAAAATTACTGTAAATTCACACCTGCAAACCCATCTTCCGATCTCCTTCAATACTCTTGAAATCGTTGACAATAGCAATTCCCAACTGCAACAACATGTCAAAGGCCCTTCTTAAAATGACTGAAAAGTGCGCCATGGTACAAAGAGGAAGCGGCGTGACAATCCTAAGGAAAAGAGTGCATCAATAAAAGGTTACGGAAACCTACTCCCGCAGTGCTGTACAGGAGAGTGAGAATCATAACGCCCAACGACAGAGTACCGAACAGTGCTTGCCCGGCCCACCTGCAGATCAGATCATGCAACATAAAACACTGAGAATGGTAGTACAAATGAATTCTCAGGAACAAAAGAATTTGTTTCATATAATATCTTGAAAAGCGAACCAAAAACATGCTGAGGAATCCAACGTCGTTCAGAGAACTTTCAACAACATAATCAATAGAAAAAAAACACTAATTTCAGAAGCACCAAAAGAGATTGCAAAGACAGCAGACCCACCAAGGGAGAGAAATGTAGCTAGAGCCCAGGGCGTAGTTGCCAATCCAGCCACTTTGCTTAAGCTGCGCATTAGCACCAAAAAAAATCACTAAATAAACATACAGCGATGTTCCATGAAGACTTACTCTTTAAGGTTTCAAAGACAACAGCATAAAATACGGAGTCAAAAGCATTTGCATCATAAAATCATAAAGTCAAAAGGATTATAATTCAAATGGCCAATACTCAAAAGCGTGCACAGAAAACATTCAAATGCAGAGATACCTTCAAAGGTGGGGCAGAGTAAATATATGCCAAGAACGAGCCTCCAACTGCTATGCTAAAATTTATTGGAAAATCGTGTCCTGCCTGCACCAAAATCCACGGTCAAGGGACTCAATACACATATTCTGCAAAGCAAAGTTTTCGAAATGACAAGGAGTTCCTTTCAACAACGTCAGACTAGTAAAAGAGGAAATAATTGTTCGCAAGGAGTGTCACATTGTAGTCAAAAATGAATTTTGAAAAACCTGCAACCTGCGATATAAAAAAACTTTCTATGCAGTACTTCGAAAACACTGACCAAGACTTACCCACTTGTCCAAGCCGTAGGCCATTCCTAATCCTCCAAGCAGAAGAATCCAAATTTGGGCTATGACCTGCGAAGATCATCTCCAAGTTAGTTCAGGGACAAGCGAGTACTTCAAATCTAAGAGTTAACAAGAATTGAGTAAGAAATGAGGAAGTTTGACGTACTTCAGTTTCTGAAATGGCTCCAGAGGGAATGGGCCTGTAAGGCTCATTAATTGCATCAATATCCCTGTCGTACCAATCATTGATTGTCTGGTAAGACCACAGATAAGTGTAAGTGCCAGACAAAACTTCGCATTCCAAGACTTCAGCATGGTTACACTATAAGTTTATACATTATCAATTGATGTTTGGGCCCATCAATCTTCGTTCGTATCAATAAATGGATTTGATGAATACGGGACAAAATGAGAGTCATCAAAAGGGCACAATTGTGGATACACATAACAAATGAGGGCCTAGTAATGTTCAATAAGGATTCATTAGAGAGTAGGTGTATTCTGAGAAGAGTCTTATAAGAAAGCTTATTTTTCATCATGTGCCCATTTAATGGTGAGCTTGGTGACACTTCATATACCTATAGAGGCCAGATTTTGGTTCATGAAGTTCCATGTCTATGGTCAAGACTTAGTCACACCATTTTCACCTTTCAAAATTACAAATAATTCTAGGAGTGTCCCCAAATTTTGATTCACTCACCATTGGCTATTGGCTATCTACGAAATTTCACACACATATCCACAGTCCTTAAAGGGGCAGTTTATGCACCCCTTAACTTACCAATTAGAGATACAGAAGCCTCTAGATCCACATATTGACATACCTGAGTATATCCAGTAAGAAGAGGTCCAGACAGAAACATGCATGTCAGCGACTTGGCCACATCCTCTGGTGTCCAGTGGAAATTGCCTACACGTCAAGTAGAGAATGTGAAAAACATACGTGCATTATGTGTGTACAATAATCTTCTCTACAACTTCTTATTCTCTTTGCAAATAGTCTACTTTAGTTCAATGCCGTGTGTACCTGAAGCAGCAGCACCACACAGCACGCCCCAGATAAGAGGGACCCATGTCACAGGCTTCGTGAGCTGCAACCGGATCTTCCACTTGTTCTGCGCATCCATAGCAGCGCAAAGTCTTCAAGAAATTAGCACTTTCTCAGGCGCTTGTCAGGAACCTCAACACAATACCAGTCCTAGTTTTTTAGAGCTTCGCGCACAATTTTGGCACTTTGAAACACGCCATTCAATCGAATATGACGATTATTCTTCAAAATGCTCAGAGGCAAGAAGAGGACAACAAAGAGAAAGGGAAGGGGGCAGCATCTGAACCCTAATCTCTAACCTTACCGTCTCAGCTGAAGCTCCCCTGAGGCCAAGCAGCTGGTTCATGGCCGAACCAACTGCTTTGGGAACAACATCCGGAACCTTTGGACTGCTGGCTGCAACCAATCAAACTACAAGCTTACCAAAAAGTCCGACCATTGCCAATATGCAAACGTCTCAGTCTCATCAAATTTCACAACACACATAAAACCGAAATAGGCAATAATCTCTTGAGATCTTAAACCCTCAACCCTTGCAGGTAATTAGGTTTCGGTACAGATAACGGAGATTGCTCGCTCTTTAGCAATTCTGAAACAAACAAATCTAAAAGTCACAATAATTTCAAATTTTAACAAGCAAATCTAAACAGTTTGCAACTTGTGGAAGGCATGTGATTTCATTTGTCACAAATACTCCAACAAATACCTTCTTCAGTGTCTTTCGCATCTGCCCGGATTCTGAGTAGTCCTGTCACACGGAGAGTCCAAATTCACTCCAATCATCAAGAAGGCACTAAGCAATGCAATCAAACTCGCATACTAAAATGTCAATTACAAATTATTTCATAAAATCGCAGTAGACCGTTCGCCACGAGAAATCGGAAAATTCTTGATCTCCGGTTCTTAATTCAGCAAAAATTTGAACGTTTCCTAATCTTACAGCTTAAGATCCGAGACTTCCAAAAACGTTCATCGAAAGACAACCGGCAATTACGTACTGAGACCAAGAACATTCCGTATCCCAATTCCGCATGAGAAATCAAGAATAGAAAGCCACAATGAAAGAAAATTGCGCTCAAAAACTAGAAAGATAACACGGCGAGGACTAATCCTTTGAATAAGAGTACCTGTGCGAGAATGAAGGCGTCCTTGGCCAGAGTGCAGTGACAGCGGCTGGAAATTCCTTGTTGTTTGGAAATGGGATGAAAGTAGATTTCTGGAATTCGCGGCTGTGTTTCGGTGAGAGAGGGACCAGGCCAAGCGCAGGTTGGCAGTGGCCTGAACTGAGGAGGCCGTGATTGCCATCGCCATAGCTGCGGGCTTGGCAATCGAGCTCGCTGCAAGAGACAGAGCCGCCTGGTCGGTTGGGGAAGAACAGGATTATGGTACCCGGATGAGAACCGGACGTGACTGGGAAGGTCTCGAGTATCGTCAGAGAGAGTATGTTCGAGGTATTGTCCTGGTATATTATACCTCTTTAATGTCACATCCTTTGGTCTTTTTGCAAATATAGGTAACCAATTGTCGGTGAATTTTGAACCACCGGTATTCATCTTGACTGTGGAATTTGAGTATGAGAGAGAATGTAGAAATCGTTGTTCAGGGTACTACACTGAATAGGGGTATTAACCCCTAAGTGCCTAAGCCTTTCCAAGTGTATTTTGACTATGAAAAAAGAACATTGGCTTGTAGTTATCCTCAATGAAGCAAATTGTATTTTTTTCCAAATCTAATTGTATAGATGTTAATAGATCTTGTTTATTAGTATGCACACCAATTTTGAGTGCAAAATTTCCTAGGAGTTGTGATATTATACCAAGGGAAATGTACATTTTCTATTTTTAGTATGTTGTCTTTGTCCACAATGTTTCAAAAATTTGCATATAAATGTTTTTGGGGATTGGAGGTAACATGAACAAATTCAAAGAGTGTTAGCACACTAAAATGCACTTCCAAAAAACTTAATTTCACATGAAAAAACATCAAACTCATTACACAATCCACCTTGCAATTGTTGAAATGCAATTTTTGTTTTTAAGTAGAAATTGCAAGTAGCTTCAAATAAACACTTACATGTTGAAATTTTCGATGGTGAAAATCATGAAAAGACTTTAAACTTTTCATAGGGACCATTCGCAAAGAGAATGTATAAGTACAATTTCTTGGATCTCAAATCAAATGAAATTGTCAAGCTTTGCATAAAGCCAAAAAATGAAGTAAAATTAGCAAGCTTTGCACTCCACTTTTAGTACACATATGCCTTTGAAGACCTCTCAATAGTTGAATATGTACTTTTCTCAATGAAAAATGAAAGTTTTTCATAATTATCCCTCAAAACTACCTAAAATTTTTTTAAACCAATCACAAGAATTTAACTGCCCACACAGAAATGAGCCTGAAATTTCAGATCAACTATATATGGTTGTTAAGGTAGTTATGGGTTAAGGGGACCAAAAAATTAAAGGGATTGATTGTGGAAAATTGTAGATGTTTGAAACATGATGTACATCCTTGGGACACTTCAATAACTATTGATGTACAATAAAGGTAGATATTTATGTAGTGTGAAATGTCAATTAATTAGTATGGTTCCTCTTAATACCCCTATTCAATGTAGACAAGAATGATGTAAAGTATCTTCATCTAAAACAACCACTTGGTAGAGATCCAACATTTTTGAAAGACGAAACAAGAAAGAGTTTATTTTAAAGTTGTTAGCAGAATGGAAGCAAGCAATGAGTGCAATTGGTTTGAGAATTTTTTGTAGACCATATGAATAAACTACAAATTTTCAAAGTTAAGATCAAGGAACAACAATTGCCATCATTAGACTATCCTCAATCAATCATCCTTGACATAAGAATTATTTAGCTCATAGGTTGTCTAAACAACACTTTTCATTCGAAGACATCTAAAAAGATGCTCCTACCATATTTTGGCCATTGTGGTGATGGTTCTCAGTTACAATGTTTTGTTGTCATCTTTTTCTCCAAACAAAAACTAAAGGAGAATAGTTAATTGAGAGCAACTGAGAAGCATATTTGTTATAGCATTGTCAGCTTTAGGTCTAGCTAGCAACGTGACTTGTTAAAATGAATTCTTCACTAGTACATCCTAAGAGAAAATAGAATACTACAAGATATATACGACAGTTCGTCACAGCTAGTAGATTGCATAAATCATGATAAAGAGTATTTTGATTCTGTAGCACAACTTTCTTGCCCCAACTGCGGTTTCAAAGACATAAAAATTAAGGGTACAAGCATTGTCCCTTCCTAATCGATATATCCACCATATGAAATTACTACTCAAATAGTTTCACACCTCTATCGGGACACAATCTACACTTATTCATATATTATTGAGGATGCAACTAGCGTAAATTGACATCCTTCTAGTAGCCATGTCTTGCTATTGTGTGTCGAGGAGTTATATATTGAGATCAACTATATAACACAAAATAGTTTGAAGGAAGACCCTTTCCTAGTGGTGACTCTAGAAGCCCCCCAATAGCACAGAGTATGTCCAATTCTTGGACCCTTCAAACATATATGTATATAAGACCTCTAGCTAGCATCATCTAAAGATTGGTGTTATATTATCTGCTGGATCCTGCGTTATGTGCTATCCACACTTGATATCCTTCAAATCAACATTAGCAAGTGCAAGCATGCATTCAAGGATTTTACGAGTTGCTTAAGATTAAAATGATACCAAATCCAATTATAGATTGAACTTCGCTAATAATAATTATGGCCATGCACTTTTGCCTAATTATAACATAGGCATATCATTAAAATGGCATATTGCAAAGCATCAATCTTTTTGTCTACTTCTCCTCTAGCAAAAATTTGAAATTGATTGAATTTTTTTGACCATATTTACCAATTTATTTTCATTTATAGATTCAATTTTTTTTGTTAAATTATAATTAATTAAAAAAATAATATAGATTTTTTCCATTGGTGGAAAAAAAATAGAAAAATATTCTTCCCAAATATCTAATAGTATAAAATTATAGTTTTAATGGAAAAATAATATTCTTTCCAAAACAAGAGTAAAATCTTTATCTTTAATTATTCTTCAAAAACTCCAATCATAGGATCTATTCAACAAAGAAGTGAATGCTCAAGTATCATAGGTTCTTTCAGTCAATTTTGAATAGATGTTTTTGAAAACATCCATTTAGAATTGACAAAAGATGTATATACTAACCAATAAAGGGAGGGGAAGGCTCAAGTGCAAAAACATCGTGCCTGAAAATATTAGGCAACTTAAGCAATTCTAAATTTCTAATAGCTTGTACTAAGCTCTTCAAATAATCTAGAAATTTGGTATATATATACATGACTAACATGGTATACTATGTATTGGTAAAAAAAACTAAGTTTTGTACAATTGTCTCACTCTAAGAAGAAGAGAGCTTTGCTAGTTTATTGGGCATTTTTTAAAAACACACATTATCTTGTTACTTCAAACACTATAATCTTGTAATTTCTATAGTCAAGTTTTGAAAAAAAAATCTAAGTTTTGGAAATTCTTGGTTTTCTATTTTCATGATTGATGTGCCAACATTCTCAAAGATGAAGTTTCTAAATCTTTAGGAAAAAAAATATATTGTGTGCATTTTAGTCAAAGGGATTTGTATATATATATATAGAGTGTAGTGATACATGATGGGGTAAATAAACAAATTGCTAATAGCTTTTGACAAAATATTTAGAATTTTCAATCATAATGGTGAGAATATTATAGTGAGTAGTATGTATCCTATTTATAGTTTTCATTTAAAAATTTAAAAATTAAGATCCAAAAACGACCATATATGTTTTTTCTAACTTTTTTGGCCACAAAACAAATCTCCTCCTATATTTTATCTCTTTAGTTTGAATAAGATAATATGATTTTTTTGTTATAGATAGAAATGTGTCCAATGAAATAAAGTTAATTAATAGTTTTTTAGTTTCTTGTTTTCATACAAAAAATTAGAATTTTTTTTACTTTACTTATTGGATTGCTGTAAAACAAAACTTCACATATAGAGTACAAAGTTTAATGACTAGAAGCTATGATCATAAACAAGATTGAAAAAATTCAAAAGAGACTATAATTAATTTTTGTTGATTCACATTGGTAATTGAAAGGAAATTTTAATCCTAAATTAATTGTAAGTGCTCATGTTTAAAATGAATTCATTTTAGTGAAGAATATAAAAGGTTTGGTTTTAATAATGCATTTGAAATACAGTTTACTTACTTGAGTATTGACCCCTAAATGCTCAATTATCCATTGGGTAGATGATGAATATTGCAAAAAAATGCACTTCATGCAATTAATATTCATTGAGGAAGCTTTCAGACAAATCTTGTGACATATTCATACATATGCTTTTACATGTAAAAGTTTATTAGTGTAGACATTGTTTTAATATGACAAATATATAACAATCCTTCCTTACATCTACTCAAATTGTGTTGGATTTAGCTACCGTACAATATATTGGTTTGCTTGTAGATAATATGGAATCTTTGTCTTGATGGAGGTACATAGTCTTGGTGTTACTTGTACTTGTCCTTTTGATGTAGGACTTGAATTGAAGAAAAGCAAAATCCTTGCCAATCCTAGGAAGTAGTTGGCATTACCTTAGCTTCCTAGTAGCTTGGACAACTTTTTGTCTAATAATTTATTCAATTAAAAAGATCAATTAGGAAAATAAAAAATAATGTATAAAAATCTAAGAGTTTTAAAATATAATTAAAATATATTAGGCATTTATTCAATTTTTGGATGGTTGCTACTACTTTCATCAAAGGTGGATGCATTTACCTAAATCCTTGTCTACCTTGTAAATTTAGACTTCTAAATCCTAAATTCTCTATCTTGTGTGTTAGGGTTTTGTTAAGTGTCAAGGGTTGTTGCATGTGAGAGATATTTTTTGTTTGTAAGAGACTCATGCCAAACTATTTTTGAGAAACATAAACTTTTAGCCAAAGTTTGTCAACATAATTAGAGATGCCAAAACATGGTTACTAATACTTGTGCCAACTTTAAAGCACAAATTGAATGCTGATTTATTAGATTACAACATATGCAAGTTGAATTTTTATGAAGTAGGCAATTTTTTAATATAATTATATATTTTTGGGGCAAACTAGGTCAATGATTTTCTAATAATATAGACACCCTTTTAATATTTATTTTTTAATCAAGCTGCTAGGAAGCTATGGCATCTCTCCATGGCCTAATTTTTTCCTTGGAAGAAAATGAATTGTTGGTTTGTTAAAAAGTAACTATTATTATTATTATTATTATTATTATTATTATTATTATTATTATTATTATTATTATTATTATTATTATTATTATTATTATTCATAATAATATTTTTGTTGTTGTTATTGTGTAATGGGGCTTAAGGTTTATTAATTAATTTAATCCCTAAAGTGCTTGACCTAAATGTAGTAAAATTATACATCAAAATTTACAATGAAATTTAAAAAAAACTAAACTTCAATACATTTGTGTCATTGATTCATGCATATATATAACTAAAATAGCAATAATCAAAATCAATTTAGCATATCTAGGCAATAGAAGAAGTCTTGGTTGAACAAAGAACTTGAAAAGAAGTAGCTTATAAATCCATCCACTAATGTTTTGGAGATTCCAACCTAAAAAATGTAAAAAGTGTCTACATCTTAAGGTATATCCTCATGTTTGCAATATATTGTGTTTGTCAATATGGATATTTGTCACCAAATGAAATTTCATATAGTATCTAATAACAATTAATGGAATTTGAAGAGATCACAGAACCTTTGAAGTAGCTCATAGAAATTGAAGCATTTTGTGTTTAAAGGGAATTGAGTGACACTTGACTATTTACAAATTCTACTTTTCACTTTCAAATTTTTTCTTGAGTTCATGAGTAATTGCAAAAAATTAAACATGTTGTTGATCACTGTGATAGCTTAACCAAAGTGTCACTTCTAGGATCATCTCCTTGTACATCTAGAGCTTTACTGGCTAAAGCAACCTTATCTAAAATGATCTAAATAAGCTTTGTGGCATAAAAATATGCACATAAATTTAGGAACAATTGTTTGCATACAAGAAGATCCATTCGAAACAAAATGGAAGTAGTTGAGAAATTTTAGGAGGCATAATAAATCACTTGTAAATTTTTTAAATGAAGGCTAAAGGAGGTTATAGGTGAAATTTAGGTGAATCCAACATCCACTTACCTTAAAATCAAAACCAAAAATTTACACTAACAAAACATTCTTTAAGCAAGAAGTTAAATTGAACATAATTTTAATCTAAGTAAAAAATTGATCTCCTCTCAAAACTTCTACCTTTGGGATACTAAAGATGGACCAATCATTACCAAAAATAGCCCTCAATTTATCTTAAAAAACCTTCTACTAACAACCATTTGAATATTGTACAAGTTTGATCATTTCTATCCAAACGTAAAGATTAAATTTTTGTGGGACATGATTTTAGGTGTAGTAATTTGAAACCGTCACTCATCAAATTGAACAAAGAGACTTATACATGGGTGAAATCCAGCAGCTTTCAAGGTTATATCTCGATTTCCAACACCATACACAACTCGTGGAAAAATGGAGAGAAGGTTGTATGAGAGCATGTCGAAGCACATCAATGTGTCAACATAATCATACACCACTTGCACCGTTGAAGTGTTCAAGAACATGCGCTCTCTATGCTCTCCATTTGGTAGTCGTACTCGTACCTACAAGCACTCCAAAGAATAATTACACCTAATTGCAACATTTTTAGCATTGAGCAAGGCTTATTTCATTAGAATGGTTAAAATTTGAAATTTTTGTTAGCAAATCAAAGAGGATTCAATGCATTGAAAAATGTATGATTTGAAAACTATACATAAATGTTAGAAGGGGTCAAAGTTATCTTGATTTATTATCTAAAACTGACATGAATTCAAATATAATGCATTCATTGTACAAATTTTTTGAACTATGCATTCAGGTATTACAATTCTATATGGTTGTCACAAGATTTTTGCTTCAATTAATATTACTTTAAATCCTATTTCAATCAAATCAAGATAAAGATGAATACAAAGAAGATTGTTAGCCTTTTTTAGATTAAATCATGCACCAATTTGTTGAATGATTTTGGATTGACCTTCTTTTTTATTAGTAAAGGATACGGATATCTTTTGATAATTTGGATGAATACATAGCACATTACCATACTAGATATTTATAATAGATTATTGTTAGAATACTCCTAAAATTGCTCATTATAAAATTGCCACCTAAACTATGGCAGTAGACTAGTTTATATGTATGTGGTTTTGATATTGATGTTTCTTACATTAAATATGACTTTGATCTCTAATGAATATTTAAAATTAGCTCATTTCTGATTACTTCTCAAATATAAATGAAAGCAAGAAACCAAGGAATATGATCAATTGAAAACCCATTTTTTCAATTATAATAGGTAGAATTATAATGAACAACTAAGTTAAGCTAATTTCAATCAATCAAGTCACATTGATTCCAATCCTCAAAGTAAAGAATGCAATAGTATAAAGAATAAATAATATTAGGAGCTCTACATACAACTTCAACTCGTAAGTTAATTCTTTAAACCCAAGGTGTTTTGAAAAGAGTGAATGTGAATAGATTGAATGTTACCTTAGTGACATTAGGGCCTACTTCAGGCTCGTTTTCCAAAATGGAAGCCTTTTCACGTCGTCGATTATCAAGTGCAACTTTTTTTCTCATAGTTATGGCAGTCGCTTCTTCTTCCTCCCTTTTCTTTTGTGCTGCCCGTAGAGCTTTTTGCCTTCTTCGATTCTCTCTCTTCTGCATTTGAAACATCATAAACTTCTTATGCTATTGTGAATAAGGTATCACATGTTGAATATATCTAGACCAATACATGTTAATTAAAAGAAGAAAACAAAGATTTTACATTCTTAATTTTTCAATGCTTCTTCAAAATTAGTAAGAATCTCATATTTAGATTGAGGGAGATTATTTTTCAAACCTGGTCTTGGAGGAGAGTAGCTTGGAACTCAGCATCTTGCTCTTCTCGTACTCGACGCCGAGCACGAATTTGCTCTTCCTCAGCTTCTGAAGCCACTCCACCTTGCTTCCTTTTGTCCACAATACTTTTGTGATAACAAATGACTTTCCAACAAGCACCACTAATTTTTCATACTCTTGGTAGTGCAAGCCTTGGAACCAACTCTAAATGATCTTTGAAATTAGCACAACCTACAAATACAATTATAAGTGCAAAAATCTCAATCTCAAAATTTGATTATTTTGTTGGGTCTTTGACACTACAATTCACAAGCAAATAACATACATGTATTGAAGAGGTACTCGACAAGCACTTGACTAAAAAAATAATAATTATTACAACAAAAACCAAGATGAGAGCATTGAAAAGGTTGTATGTGATTGAAGAGACTCTACCTTGCATCAATTTCAACAAAAGGATGTCTTTGTGTTTAGAGTATCCCTTTATGTAATTTTGAATTCACACAAATATCATAAATTAATTCATGTTAAATTACTATGAACTAATCCCCTAGTGAAGAGCATGAATAGGCAACGCATAAATAATGATCCTCAATAGCCAAAATAAGAGTTACAAAACCTTTGGACCCCTTGAAGATGAAAGGATAGCAAGAAAAAACCAAAAGATCGCTCTTTAGAGAAAATCTAGGGTTGCAAAGGGCCATTTGACTTTAGACAACAATGCAAATATAATAAAAGCAATAAAAAATAATTCTTTAAGTGCCTCTTGCTACTATTTCATATTATTCTTTCTATCTTCAATTGAAGTAATTTTCATCTTGATTCAATATGTCTAATTACTTATCACTTGTTTAATCACTATTAACATATAAAGTAAAGAACTTATATTGGAATAAATTATGAAAAAGTGAGACCAATCACCAAAGTACTTTGTCAAAAATCATCTAAATTTTAAACCAATAGGTGCATTCAATTCTTCATTTCTACAATGATGTGAAAAGTCAACCATCAACCACCTTTGTCTAAATTGGCTCCAACGTTCCTACAAGGTTAACCTACTATTGATTTCTCAAACATACACTACAACCAATCAAAGAGTGTTGGAGCTCTCAACTCCTAGTGCAAAAAATTCCGTTTCTTTCCATTTTGGGCTTGATATTGGATGAAATACATGTATTTCTAGTAAATTTTTATTGAAAATCTCCTTAAAGGTCATTACTTTAAATCTTATGTCTAGAACTATACTTAAAAGCTCACTTAAAACACCCCTTTCTCTTGTAGTGTCTTATTCGACAGCCTATTTGAAAGTTCATCAACAAACTCTTTTGACGTGGTTGCTTATGTGGAAGTTATTTGTGTGTGACTCGTTTGCAATTGACGTGCAACTGGTTTGCAATTAATGTAGACCTAGTTTGCAATTGGTGTACAACTAGTTTCCAACTAATGTGCAATTAGTTTGCAACTTATTTACAACTTGTCTATAATTCATAGATTTGTAGATTTTGAAATTTTAATCTCAAAGATTTGTAGATTCAAAATTTTTAATCTATTTTTTTTAGATTGCCAAATCCAAAAAATATTTAAATTTTAAATATTTATAGATTTTTGTAGATTATAAAAATCTATAAGTTGTAGAAATCTACAAAATGCAGAAATATTAGAATTTCATTATCAAAATTCATTACACAAGAATGCTATAACTTACAATTCTTATATGTCTAACCTAATGGTATTCTTGACAATTGATATGGAACAATTAATAAATGAATTAATAGTAGTTGCATTTTAGTTGTTTTTTAGTTGCATTTAGTTGGTTCCTAGTTGCATGCTATTTGTATTCTAATTAAAGTCCAATCATTTTTCAGTCAAACTCTAATTGAGTTGTAATTGCAATGTAGTTGCAATCTAATTGTACTATAGTTGCAGTCTAATTGCTTTCTAGTTGCACTCTAGTTGCTTTCTAATTGATTTGCTATCAAATTTAGATTATATGCAATTGTAGATAGATGCATTGGACTCTATAAAATGTAAAATTGTCCACATCAACAATTTTGATGAATATCGAATGTAAAATTCCTCACATCAACTCTTTTGTTACACTCTTGTAACCATAACTACATTTTGCGACTACTTTGCTACTATTTTGCAACTATAGTGTAACTATGCCAAAATTGGTGCAAATATAAAGGATTGTAGTTGCAGGGCAATTGCATAGGACACGTAGTTGCATTTCACTCGGTTGTAGCAGACACATTTTTCTTCTAGTGTTTGGCAATTAAAAATGGCTCCTCAAATCCGACGAATTGTCTTCCAAAAATAATACTCCGTACTATTCTTTGATTCTCAAAGTGTTTGGAATTGTTTTTTAATTTATCAAAAAAATGAATGGATAACATGGATGAAATTCATTCACACATCACCTCTATGGTAGTACCTTTCATATTGTGGGAGAGGCTAGGCTATCATTCTTGGCCCTACCTATAAGATTTGAATGCTAATATACTACCTTAAATTAAATTTTTATAGCAAAAAATTGATATTTGGAAATTTTCATTTTTCGTAATTTCTATTTTGTCAATTTTGACATTACTATTTTTAGGTTTGACATCACTATTTATGACTCTAATAAGTCTATTTTTAGTAAAAAAGCTCTTAGTGAATGCTCAAGTCTAAGTGCTCATCGCTTGTTGCTCCCCACTCACACTCTAGTACCATTGCCTTACAACATTGATCCGTGTAGGACAAAGGATGCTAACTAGACAAACCACGTTGTTCTACCGGGGTAGGCCATGATCTTGGGCTACATTTGTGGTGCTTTGAATAATTCTACTCTACCCTACAACAAGCCTGCAATCTAAGGTTTAGTTGAGCAAAAATTTGCTCAAAAGCAATGCAAAATATTTCTCAAGAGAATATTTGAGGATACACTCTTCTTGTCTTATTGGATAATATTGTTGACTTACTACAAAATCTTAGATTGTTATCACTCCTATTTGGATGAATGTACTTGTAGATTAATCAATGTGTTTCACTCATATTTTTAGATGTTTCATCCATGTTCATGGATGTAAGTAGCTTTAGCTTTCTAATGAATATTTCTTTTTGGACTATATATCCATAAAAGAATGAAAAATACTTCTACTTAGGATCTCCCATTAATTTCTTTTTGACCTTTAAAGATACAAGAAATCTAATTTTGGCTACAACATGGTGATTTTTGTGAATTTTACGTAGAAGACCCATGATTGATTGAGAGATATAATTAGTAACAAAAGTTTGTCATCATGTCGACTCGGATTCAAGGAAACATGATACTTTCAATTTGGATCATTATTGTGCCTCTTATATGTATGAGAAGTGTCAAAATGGTCAAGCATTTTATTTAATATATGTTGTCATATTTGAGTAGAATGAAGTTTAAATCATTATGACATCCAAATGAAAGATGTTAATTGTTGAATTGTCAATCTAATGGTGTATGCTGTATCCTATTTTGGGGATTTAAATACCATACTCTCTTTATGATGCCCTACATACTAAGAGGATGGAATGTGTCCTCTTCAAATTTTCAATGACAAATTCTTGGTAGGACGAAACACATCTCAATATTTTTCAAAGTAGAATCTTGTAGAATAACAAATTGACATACTTGTTTCATTTTACGATTTTCAAAATTTCAATGTGAAAATTATTTAAAAATTTAATTAGGAAATGTAGTCTATTGATAATAGAAAAAAGGAGCAAAGATAATTTTTCACAATGAAAGGAATAATAGGGATGAAAAAAATAGTTTTTTAGACATTTCTAATCTTTACTCTACACAAACAAATTGGGTCTATAAATTTTTTTCAAATTTGTATTTGTAGCAATTTTCAAAATACAAGGTTCAATTCGGTGTGATTAAGTGCACAAAATAATGAAAATGATTCCAATTTTTTTGAAGATGTTCCGAACAATATGATAATGATATCAACCATTAAATTTCAAAAATGGATGCATATATAAATTTTAAATTTTTTTTAGGATCTAATTTGGTCAGCTTTGGCTTTCTAATCCTTTTGTTTGGAAATGTATATAAATTTGAGAGAGTTTTTTTGTTTTTCATTTTTTTAAATTAAAAAAATACTATATTTGCATTAGATTCCATTAAAAAAAATTTAGGAGGGGGTGGGTCGTAAAAGAAATATTCTTCTTCTTATAATTTTTCTTCCCCCCGAAGTTGCATTTTTGCCTATAATCCTAATCATCCAAAATTATTGCTCCATATAATCTAAAAATTCAACATTCAATAATTTCTACAATTAATTCCATGCATATCAATTAGACACAATAGTCTTTACTTTTGTATGATTAAAATTTTAAATCTCAAGCAAATCCATGTGCAAAAAAAAATTAAAGTGGGACAAGTCATTGAAAACCTTCATTGTCAAAAAGTTGGAAGGGTTAAAGACCAAAGTTACATGCATTGTGGACACTTTTCTATCATTGTGGATACATGTAAGACATGTTTTTCTACTAATAAATTATTCGTCCAAAAGAGTCTACATTCATCCAAAAAGAAGCAATATAGTCCAAGGAATACATAACCCACTTAAAATAGGAGAATATAACACCTTGTATCCCTTAAAACAAAATTGTATCATTTTCGAGCGAAATAATGCTCAAAAAACAACCGCTTGGGGAGTAAACTTACAGTACAAAAAGCCAAAGGCCCCCAACTGAAATATCTTCTCTGGTCCTCTGGATAAAGTGACAAAGATACAGACTTTTTCGGAATAACTTATTGCATGGCAAGCATCAGCAGACTTGCACAGTGCCCTTCATCTCCGCCACCAAGATTCCCCATAACCCTTCTCGCAGATCATCTTTAGCAAACTTCAGCTGCTCCGTCACGTCCCTTGCCTCCTATTCTGTCTTCTTGGGTCCCATAGCTGGTGAGTTTCCACTGCCCCATTTCCTATTGCAATTGCAATTTCCCTTTCCAACACCCAATTGATGCGTTTTGCGATTCCGGGATGCATTTTGTCACTTGGACTGGCACTGGAAGCTCAAATAAGTAATTATGAATGGGTTTGGGTTTGGGTTTGGGTTCGGGTTTAGAAGGAGATCAATCAGGGTAGTTGCTCGCGAATTTTCATCTATTCCATCTATTTAGGGTTTGGGGTTATGTAAAGATCGGTTCTTGTTCGACGATGAATCCATGAACGTTATTTAGGGTTTGGGGTTCCAGAAACTTCGTGTCGATCGAGATTCTGTTGCTTTAATGGTTCGGAGCTGTTGTGGCACAGATTTGCCGGTGGTGTGAGCAGCGAAGTGTTTCCAATGGCGGACAACGACATGGACCAACAGAAGTTAGCTTACTTTCAGGAGATTACGGGCGTGAAAGACGAGTCTCTCTCGCATCAAATTTTGGATGCGTATGACTGGGACTTGGACTCGGCCATCCAAGCCATGGTGGACAAGAACACGAATGCCATCCCGGAGTATGAAGAGAGTATGCGTGATAGTGCAGTAACGCAACAACCAGGTGCTGTTACGCAAGTATCTGATACTGCCGTTGCAACAGAATCAAGTGATCCAGGGTTTAGGGTTCCAGGAATGTCAGCGCCCTTGGAAGGAGTCTCTGCCCCTGTTGTTGCTGCTGCTCCTGCTGAGGCGAGCTTTGTAGATGATGACAGATCGTTGTTTGAGCGCATTGGCGATGGTCCAGAGTCTTCTCCTTCTTTTGCTTCTGCTTCTCCTTCTTCCTCCACTTCCGTTGTTGGTGGGGCAACGTTGGTGTGGCGCGTCGTGACACTACCGTTTGTGATCTTGCGGGGGAGCTATAATCTTCTGTATGGGGCCGTGGGCTTGGGTTTTTGGATTGCCGGAGGGTTTTTGAGCTCGGGGTTAGGTACCTGTTCTTAACTTTTTCCCTTTTTAATTTTCTTTTTTGTTTTCAGAATGCAGGTCTTCCTGGTTCTGCAATAGGCTTCTGTTTTATCAAAAAACAGGAAAGTTATTGCTTTTGATAAAATGGAATTACATAGGGATACAATGTAAAATTGGTGTGCTGTGTCTATCTTTTATATTTGCAGTCAACTCATTTAGTCATATGGGGACAAGATTATTTTTCAGTTTTATTGTATTAATTAGCTTCTTGAGGACTCGCAACCTGTAAAACAAACCAAAGACAGGTAATATAAAAGTACCACTGCAAAAGCAAGCAAGAGCAGTGAGGAGAATGATTAGCAAACAAACCTTACATAGTGTAATACACAGAGTTGTGACTCGTATCCAAATGTGATCCCTAAAAATTCTGAAGAGATGCCTAGAATGTACATTCTCTGGTTCTCTTAATTGTGTAAAAGTGATGCCTAGAATGTAAATTGTCTGATAGGAGAGCCTAGGATTGATTTTGGATGCGCCTAAAGGTACCATATTGCTCTTGGTACGTTCGCTTTTACTTTGACGCACCTTAAGATGCTTGGGGTTCTATAAATACTAGTAAAATTTGCAGCAGCCACCCCCTCGCATAACAAACATGATATTTCCTTTAGTTTTCCAGAACTGAATTTTAAACTGAAGAGTGGTTCCAAATTCCGGATGCTCTCTTAAAATTTGAAGCACTTAATAGAATAGCGGAGCCTCATCCTTCACCTTTGATACTTAGAAGTTATATTCATAATCTTGATCAGGTGCGTTGCGGTTGACTGGGACTCCTAATCAAGGCGTGACTATGGTTCAGCAAAACATACCCCCTGCTGGTTCAATGCCTTCAGGGGCAACTGAGGCATCCAATTTTCTCAGGGCCTATGAGAGGCGCTATGGTGACTACCATCCCGAGTTTCAAGCTGTCAGCTTCATGGAAGCTCTACGCAAAGCTGGTGAGGAGTTCAAGTTCCTGTTCGTGTACTTACACGCTGCCCAGCATGTGAACACGCCGGCCTTTTGTGAGACCACCCTACGCAATGAGGTGGTGGTGGATTTCATCAATGAGAATTTCATTGCATGGGGGGCCGATGTTCACAAGACCGAGGGGTATCACATGAATAACAGCCTCAATGCTTCCACGTTCCCGTTCTGTGCCATCGTTGCGGGCTCTTCCAACCAGCGCATTGCTGTTGTCTGCCAGGTATGATCCGGGTCAAAATCACAGCTGTATTCTTCATTTATAAATGAATTTACATACCTGAAAGTGTGTAAGCTCAAAATAGAAATTCCAATTGGGAAAATCGTAGTCGATTGAAGTTACTTTCAAAAGAAAATAGTCTCTTGTTTTAACCAAATGAAAGAAATGTGGAATAAGGTTCTTCATTGTTTTGGTATATTTTGTTACATTCCTTGAAGGCTCCTGAAATGTTTATATCAACTCCTGTACGTATGGAAGGGGTCGCTTTCTACATTTTTAGATCATCGCTTAGTCTCTTCCCTTGGGTAGAGACACTGAAAGGATGACATAGTGACTTGGTTAGAACTAGTAGCTGCCAAGTTGAACGTAAGTAGTCCTACAAGTTGGTCGTTGTTCACTCCTGAGAACCCAAACGGTCGCGTTGTTTTTGAACATCTTTTAACGTGTTTTATTTTTGTGGATAACAGGTGGAGGGATACAAGACTGCTGGAGAGTTGTTGTCAATATTGCAGAACGTTGTTGAAGACCAAAGTGCCTCTTTGATTGCTGGACGACAAGAGCAAGAAACTCGGAATTTGAACTGCCGTTTGCGTGAAGAGCAAGATGAAGCCTACCGAGTAGGACTTCTGGCTGACCAGGAGAGGGAACGAAGAGAACAAGACTTGGCAGACCAAGCGGCGAGGGACAGATTCGATGCAGATCAGAAGAGAATCCAAGACGAGAAAGAAGCTGCCCAAGGGGCTGAAATCTCAGCACAAAAACAGGCCAACTTAGCTCGACAACGGCATGACAAAGTTTTGAGACTTGGACCTGAGCCAGAGCAGGGACCAGACGTCACTCATGTACGTTTTTGCCTTCAGTTCTTATTGTTTTAAGCAACTAACTAGCACGCATCATGATTAGCAGTTTGATACGTTTGTCAGTGCATTTTTCCCCCTTCAGGCCACTGACCAAGATAAATGATTTCATTTTTGCATTGCTTTGAACGGTCTGTTTAGAAACATTCAGGAACAATATCATGACGATAGTCTTTCATATGAACATCTCCCTGAGGACTACGTAATGCTTAGAGCATTCGTTGACATCATACGAAGCCTTTCTACGCTATGGACATCATCTCTATGATTGGACACAATGCCTTGTCTTATTAGAAGTGTTGAAGCAGTCTAATTGTAATGGTAATCTTGAATTTATTCACTTCTCTCACTAGAAACTAACGACGCATTGAATGTGATTGATTTCTGCAGCTGGCGGTACGATTGCCATCAGGAGAACGTAAAGAACGAAGGTTTAATAATACGACGACTGTGCAGATGTTGTATGATTACATTGAGTCATTAGATGCAGTGGAATCTGAGAATTTCCTCATCGTTTCGAATTTTCCGCTTGTGGAGTATGGTCCTGACAAGTTAGACTTGACTCTGAAAGATGCCGGGCTTTACCACCGCAGCAGTCTATTTGTTCAGACGCAAGGTTCTTAGTTTGTTAGACTGCTCCGCCTGCATACATGACTTCAATTTATTGGAGCACATGGCTTTCAGGAAAGGGTAGTGCAGGGGTTGTTACTTGAGTTGATTGACCTGTACATTGGGACCAGGACAAACCCTGTATGATTTATTAATATATTTTCTGATGTTTTTTGTGTAAACCTTGTATCTCATGACCAAGGTGACTATACGATTATTGGAACAATAGGTGCATTCCTTGTTTGTATAGTGAATAGTCATGTCATCCATCAACCTCAACTAATCCTTTTAAGGATTAATCCTAAAATCTGAGGCCAAAAAGTGTCTTGATGGATGATTTTGAAGATTATATAGAAATGAAGATTGCACCTATTGGTGTATCAATTGGATTATTTTTGGCTAAGTACCTTGGTGATAGGTCTTGTCCTTGTACACCTTTAAAGGAAAAGCAATACTATGTGTACCTTTATTATTGTAGGTGTTGAAGGACATAGTATGTCTCTTTTAGATATTGCTACCTTAATGGCCACATCCCTTGCCAAGAGACCAACCTAACGTGTATCATTACTAAAGAATCAATTGTAGATGCTTTGAATACACTTTTTTGAACTCATTGCTAAATAGAAATAGGAACTATTACAATTGTACAATAATAAAGGTGCACATAGTATTGCTTTCCCCTTAAAGATGTATTCAAAGCATCTACAATTGATTCCTTAGTAATGGTACACATTAGGTTGGTCTCTTGGCAAGGGATGTGGCCATTAAGGTAGCAATATCTAAAAGAGACATACTATGTCCTTCAACACCTAATAAATAGTCATGAATGAACACTTCAATGAATCAAAACCACTACAACTTTTTAGAAGCAACTAATGAGAGGTGAGTAGTTTTTAGAAGCCACCAATGAAAGTTGAGACCATCATCATACTTCAAGGTGAGTTTAGTGTAAAGTTTAGCCTATCTTATGTTTTCAACTTTGAAAATTTGTAAAATATTATTAGAGTGTTGAAAACTACAAAACCTCTTGGGTTGCATCTCTCTTGAGTTTGCTAATAACCTCATTGATTATTTTTTGATCATTCAACCTTCAAGGGAGTAGGATTAGAGAAAGTGTCTCTTTTAGGTGTTGCTACCTTACAACTCTCTCTAAATTCACAACCTCTACAATTTTCCTACCCTTGCATTTGGTAGGATTCCGACGAGCTTACAAACTAGTTATTTTTATGCACCACCTCTTCATAATTGAAAGTAGAATTTACTCATGTGAGAATATGATTGTGCATCCATGCCTTTAGTTAGGCTTATTTTATTTGTTTGTTACATTGAGATCTCCCGAACCGCATGTCCCCTAACCGCGCTCTTGGTACCATTGGAAAGTCCTTAGTGAGGAGGGGTGCAAGGGCTTTGTTTTGTGGCGTTTGGACCTACAATGTGAAAGTTATTGAATTTCAAAGTTTTTACAAATAAAAAAATTAGAAAAATAATTTTACTTTTATTTTGACTATGGCAATGACACATGGCCTACTAGTTGGATTGAAGCGCAAGAAGATTCTTATCTCAAGAACCATGTGGTAAAATAAGCAATTCAACATAGTAAGTTGGAGACACATCTTTCTAGAAAAAAATTATTTTTATAGTATTTAGCAAATATTTTTTTAGTATTTAAAATGATTTTTCTAGTATTAGCAAATTCTATTTGGATAAGACATGTAATCCACACCTTAAAGTTAGGCTATTTGTTTTGTTTTGTTTATTACATTGAAATCTCCCAAACTGTGCATCCCCTAGTTGTGTTCTTGGCCTCAAAGAAGAGGGGTGCATGGGCTTTGTTTTATGGTGTTTCAACCTATAGTGTGAAAGTTATTGAATTTCAAAATATTTATGAATGAAAAAATGAAAAAATGAATTTTACTTTTATTTTGGTTGTAGCAACGACACAAGGTAGACTAGTTATTATGAATTTTCATAGTAGAATTCCCTATGCCATTGAAACTATCACATAGCTTGGTCATAATATTGAAATCTACAAAATCAGGAGTCACCTAATTGCAACTATGTATGGGAACAATTTAATTGCACTTTTGGGACACTTTCAATAGAAGTCTACTTATCAGGAATGGGTACATGGATGATTTGGGGTGTTTTAGCTTATGAGTGCCATGCATGGATTGAGGATGCCTTGAATCCTAAGTTGTCTCTCTCATAACATCGGTACAAAATTACCATTTGTAAGTACATCATATCAATCTCCAAACTCTCTTTAGTTTTTTCTTGAGCTTCAAAACTTCTAAAAATCACTTTTGCTTATGTAACAAACCTTAGTCATCAACACATATAGACAAATTTTATATTTTACCTTTGTTTTTGACTCTTTGGAAAATCAGCTAAACTCAACAATGGGTGGAGAATTGAGTTGAGGATTTAAAGAAGAATATTCATAAGAAAAAAATGTTCATTTTTATCCTTTAAAGATTGTTAAGTAGAATTGTATATAAGATAGAAGGAAAAATGAAATTGTTAATAGTTCTAAAATAGAGTTTAAATATGTCAATTGTATTAGTGATATTGTTATAATGAGAAACTAAAACCAAATAGAATTCTTATTTTGGGGGAAAAATTGTAAGAACTAAGCTAAAAAACAAATCCTACAAGTTATTTTTTCAGGAAAATGCTAAGATTGTCTTCAAAACAAGATTCTTTATAACTTTCACATCACTAATCCAAAAGGAATTAATCAAATATTACCATATACACATAGATACATTCTTCATAGAAAAAAAATATTATTAAAATTTTAATTGATTTTTGCTAGTTGCCTGGATTCAAGTATAATGTACTTATGAGAGCATAAATTTTTCTCTTAGTCACCAATTGAAATAAAATTGTATCTATAGAAGGCTAGGAAATTCCCACACCTTTATAAAAATATTCAACATCTTTTAGTAAGGTTTGACATGATAGAAACCCATCTGAAATCTACAAGGCCCATTATAGACTTCAATTAATCCTTTGGCGATCAACAAAAAGAAGATTTCAAATCAATTTCTAATAGAAAAAACCAAGCCTCTAATTTATGTAATATATAGTGATTGACTAAGTTAACCTTAACTTCAAGGTCACAAATGAATATATTCTATACACTATGCTATTGACTAGTTAAAATAATGATCTAAGTGTAATTCAATTTTTTTTTTCACTAATTGTCAAATGAAAGTACCAAGTTGAATTATTGAACTACA
Source organism: Straminergon stramineum (assembly GCA_963920665.1). Lineage (NCBI taxonomy): Eukaryota > Viridiplantae > Streptophyta > Bryopsida > Hypnales > Calliergonaceae > Straminergon > Straminergon stramineum. The sequence continues at coordinate 8,957,359 of OY987266.1, forward strand.
AAATTCTTTTCAACTGCAGTTTTTGTATCCTAGAAACAAAAATTGTGATTTTTGAAGTTTGGTCAATTTCTATGGCTTCAATTTGACTTATTGTTCATATATACAAATTAGTTTTACAAGACCATAATTGCATGTACACTATAAACTTTCTATGAATTATTGAGTATTTGACCGAAAAAGTCTATTTTCGTGAACTTCCTCTAAATTCTTAGATGTTTAGCCCAATTTTTTCCTAAAGCCTAATTTCTGCACATATGTATTATAATAATTAATGGAGTATTTGCATTTGTTAGCTTCCTCTTGAAGTGCTCAAATTTAGTTGTATCCTCTATGTGGAGAATTTAAATCTCTTGGATCACTTTGAATTTTTTAAATTATTGAATTTCAATCTCTATTTGAATCCTAAATGCCTATACACTCTTATTGAAACAAAATATGTACTTACATGTGACTTCTACTACTTTTCTACTTGAGAGTTATAAATAAAGATTGTAGAAGATGCCATCTATATCATTTCATTTTCAAAATCCTTTTGGAACTTCCAAAAAATATCCACCAATATCCATTAAAAATATTGAAAGAAAATTGAAATTATTTTTGAACTTTGATATATAATTTACCCAAAAAAATGCAGAATTTATAGCATGTTTAAATTATTTGTGGCTTAGGTGAATAAAACACTTGTCAAAATCAATTCTAAAACATCAATGTTGAAATTTTTGGAATTTTTAAAATAATACTTTTTACAATAGTAAAAGTAAACTAGTTTTATGAGAATGTTTGAAGAGGTGGACTCAATCTCCTCCAAAAAAGATTTATTCACAATGAATTTGATGATTAGTAAAATTAGCAAATGAGACATTTGTTAAAGAATGACAACTTTTACCTTTCATTCATAATTTCATATCATTTTTCATTGCTAACTCCTAAAGTTCCATGGCTATATTTTATTAAAACCACTCCTCATTTCCATAAAATTACCATTTCTAGTGAGAAGAGAAAAAATAAAAATATTGTATTAGTTTTTTATCCAAAATGTAGGGGCTTGCACTAAACTAGTATGAAAATGTATAAAAGAAATTCAAAAAATTCACCACTTACATTTCAAGACATTGGTTTTAAAGTGAGAAGTCTAAGAATCCAATTGATTGAAAAAATTGTACTATAGGTTCTCCATTTCAATTTTTTTATGTTGAAAATTGAGTTGGTAGTCTAGTTAAATATTTAAAAAAGAAACTAGATTTCTATTCCTTCAAAATTTATCAACTAAAAGTGAATGCAAGTAGGAAAAAAAATGGAATCATCCATAATTCTAAAGTAGAATTGAAACATGTCACTTCTAATGATGAGTTTGTTCAAGTAAGAAATTTGTAAGCTATGGACTTTTCAAATCTTAAAATTGTAAAAAATAGAGTTCAAAATGGTGTCTGAGAGGAGTCATTTTTTCAAAAACAGTAGTTTGGATTGCCAATAAAACAAGAGATCTTACAACTCACATCACTAATCAAAATGGTATAAAGAGAAGCTTTCTAAATACAAAGAATTTTTGAAATATTTTACTTCAAATTTTTATACTTTTTTCAATAAATAAATAATTATATTTTCTAAAGTGAATCTTTTTTCAATCCCATCTAATTGGGTTGGTTTATTTTGCTAAGAAAATATTAGGTATTGTCAATGGTATCATAAATTAGAAAGATTGTTTCATTTCATTTAAAACTATAATTAAATGAAAAAAAATTACAAACTTTTTTATTTAATAAAGTGAATTTATAAAGCAACAAATCTTCAAATTTTTACATTGAATATTTTAATCATTCAATCACTTTATATTACTTTAATGCAATAATTCATTGCTTGGATATTAAAATATATATTTTTCTAAAACATTTGGTGAATTTATCAATGTTTATAATTAGTGTTTTCTTCTTCACAACAAGATCATGTTTTTTCAAGGTATATAGGTCTTTTACAAAGTAGATTTAATTTTTGATTTTTTTAATATTGTTGAGTCCAAACATGTATATCATTCTAAAATTTGCAAATTAGATTTTACTTCTCTTGGAAATTTTTCTACATTTTTCTACATTCAAGACTATGAAGGTTAATGTTTAGAATGGCTTCTAGATTTTCTTTGCGATAAAAAATAATTTTTTTTTTAGTTTTTACAATTGTCAAATATTATAAATAATATATTCTTCAACAAACGATACATTGACATAATAAATGATGATGATTTCTTTGTGCTTTTGCACAATGAAAGACTTGCAAAGTTACAATCAATATATTGGATTTAGATAGATGAAGTAAACAAGTGAATCACTCTCTAAACTAGTGAATCACTCTCTAAACTAGTGAATCACTCTCTAAACTAGTGACTATCTATTTGAATAGACAAATAATTGTTGCATTCTCAGTTGCATTAGTGGAAATGCTCTCAAATATTGAGGGGAATGAAACTTAAAACTATTTAAATTCAATTGTAACCCTAAAAGAACACCAATCTTGTTACCAAGGTACTTTGCCCAAATTGATTTGATTTGTAGACCTATAGGTGCCTCCATTTCTATAGTAATATTGAAAGTTATTCATCATCCTTTTTTTTGTCTTCAACCTTGTAGATCAATCTTGCAACTTTGCAAGATTAACCCTCTAACGGTGCGACTGCCTAAAAGTGTCTGATAGATGACAAACAATCCTTCTTTATAAGACAAAAGTTTAGATGTTCATCATTCGAATTTTATGTGAAAAGGGAAGATCTTACTTAGGAGTTTGCCCTCCAATGAGTGCTCTTGGTTTCTTTTGAAGCAAATGATTCACGCGGTACTCAAAAGGATGACTTCCACAGTGACCAACCGTCCTGCCGGGTGTTCCAGGGTTATTACAGATGTATCTTCAAGAGTGGGAAAATAAAATCGCACCCCCACCGCCATTGAAAAGCTCGTCTAAACAATTCCATTTCTGTTTTGATACCTCGGAGATTCAGTTGGCCTCAGTTCTTCCAGAGAAAATCCCATCTCTCCATGAGGTGAAAATCCTACCCACGTACATTGATTTGTCATCTCCTCTGTGTGAATGCAACCCAAGTGTGAGAATAAATCCAATCTAGGCTGCAGCAGTGATGCCGACCTATCGAAACTCCAGAACTGGTGCTGTCTCGACAAGGAGAACTGATTCGCAGGCAAAGCTAAACTTGTAACCAATCCTAGACTTGGTAAATTTTCCAGGAGCCCTCGATGTAACGTACTGTAGCAGAACAGAAATTCGTGCAATTTTCTTCATCTAGATCACCGCCTAATTAAAGTATTAAACATGCGCGCAGGAAAGGCCAAAGCTAAGCTTAGAGCAAGCCTCGGATTGCGTGCACAACTGGGCTCCTGGCCCACTGATATTCGCCCATTGACACCGCTTCAGTTGAGAACCGTCTCCCTAATACGTACTCTATTACTAAGCGCGCCATTGTTTGACTTGAGAATTCCATTATGATGTTTTCGATCTGCACCTGACTGATGACATACAATCGCGACACTTGCAGTGTCTTGTCTGAATCCGATCCAAATCCTAATAGAGTTCGAACTCCGTCCCCCGCTAGTGAGCGTGCAGCGGTGCTGAGTTTCACTTCCGAACAGTCAGCAACGGCAGATTCAACGGATTCTCCCCCTGTTGGGGCAAAATCCAATGCGCACCTTGGAATTCACAGTGCAAGTGGGGACTGGGGAGGGCCGCGTCGATCAAATCGTCGAGTATGGGAGAACCACTTGTCTAGGTGGCTTGCGTGGGGTTCGAAGCGGGCAGGAGGAACACTATTATTCTAGCCACTCTAAAAGTGTGTTATGAAGTGATAGTATTATTCTTGCCACATTAAAAAAAAAGTGTTCCCTCGTCGCTTATGCCGTCAAATTGCCGTCACGAACGTGTCCGGGTCGCGCGGTCGGAAGTACATTCGATCGACAGCCTGCATCTCAACACGTGCTTTCAGTAACTTAGGGGAGGCAACCCATTTCTGACCACTTAAGCAAATACATGTATCTGCAAGGGAGTTTTTTAACAGTGGGAAATTTTCCCATGTGCAGAAATAGAGTTCATAAGTTTTTCATAAGTTTCAAATTTTTATTTCTCAAAACTAAATTACTATGAATTTTTAGTTGAAGATTTTGTTCCACCCAATATTGGTCATACATACCTTCCTCTTTCTAACCAACTAAGGGTTGGTTGCAAAATCCAACAAGGATCGATTTTAATATTGAGAGTGTTGTAGCCAATCATTATGCACTGCAATTGTGCCGAGAATTGTGCCAAAATTAATCATATTAATCACCTCCTAATTGAAATTACTACGCCTTACACTACCATAATGGGGGAGTGATCATGAATGGGTTGCCTCCCCTACCTATACAAAAAGAGGCCAAGGTGAATTGACCCCTCCCTCGGCCCCTCGCCGGAAAATGCTGAAATTTTTCATTTTCCACGCATGATAAGATTTGCAAATTTTGAATTCATATTTGCAATCATTGGCCCCAAATTCGCTACGCAAAAGAGGTGCTCAAGGTAAATTAATCAAGTACAAAATAGGGGGCTTTTTTCTTTACTTGCCCCCTTGGAATGACTTGGAGGGGCCGAGTGAGGGGGTCAATTCACTAAGACCTACAAAATATAGTGAAATTAGGTTGTCTTACCCCAATAAAATTACTTTACAAGCCATCAAAGTCAACAAATATTTTGATTTGTACACATGGAACTGATGGAAGTTGATAAGTCCCAAGTACAACAAGTTTCTAATTCAAAAGTAGTGCATTCTTGTACAATAATGATGAATATTTGTAAAGTGTCAAATGTCAAGAAATTAGTGTGGCCATGTGGGACAATCTAATTTCACTATTTTCTGTAGTTTAGTTCAAGTCAAAAATTTGACAACTTCTACTAAATATTGGTTTTCAAAAGGAAAACTTGTCCAAATTTTTGGTTGTTCTGAATATTGATCTTCAAAAAACTTGTTATGATAATCTCCAAAACATTAGGTGTCCTATATTAGAACGATTAATCATACATTATTGTCAATGTTGGAGCAATTACTTTCTGACAACTTTGTAGTGGATGACATCCATACATGGATGATTCTGATAGCGGATGTTGAATTGTTGATTGATGAATTGTTTCTCCCACAACTCTATCAATGACTTCTTGCCTTTGGACCTATATTGTTATTGTTTAGTTGTTTCCTCTTCACAATGTAGAATGTCAGTGCTCAGTTTGCAATAAAGCATGAGTTTTTTGAGTATCAATACCATTAGAAAAAATTTGAACCCTCAAAAATACCCTCAAGAATTGACATGCAAGCTATTTATTAAAGGCTAGAGATAATAGCCTAAAAATGAAAATATGTATGTACATAATTGACCTACTATCTTGTATGAATTTCATCAAGTACCCATGAACTTATCAAAACAAAGAATTCACTTATAGTACCAAGGATTTAAATGATAAAAAATCACCTAATGTCTTATTGTCCAATAAGAGGTATTTTATTATCCATAATTCTTTTTAAATTAAGAATTCATTCATAGTAACAAAGACTCAAATGAAAAGAAATACCTAATGTCTTGTTGTCCAATAAGAAGCATTTCCTTGTAAAAACATCATGAGTCCTTTGTACTTAGTTGCACCAAATTTGTCCTTTTTCTGTATAAAGTATTCCCTTTTAATGAACTTAGGATTTGAATGACAAGAAATACCTAATGTTCCTTTGTCCAATCAAATGCATGCAATTTTGTAAACATCATGATGTCAAAAATGGGTGAAAATAGGGGAAAAATATCCTTCCTTCCTTGATAAGTACAAATTTAAATCCAATTAAGGACTCTAATGTAGGCCATTTTAAATGTTTCTTTAAGAGTCTAAATTTCTTCTAATGTTTTAATGCTCTAATGTTCAATAGGTTATGCACCCATAGTTTCTACGATAGTTGTGGTTTTATGTTAGTTTTACTGTGTTGCAAAGAAAGTGTTTGTGTCTTAATAGAGGGGGTAAAGTCATTCCAAAGAGTAAGAAGAATACAAGTTCAATATTTTGAGGAAGCTAGTCATAGTCCAAGAGGAATTCAAGTTCGTTTCAAGTTTGCTAAAAAATGACAGAACATAGTTGCCTTGTCAAAGGTTAAAGAAGGCAATACAATTAAAAGGTATGATGTTACAAATTTCGAGTAAGGGAATATGCATATGTCATTTATTTTCAGTTCTTGTGACTTGTTTTCATTTGTGAATGGAAGAAACAAGAAGCTGGATACTATGAGCTATATAGAGAAAGGACAATGGGAACAACAAGATAAACAGGCTATTGTAGCCATTCTACAATCAATTGATTCTTATTAGAAGCAAAAAGTAATAAATTGTCAAACCTTGTTTGAGATGTGGACATAGCTTCAAGAATATCATGACAAACATTCAAAGGAGTGTACCATAGCTTCACATGAGATATACTTTAGTTGTAACTAGGTGAGGAAAATTCTATATATAGTAGTGGATGATTGCAAGAAACACTTGTCCTATTTTTTGTCCCCTTGCCCTCGGACAAGTGGTTTTCTGCTCATAACTTTTGCATCATTTTTTCATTTGTTGTGAAATTTTGGAATGAAGGTACATGTGGTAGTTTCAGACATTGTGTAATTTTTTCAAATTTTTTCAAATTACTTTACTATTTTTAACCTGCCTTTGATTGGATGTCTACCTTAGCCAATTGGAAAGGGGGGGGGGGGAGGTAGTCCTATTTTTGACCCAAAATTGAGAATTCAAAATCACAAATTGGACATGTTGGAGTTCTACTAACATTACAAGGACTGACGATGAGTTTTAATGAAAATAATAACATGTCGGTTGTCCACGTGGGGCCAAAGTGACCTTCCTTTGCACGAAGTCTACATAGAGGAAAAAAATTTCCTAAATAAATCTTTGGTGCAATGCAAGTGCAATCTTTTCTAGCAAAATGTCTTTTTTTATGGAATTTCTTAAAAAAAATTTGAAATTTCTAAAAATAGAAAAGTCCGCAAACCCTTTTTTTGTTGTTTTCTGCTCCTAGTGACTTTTGTAGTACTTTGTAGTGGTCTATAGTAGTACATAGTACTGCATAGTACTAAATCAACAATTTAGATCTACAAGGGCCTTGACGCATCGGTTGAGATTTGTAGTTGCACGATGATGTGTAGAATTGATAGTAGTCCATAGTACTACCAGTCCTATGGCTAGAAATCTCATTTTTGAGCCGAAAAAGTGAAGTGTTTCTTGCAATCATCCTAGTGTACATTAGTACATTACAAATTAAATTTGTACAAGTAACTTAATGATCTTGAAAAACAATAATTGAAAAGTCATTGATCGCTAAGATTAGATGACTATAGTCTTCCTCCATCGTATGACCTACTCATGCTTATATGGGATAGTACTCTTACAATAGAGAGAAATCAAACAAATCTTCAGATGCATTTGGTCAAGTATCACAACAAGAAGAAAGATTGTGAGGGATTGTCGAATGCATAAGCAGAATAGCAAATGCATCATTTTTCATGAAAAGTGACTCATCTAATCTTTCTTCTTAATTAAATAGAATAAAGAAAGAGTGGAGCAATTGGCCAACTTGAAAAAGCATTCTTGATGCTTTTATGTGGACATAGAAGACACTTGGGTAGAGAGTGCATAGAGAATAAAAGTTTGGAAGAATTAATGTCACCTAAGCAATCTCTCAATCATCGACAGAAATGCAAAAAATAGGAAGCAAAGTCATGCTAACATAAGCACGAGCACTATTCAAAAAAATTCATTTGATTTGTCATCATTATCGGGTGAAGCTTTTTGTGTCAATTTAGAACAACATGAGGAGTTAAATGATTTATGGTTTATTGAATTAGGAGCAATTGAGCACATGACAAATAATAGACTATGGTTCCAAAATTTTCAACTAATTGATAACATGACTTAAAATGTGTTAGTAGTAGATGACCACAAACTTTATGTTAGGAACATTGACAACATCACTATCCAAGCTAAAGTGAATGATACCATCACTTCACTTAAGCTTAAGAATGTTCTTTACATTCCTAAGCTACATTACAGCCTAATTTCAACCAGTGATTTAATAGAGAAGCAAGTTGCAATTCTTTGTGTACCCATGCAATGTACGCAAAATGATCTTAGATGATGAAAAAGGTTGATTAGTAATGACAATGCATAAACATAAAGGTTTATGGCACATGGACATTCAAACCGTCACTAACAAGAGTTTTGTATGTTAGAGTGGTTGAATTAAGCTTTGATGCTCAAATGGCATTTTCTTACTTTAACAAAGACTTACAAAAATGGCATTATTGCTTAGGCCATGTAAACATTCACACGTTGAAGCAAATGGCTTGAGATGATGTTGCAATTAGATTACCATCTTTGAAGAAAGAAAAAAGTCCATAAACATGGCCAATTCTTCCATTCCAATAATTTAAGGCCATTTCAACTTCTATCGCATGGACGTCATTGTTACTTCATAACTTATAAGGATGATCACAGGACTTAGCTTTAGGTTTGTGTTCTTTTTAAAGAACCGACATGACATTTTTATATCATTTAAAAGTCTATATCAGCTAGTGCAGAGTGAGACAAGAATTAAGATGTCAAAAATATGAACAAACAATGGGAGCTAGTGTTTGTCCAAGGAATTTCAAGACTATCTATCCAACAAAGGCATTTGACATGATCCAAAGGCACCCTATTGTCCAGAACAAAACAAGGTAGTAGAGTGTGACAATTGAACAATAGTATAGAGAGTGCACAATCTATACTACATCATCAAAGTATGTCTCTAAAATTTTGGAGAGATGGTATTAACATAGCTATGTACATTCTTAATTGTGTATGTAACGGAACAATTCTAGGATTCACACCATTTTAGTTGTGGCACATGTGGGGAAAAAACAAATCTCAGTTACTTCAAAGAATTTAATTGGAAGTTTATGCAATTATGCTACAGTCATATTCCTAAGCAAAGACGTCAGAAGCTTGATAGTAAAGCGAGAAAGGATATTTTTGTGGGCTATTGTGCTACTGCAAAGGCCTATTGTATTTAGTGTCCCAAAACTAGAAAAATCATAGACAACCATGATGGGTTTTTTAATTAGAAGAGCTATCTACAATTCAGGATATCTGCTAGTGGTTGTAAATAAGCAACGGTGCTAGTATGTGAGCCCAAGAATGCGAGCTTGTGAGCAGTGAGCCTACATAATAGGTACCTATAATATAGATACCACACACTATAGAAGGTGTATGTATCATAAACACCTATAATATGGGTATTTGTAACATATATACCCTATAATCATAGACGGTTTCTATGGTACATACACGTATAACATAGATGTGTAATATTGTAGGCTCATAGGCTCACACTCCTATGCTCACATAATAGCAACCCTCTATAAATAAGCTACTAAAGTTGCAATAATTCTTCTAAATACTTGTGAAAAAATCATCACACCACCTACTTTGTCACCTTGATGTATAGATCAACAAGTTAGAATATAAATTGACATACATAAAACATCTATAAGTGCAGATAATAGGAGCATAGGGAGTGTTGATAGTAGTGGGAGAAATATTCATATCAATGGAAGCATTAGAAATAGTGGGAATATTCAAAACAATGAAAGCAATATTTCGATTGATGGGAGTGTTGAGAATAGTGGGAGTTTTTGAACTAGTGGGAGACACAATTCAATTCCATCAATGTCTTCTGAGGACAAGTTAAATCTAATTCTACATACAAGGTCAATAGATGAGCTATACAATGTCACCAAGCAAGTACAAATGAACAAGACACCATGTACGAGTTTTCAAGAAAACATTAGATTATCATTATCTACATCATGCGTTGCTATTGCCAAAGAAACTAGTGCTAGAAAATTTCAAGTCTTTCAAAAGAGCCAAAAACTTATAATCAAGTTAGCAAAAAGCTATGGTAGAAGAAATAGATTGGTTACTAAAGAACAAAACAACGACCATGAAGTTTTTACCAAAAGGGAGATCTATTATACACAATAAGTGGGTGTTCAAATTGAAGGTCAAGGCTCACTGAGCTATCAAACGTTTCAAAGTGCATTTAGTAGCAAAAGGTTTTAGTCAAATTTATGGCATGGATTATATATAACGAAACTTTTGCTCCAACACCAAGAATAGAGACTATATGAATAATAGAATAATATTGGCAATTGCAAAAGCAGAAGATTTCAACCTAGTTTAGTTTGATATAGAAATAGCCTACCTAAATACAACATTACTAGAAGAAATTTCCAACACTTTACCTGAGGTTTTTGAAGAATAAATGTACTGCAAGTTTCTAAGCAGCCATGGCAAAGTCACCGAAGTGTGCAATTTTATGAAAGGACTCTATGTTTAAAAACAATCTACTAGGGTACAGAACATAACCTTGACAGATTTTTTAAAGCTATATGATCTAATCCAAAGTCTTGCAAATCCTAGTTGATTTTTTTCAACATCAGAATCTAGACTAACCCTTCTCTATGGGTGGATGATAGACTTGCCATGTCCAAAGATAAACAACTACTAAGTGAAGTGATCTCGTATCTAAAGACGACATTTGAAGTCATTGTAGTGGTGATGTAGATGTGTATGTTGGGATTCACATCAGTCATGAAAGATTCCAACAATCATTGTACATTGATCAACAAAGATATACAAAGACCATTTTACAAAAGTACAAGATTCCAGATGTTTCCGATGTTTCAACATCAAGTGACCTACATGTACATATGATATACTAGCCAAGGAAAGATGACGGTGAAATCAACCCTTCTTTTCCATGTTGAGAAATTGTGGGATCATTGCTATATTTGGCAACATATTCTAGAATTGATATTGCATGCACAGTATCAACTGTGAACTATCGCACAATATAGTAGCAATTTTTGAGAGATTCATTGCATTGTTGTACAAAGAATTTTAATGTACTTTAGAGGAACAATCGATTTTGGATTGTGTTATTAATTTGATAACAAACCAAATCAAAACCTTGTTGCTTACACTAATGGTGATTATGCAGGTGATCTATATGATTGGAAAAGTCAAAGTGGAAGCGTGTTGATTGTCAACAGTAGACCAATTGTTTGGTTGAGTAGAAAGCAACTTTGCACTTCAACTAAGTTGGGATAATTGTGGTTGCATCTCTAACAACCAAGGAAGTTGGATGGTCAAGAAGACTCCTAGTGGATTTTAGATATCGGCAAAAGAATCCAACTTAGTTATTTTTTGACAATCAATTGACGATTTGCAACGTACTTAATCATAAGTTTCACAAAAGAACAAAACACATTGATACCATTAAATTCCATATTATTCAAGAATTTCATACTAAGAGAGAAGTTACACTTGTCTATGTGACTACTTGACTTCAGTTAGCACATATTTTGACGAAGCCATTGACTCTTGAGATTTTTCATAAACTCAGAGAGGCATTCAACATATCCAAGAAAATACATCACCATGTGGGAGAACTTGTATGATGATGTTTTAGTGATGCTCCAATACATTCTTGAACAATAAGTAGGAGTATTGGAAAGATTAATAAAAAATTATTGTCAACATTGAAGCAATCACTTGATGACAACTTTGTAGTGGATGACATCTATACTTGGATGATTCTTGTAATAAATATTGATTGATTAGTCGTCTCTCCCACAACGCTATCAATGACATCCCACTCTTGGACCTGTATTGTTATTGTTTAGTTGTTTCATCTTTCATAATGTAGGACGTTGGGAACTTTCCAATAAAGCATGAGTTTATAGAGTATGAGTACTTGTCTAGTTCTATATGTTCAACACCTTATTCATATTTTCCAATAACAATTAGACTTAGTTCATTCCATTTTCAATTACAAAATGCAAGACCTCCATAACATTGCAAAACTAAACTGAACTATCTAAAAGTGTGTTCCCACTACGGTGGCAATGTTAGGTTATCAAATCAGTTGTAAATGGTAGTGCATTCCCATCTAAGTGATTAGCTATCTATTGAACCTACATGGTAGCTGACGTGGCATGGACTTAACAATGCTACTATGGCCATTTATCACATGTATTGTTTTGGTCCACCACTACTAAATTAGTAAGTAACAAAAACTTGACAATCTTCTAAAAATAAAGATTTAAAAAAATTGAAGTTGTACTTATCAAGTGGAGCTCTTGATAGTCCAATACAGAAGAGCAATCTCACTTTTTGGTTCCAATTAGCAAAAACTAGGCAACAAACTTTGCATGGACTTGAAAAGAAATAGAGGCCATCTAGTCTTGAAATCCAATTCACGCTTAAAGGGCATGGCTCCCACCACTATTGAGATAAAAGTGATAGCACATGTGGAAACGTCTTCAAATTAGAATATCAAACGTGGCTACCTATTCAAATAAGATCCCATCATTGTAAATGTGGATTTTGTATTGTAGATCCACTTAAAATGGAAAACTTGTTCCAATATGCACTTTGTGTGAACCAAAAGTAAAAAAATTCTCCTCTATGCTTATATAAAAGGGGAAGTTCCTAAGTTATGCAAAGTGGAAACAACTCTTTAGTCTATAGGTGTGTCCATTTCACACTTTGAAAGCTATGGAGAAAGTTGCAATAATCAAACAAGACAATAAATATGTCACCACTTCATCCATACTTCCTCAAAAGTGATAGAATAAATTATAAAATTGTCCATTACAATTCTTGTTTGTCCCTCTAGAGTTTTGAAATTTAAACTACTCTAGAATAATGATTTGATATGATTTTGAATCAAGAATCCTCTCTCACAATTTGAAACACTTGTCATTTTTTTGTCCCCTTATCCCCTTTGGTTTTAGATAGGTGGTTTTTTGGTCATAATTTTTTCTTTGTATGTCCACTTTCTATTAAATTTGAAATGAAAATACATGTAGTTTTAGACGTTGAATATTTTTCCAATTAAAAAAATTATCTTTGTATTTTTAAATTGTCCACAATTGGATATCTACCTTGGCCATTTTGGGCCTTTAGGGGGTCTGTACTATTTTCAACCCAAAATTGTGAATTTGAAGGTCGAAATTGGGATATAAGAATTTTTACTAAAGCTACACAACTAACATAAGCCTATGAGGAGATTTTCTAAAATAAGAAAGTATTCACCTTCCACATGTGCTCAAAGTGGACTAACTAATAGAGCCTTCCACATAAAAGAACCTTTCACTATTTTGTCATGACAAGATGCACCACCCAATGATTCAATATAGTCAACATTTGAAGAATAGATTATCCAAGATTGGTACATTTTTAAACAAATGCAAAAATCCAAACTACATGTACATTAGTTTGAAGCTTCCATTTCTGTGCATAGGCATAAAAAATATGTAATCACAATACAAAAATATTCATACAAAAATATAACACCCAAAAACGTCAAAATAAACAAAATTTCAACATAGTTTGAGGCACCTTTTGATGACAAAACAATTTTGTTGTATTAGCACTTGAATAATCATAAATTTTCAAAAGAAAATTGGATAAGTTGTGTACTTACTATGGATTTTCAAAGTGGAAGCTCCCTAAACCATTGAAACCATTACATAGCTTGGTCATAAAACCAAAAATCTAGAGAATCATCAATCAAACAACTGTAATTAAGTATGGAAACAATTTACATGCACTTTGGGGGACACTTTTAATAGAAGTCTATTTAGCATGACTAGGTATGTAGACGGTTATGGGTGTTTTCACCTTAAATAAGATTCAATTGTTGCAAGTGCAATTCCCTTAATTTGGAAGTACATTCAACATTGCCATGACCTTGGTGACATGTACCTTCTCAATTATCTTGTATCCAAATAAACAAATGTCATCTTCAAAATCTCCTATATGAGGCAATGTTCTAGCATAATGTAAACAATGAGAATGTACCATCTAAAGAAAATCCTTTCATAGTCATCTTCACCCCTCTTAACTCTTAAATGCTTGAAAGCCTAGAAGGATTTCATTTATGTACTATCTTTACCAAATCCATCATTGGCATCATCATCCACCAAAGCATTGCGGCGGCTTGACCTAAAACCTAATCCACCTTATTCACATTTGCTTAGCCATAAGTAAATGGTGGCTAACAAAAGGACAACATAATTTAAATGTGGTTGTCAAAATTACAACCTTAATTAATTTTTGGTTGTTGCATTCTTACACGGGACAACTTCCATCAAAAAGTGTTTGTCAAGGGACAACCAAAATGTCAAATGACAACCGCAAGTTGTCAAAATTTTACTTTGGTTCAATTCCTCTTGTTATAAAATGCTAAAACCTATGAAGTATGAACAAGTGGTCAAACTTCAAAATCCTCAAAAAATCTGAAAAGTTCATGAAAGGTATATATTGTGGTCTAGAAAATCATAGTGTAACTAAATTTCCTTGTCATTTTATAATTACAAACTCAAGAGACCATGGATTCTATTATAGCTGTAAAAGAATCAATTTTGGGAATTTTCCAAAATTTCAAATTGGAGTAGATGATAACAGTTGGTCTCAAATTCCAAAAATATAATTTCCAAGGCTAAAATTCAGACAATTGATATTTTACTGATCTCCCAACCCTGCTCCTATCCTAACTCATAAGAGCCAAATTAGGTATAATGGCAAATGATTGTAGATTTTGAGTTCTTTTGGCAAAGAAATCACTGCATGAGTATTATATATAGACATCAAATCTTCAGTTTTTCAGTTTTCATTTTCTTCCCATTGCAACATGAGTTAATTCAAACCCTTGGACAAATTCGTCACAAAATAATCACAAAAGTGACCATGCTTATCATATCATTGAAGAATAGACTTAAAAATTGCTTTTTCAACATGTATGGATGTACTTCATCTATTCCCTACTTCTCTAATATTAAACTTCTAAAAGCATCCATAATCCACCCAATTGATGCAAACTTCTTTAGTGGTCAATCCCTAAAGGTCCACACATCCAAAAAGTGAATATGCCTTGATCAAATTTGATTGTAACTTTCCAAATATCCTTTTTTTGGTTTTGATTTAAACTTAGAAACTAAAACCTAAAACTTCATCATTCAACTCCATTTCAAAACTTTGAAAAAAACAAAATTCAATGTGAACTTGCAATTAGAAGCTCAATGTGTTATATTCCAAATAATCTATTCTCGTATGTATTTCATTCGTATTTTTGTCTTTAAAATGATTTTCAAATTTACATTATGAAATATTATTTCTAACCTTCTAACCTTCATTTTGGTCAAAATTCCAAATTATTCTAATATGAGTTCTAATTGATATAATTTGATTTTTTCACAAGAAATTCTTAAAAAATTAACATCTATAGAAAAAGTTTTTTTTCATACAAAAAACTATCAAAATTTAATCAATAAATTATATAAAGGCTAATTTTGCTTGATAGTGTTATTAGACCTGAAGGTCATTGCTAAAGGTGATTTGGGTTTAAAAAAGAGAAAAGTTTTTAAACTATTCTTTGCATCTACTTTTATCTCTTGGAAAATTTTGAAATTAATTGGATTTATTTTTGTTATATTAACAATTTATTTTCAGTTATTAGTTTAAAAATTATAACAATTACAATTCATTACAAAATTAATAGAAAATTTCCACATTGATAGCTTCCAAAGAGTCTTAAGCATGAAATAAAAATATGAGATTGAAATTAGAATAAAATATTGAAGGCCAAATTGAGTTCAAGAACAAAATTTGACCATATGGCTATAGAATTATTAGTCCTTTAGAGGTTAACCTTGTAATAACATAGTGACCTAAAAGTGTCCAATGGATGACTAAGAATCTTTCTACGCTGGGGGGACAGTGAGTGGTTCAAGTAGCAACCTATGTGCGAACAAATGATAGGGTATTTTAAAAACATGGGGGCTAATAATTATAATTGGGTTTAGAGTAATATAGGGTATCAAAAATGGCATTGGATGTCTTTAACGTATTATAGGGTATGGAATAATAGGTCCTATTAGAAAATTACATAAGGATAGCATGTGAAATTTTAAAAAAATAATAATTCACCCACCCCTATATAAAATAGTGTTTGTTCACACCTATATCCTTAGTTTTTTTATGACATTACCCCCCCTAAGCTTCTTTGTAAGAAGTGTAGATGTTCATCCTCAAATTTTTGTGTGAAAAAGAAAGGTCTTGTACAACAATTTGACTTCTAATGAGTGCTCTTGGATTTTTTTAACAACATGATTCGTACAATACCCAAAATGATGATTTCTACGGTGATCAATCTAAAAGTCGAGGGTTAACCCTAGGACACAATGGACACTTAGTGCTTGATGGATGATTTTACTTGAGATTGCCATTAGAAACTATTTGGACTAAAGGAGAGGCCCCTAGTAAAGCCTATGTCCTTGCTACCAAACCTCGCATCCCATACCAGGACAACACCTTCACCAATGGTGATTACGTGGAATTTGACATGGTTGGACGAATCAAGAAGCATCTATTAACATCCATTTGGACTAGTAAATTCTAGAGTACTGAAATACTTGCTGGAATTTTGTCATAGGGTGATGTCATTTTGTACTCATAAATTTTATACAACTCCCTTGCTGGACAAGTGTAACAATGACACAATCTTATTCTACACTAGATAGTGAAATGATGTTGCCTTAACAATTAGATTGACTTACCCCCAAAAGGTACTTTACAAGCCATCAAAGTCAACAAAAATTTCTACATATATTTCCATTTGTACCAATGAAGGTTCATGAGTTCCAATTACAACAACACCTAGTTCAAAAGTAGTGCATTCTTGTAATGTAATATTGAGTATTTATATAGTGTGGGGCAACCTAATTTCACTATTTAGTGTAGTGGCCACATGAGCTGGTACCACAAGACTGCCCATTAGATTATGAATATTTGCATGATGAGTTGATTATCTTAACAAAATACTCAACTTCCAAGCTTACATGACAACGACTTCTGGTTGGTACATTTGGGTGGGAATCAGTATGACATGGACACATTTGACAATTAAGAGATCTGTTACTAATCTCGCATTATGTTGTTTTCTTCAGTGTTGCAACATAGAATATAGTATGGTAGAACCTCCCATGACCAGCCAAGACCCATGGTAAATACATAGGTAATGGGAAATTCAATAGAGAGATGACCAATAAGTAACCATTAGTTTTTTGGTTTCCCACCATCTTCCAGCCATCACTGTTCTGACACATGTGCTTCGTTTTGAGAGCCAACTTAGTCTTTAGATGAGCAGTGATGGAAGAATCTATGTATTGGGGATGGGAGCAGGTCAACTTTTGGCTTCTAAAATTCATAACAATTTGAATTCCAAGAAAGAAATTATGAAAATTTAACAATGCCCATCATTTCTATCTCTCTACATGGCAAAATTTTAACAATGCCTTCTACTACTCTAGATCATGCACAAAATGCTTAAGTGGCTAGTAATGGGCGGTTCTACTATAGGTGGTTGCAATACTATTTTGCATTGGAAGGTGGATCCCTATGTGCCTAGAGGTGGACTCTTGGATGACATTAACCCCTAACTGCCTAACCATGCAAAAAATGCATGATGTACAGAATCACTTCCTGTTTTCTCATTCATAGTGATTTTTTTGGAGTGCAAAATTTTTATTGTAAATTTTATGGGAAGTTAGCATCAAGCATGTGTGATAGAATTAGAAATATAATCATTTGTGAAATTTTTGTACCTCATTTGATCTTGTCGTCATTCATTGAAAAAATTGAAGATTTTAGTATATATGTGCTCTTGAAAAAATAAACTCATAAAATTAAGCAACCAAAAAATCTCCAAAAAATACTATACTTAAAATATTACATTTCAATCCATCACAACAAATTTCATCCACAAATTGTCAATATCTTATTTGTAATTGAATTACAAAATAATTTTTTATTTCAAGTTTCAAAATTTATACAAAAATATTGGTTGTAGTAATCTCAGATCTAACCATATGGATAGAATCTAAAATTCATAATGTACAACTTTTATTCATACATCAAGTTCAAAATACCCCTCCTAGTTGTATTTTATAATACATCTTTGGAAAACTGTCAAATTTAGAGAAGGGTGAGAATGTTTAGGAGTTACCCCCCTAAGTGCCCAAGGCTTTTGGTCATAACTTATATGTATTATAAGATGTGGCTTCTAAAACTTTTTTAAGATTCAACTTTAAAGAACAATTGTAAGGCATGTTGAATAGAAGACATCTATATGGTCAAATTTGAAAAATTAGAATTGAATATTTTTTAATAGAATCTACAAGTTATTTCATTGGAAATTCACTAAAATTACATTTTTGACACTTGAAACTTGAAATTCATTATGATTGGTTAAAATCATATTGTTCCTGAAGTAATGAATTTGTTCACTTGAGTGCAATTACAATTTTGTAGAGATGTCTTAAAATCTTTCTAGAAGTGATTAAAAGTCATGTTAATAGGTAATAATCTTATTATTTTAATTCCATGTTGTTGATTATACTCTTTAGCCAATCATTCCAAAATTTAGAAAATAATGAGTTATTTTGTGTTTTTAATTTAATTATGTAGGTAAAATCTTCAAAAATAGAATTTTAAGTACATTTTAACATAAATACATGATCAAATTTATGGATGTCGTCCAAGTTTTATCATCTAAAACTTTCATTTGTATGAAAACTTCAAAAAATGAATTTTACATACTTTTTATTGTAAATTTTCATAACTGCCCCAAATAGACATTGAAAGATAAAGGCACTCAAAATGTGTTTTAAAATAACCTTCTTTTTATTCAATGGATTGAAACAAGATTGTATGTAGTAAACAAAATTTCCAACTGGGAAAATTTTAAAAAAGATTAAATTTAAGGGGCAGATAGAGTAGTTACTTGAAATTTTCAATTGACCATATATTGTGGACTAGGTAGTTAGGTGTTAAAAGATTCAACACAACCATGCTGACATTGCTCGCATGGGGGCTCCCCATGCCATAAGAGCTTTGTTCGCATGGGGAGGGGATTTGTTCCTCCACTTGTTCCTGATGGGGATTGGTCCATGGTTTTCTATAGTAGTGTCATGTTAGTCCTTGTTGGGGTCCTTGAAGGCTATATGTTTCAAAAAAAAAAGAGAAGATTTCACACGAGGCCCATGGTCATAGGATGCAAGAGGGTATGGAGAAGAGAGCATAACTAGAGCATTGAAGGCATGTATTCAATACATAAAGGCACATGTCTAGTACAAGTAAAAAAATTAGAAATAAACAATGTCTACTCCCTGTAAATTCTTGTCCTAGTTTTGGCATTTGAATTTTTTTTTTTCAATATCTGTGTTATGTTTTATAATGCAAATGTGAGTTTTTTCCACTTCAAACAAGGTAGACAATTTGAGTGAAACAACTACTACCTATTAAAGATAGACTATTTTTCGAGTATTATTACAATTGTTTTTTACTAAAGAAAGGCATTAAGTTAAAACATGTCAAAACTAGGACATATATTTCTAAATAGAGGGAGTAATTAAAATTAAATTAGTTTTGGTGACATTATTGTAATTTTTTAATCCCTAAAGGACCTTACCCCTCTCCAAAATTGGAGAACTGCAATTCTACATTATAAAATGCAACTGGGAGGGATATTTTCAACTTGAAGTATGAAAAAAAGTTATACATTATGAATTTATATTAGATTATAGATTATATTCATACTGTTAGATCTATCATTGTAATCACCAATACTTTTGTATAAAATTCAAAACTTAAAATTCAAAATTATTTTGTCATTTGATTACGAACAAGATATTGACAATCTATGAATGAAATTTATTGTGATGGATTGAAATGTAATACTCCAAGTGTACTAGTGTAGTGATTTTTGAAGATGTTTTGGTGATTTTATGAGCTAATTTTTTCAAGAGCACTTTTGAATTAAGATCTTAGAATTCTTTTGTGAATCACTTGAAAATATGTGGGCCTATGACAATGGAATCTTGCTTTACATTTCACACCCAATTTTGACACTATAAAAAAAATTAGAATGAAATTTTATATTTTTAATAGATGAAGCCATGTGTCTACTACAAATCATGAATATTTCAGAAATTTTGGTAAAATTTTGAAATTACTATGATTTTTTGATGTGATTAGGAAGAAAAGTCACATCAATTACAAAATATACTAAAAAAATCCGATACTTTTACCAAAGGTGTAAATTACAATGAAGAACATTACAATAAATTAAAATCATCCGTGTATTTAAATTTAGATTTTTTGCTACACCATGGTAATACCCACTAAACTTGTATCTCCAATAAAACACTCAATTTTCAGATTTTTTCAAAAATACAAAGTAAAGTAGATAATAGACTTGGTAAGCTTCATTTTGTTAGTTAAGCTCAAATACAATATAACTTTTTTTTATGGCCTAAATTTAGTTTAAGCAAGAAAAAATATAAAAAGCCAAAATACACTACATAGTGAACCATTTTTACTACTCTTTTTGAAGTTGGGACCCTATGTATAATCTGAAAATAGCTTGAATGATATGAAGTTAACTTGAAGAAGTGGCATATTAAACAAAATCCTTCACAAAAAGAATTGGATGGAAATCATCCATGTAGTAGTTGGAATTGAATAGTGAGTTCCATTTATATGCCAGTTTTTGGTCTAAGCCGCCAATTTAGGGATTGATTGAAGCTTGAGTTGAGTCTACAATGACAATGCTAAGGAATATGGTAGAACCACCTATAACCATCCAGGCCCTATGGTCAATACATAGGTAATGAGAAATTCAATAGAGAGATGATTGATAAGTAACCATTAGTTTATTGGTTTCCCACCATCTTCTAGCCATCATTGTTATGACATGTGCTTCATTTTGAGAGCCAAATTAGTCTTTAGATGAGCAGTGATGAAAGAATCTATGTGTCGAAAATGGATTTAGGCCAACTTTTGGCTTCCAAAATTCATAACAATTTGAATTTAAGGAAAAAAATTATAAAAATTTGACACTGCCCATCATTTCTATCTCTCTACAAGGCAAAAAATTAACAATGCCTTCTACTACTCCAGATCATGCACAAAATGCTTAAGTGGTTGGTAGTGGGTGGTTCTGCTATATCCTTTTTCACCACTCTTGTGTTGTTGCAACCACAAACATCTCAATATAGTGACAATGTCCACACAAGCTCATTGATAATGTTCCAATTTCTGAAGCCCAACTCTGAAGTCAAGACTCTAATTCATCTCCCACCAACAAGATCCACGTAGATCTAAACAACTCTCATAAAAATCAATATCATAATCAACCAAAAGTGTGGGGGGGACAAAATATAATAAGTTGGTCCATTGTACAGTATTATATGTAGCGTGTTGGTACTAGACGTGACCACCACCATGTTTTGAAGGGGGCGCTAGGTAAAAACTGGATGAATTTCCTGCCACGGGGGTTGCCACCAGGGCTTCTTTTTTGGACTAGTGTCCCCTCTGCTGCCTTCACTGCATAGGCCAGATTTTGGAGGGACATATTCTTAGTGGTCAAATTCTGACAGATCTGGTGAAATTTCGCTAGAAAAAAAAGCCCTGGTTGCCACCTCTTCAAACTGAAGACTTCCTATACACATTCTGGTACACAGAAAGGGATAGTACCCGCTTTCCATACCTAGTGTCAAACCTCATTATTCAACAGCGAACCATAATAATCATTCCTTTTTATAGGTGTGCATCCCATCTTAGAGGGCCTCTCCTTGAGTCCAAATAGTTTCTAATGAGTATGGAATAAAATATTTTTTCATCTAATAATCTATTGGAAGTTGCTTGAGTACATTTTTAGCAAATATTATTTCAAATTCTTTTATTTTGGTTTCATTGACTTTTCTAAAGAAGAAGATTCTTAAATTTCCACAAATCACCCTTGTAGTGTACGTAGGCCATTTCTTGCTATTTACTCTTCATGTGAATTTCAACAATAAAAATAATATTCTTAGAATTTCAATCCAACTAATGAAATGAATCTTATCAAATGAAATTTCTACTCTCATTGGAAATTTTGAGTTTTTTTGTAAATCTTCATATTTTATAAAAATATGAACTTTGAGCCTATAACCATAATTTGTTGATTTTCTAATTTTAGAGTGATACAATAACATTCGTTTATACCATAATTTTATATGCTATAATATACATCTATGGTGAAAAGTTCATATTGTTTGAGTATATTTTCATTGTATTTGAAATAAATTTTTCATTCATATCTAGTTGCAAAATGGTAGCAATTCGAGTGATGGACAATGAGGCTTGAAATTAGTGGTTATTGGCTTGTCCTTCTAGGGCTAAGGACTAAGGAGTAATTAGACTTATGGCTTTTTTTTGTGCTTTTTTGTGCGAGTTTGCTAGATGCAAGAGAAAAAAATAATTTGGCTCAAAAATGGCAATATATCGTGAAATTTTCTTCCATAAAACTTTGAATTATAAAAAGAAGAAAAATTGCATGAAATAGCTAGAATGTGGATGAAAGCAAAATCATGAACATGTGATATGTGCTAATGTGATATTTTCTATGCTGAAAATTTGGAGCACCACTAAAACATTTTATATCGCCACTTTGACACTTCATGAAAAATGAAATTAAAAAAAAACAAAAAAAACTGATTTTACTGCCGGAAAATGGTTCCGATGGGTGAGGGCCAACCATGTTCCATCCACAACCACTTGAGAGTTGAGCCCTCAGTGAACGCGGCGTCCCACCTCACGTGACGCCGATCAAATGCGAGCGGAACGAATATTCACCGATCCTCAAAGATTACGAGGAATATCGGGATCGAATCTCGCCGGGTAAGCCAACCCTCAGCCCCAAAATTTCCTGGAACTCCCGGGTCCTCAAGTGGGAGCACAAGTGGGCGCAAGCTAGGTGCGTGAGGAGCACTCGCGTATAAAAGACGATGAGCCCAGAACCAGTGGCTTCATGTTCCACCTCTTCGAATTCACTGTCCTGGTTGACGTGATTTCATGTGTCGGCTCTGTCAAACTTTTGCGGTCAAACAAGACTGAGATTCGAGCCTAGCTGCCTGGAGAGAATGGGAGATGCAAGAGTCGTTCCTCGGTAGCCACAGTTTGGTGCGAGGCTCTCAGGCCTCGAATTAATCCTGCCACTGCGCCAACAATCATCAGTCAAATTCAGCTTCTTCAATGCTGCGGCTGCTTGCGGGAGGAGTTTGAGAGTTTCGTGCCAAGCTGTGTGCAACCGAGGAGGCTTTGCTATGAGGCAAATGAACGAACGATCGAGAGCTGTCTGGGAAGATATGTATATACATACACATATTCTGGACGATCGAACTAGCTTGTTCATTCGAGTAGGCAAGCTAAGCTTGCACTCGACCGACATGAACAAGCTTACACTAAGCGAAATCAGCTTGTGCAAGTGCGTCAGTCGAGTAGTCAAGCTTAGCTGATTTTTCCCACCTTTTCCAATTTGAAGTCCTTTTTAGTTGAATGCCTGCATTGCTTCTCCCTGTGAATAATTCGAAAGTGGTTGGATTCTGACGAGGATTATGCAGGATTGGTCAGATTCTCTAGAATGGAGCCAAATTTATGACGTTCAAATGCGGGAGCTTTGAAATCTAGGATGGGGTACAGATTTGAGGTGCACCGATTTCAAAAAGACACCTTGCTACTGAATTTGAGTATGTAGAATCACAATCAGCTGATACAAAAGAATACATTGCTGCTGTTGGGCTGACGGTATGACTGTACATTTGAATCTCACTCAGGTGCACGTTTTCTTTTATCCGAGGCTCAGGTACTAACCCCAGGCTACTCAAGTCATAGACGCCGGCAACAATATGCTGTTCAAATCAAATTCTGGAAGTGGAATCACGTTACGGATCGGAGAGAAGATGTTCGCGTTACTTACTTCTCGAAGAGAAATTCATTTAAATTGGCGATTTTCATTTTCAAATGGCGAAGTATTGTAAAATACTACAAATCACAGTAATAACCCGCTTGTGAATCGATCTCATTTCTAGCAATAGAAACATTTTCCATTATCATTGAAATTGCATTCCTGGAATAAAATAAACGTTGTAAGTACAGGATACTGCTGACTATTTTACTATGTTTATACGAATTCTGTCTAACAAGGACTAGACCTCTAGCTGCAGGCCACAACAACAGGTTGGCAAATACGTGCAGCACAGCAGTACACCCTTGCTCAAAACAGATCCAAGATATAACGTGCATGATACTCCCCAATTCCACACTCTGCAGAATTCAGATCGACATGAGTTAATATCACAGCTCTGAAGACAATTCGCAACGCATCAACTCGATTTATTTTAGTTTATCTGATTCTACATACAACTATACAAGTATGTGCTGTAGTGAGAACTATTGATTGGCATTCAAATAGCCTGTATAGTAAGCACATGACGGGTTAGACCAGATGAAGTGCAGTAGAATCGAATTAGTTGAACAGTCTTTGCTATGATCAGTGTTACAGTTCACTTTCTCGTAAGTTACATGTGGCAAGACTCTCAACAATAGAAATTTCTTTTGCACTTCACGGCAACACTTTTCTCTACTCTATGTCATCAAGACTGAGCATTTAGATATTGGGAACCGGAGAACGTGCTTACAATTTATTGTAGCTTTCAAGGACCAACGTATTCAACTCTTTGCTCATATTGTATCCCTTTCAGAGTTCAGAAAACCTCGTGAGCTTCCATATGAATATTTTCTTGAAAAGCCAAAATACTGAAAATATGACAAATACAAAAACGAAAATATGAAGACAAAACTAGGTAATATGAAGTGACTTAATTATCACTAGTAGAAAGGATGTACTCGATCACCAAGCGTCAATGCAAGAGTATTAGAGGATGTTACCCAAGGCTCCATTTATGCACCAAATTCGTTACCGAATGGGCCTTCGACACCATGCTCTCGCAGCCCCGACCCCTTTTCTAATAGAGTATATTATATGTGATTCTTTGGAACGTAAAGAGACACATCACTTGTCATTTGAGTATGTGCATCTTACTTATTAAGAACTAAAACTTAAGAATGAAATCACAAGGCTCTAAATATTTCAATACATCTTCGCTTCAAAAGATTAGCAAGAAAAATAAGTGCGCAATGCTTAAACAATGCGACAGTCAAGTGTTTACTGTCAAGTCCTAAAACTTTAAAAGATTGGCATGAAGAAAGACGTCCCTCACTCCCTCTTTCCTGAAGATTTTCCATTTCAACAAATTGACAATAGGCACAATGCTTCTTTCTGTAAAGTACTCGCCTGGGCTCTGGTGTGAAATCTTGGAACCCGATTCTAAAATAGGCGTCTTCTGCAGGGCAACGCTGGCACTCCCTGGTGAACTAGGCAGTAGGTACATATTCTAGTATAGTATATCATACAATATGATATATGTACTGTCCTAGCTGGACAAGCTGCAGGTATACGTAACAAATACAATCAGATATGACTGTAGTAGGGAAAGGCAGGGCATCATCCTATACGGTTCTTACGAACCCTACGGTCATTCCAGCCTATAAAGCTTGTGCCAACAGCGCCGAATTCAACAGACCTAACCCTGAAATGTGCCTGCAGGACCATCTGCTGCGGCAGAATGCAGGCTTCAAGAGATGCTGGCGGTCCAGTTCCGCTGGGCAAAGATGGTGTTTCGGGCTTTTGTAGCTAGTTAGCGGCTGCGGCATTCATGCATCTGCGGCGTCTACCATCGTCAAATCTTAGAGTGGTTCAAGTAGCAAGGAGGTATGACTGCAAGAATGTTACTAACTAGCTAGCTAGCGAGCGCCAACATCATACCCGTGGGCGCAACCTGTGCTAGCTAGGCTTTCAGAGTTTCATTCGGTCGAAGTATCTCTTCCTGTCTACTTGAAGCCTCCCTAAGATACGACGACTATAACGTCCTTTAAAACCCTCTTGATCTTTTATACACATGTAGTCCTGAAATCATACCAGAAGCTGTAACGCAATGCGCTTAGAGAGGAAGTTCGTAACACCGTGACCCTAGTGACCTGTGATAAAGTATCTATTCCAGTCTACTAGAAGCCTCCCTAAGATACGACGACTAAATTCTTCCTTTCAAACCCTATAGATCTTGTATATATGCACACTCCTGGAGCTTTCTGAAGCTGCAATGTAATGCGCTTAAAGAGAAAGTATGTAATACCGTGACCCAGAAACGCGTGCCCCACGCCCCCCTTCTTTCTCTATTGTTTTCAAATGGTGCTGATAGAATCATATTTTTACGTGACTGCAGTAAATAAGTTGAAGCGTCCAGGATCACTGTGATACTAAAAATCACAATGTGTGACGCTTCTTGCGATTTACAGTCGTCGATGGTCGCTAACGAGATTGATCTATCTTACTGAAACCATTGACCACAACTGACCGATAATGTGGTTGCGAAAACAATGGTTCCACTGAAACGAAGTGCGCACCGACTCGACCTACCCTTAAAGAATACGTTGAGCTTTTTGCAACGGTTCTCAGTGCAAGGAGAAGTTAAAGGTTTGTTATTAATCGTACTCTGCAAGACTTTGATATAAGTCGGTTCTTATTCTTTGACAAGAAATCAATAGTCGTCTCGTCAGTTTTGAGATGCATATATCTTATAAGTTAGTGCTTTGATTATTCTCGACTACTCATCTAACAGACATGGTATGTGCATTCAAGGTTTCATGCAGTTCTTCATATTAAGGATTTACTTAGAATCATATTTAGGATACGATGTGTTTGTATTCATTATGAGTTGAGACATACTTACCGCAACTTCTAGATAAAATCCTTTAATTTGTAACACTTACCTGCTAGGTCGATCAGTAGATTGCTTCAGTATGCAGCTGATCCAACTAAAGATATGCTTGATGAGTGCTGCAAAGTACACAACAATTTGTGAATCAATGTCTCAGGATTGATTCTGGCTGCAGCTGCAGATTCGTTTATAGTTAGAAAGTGGACAAAGTACTGGTGCAGTACGTATGTTCATATTTACTTGCAGTACCCAGTGTCATAGCGAGATGCATCACATATTCATATATATATGATCGAATCTATAGAACAATGAATCATATCAAAGTACTGCAGTTACGGTAATGCCTAGTACTTAGTTATATAGTAACCGACGATATTTCAGTCGTATTTGTTAAACTGGAGTTTTCATAGTGCCAACCCTATGGCATTCAAGTGTATAAAGATCTGAAGTTTCCAGATGGCCGCATGGAAAGTGCGAACCTCTTAAAAATTCGCAATTCTAACTAATATCACGATCGATTAGTGCATACAACCCGTATAGGCAAGGACTCTGGGAAAACCAAGGGTACAGAGCTCTAAGAACTAGGACTGCTGCATATTTATGAAGTTTCAATGAGCAACTGAAATTGCATGCACCAATTTCACCGAAATCCGCCATCTAAAGAAATACAAGGTTTAATCCTGAAATTGACACTTGAGGATTCGAAAAGATGCAGTAACTGACAGCGAACCGAACCCATAGAATGACAGTATGACACCACCTTTCATTTATGTACCAATATTGAGGGTATTTTCTACATTTAAAAATCTCCGTCATAAAATTACTAACACACTTTGAATGATATAAAGGTGTCTTTCCATGGGTGCCATTTCGGATTTTCGGTCCATTTTCCTTCTAGTTATAGACTGTTGGTTTCTCAAAAACAGGTTATTTTGGCGTTGCTAATTTTTCATCATGGAGTACGCGCAAAAACTAATCTGGACTGCAGTATCAGACAGTACGAAACATTGAAAGATCACATAGGACTGACAACTGATGTAGAACAGAAACAATTCCAAATTCCTGAGATTCTTTCCTTAAGCTCCGAAGGCCCATATGCCTCATAGAATGAAGATATTTTTCGGTCAAGATCGAGATCTACTCAAGAGAATTGAGTCATGCTGTCAAAACTTACCTCACTGATCGACTTAATCCGCCAGGCTTATATAACATTGAATCATTGGTTGCCGGTTGATCCCTCCGCCAACTTTGATCATCAGCCTGTTGCACCAGCCTCCTCACAAACGGGCCCTCAGACGGTCAGACCATGAGAATTATCCAATCTATGATCACAAATTCATATTCATTCAAATGGCAGAATTTCAAGAAATTAGCACTTTCCCTGACGCCAGTCTGGAACCTCAGATCTATCGTTCTAAATTAATAGAGCTCTGTGCATTTGACTGTCACAAACTGGCGTCTTGCAACATGCCATTTGACAACTATGACCTCATCCTCAAATTTACCAACGTGCCATCAGATCTTGAAGCAAGAACATACCTGTAATTCCGACTGCCAGGTGCCCTTGTACGTGCAAAATATGCAGAAGCGCTTGGGCCACAGTGATGCACTGTACATGTCACCAAGAGCAATCTCACACTGCCGCCAACTCTAGCTGAATGTGTCACAACATGCTAGAGCAGAAATAAAACCCCACCCCTTGGTTGCACACAGCTTGGCACGAACCTCTTAAAAAATGCAATCATAGTCTAACTGTCAAGAATCGGTGAATAGAAGAAGCTCTAGATTCACAACATCAGTTAGCCCCGAACACAAGACTCTGACTTCATTTCAATGCTTGAAACCTAGGAAACGGCAACGGGTGCGCAGAGATTTGAACTAGCTGGTCACAGAGGATCATGCATCACAGGGAGATTATCCTTGTTTCCCTCACAGTAATTTCAGAAGTTTCCCAAATGAATTTGCACTAAAAACGTGATAATCAGTCAAAAGTGGCAAACAGCGAGAATCATTTGCACAAATTTTCCTAGTTGGCAACACTCTGAAACGGGAACGGCATCCGGGAACCAGAGAGAATCTCCCTGTGATCGATGCAATTCAAAGGAAACTTCTGGATCGATATTAATAACTAGACTCCAGATCAGACTTCCCACCGCACCTAATTAATTAATTCCAGCTACGGCAGGACGCCCACGTTAATCTAGAGCAGCACCATTAGAGCTCCGTGCCAAGCTGTGGCATCCAAGGAATGCATTCAGTAAACCAGCAACCCCAGCATCGGAAATGAATGCAGGAACTGAAGGATCTGCAGTAACCCTTAAACGTCAGTTTTTGAAAATACGCTGGAAAGCTACCCCGGGGGATAGCTGTGACGTTTGAGGGGTAATGAACTAAACACAAGCAACTGAATGCAGTTTCCCAAACTTGTGAGAATGTAAGTACTGTAGTAGACAGTCGATTTGGTCCAGGCATACGATTCAAGCTCAAGACGAGGCCGGAATTCAAAGGCTTCCGATAAGACTTTATACAATATTCAAATAAGTTATGTCAACGATGGGAAGCTTTGGACAAGTGACTGGAAGGTTCAACTTGCTGTAGAACTTTCTGTACTCAGATGATTACCGTAACTGCCATCGTTGTAAGCGGTGTCAAACTTACAGACTTACACATCAATTGTACCATAACCGTGCTTTCGAGCGCATGTCTCGCAGATATTTACAGACGGGACACGTTTCCTCCACTCAGGGAAATACACGTAATCTCCGTCCCTGCAGGGATGCAAACGTTACCAATGTGTGGAATGTGCACTTGATTAACATGTGTTGGTTTAAGGTGCCATGCACAAATGGTACCGTGGAATTTCAAAATTATGTTATGAATTCATTTGTGAGCATTAATATAGGATGTGCACTTGAGTAAATAGTATTAAACCATAAATTTGAAATTCCAAATATTTAAGATTTTTTTATTTTTTTATTTTATTTTTGAAACATATGGCGTTCAAGGAAGATGTTTTAATTTTGACAAGCTTGCCCTAATTTGATGGTTCTACACCCCAAAAAACTTAATCCTCAAATTATACAAGATAGAAGGTTAGGGGAGCATTAATATAGGATGTGCACTTGAGTAAATAGTATTAAACCATAAATTTGAAATTCCAAATATTTAAGATTTTTTTATTTTTATTTTTATTTTTTGAAACATATGGCCTTCAAGGGAGATGTTTTAATTTTGACAAGCTTGCCCTAATTTGACGGTTCTACACCCCAAAAAACTTAATCCTCAAATTATATAAGATAGAAGGTTAGGGGAAAGGAAGGTAATAGAAAAATGTAGAAAAAGATGCTCAAAATCTTGTCCCTTTAGATGTTTTTTGTAAAACTATGGGTCATAGTAGAACATTGACCTTTCTAAAAAGTAGCTAGAATGCAAAAAAAATTAAAAACAAAATGCAACATATACTCTTAACACCTCTATTGGAAACCATTATGGCAATGTTTAGTTTCAAATTAACAAATTTGAACTTAAGGTCCTATTGATATTCAAAATCTATATAATATTCAAGCTTGTAAAATTTGACTTATGGAGTTAGGGTTCACTAGCAAAAAAGTAGTCCTAGAAATCCATGCTATAATGTGAGATCATGGTTCTACAAGCCCATTTGAGTATCAAGCTAATTTGGACAAATGGGACTTTAGAACTATGCTCACATTGTAGTTTGGTTCTTCATGACCACCTTTCTAGTTTCTACTAATGGTTTAAATAGGCCTAGTTGAGTACAATATTTTTTGGCATTTCTCAAAAGACTCAAATTACTTTAGAATTAGAAGTATAGGTAGTATCACACTTTCTGCAACATTCATCAAGCTATTCAAAATTGGGACAAAAATATTTCAAATAATAATATTAACAAGATTGTGGAAATAAATTAACCAAAAAAATATTGTTATTTTTAATAACATTTGATAGATAATGAGGTCAATTTTTAAAAAATTCAAGAAAAAGAAGGATAATAAGGTTAATAACATTTGCAAAAAATATTTTCATTGTTGAAATAACATAGCTCAATTCTGTGTTTAAGACATTATTGATTTATTGTTGTTGTTTTTCCTAACATTTGGTACTTCTATATTCACTCAATGTTTTTTATAGATTGAAAACTTAAAAAAGAATTGGCTAAAACTTTTCTCAAAAATTCTCAATGCAATTCTCTAACATACTATCAACTTGCTCAAATTGTAAAACACTTGCATTTTTTTGCAAATATTGAAATAAAATGAAGTCTTTGTAAGGATTACTAAAATTTTGTTTTTGTTGTTTATGCATTATTTAACCCCTGAGACTCTAAATGCCCAAGCCTTTCTAAGTGTGTTTTTCTAATGAAAAAAGACCATGGGCTTATAGTTATACCCAGTGAAGGAAATTGGATTTCTTTTCAAATTCTAACCATATGGATGTTTAGAGAGCTTGCTTATTAGTGTGTGTACCAATTTTGAGTGCAAAATTGCATAGAAGTTGTGAGATTGTAACAAGAGAAATGTATGTATTCTATTTTCAATATGTTTCTCCTCCCCACAATGTTTGAGATATTTGCATATAAGAGTGTTTGGGATTGGAGGTGACATAAACAACTAAAAATTGTGTTAGTACACTAAAATGCACTTCCAAAAAACTTAAGTTCAAATGAAAAGCTATTAAATTCATTACACAATCCACTTGGCAATTGTTGAAATGAAATCTCAAATAATTCTAAATCAAAACTTACATGTTTAAATTTTCAATGGTGAAAATCATGAAAATACTTTATTCCTTTCATTGGGACCATTTCCAAAGCAAATGGATAAGTACAATTTTTTAAATCTCAAATCAAGTGAAATTGGCAAACTTTGCTCAAAGCCAAGAAATGAAGTATAATTAGCAAGCTTTACTCTTCCACTAATAGTACATATATGCCTTTGAAGACCTCTCAAAAATCAAATATTTACTTTCTTCAGTAAAAAAATAAAAAATTTCAACAATTAACCTTCAAACTACCTATAAAAAAATTTTAATTGGTCAAAGAAATTTAATTGCCCATACAGAAACGATCTTGAAATTTCATATCGACCATATATGGTCAGTTTGGCACTTACAGGTTAATATGATCTCACAATTGGTTGGATTTTCCTCTTAAATTTTTAACCCCTAACAGATTAGATGTTTCAATTTTGAACAACAAATGAAACATAATAAACATATTTCAAACACTCAAAAATGATAAAATCTTCATTTTTTCATACATTTGAATCAGTTTGCATATTAATATATTAGCTCTCTTCCACTTACTTGGTACATATTTCCAAAACTCATCTTTATTATATTATATAGATTAAGGACACAAATATGTTTGACTTAAAAAAGGAATGTTCCCAATTCAAAAATGACGCTTCACAATAACATTAGTTTAGTTGATCTAACTAAATGAGTGTAAGAAAATGAATGTAAGTAAACCTATAGATCTCATTTTTACAATACTTATGGTTAGAAATTCGTCATTAAATTATTCTTCTAAGTTAAATTTTATTATACATTAGTTCTTCACAATTTGGGAAATTTGGCCACTACCCTTTGTTCCTTGAGAGAGTAACCTATAAATACCCAAGAGACCATATTTGGGTGTCAATGAAAATTTGAAGTTAACAAACTAATTTTACCAAAATCAAAGAACTATTCTATATATTTTCAAGTTGAAATGTTGAATATCATTTGAAGTCTATTTTCAACATTACAAATTTTATTGAAATTTTTTTTATTGAAGATTTTGTGCAAGGGTGTCCATTTCAAATCATTTGAAAAATTATGAGGTCGAGGGAAGGTTGCGAGTTTTAGATTTTTGGCACCTCGCAATGCAAATACAGAAAAAAATAAAAGAATATATTGATTTAAAATAATATTTTTGGAAAAAATTATTAATTTTTTTTAAATATGAAAAAACCAGTCAATTTGATGTGGCACTAGTAGTGCCATGTCAGATTCCAAATTTTAGAAAATAAAAAATGATTTATTTTTATTTATTTTTCTATAATTGCACTGTGGGGGTGCAAAACTTGTAGACTTGTTGAGACCTCAAAATTTTCCTAATGTTTAATCCCTAAAAAGGACCAAATTGTGTTTTTGGCAACATAGCAATTTTGGGCAGCTCACTACAAATGGAATTTTTCTTTTTTTTTATTTGAAATTTTCACAAAACATATGCTCGAGAAGTACCTTTAAGGCCCAATAATTTTCATAACTTTTGATTACATGATTAGAAAGTTATGGCATCATATGTAATTTTCATTGATCTTCGAGTAGCCCAAAAAATTCTCAAAAAAGTAATTTTTTAAGAAATAAAAATATGAAATTAATTTTCTATATACATTGAAAGCTTTGAATCATTCCATTTTCATTAATGAGATAAAAATTATGAGGAATTTTAGTTTGCAGGCAATTTCGGATTTTCTACTCTAAATAAACTTTGAAGTCCTTTATTTAACTCAATTTTCAATATTTGTGGAAAAATATAAAATCATAGGATGTAGATTGTTAATTAAAACATTACAACCATTGGGATTGACATTTTTCAATTCCATAACAAAATCCTTAACAATTTAGTATTTTGAATCATTCTCTACTTCTTTCTACTTACTAATTTTTTCCTATATGTTGTACAATTCCAAATGATCTGAATTTTTTCAAGTACGTAGCCAACTTGCCTTTAAAAATGAATCTAAGAGTAACTACCATTTTGGAAATTTTTTTCATACAAATGTGGTCATGTGAAGTGCAGCTGCCCGTTTTTTCACAGGGCGAAAAAAAGATTTTTGTCCATTCAAATGCTCATATCTTACAATATACACGGGGGAAATTTCTGAAATTTTTTCCACATGTTCTAAAATCAGCATACTACAAGATATTATGGTTACATGTGTCCAAAAATGTTCTTTTCATAAAATTTGGTGCTTGTACCAGATATGACAGTTTTGGAGCATTTTTGGAGAAAACATAGTCTAAAACATTTAGGGGTTAAATTTTGAGTGTTAAAAGGATTTTTGGAGATGAGTCTCAAATGCATTAGATATGAAGAAAAAAATCGCAACGAAAATTCATTAAAAAAATTTTTATTAGAATTTGAGGAGTTGTACATCTTTTAATTTCATATTTTTTTTCATGACTAGTTTTAGATTTAACATGTAATAAGAGGATTGAAAGACCTCAATTTACTTTTATAATATTAACACTCTCTTGATCATTTGTGTTTTCTTTTCCTATGTGATTCATAAAATGCCTCTAGTTTGAATCCATAAGGTTATAATTTTTTGTAAATTGATAAAATTATGAGAATTTGAGCTTTTTGTTTAGTTTCAAACAAATTCTAAGAAGTTCAAAAAAGGCCATAGGGTTTTAAGGGTTAAGACAAAGTTTTAATGAATTTCTTTTAACCAATTAACCAATTAACCAATTGAATCCTTGAAATGGAAATATATTAATCATATCTTCTTCTTTGTTCAAGAATTGGCATGCATTAAAAAAAATCTAGGGGAATACAGCTATATAGTAGTATGCTATTATTGCAACCATCTTCTTCAAACAACCCAGTAGGTACCTATGAAATGGACAATCAATGTGTCAGGTATCGATTTATACTTTGCCTATGGATGGAATAAGAGCTAGGGTGTGTCCACTTAATTTTTCTAAATGAAAATTGATTGCCCAATTGCCTTTTTACAAATGTTCAAAGAATTTAGGGTCTGTTTAAGTTTAGTAATGGTTGCATTTAGGAACCTTGTAGATTACTTTTTGAATGTTGAAGTGCTTGTTTTGTGTCAAGCTATATCTTTTTTTAGACTGCATGTGTGTGGGTTTTGCAAGGCCTATGATCAAGAATAGGTGCCTACCACAAAATTCTTAGGAAATTCATAAGTAATTCAAAAATGCTCCAAAAAATATGAAACCACTTGTGTTAGATTCCGCATCAATTTTTCTTCAAGTGTGAAATAAGGGAAAATATTTTGGGGCACCCAAAAACCATCAAAAAGGCACAACAACCCTTAAATGGACTGTTTATGAGCACACTACCTTAGTCCAATTTGAATTAATAATATCTTTGCATTGTGTGGAACGGGAAATTGTTAGGGAGTTTCAATCTTATGAGATATAAAATTATTTAAAGGAATTTTGAGGTTTTATTGATTTGAATGAGAAGAGAGGATGAAGAAAGGTCTCATTTTTTTTTCCACAAAACAATCACACTTGCAAGTAAGAGCATCATTCACTGATTTTGTTCACTAGTTTTATTAGCTAGGAGAATAATTGCAGTCAATAACTTGCAGTGACTGCAGTAAAGAATGCGCAAAGTGTGTTCTTCAAGAATCTGCAACACGTTATAATTTCTACTGAACAAGCGATACACCCAAGTGCACTTCCTCTTGAATATCACCTACTATAATGATCGCATTCTCAGTTTTCTCACTCTAGTCAATGGATGTAAGAGGTAGGTACCCTAAAACCGCCACTATGGTAGAGCCACCCATTATCAACCACTTAAGTATTTTGTGCATGATTTGGAGTGGCAGAAGGGACTATGAATTTTTTTACTATGTAGAGAGATAGAATTGATGGGTGTTGTCAAATTTTCATAATTTTTTTCCTTAAATTCAAATTGTAATGAATTTTGGAAGCCCAAAGTTGGCTTGCACCTACCTCCAACATATAAGGTCTTCTATAGCTACTCATCCAATGACTAATTTGACTCTCAATATGAAGCACTTATGCCATAACAATGATGGCTAGAAGATGGTCAGCCCCAAGAAACTAATGGTTAGAAATCAATCATCTCTTTGTTGAATTTCCTAGTACCTATAGATTGTCCATGGGATCTAGTTGGTAATGGGTGGTTCTACCATAATTGCTATTGTATGTAATTACTACTACCTCTGTTCCAAAATAATCTTTATGTTGGACAAAAGGTTTTAGATTAAGGCTAAAAATAACATTTAAAAGCCATGTTTTGTGCTATAGGTAAAATTTGGTGCACTTTTAGCATCCTAAAAACTTTGAGTTTTAGAGTCCTTTCCAAAGTGCAATTTGGGACTATTGAAAAGTGAAATTTTGGGGGCATTTTCAAAGAGCCCCACTAGGCATTTAATTGTGGAGTGTGAGGTTGTCATTTTAAAGGCATTTAGTATGGGCCCAAAACCATGTGTGAACCTCAATTTTGCCTCCAAATCTTCCTCTCCTTCAATCATGAAATACTCAAAGAGATGCAAAGAATGAAAATGAACAAAATTGATTAACCCCTAAAGGATTTTGACTACGTTTTCACATAAAATGCTCCAAAATTGCCATTTCTAGTACAAGAATCAAATTTTAGAAAAAAAACATTTTAGAACATATGTAACCATAGGATCTTGTAGTAATATGGTTTGAGAACATGTGGAAAAAATTTCAGAAATTTCCACCTCATAGATTGCAAGATACTAGTGTTTGAATTGACAAAAATCCTTTTTTTGTACTTGCAAAAAACCGGGCAGCTGCTCTTCACAAGGTCACATTCGTATGAAAAAATGTCCAAAATGGATGTGCATCTTTGAATTCTTTAGTCAAGGCAAATTGTCTACATGTTTGAAAAAATTCAAATCATTTGGAATTGTACAACATATAGAAAAAAAATAGTAAATAGAAAGAAGTAGAGAATGATTCAAAATACTATATTCTTAAGAATTTTGTTATGAATTTCAAAAATGACAATCCCAATGGTTGCAATGTTGTAATAAGCAATCTACATCCTATGATTTTATTTTTTTCAAAAAATCTTGAAAATTGAGTTAAATGAAGGACTTCAAAGTTTATTTTAGAGTAGAGAATCCATACTGATTGCTTGCAGACTAAAACTCCTCATAACTTTCACCTCATTGATCAAAATAAAACGATTCAAAGCTTTCTCTTAATATATAAATCTAGAAAACCAATTTCCAATTTTTATTTTTGGAAAAAGTGGTTTTTTCTGACTTGCCCGAGCTACCCAAGTTGGAAAAGAAACTACATATCATACAATAACTTTTTAACCATGTAGTCAAAAGTTATGAAAATTGTTGGGTCTTAAAGATACTCCTCAACCACATATGTGAAAATTTTAAGAAAAAAAATTGATAATTCCACTTGTAGTGAGTTGCCCAAAATATCTATAATGCCAAAAAAACCATGTTTGGGATTTTAGGGGCCAACCCCTTCAACCATTTCATTTGTCTTTTGATTGATGATTGCTTGGATGGAGGGAGAACTACTGTTCAGAGTTGGTTTTGTTGGTCCTAGATAGCAATCAAAAGTAGAGTTTGACCAACTTGCAATATTATAAGTGCAATAGGAAGATCATTTTTAGACAAAAAATTAAAGCCAGTATGAAGATCATTATAGGACCAAGGGTCTATTTTTGAATTGTTTAAAATTTAAAATTTTCTTGGTGGCAAGTGAAAGGAGGTTTTAATGCATCAAAGAATAGGACATTTGGCTTCTGTATGCAAAAGTTATGAAATAATAAAGTTTGGTTCTAAAAGTGTTTCTTCCACATAGGTACATAATTAATTATGTAGATGTACATAGAATGTAGATGGTAGATTAGGGTCAATGGCACATTGAGGGATGCCCACTGTATCAAATACATAGTTCAATTAACTCCTAAATGAATTTGACTATGTTTTCACCAAAAATGCTCTCGAACTACCATTTCTAATACGAGTACCAAATTTTAGGAAAAAACATTTGGACATAATTATGTAACGATAGGATCTTGTGATACATTGGTTTGAGAAGATGTGGAAAATATTTCACAAATTTCCACCTTGTAGATTGCAAGATATTAATGTTTGAATGGACAAAAATCTTTTTTTTGGCCTTGTAAAAACTGGGCAGCTACACTTCACAAGGTCACATTTGTATGAAAAAAAATTCCAAAATGCTGGTGCTTCTTTGGATTCATGTTTCAAATCAAGTAGGCTACATGCTTGAAAAAAATTTAGATCATTTGGAATTGTACAACATGTGGGAAAAAAAGAGTAAGTAGAAAGAAGTAGAGAATGATTCAAATTACTAAATGTTAAGAATTTAATTATGGAATTGAAAAATGACAATCCCAATGGTTTTAATGTTGTAATTAACAATCTACATCCTATAATTAAATTTTTTCCACAAATATTGAAAATTGAGTTAAATAAAGGACTTCAAAGTTTATTATAGAGTAGAAATCCACAACTACCTTCAAACTAAAACTCCTCATAACTTTTATCTCATTAATCAAAATGGAATGATTCAAAGATTTTCACATACTTATAAATCTAGAAAACCAATTTCAGAATTTCATTCTTGAAAAAGTGTTTTTGTAAGAATTTTTAGGGGGCTGCCTGTCATTAGATGAGAATGACCTCCTGCGGAAGACCGCGAGTTCCCACAAGTTCTAAGACTGTGGGAACTCGGCCACAGCAGCTCGCTGACGTGGTCAGGCGACGACCACGTCGGATAATAATAAAAAATTAATTTTAAAATATTTTTTTGAAATAAATAAATAAAATTTTAAATAGTTTTTTTTTTAATTTTTAATTTTTAATAGTTTTTTTAATTTTTTTAATTTTTTTAATTTTTTAATAATTTTTTAGTAATTTTAAATTCTGGCCAGCCCTGGCTGGTTCCCAGCCTTGGGAACTGGCCTGAAACGGCCCTCCAGGGCAGCTGAATCCCATCTAATGTGAGCAAAGAAAATGATATATCATACAATAACTTTTGAACCATGTAATCAAAATTTATGAAATTTTTTGGGCTTTGAAGCTACTCCTTGGGCACATATTGTGTGAAAATTTAAAAAAAAAATAATAAAAAATCCATTCGTAGTGAGTTGCCCAAAATTGCTATGTTGCCAAAAAATGCAGTTTGGGCATTTATGGGTTAAAACTCCCTCTCTACCTAACCTTCTATCACAATAAAGAGAGATCAACTCCAATGGCATGTTTTATTTTGGTGCAAAGTAAGTAAAGTCATCTCTAAGTATGTGCAAATCATTGTCCTTCAATTGATATCAATGAAGCATGTGCATGGAATTGGTTTGTTTGAAAAATATCTCAATAATTTAAAAAATATTTGAAAATAGAGATTTTTATTGAAAAAATGAAAAAATGAAAGAAAAAA
Organism: Straminergon stramineum; assembly: GCA_963920665.1. Classification (NCBI taxonomy): domain Eukaryota; kingdom Viridiplantae; phylum Streptophyta; class Bryopsida; order Hypnales; family Calliergonaceae; genus Straminergon; species Straminergon stramineum. The sequence goes on from OY987266.1 coordinate 8,996,369, forward strand.
TGATTAGAGATTGAACATTTTTTACCAATTCCCATACATACAAAATCACAAAACTCAATACAATGGGCAATAGATCACTTGAATAATTTACAATCCTAAAGAACCCTTTAGAACCATTGTTCTTTTGGGGGACAAAATGGATTTTGGGCATGCTCCTATCATCTTAATTTTAGTCATGATTTCTTGAATTTCTTAAGATTGAAAAACACATTAGCTTTCTTGGAATACAATTTTTATTTCAATCAGTGCATGGGAGCAAAGTTATTTTATTTTAAGCACAATTTTCACCTTGCTTGGCTTCAAAAAACCCTACAAAAACTTGAAATTGAAATTAATTTTTTTTCAAAGATTCATGGTAATTTGAAATTTTCACAAAAAATCTTGAAAATTTGATGACAAATATTAGACATGTGATTTCATCTATACACAATAAAATTGAGAAAAATTCACTTATAAATAGCAAAAAATGGAGGGTACATAATGAAGGACTTTCAAGTTTGACTACATGGTCATAGGTTCCATTAGACTAAGTCCTTTCGAGGTTAAGTGATGGTTCAAGGGATTTTTTTGAGCAAATTTTTGCTCAAAGCAATAAAAGTTTTTTTCGAGAGAATATATGGTGAGATATAATTCTTCCTTTTTCAATGGGTGAATTTGCTAAGTTCCCAACCAAATTTTGAGACATGATCTCTCTATTCTGGAGGAATGTATACTCTTTTTGATGAATAAATGGATTTTCATCCATACATTGCAAGTTTCATCCATTTCCATGGGTGTAAATAGCTTTAGCACTCTAGTGAATGGAATCGGAATAAATTGGAAAGACCCCCCCCCCCCCGCAAAATGTACGGACCCAAGGAATTTATTTGTGTCGAAGATTTTTGTTTGTGGGTAGCAGGCGCCTGTCGTAGAAGCCCCCTAGAAGCTTCCTACCCAGTTGGCTCTCGTTGACTTGTGAACGGTATGGATTGGTCCTCCGAACAATGGAGCGGCACTGCTGCAGAAAGTTAACTTAAGTTAAGTTAAAGTCCCGTTTCATTTGTTTAAAAAAACAGAGAAAGAAAAGTTAAGTTAAAGTTAAACAAAGTTAAACAAAGCCTGCAGTCAGCCGGCTTTTCCTACTTACTGCAGTCAGTAACTCCAACGCCGTCACTGACGGCCCTATGACAGCCTCCCAGCCCTCAGAGGCACGCAATCGGGACAATCCTCAACCTCCTGTGGGACCTTCTCCGATATAAATAAGGCTCCTCGTTCACCACGCGTAGTAACGTGGCAACAGCATGGTGGAGCCGAGGGAGTCCGTCCGCATGCGCTCGCTCACAGCCTCAGTATCTCGCCTGGTTCCCGGTTCCCAAGCGCAGATATTTGGCTTCCGGCGTCAGATACTTTGGCCTTTGGCCGAGGTCCTGCAGAAAGGCAGTGATGCTCTTCAGATGTTGCACATGCGCTCAACGGTGGATTCGACCTACCATATTAATAAAGACACGGACCGAGGGGGTTCACGTAAATTTCGCATAAAAATTCCACCACGGGCTCTACTGTAGCCTCGGATGATCAGGAGTGTTCGCACGTGTATGGTATCGAAGAGCAGCAGCGAAAAGGACTGATTGTTTGCATTTTCTTTTCCATCATGAGAAATCGGTACCTTACATGGCGGGGCACTCAGCGCATCATTAATCCTGTCACGACGCGGCGGCCTAAAAGTGTCCGATGGATGACAGAGAATCCTTCTATGCTAAGACATGCATCCTTGGAATTTTGTGTGAAAAGGGGAGGTCTTGCACGTTTGACTCCAATGAGAGCTCGTGGGTTTTTTAAGCAAATGCTTCACATGGTACCGAAAAGGATAATTTCCACGGTGACCAGCCCGTCGTTCCAGGGTTAATCCAATGCTGCAAGAGGGACAGCACAAATGAAAGCACATTTCACATTATTTTATTTTTTTTGTCAATTTTGTTAATTACATTGGTGCAATTCAGGGCACAGAACAACAAGTGGTCATCTGCAAGTACAGATTTACGTTCCAGTCGTGGCCAGAAAAGTGCCTAACTTGTGAAATTTTGTCAATATTATAGATAATGCTTTTATTTTTGTTGGATTGATGATACTATTAGTGTCATTGCAATGCAAAGGCATGTTTCAGAATGTTCAAATGCCAACAGCTCGAAATACTAGGATTTTTCTACATCTGAGGCAATTGAAACTGTGCCAATTTTACAGAACATCTACATTTCAACTAGCATAACGTAATAACGTGGATGGCGTCAGCCATTGATGGAAATTGACAAATTAAACCGTCCTGTCAACGGATTGTTATTGAAAGGGCGTGTAATTCCATCTTTCAAGGAGGGAAACTGTGGTAGGTGAGACGAAAACTAAGGGAAGAGACAACGTCAGTCACCTTAGAAGTGTAAGGCGATAGCACTGGGTTGACCTTTACCCCTGAAGTTCCTGCTTGAATCATGTTTTTGCAACAAAATATTTCCTCACATAATATGTTCATCGTATCCAAACTTGAGGTCAGGAGTAATTTCTTGCTGAGTATCAGGTCGACATTCATGCACATTAGAGACCCCATTGGTGTTTCACTCATTGGTGTTTCACTCAATGAGAGCCCTAATATTCCCTGAAATGTGAATCGTGACTCACTAGAATTACGGCTTGTTCATTGTTTCCTCCGAGAAGAATTCTCCTAAATAGCGGCAGAGGCGAAGTCCAATTTATCACACCACTTTATCATCAGCTGTCCTTTTGATGCCACGGTTGCAAATCAAATAGAATAATTGTTAGCACCAATTCGTGGAACTATCAATATGCATTCCAGAATCCTGATTGGGGGGTGTTGAATACTGTAATGTTTGTAAACGAAGAATCATGTGCCTCAGCTGAATTTTTCTGAAACAGATGACAAGTTTATTCCAGTGAACAAGCACATACTGCACAGTAGCCAGCCCCTGAGAGAGTACGCGTACCATCAGTGATGATATGTTGCTAATTACACTTCAGAATTGGAGAATTTGACCAGCCGACTGAAGTCCAAGCCCACAAATTTTGAAATGGTTGCACTGGTGACGAGATTGGTGAGCGGTACAATGAGTGACAAGTCCACTGGCCTTCATTCTTGTTTGAGCCTTGAGAACTAAAACTTTGGACCCCATTGTAGAAAAGGTGTACTTGCACAAACCATGTTGCCATGCTGGGAACTCGACACCGGCTAAGAAAGAAAAACTTGTTACACTTCCATTTTGTACAAGAACTTCTAGCAGAAGACTTGCGTGTACTGCTGTAACTGTACGCACGACTGAGACTATTATTTGAACACAATGCAGCTGCAACAAAACTCGCGAAACTTGAATGACATGAATCGAAATAACTGATGAGTTAAGTCCTAATTCGATCTTGAGATTGTGCACGCATTCTTCTTCAACGACATCTACCGCATGCGCGCGGCACTTCAAGAGGCTGACCTTGATGAAGCAAACAAAAAATAGAGAATTGAAGACTACGTCCAAACTTTGAAGTTGCAGAATAAAACACTATAATCACGTTCAAGTCAAGGCTGTGCTTGATCTCAAACAATATGAGCATCCAATGCATCCGACAGAGCGTTGCAATCAAGGCTCTGGAAAAACAAGAACTCCGGAAGCTAGTGAGACAATTCTAAGTCAGCCTAATCCAATCATCTGGACTTGGACTGAAGTGCTGCTTGAGCTCTAATCAATCTAGTTTTCATTGTTACTAAAGGACTTCCCATCTCTGAGTTCCTCATGTCTCTGTCACAAAATTCATAAAATACCTCTACCATTAGAAAGTAAACGACTGAATCCGTAATTTCGATAAGATGTAGCCACTAGCATCCAAAAGTATAGAACGGAACGTGAACATAACGTGGTCGACAGACTGCAGGAGCTTATGCAAATGGTTAAGACAAGAGAAGAGTTAAGACAAATATACAAAGTGATGCGACGCGGTCGACAGACTGCAGGTACGTACTCAAATGGCTAAAAAGAATAGACGCGATTCTGCACAATGCATGCTGCAGCAACCACCAATACGAGATCGAAGGAACAGATTCATCTGATCATCAGAAACAGTATCACACTATTAGTATTCTAGACAGCTAAACTAAAAAAGATATATGAACATCGGTGACTGCAGCTAAAGCTAGCTACCACTCCTGCAGTAACAAAGGCATCCGCTATACGTACGATTAATACTCAAGGATACAAACTTATTCATTCTACACAAGCGCTTCTCCAGTTACACGTACTTAGGCTCATTCTCAAGATTGACAGCGAATCTGTAAGGACATAAACATACATTGGAAGTCGTTAAGAGTGTGTCGCTTGTTTCCAAATACGGCCTGAGCTCTCATCACAATGATCGACCATCAAGAACTTTCTAGTTTTCTAGCTAAGAATCAATTTGAACGTTCACATACATCTGAGTGATTCCAACTCAGAAACACAGGTTGCTGCAGACGAATAGACAAAGACACAAAAGTAGTTGGAAAGTCACCGATGTTCATATATCCATACAGTCCCGGAAACTCGAATCGGGAAGTACTTGAACACTCTTCGTAACTGCGACTAGCCCCCCGCCTTTATAGATTTCATACAGCATTTTCCAAATGACCTCCATTCTCACAATTGGCCGGAGTACGTACAAGTCTTGGGCAATGACCCTTCTATTAGGAGAGATCAATCCTTGTACCTTCTTTTTCACTATTTGGAAATTTGTTATCAGATTCGGTACATCACACTTCTTCCTGCAAAATACAAGGCTACTCGTAGAATTTAGAAAAGTCGATTCTACTTGAGCGGGTCAGTTCGGGCACCCCACTTGTGAGGCACCAAATATCACTGATACAGGTTCATTACATCATTAGAAAGTCTAACTACAATTAGTTGAGGGTGAGTACATTTTCTGGAGGATTAATTCAAATTATCGAGAACGCATGCAGAATGTTAAAGCATACTCACCGACTGCAGTTACCAGTTGCATTCTTTAATTACTTACATCTCTCAGGAACTAAGCATATTTCGTATAGGCATTGATGAGATCGACGAGTAGTCTGCTTTCTCACAGTGGGAGTCACAGTAGGGAGCCCGCATTCCTCAACTCGTTGGACGGAGATGAGCGGACAACCAAGAATCCTTTACCAAACTCGCTGATGAATTTTGTACTCCGATCCCCAAGAGGGTGAGAGGGTGAGTAAGGCTTCCCCAAAAGTCTTGCTTAAAGCTATTGCATGTGACTCCCCCTATTAATTCATCATTCCGTGATTGATGTCAGTACGATGTTTCCAAAATTTCACCCTAATTCGTTGAAAAGGATTCGCAAAGGAAAGGAGAGAATTGAAACAAGCCTTTCAAAAATCCTCCGAAGGAGGAAATTGGATGCCACACCCATCCTGGAGCAGGGGAATCAGCAACGTCAGTTCCGGTGCAAACTCCCGCTAACGTATTACTCACTGCATGTACGTTTCCGATCCATTTAGACTGCAGATAGCGTCGCAGCTTCCGGAAACAGAACTGCAATTAATTCCTACAGAATGCGATTGCAGTCACTACAACGACAGTCTTCCTATCATCCCTGCACCTTGGCATTACATCTCCAAACAGTGGGATTAGAGACATCAAACCAAACTCAGCCCTCTTGAGTCAGAGGAACAAAATAACCACCACAAAAGGTAGAACTAATTAAGTACCATTCTTAACTTACAGACTTTGGCCAAATTATGTGAAGCTCATGATAATGAAATTGATTCCTTCTTTTAAAGGAATTGAATCCAATACAAGATCCAAGCTGCTCGAGAAATCACACCACGGCTCTCGGAAGCACAAAGCTTGGCACGATGTCTCTGAAATGGGCGCAGCCAGTCCTTATCAGATTAGGGTAACCAACATCCGAGACGTTCATGCCAAACTTTGGCGTCCGAGAACACCAACGGCTCTCTCTGTTCGACGAAACGACGATCCAGAATGGCCGCTTCTTACGCCTCGTCACAACAATGTCGGAAGCGCAGACGCAAGCGGTACCCATCGAAACGCTGCGATCTCAAAAGCAAGCAAGCACCACTGTGTAGCATTAAGTTACTGCAACCTGGAAGAGCGAAGCTGGATTACTGCAACCAACTGTTGTTACACTACTGGCTAGGGGTTCCGTCGACTAGAACGTCAGGGTTCTCTCCAAATGCACCAGGGGCGGAGGTAGATGTCGGGTACACTAGCTTGTAAATCTCTGGCGAGGTTGCGGCAGTTGTTGTAGTGCAGGCCAAAAGTAGCGAGATGCGAGTGACGATAGTGGGGCTAGCTAAGCTAGGGTTGGGTTACCAGCTACTCTCCAGCCTGCAGACTCTGGAAATGTGGGCGTGGGCCGGGAGCCGAATGTGCTGCCAGCGTCGGGGGCGCGGCCGCCGCCGCTGCCACGGCGATTGCCTTCCCCGCGCGGCCACGACGGAGTTCCCCAGCTCGGGCGGCGTCGAGCGTTACTTGCCCTAAGTGAAGGCCTATCCATACAGTCGCACTTGGCTCAAAACGAACTGGGAGCACCGAAGGCGGGTTCGAGGTGCTGAAACAGTTCAGGCTCTAAGGTATTTGCACCCATAATAAGGTAGTCTGCTCTTAAAGCGACCATTTAAGAGCTGGTTGCCTTTTCGGGGAAGTGAAATGCCTTGTAAAAAATTCCAGTCAATTTTAGTAGGAAGAAAAATGGAATTGGCTTCTAACCCAAGTTGTTTCATATTTTTTGGAACTTTGTGGAATTAGTTACGAATTTTAGAAGTTGAAATGCAATTGTCATTGAAATCGACCACCTCTTGAAATGTGCACTTCTGGTACATTGAAGAAAGCAAAATGTACCTCTGTATCATGATTGCTTTTAGAGCATGGGTGCTTTTAGAGTAGACTACCTTAGACTCTAGCTAACTGTAATGGATGAGCATAAGTGCCCAAGCCTTTTCTAGTGTTTTTTTCTTAGAATAAAGAGCAAGGGCTTATAGTTATTCCCAATGAGGAAATTTTTTTTCTTCAAAATCCAACCATATAGATGTTTAAAGAACTTGTTTATTAGTAACATACCAATTTTGAGTGCCAAATTGTATAGGAATTGTGAGATTATAACAAGAGAAATGTGTATATTCTATTTTTAGTATGTTTCCCCTCCCCACAATGTTCGAGATATTTGCATATAAGAGATTTTTGGAATTGGAGGTGACATGAACAACAAAAAAATTGTGTTAGCACACTAAAATGTACTTCCACAAGCATCAAGTTTAAATGAAGAGCTATCAAACTCATTACACAATCTACTTGCAATTGTAGAAATGCAATATTTTTTATAAGTAGAAATTGCAAATAACTCCAAATCAACAATTGAATGTTCAAGTTTTCAATAGTGAAAATCATGAAAACACTTTATTCTTTAGATTGGGACCTTTATCAAAGCAAATGGATAAGTACAATTTTTTAGATCTCAATTCAAGTGAAATTGACAAGCTTTGCCTAAAGTTGGGAAATCAAGTAAAATTTGTAAGCTTTACTCTTCCACTAAGGTAAACCAGCCCATGACAGGCAAACTGCCTAATGCAGTCATCTAGAAAACCACCCATTAGAGTCTTACACAAACCCATGGCAGATTTTTTTTGATAAATGAGATTAGGACTACATTAGGCTGATTTGTGGCCATAATCTTATCTTGGGAGATGGTCTTGGAGTTATTAGTGACTGTCATAGGGCACTTACATCATTCAAGTGTAAATTGGTCATAAAAAGTTATTTTTTTATTCTTTCTTGTCATGGCCATATTAGGAAATGTTGTAGCCATGTTAGAAAATGTTGTGACTGCTTTAGGTGGTAAGATGACCATTATGGAAATCCTTTTTGTTGATTTGGGATAGTCTACAGACTCTGTTGGGCCAATTGGGTTGTATATTTCAAACATTCATAAAAAATTCTTACTTTGTTGAAAAAATAAATTTTCAATTGCTTCCTTCAATTCTCACATATGTCAATGTAGGGAAAAAAGTCTGAATCATTTTGCTAATGGCAACAATTCAGACCAGTCATTCTACCTATCATAGGTAGGTTTACCTTAATGGTACACAATAGAAGAGACTTGAGGGCATGAAGAGGTTGCGAGTTATTTTGAGTTCCCAAGGTGTGGGAACTCGCCACATTAGTGCTCAATATGACGTGGTACAAATACTGCTACATTAGAAAATAATATTATTTTAAATTTTTTCTTTTGAATTTTTTTAAAAAAAAATTTCAGTTTTAGGATTATTAAGGTAGAAACACCCAAAAACGTCAGAATAAGAAATTCAGCGTATTTGAAGGCCTATTTTCTTTAAAACTTTATTTTTGTAGTATTAGCAAGTGAAAATCATGAATATTAAAAAAAAACAATTAGATTTTTCGGATGTCGTATGTAATTTCTATGATTTTTCAAAGTGATGGCTCCCTAGACCACTGAATGTGTCCAGTAGGTGGACCCAGATTTGAACTCTGCAAAAATCAGGTGTCAACGAATCACAGTTAAGTATGTGTCCTTCACATGTGTTAGCCAATCAGAATTAAACATATGAAGGACACGTTAACTAAAGTCTAGGGACACGTTTAGTGATGTCTAGGGTGCAAGGATGGGATCAGGGACACTTATGGATGTTTCTACCTCAATACTTCTTTTAAATTTTTGGGAAAACAAATTTATAATTTTTTTTCCAAAAATTCGGAAATTCAGCCAATTATGGGTTGGTTCCCAATTTCTGGCAGCATAGGGAACAATGTAGGGAACAACCCTGAAACGGGCTCTTGAAGCTCTCAATTCTCTTCTAATGTTTTTACCTTTGACTCTTTGAGGAACTCTCAAAAATCAAATATTTACCTTTTTCAGTGAAAAACAAAAGCATTCAATAGTTAACTTGTATTATTGTTTATAAAATTTTATAGAATGGTAAAAGGAATTTAACTACCCACACCAAAATGAGCCTGAAATTTTAGAGCAACCATATATAGTCGCTTAGGCACTTATGGATTAAGGTGGACTTCCATGTACAAAAATCATCCAAACTTTGCAAAAAAGACAAAAGAAATTTTGGAATTCTACATGGAAGTATGCAACATTTGTAAGAGGAAAATCAAAATTGTTGGTTGGCAAAATTTTAGGAAGAGACTCTTAAAAGTAGGAAGCAAGTTTCCAATTTCTAGAAAGCAACAAGAACTAGTAATGGACTTGAACTTTTTGGTTGCTTTTTGTTTGACAACAATGCAAGGTTAATCCTTAAATGTTGTTTCTCCCTATTCATATAGAAGTGAAACCTTGTATTGGAGTATTGGACCCTATATATCATAGAACTTGGCAAAAGCAATTCCGAACCTGGAAATTCATAGATCAATTTCTAATTTTGATGCAACTTATGGAAGATGCAAGTTTGATCTAAGATAGGATGTGCTATAATAGTTTGGTTTCTAAAAGCATTTTCTATAAACAAGGTAAGGTAATTATACTTTATTGTGTGTGAACAAGCAAATGAAATTATTGCAATTTTCTTAAGAAAATGTAAAAAAATCATATCAAATAGAAAACCTACTTAAAATATTAATTTTTTTTTGTATAGGTGTATATTTTAGTGTAGAACACCATGAGCAATTCTTTATGGTGTCATTTTAAGATTAAGAAAATCAACACTCCAAGCTAATATTAAGCCTAAGTTTTTAATTGCTATAAAATATTCAGATTTAGAAATTTTTCAAAATTTTAAATTGAAGTAAAGAATAGAATTGACAAGCTCACAAGCTTAATTTTATTAGTTGGTCTCAAATTCAAAAATGATCATTTTTATGGTTTCAATTCAGATTCAAAAAAAGGAGTGGAAATTGCCATAATAAACTAGAAAGTTATCCATAGATTTGCCATATTTTTATGTAGGGAAGTCAAAAAATATTGTAAGGAGAGAACATACAAAATCTTTCATTGAAATTGAGTTCAAGCTAGCAACTCTTCCCTTAAAATTGGATGAAAAATCATTTTTTCCATCCTTGATGCTTCTATAAAATGTTCCAAAGGAAACAAAACATCCTCTCATGATATTGATGGTTAGGTTCATTGTCTTCAAACACTTAAAAGTTAAAAAGGCATTTGTATAACAAATTTAGAAGGGGGGATTGAGGGCAAACATTTTTACTTCTTTCTATCTTAAATTTGTCAAAAATATTGACAAAAAATTGTAGAAAATTTGATTTTCTATTATGTTTTTGTCACATAATGGATTTATGACTTTTATTCTTTTCTTAAAGGCATCACTAAAATATTCTTTTAAATTATTCTTTATAACAAATATTCGTCTTTATAAAAATTTGGACCACCATTTTACCTTAGACATACACCTTCTATTAAAGTGGATGAATTTCTCCAACCTTTATTAGACTTTCTAAGTCCGATTGAAACCTTCTTTCCATGACGTATATTCACCTAATGTTTTAGATGAATCATGTAATATTTTCTATGGCTACTTGAAAGCTTTGAGTAACTCTTCCAAACTAAATATACAACCTCTTGAAGCCTCCTATTAGCCCTTAGGATTTCCTAATGTCTCTTAGAGACTACCATAGTTTCCTATTAGTTTGAGCAACTTTCTACCTAATAGTTAATTAAAGTCAAAAAACAATTAGGCAACCCAAAAATGATATATTAAAATTCAGAAGTTATAAAATATAATTAAAACAAGTTAGGCATTCATCTAGGTTGTTCCTAAAATTTTTGGATGGTTGCATCTAATTTCATCTAAGGTGGCCGCATCATCTAAACCCTTGTCTTGACCTCTAAATCCTAAACTCTCTACCTTTTGTGTCAAAGTTTTGTTAAGTTAAAGAGTTTGTTGAGTGTGAGAGATATGTTTTGTTTGTGAGAGACTATGCTTTAGAATGGTTAAAATGGCAAAGCAAAAAAATTGCAATGTATATTTACAATTATTGACAAAGAAGAGATACAAGATTGTGTGGAGTGAGTGGAATTTTTGTGAATTAGAAAATCCTATAATATAAGTATTACTTTAGGACAAACAAAGTCAAGAATTTTCTACAAATGTAGGCACCCTTTTAATAATTTATTTTTTGACAAAGCTACTTGTAAACTATTGTATTAGCTTTCTTTAATTTGAAAAAATTTCAAGACATAGCGATTATATATATTGAAATAAGACAAAAGAAACCTCAATTTTGGCAACACAAGTGTTGAAGTCTTTTAGCTAGGTTTGTTTCTTGTACTTATGTAATACACTATCTTTTGCACGGGGATGCTAGTACGTGAGTCTGTGAGCATGAGTCTATAAGCTTGTAAGTCTATGAGCTTGCTTTTTTTTTCCATTTAAGGTTTGTGAATCCGTTGGGGACCTATGACTATGGAATTAGATGTAAGGATGTACAGTCCAAAAGAACAACAAAGGAATATGCTATTATGCGATTTTGTTCCAAAAAATTGAACCAATATATTTTCAAAAAATGAGATATAGTCAAAATAGATAGTGTGTATAAGCAAATGCATGATGAAAATAGGTACAATGGTTAGGACATTTCACTGTGAAGCTCATAGATGTAAAATTGCAATACATCATAACACCATCACAACGGTGACATTTGTAAAGTCGAAAATAGAAAGAGCAACAAAAGTGGGCAATATAGGTTGGACAAAAATTCGGTGACAAGCAAAGGTTGTAAATATTAAAAGTAGTGAATCATGAGCAATGCTTTTGAATGATTAAGTGATTAGTGTAGTCTTCATCTTGGGCTTCCATGTAAATTGAAATGATGAAAATGGTTCACCTATTTTATCTTATTTTTACAACTATACTTCTAAATAAAAAGTATATATCATAGACATTGAATATTTAAAACAAACATAGTAGTCATATATTATTAGCTAATAAATGTATTATCTCTTAATGACTTAAACAACTAGATTTCTAGTTGATGCCCCTTTTTTAAGCTATCTTTTTTCAAATTTTTTTTTTTTTTAAAAATAATAAAAATAAAAATCATTTGAAGAAAATAGACTATACAATGAATTGAATGGTAGTAGTTTAGGTGGATTCCAAGTTAAACCTATTTTGTGGTATTTTATGAATTTAAGTGGTGTAGTGTAATTCAAGGATCATGATTTATTGTTCAATTCAGGCATAGGTTGAAGTTTTAGGCCACCAAATGAGATGTTGCCACATCGTACATGGTCAAATTCAATTTGAAGAACAAGATAGGAGAAGAAAAATAATTGCACTTAATCACAAATGTTATGCTAAGTAGAGCAAGATGATATTAATTCAAATTAACAATAAAAATGAAAGAAAGACCTAAGAATTGAAAAGAAATATGAAATGAACCTAGTATAAGACTCTAGAATTTAAATCCTCAATAGTCAAAGTAAACCAAATTCTTTGTTTTGACTTCTTGGCTTTAGTTGTAGGAAGATCTTTTTTGGATACAAGTTTTTAAAATATCAATGAAAGTGGTTGCCCAGTTATACTTTGAATGCAATAAAGTTTGAAAACAAGATTTCTAATAACATGAAATTTTTGTTTTTTCATTTTTTCTTAACAAAACAAGATTTATCGTGTTAAAATATGTGAAGTGAACATACACAAAAAAAAATGTAGAATAGTGACAATTACAATGGTTCTAACTAAGCAAGCTTTAGAGTTTAGATACTAAAAAGTCAAATGAAATGAAAATTGATAAAGAAATTGAAGGGATTACCAATTGACTTTATGAAATGTTGCCAACATAATTGCAACATCTCCTTTGACCTCCAAAACAATAATATCAACAATATCATACTACATGAAGTTGTCTATTTGATCTCAATTGATAATAGGTAATTATGCTTGCAAACAATGGTTGCCATCTTACACCATATACATCTTGCTATAGAAAACTTTGAGATCTTCATCATTTTTCAATTCTTTCTACAATGTAGTATTTGTCCGCACCATATTAAACACTCTATGATTTAATAATATCATTTATGACATCAGTTCTTTCTTCAAAAAGACATGCAATTGTAATTCCAAGTAATCTTTAGAAGAGGTTGAAGTACAATATTTAATTTTTGTGCTTGTGGATTTCATTATGTCAACATCTTTGAAACAACGTCTAAATCTAGATTAGAAAAAGTTCTCGTTTGTGTATACGTATTGTACAATATGTAATTTAAGACAACAACTATTAACAATTATGCATTAGAAAGGCAAGAAAATTTTAGCATTTGATCAAATCCTTAGCATATGCTAGAATCAAATCTAAATTAAAAAAATTGTAGCTATTAACGGTTGTGTACTAGGAAGACAAGAAAATTTTAGCATTTGATCAAATCCTTAGTATACATTGGAAGCAAACCTAAACTCAAAAACATGGTCATTAACAGTTGTGCACTAAGAAGGCAAATTTTTTTTTCGATTACATGCACAAAGAAAAAAAAATAGTGTGATCCAAAAATGAAATGTGAATCACATTCAATTTAAACAACTACATTGGTATTGAATGAGGTTGAAAAATTGCTTAGCCATTAACGACTGACAAATAGTAACGAACAACTTGAATTGGCCAAACTTTTTTAGAACCAGAAACAAATATAAAAGGTCTAGCACTTGATACCAAGACCCTATAAAATGAATCTTTTTGAACCTAAATCAAGATTTTAAAAAATTATAATTTATGTATAAATGTAATGTATTAAATATAATTCAACATAGTAGCCGTTAATGACTATTCATTTGAAAGGTAAAGAAATGAAAGCATTTGAGTCTCAAGAAGCATGGCCGTTAACAATTGCCTAATGGAAAGGTAAAAATATGAAAGCATTTGAATCTCAAGAGGCATGGTTGTTAACAGTCGTCGATTGGGAAGGTAAAAATATGAGAGCATTTGAACATTCCAAAACATGGCTGTTAACGGCTACCCATTGGGAAGGTAAAAAAATGAAGGCATTTGAATCCCCCGAAGCGTATCCTTTAACGGTTGCCCATTGGGAAGGAAAAAACAAAACATTTTACCAAATCATAGCCTATATTGTACCATATAGCAAGATTTGTTGTCTAATGCTAGACTTTTTAATTTAAATTCAAAATAAACTTCAACACTTTATAGTACCATTTCTTGATACTATAAGCATTGAAATCAAATTGATTGAAAAAATAATTAAGCAACCACCTCACATGAATTCAAAAATCACTTATTGTAAATATACTTACTAAAGAAGACAAGCTCTTTATACAAGTGGGGTTTAGGAGGTATATCCGTATGAGATATGTAAATTAGGATTATTAAGAGCTCAACCGCTCATATCTAGTTAAGTCAAAAGGAGGAATTGTGTTCAAATGTAGAACTTTGGACCTCATTTTGGCATAGTAGAATAACTTATTCTAAAAAATTCTAAACCTAAGAAAAGTTGGGAAATCAAGTTAAATTTCATTTCCAAAAATCCATTTAAGATTTCAAGAATCTAATAAAAAGTTATGGACAAAATTCAAATAAAGGTTGGAAGGGACATTTTCTTTAATATTTTCAAATATCCTCTTTGATTTTTGTCTATAAACTTTTTTTGAAGACTCAAAATCACAAATAGTTTTTAAGAGATGAAAGTAGGCTTGATTCCTCAACTTTTCTCAATTCAAAGTTTTTTGTTAAAAGTTATTTTATTTTGCCAAAATGAGGTTTGAAGTTCTACATTGAACACAATTCATGCATTTAATTTTTGACAATGAGCGATCAAGCTCTCATCTTCGAATAGTCCCATACCTTTTGAGGACTCATGGCAAACAATGATTTTCATTTTAAAACTGACCTCTCAACCCTTCAATCTCACTAACTATCAATGAATTAATTCTTTCATTTCACCATAACAAATTTTCTTGATGGTAAATGGTCAAACAATAGTTGATATTTGATTCAATGAATTGTTATTGGATTCTTTTAATTTTTGGCAAACCCTCTTTACATTTCTTGAAAGGATTTACTTGTTTCATTTTACAACAAACATATACAAGCACATAGAAAAACTAATAACCAAATAATTCTTGAACTAGTATATTCAACTCTATATGCACTACAAGGATGCAACATTGATATGTAAAGTAGACAAGATGTATCTAGATATCAGAGCTTGGTGGTACTTTTCAAAGTTGCATAAGAACCAAAAATTCTTTAACTAGAGGATTGGATTGTAGTTGGTCACTTTTTAATACTCTTAGTGGGTTGGATTTATAGAAATGGTATTACCTTTAATCTCATTTCTTTTTCTATTTCCTACCCTAAATCTTAAATTGCAAAATTGTTTGAATAATGACTTCATTAATCATCTTTGTAGAATTGAGATTGACAATAGCTAAACTAGCAAACATCCCAACGTGCAATCTGGAAGAAATAAGGCACAACAAATGGATCTAGGCTTTTAGGAATTGTGTATTTGATTTTTTTATTGCTATAAGTGATGACTGGATTTGAATCTTCATGCAAATGATTAACTTTAGGATTTATCTCTATAGAGGCCCTTTTGAAAAGGCCCGTATAAAAAGGATTTGAAACTGAAGAGAGCTATGGCATTTATAGATAGAAAGAAAATTGCAAATGTACTCAATGAGATGCTTGGAACGAAAGACATTTGCATTAAAATGCTCCACTTAGAGGGAAAAGATTTATATTTGATTCGAGCAAAAAAAATCAAATCCTTTGATTGATTTTGAAGTTGATTTCATCACCCCCAAGGTTAACTTCTCTAATCTTCATGTTAAAATTAAATCGGTAATTGCTAGAGTGAAACTCAAGACTATAGTTGAAGAATTTAACATGATCATGCCCCATATCCGATTTGTAGTGGAAATGAATTGCGATATATTGAAATGGTTATAGTGAAAATTTCACATAAGTCAAGGAAAGAGTGTCACACCATTCAGAAGTACAGACATGACAAATGCAAGCTATTGATTATTATGCTTAGGAAACCATTGTTGTCCCTATTTATAAAGAACAAAAGTGTGATTATAAGTGCATGACAGTTTAGACTGAGGATTTTTGGTTTTGTACAAACCAAATCGTATAATGTGTCATGGGACTTAAATGTTTCCATGTTCTAACCTAACCCAAGATCCCAAGCCATTTGGCCTATTCTTATTGATACCAATTTTATCCTTACCGAAATCATCAAGGCATATGAATCAACAAGCTAAGTGACAGATATGAGCATGATATGAAGTAGATATACAATATCAATATATTATCTTCAAAATTCTCAAATCTAATAGCAAAATCTTATATTCATATTCCAATATGTACTCCTTGCAGTAATGAAAGAATATTTTATTATATACACAAGGTTCTACATCCTATAATATTTTTGTTGCATTCACCTTCCTCTCATCCTTAGAATTGCCTCTAAATTATTTATACTTTAATTTATACTTTACATTATTTATACTCTCACTTGATCAAACCACTTTGGAACAACCTCTCAAAATATGATACAAATTTCAAATCATGTAATACCATCAACTTGTCAAGCTTTTAAATCTAAAATCCACGGTCATGGGTCCTGTGGTAACAAGTCATATTTTTCTAAATATACTAAATTTTGTTAAAAAAACAATAGTCTTTTAACTTTTTAACCAATTTAAAAAAAAACTATATCATATTTTAAATTTCAAGACTCTAGGCTCACACAATCCCCACTCACCGCTCATAAACTCATGCTCACACACTCACATCCTAGCGTTGTTGTCTTTTGCAATCTCTTTGTACAAGCTCCTTGTGTACTTCTTCCAACTCTTGCTAGTACTTGTTTGACTTTGAATCTAATTCTAGTTTGAGCATTAATTCTAACTTGTCCTTGACAATAGCATTCTTCTTGCATACTTTGTCAATACCCTCTCTTGTCATGCCTTCTTTTCTAAAATTGTTGTTAATTTTCTTGTCTACCATTCTTTTTGAACACTTTGTCAATACCTTGTCTTACCTACTTTTTTATATTTGTCCATAACTTCCTTGTCTATGACACTCTTGATCCTTGAGGAATAATGCAAGATAAGGTCATTTGGACCGAAGTAAGAAAACTTCATCTAATGCCCATCAATTATTTTAGTGTTGGATTTAGACATAGGCCACTATTTTTTTCTGTTTGTGCAACTCGTGACATATGTTATGAACCAATAATATGTCTTCTAAGACATGAAAGAAAAAATGTTAAATGTTATTTACAATAGTATAATACTTTTTCTATGTGTGAAAGAAAAATTAAGGTGAAAAAGACAGTTTTTAGCTTCAACCTACAAAAATTCCTTATTTAGAAGGGTGAAGAGAAATTGGAGGTAATTTTTAGAATCAACATAATATTTTTCATCCCGAAAGGCAAAAATTGGAGATGACAAGTTTTTTTGGACTATTGTAGATGCACTTAGTGCAATTATGATGAGTTTCTCAACCCCAAATCCACTTTAATATTAAATTTAGAAAAACGTCTATTACTCATAAATTAGTTATGTTTGGAGTGACTCACCTCATCAGATGGGCATGGCAAAGCTATGGTAGACCTTGTAGTTGTGGCAATGGTCAAAGAAGACAAAATTGATGCGTTGGTTGATTTACATGCACTACAACAAACCCCGTTGTTTTTCATTCTAGAGATCCAAACCTTTGTTACTTTTTACTGAAAATGATGTAATGTTAGTAGCTAAGTCAACCCCACATTCTGTCATTTGTGACTTTTTTCACTCATCCCATGTTTTGTCACTATTTTAGGGAATGAAAAGTGATGGGGTTCGCAGTAGTGATGCCTTCTATTGGAGTTGGTAAGGTAGAAGTTGTTAATCTTTATAGCCCATCTTCCTTAAGAGCTTGTAGCCAATTTTAAAACATGAACATAATAGTATCTGAATTCAGTGAAGAAAACATATCTCAAAGAAGACAATGACAAAGATCTTGAGCGTTGAAGGTACCAAACAAACAAATGTAAATTGAAGTGAGACAAGGGAGGTATGAAAAGACAATGGGAGGCACAACCTCAGAAAGAGCAAGGACAACAAGTAGAGTAAGTGAAAGGTTAAATCATATTGGTTGCCAAGGTTTTTTTAGTAATTATTTGTCTAAGCTTCCAATGACTTTAGTCTCATTTTTGGCTATTACTTGGATGGATTAAAAATTGTTGGGTTTGGAATGAGGGAAATTGAGACCTAAACTACTTGGATATTAGAGCATTTAAATGGATAGATTTACCACAAACGTCCATCTTGGACTATAATGTGCACTTGTTGATTGTTAGACTTTTATTTTGAATCCATTGGGCAAGCTTGTTAGTTTTCTAAGTACCTTTAAGGCACTTGAACTAAATTACTATTGCCCTCACCTATGCCCATGCGTAGTACTCTATGCTTCCAACTTTGATAAATTGTATTTAATTCACAAGTTACAAAAATATGAAATAAATTACATTCAATGTCACCTACATTGCACTTCAAAAGAAAAATTAGTATTGGAAAATGCACTTAAAGGGGCAGTTCATGCCACCTGTACCTTAGGCCTTTGAACTATGTTGCCTCTTTTGGGATGCATTGGATCATAGTTGTTAGAAGTTTGTGGAAGAACAAAATTGAATTTAGAGATGATATGTTGTGGTATTTTTTGCTATGAGAAATGAGATTACAATTTAATATTGCTGCCACCTTCTTTTGTACTTTTCTTAATGTAAAATGATGATAGATCATCTTCTCTTGTTGTTTCTCTTTTACAATCTTGAACATAAATTTATATATCATCTATAGTCATCAATTCCTATAGACTTTAATTTCTAAATCAAAATATTCCAATGTCAAAACTAAATGGGGTCCTAAGTTGGAGAAACTTTTATCTTCTTATCAATGACATAAAAATAGAGCCTTAGACACATTCAACCCTAGAAAGATGGATTGGTCTTGTGGAAAACATCCTTTTTGGTATTATGTGAATCATTGGGGGTCAAACTACAACAAGACCTTCCCTTTCTACACAAACTTTCAAGGATGAACACTTGCAATTCTATCATACATGGAGGAATTTTTTTTATCATCTAGTAGACACTCATAGCAAGTAGCAACAAGATAGGATTACACTAGAAAGGCACAATCCCTTATGATCAAGGTAGTCACGAAAATACTTTGATTATTAGACCAATAGGTGGATTCTTTGTTTCTACAATTAATAATGAAGTCATCCATTAGACCTCTTAGGTTTGTAGCATCCTTATAGGATTAATTATGTTTGGATAGCACTTGCATAAAAAAATTCAACCAATGGAAAGTGGTCCATCAAGAGCATTGGGGTGCTGCTTGCTCAAGATTGTTATGCGCTATAAAAGAGATCACCCATTTCTGACCAACCTCCCATTCTAAATTTTCAATCAGTTGTAGTGTAGGTGATAGCTTATGTAGAATAGGAACAATAGAAGTAGTAAAAATGTCCAAGAGATGAACATTGAAAGTGTTCAATGATCACAACATGTATATTGACAATCACTTATATAGGTTTTCTCAAGTTTTCTCTAGAAATAGGTTTGCCTACATATCAAGAATGGGACAAACAAAATCTTCACAATAAATCTTCATTGTAATTTTGCTCTTGAAGAAAAAAATGTAAAAAAATATAAAATCCTGCTAAATTCTATTTCTCTACATGGGAAATTTTTTCCGAAACCTTCCCTATGCTGCAAATAGGCTGAATTGCTGAACTCCTAAATGCCCAAGGTACCAGAGTTTGGTGTTTCGAAAACTTTGAAGTTAAGTAGAACCCAACCAAATTGCTATTATTATTAGTTTATATTTTGGGAGAACTCTTTTTGAAGTCTAGTTTTAGGATCAAAAAGACGATCTCAAAAATGAAGGATTATGATTTTTCTATTCAAGATTTTGTGCAAGGATGCCCATTGCAATCTTGACCTCCCGTAGTGTTGAGGACTCTTGGAAATGAGCCTCAAATACACTAGATCTTGGAGGAAAAATCACATTAGCAATTCATTTAAAAAAAATCATAGAATAGATTTTGAAAAAACATAAATTGATTGGGGTTGTGCATGCTAAGCCCTGTAACCTCATATGCTTTTAGTAACCAACTTTATAGAGCTGACATGCAAAAAGAGAATTGAAAATTTTTCATACTTTTAACACCCTCATGATCAAACATTATAATCTTTCAATCCGTAAGTGATATTGTTATGTTTTCTTTTCCTACTAGTGTGCCCTCTACCATTGCCACAATCAAAATTGAAGTAAAAGCATTTTTCTAATTTTTTTATTCATAAAAACTTTGAAATTCAATAACATTCACACCGTACGTCAGAAGGCCATGAAACAAAGCCCGTGCACCCCTCCTCACTGAGGGCTTTCCGGCGGTACCAAGCACGCAGACGGGGATGCATTGTCCAAGACATCTCAATGTAACAAACAAAACAAAACAAAACAAACAAACAACCTATCTTAAGGTATGGATGTGATCTCTAACATGTCTAGTTGTAATTTGTACGGTTACAATTCAAAAGAAATTGGTACAACTTATGAAAATTGGTACAACTTTTTGTTCAATTTAGAACAAATTTCAAGAGGCTCCAAACATGCCTTGGGCATTTAGGGGTTAAGTGGTCGGAAATGGTTGATCATCCTGATAGAACATACACAACTGAAAAAAGGTAGGCCACAAAATAACACAAGAATACTCAGTAATCTCCTGTAAGAACAGGCTCTCCAGCCTTCAATGACTCGGCGAATCGGATTGAGATAAAAGCTTTCCACACCCGATGTTCCAAATGTCAGCTAAATTTCTTCTTTCCTACTAGATATACAGCAAAAAATTCCCACCTCAACTCCAAAATTGAGACAAAAAAACTACTTCCTCCTCTAAGCTTGATTAAAAATACAAATGATCCTGACAAGTAACCAGGCCCTGAGTTTCCCCTGATTTGCCAACAATGTCGATATATTTATCTACAAGGTGCACTAAATTAAATGTAAATCTTTCTTCCTCTGATCACCATTCACGGCTGGAGATGCTACTCAACTTTTGTGTACTCCATAAGAATATAAGGCGCTCTATATATCTTGATTAATGTCCAGAACAAGCCTTCCTCTAGCTCCAACTCGCCAGCTGCACGAGCTGCATAAATGTCCTCACAAATGGCCACCAACCTGCACGTCCCACATCTCTTGTGAATAGCTGAGCTTAGATACAAGATCAGAAATGCAAATATCTATTCAAATATCCAACGTAATACCGGTAGTTGAAACATAGCACAAGAGATAGCACTGCTAGAAAGAAATACTGAAGTGTTTCTTCAAATATAAAAAGTCCTTAATATTAAATAAATCTCGTCTCCTTTCTCCAAACAAGGGGCCAGTTTTCTCTAGTATTTTGTCTGCTATTTCTCATAACATGAACCCCTGCGTGCCCAAATGGCCAAAAGTGGTCGCATAAATTTGAAATAAATCATTTAGTAGGCTTCAAGGAAGTCAACCAAATGTACCATAAGAAAGAAAATTTAACCTTAAATTTTTTTAACATGTTTCAATAGCTATTAGGATCTAAAGTGAATTTCTAATGATATTGGAAAATGGGTTTGAATCCTACGCTACAAGAAAGAAAATCAATAAATGTCAGAATGCAACAAAGGACGCAATCTGGTTTCATCACAGCACCTGTCACAAGCAGGGAAATTTTCGTATGGGATCCGCATGCGAATGTCAGCACATTGCAACCGAATAAATCTTCCCACTGCCAACACAAATGTAATGTACAAGCTCCAAATGCTGAACCTAGTCAGCGTCTCGCCCAGAAGACCCCCTGTACATGAACAATCCTCCATCAATGATATACAAGTGACCATCATCAGCTTGTCTTCACTTCAACTTTCTAATTGTCAATACTTGTGTAATCATCACTGCGGAGAGGGTGCACTAAAGGTCTTCGAAGTCGACAGATAGTATTGAGAACCTAATGCACTTGTGTTGGACACTACCATAACTTGGAGAATCAATCTTCCCTATAATTTCGGAGTAACGCACAATAATCAGTGCACCACAACCCCACTCCGTACTAACAGCCACGCAACGCACATACAAGTCTGATCATTTGAATAGGTCACAAAAGAAGAACTACATACATCTGGATTGCAATGAGCAAAATAATAGAAACAATCCTTACTTGGAGGAACTTCATCAGAAACAGTGATGACTGCAAGACCCGTCATAGAACTACAAGTATTACTTGGAAGAGTGTTCTCTCGCTCAAATGACCACCATGCTTGTCCCCCTTCTCGCTTCAATGTCAAGTTTCCAGAGACAAAAACCTGAGAGCAATATTCATACAACAATGTCAATGCTCCCTTCATGTATCATGAAAGACGATTTGCACCACAATTGTAGAACTATAAACATTCCAACACTAGCTCGCAGATCCTTGACAGATATCGGCTAATGCACTCTGAAGTCAAGTCGGGACAGGTTGACCAAAAAAAAAATCTTACAAATGAACTGTAATGACAAATACAGGTTAAAAAATCAATTAATCTAAAACGTTTACTATCGCACAAGAGCCCACAAATGAGCGAGGGACAGTAACATCAGCACGATGTCATAAAATTTGTATCAAGGAACAACATATGAGATTCAGAAGCATCACTTCTTAAAATTGCAATGATAACCCAAACTGCCTACAGTTCACGATGCTTCATCGACTTCACCAAAGATTTACCAGAAACGAGAAGGCATCATCCATTTCCCAACAGAAGCATTTAAAAAAACTAGAATACAGGTGAAGAGGCCTTACATTAGAACCCTCCACCGGAAACACATCATTATAGCCTGGTATCCTCATATATAGTGGATACAACTTCTCAATGTAGATGGAATCTGAGGTTCCGTTCAAAACAGCCTTCAACAGGTCAGGAAACACATTCATTTCCTCTTGAATCGCTTCATATGAAGTCAATTCCTTCTCTTTAGGACGCTCACGGTGGAAATTCCACCAACAGGTAAATAAAAGGTCATGAGAATCAATAGAACGTATCAAGTTTTTTAATGTTGCCGGAGGAATAAGCCAAAGGGAAGCCCCGTCAGGTTCACAGCAAATAACTTGCACATCACGAGGGTAATATCCAGCGACAGCACTCGGGACAGCTACTACAGTGTGATTGTGGCACAGGCTTGTCTCATAAAGCTTGAAAACTCCACCCGCCGTTTTCACTGCGATACCCGCGTGGACGTCCATCACGAGGTTTGGACTGTTTGTTGGGTTCCCACTGCTGTAGATCTGTAGGAGAAATAGTGTTAACTTGCCATTACTCTCTACAAGAAAGTCAGAACTATAAGAAGAGACAAGATTCAGAACGGCAGTCATAAATAAGAAACTTCAGTCCAAGCGACCACAAGAAGTCAATAAGCTCTTAGGAAGGGAAAGAATAAAAACCAGCATGGGAGCCCAGATGACAGCAATCAGTATTGCAAAGAGAAGAACTCCACTACAGAACTTGATCATCATGCCCTGCTTCGCGCCCAACCGATGCTTCTCTCTATTAAGCTTATTATCACACGTCACGAGAAACAAGCTCGCATAGATATCCTCGAGCTGCAATTTATGGTTCAGCCAGATCATCAGTACAGTTAAAAAACTGCAAGAACTTAAATATCTAAAGACCAAACATCTAACCAGCTCATATGTTGAAAGGAGAAATCAGGACCAATTTGAAGCTGAAAGAATTACCTTAAGCCAGTCGTACATATTGAGAGCTGTAGTAGTGCAAGCCCAGTCAAGTACACACCGAAGCTCAAAGAGAAATGGTAGTGCACGGTATAAGCGGAAACCGATCCAGCTCATATAATTTACTTTTCTCGCCAAGAATTGCCCATATAGAGCGCTTTTATGGGGAAGGCCATACTTTATCTGAAAAGCTTGTAAAGCTAAAGAAAGCGCCTTCATCATATAGAATATCCTCAGCGGTAAGAGGCGATAATCACGAGGTTTGCCTATCACCTCTGCAGCTTCATTATCCTCAATTCGCCATACAAATTGTGACACGTAACTTGTGTACAGCACCAGATTACAGAGATAATAGATGACCTTCCCAGACGCAAATGAAATCAAATAGAGAACCCGGTCCACAACGATTAGGAAGAACAAAGTCTGCATGAAGAACCACCAGCCCGATTAAAATACTTGCGTCAGAATCAATGGCATAACAATATCTTTGCAGCACTGCTAGTCTGAAAAACTTGTGGCGGCAAACATTTCACCTATAGAAATCAGGAAGTTGTGGTATCCTATCCATTTTATGAAGTAATTGCATTTAAAGTAGATTAAAGTAGCTCTAGGAAAGGAAGTATTCAGGACATTGAATATCTGTATTAGACGATATTCTTTGGTGAAAACCAGAAAGCTCACAACCAACAAAGTTCTGACTACAGCTTCGAAACCTGTTTCTTTATTGATGAACTTCCCTATACCACTGTTAAAACCAATTAAGAGAGACAACTTGCATATAACTAAGCCCAGGGAAGAGGGACGAAAGCACTTACCATAAGCACACTGATGAAAGCTTTTGAAAATTGGTCTTGAGTTACATCGAACAGATCAGTGCTATCTTTCATAAGGAAATGATAAAAAAGCGCTACAAATAAAAATGTGAGGAGATCGGTGCCAAAGATATAGGCATACAAATCCACCTCGCGCTTGCCTCCAGGTATCACAGACAAGATTGGGTACGGAAATCGGGTTACTTCGAGCAAGTTCTCATCTTTCGCTCTCAGAAGTTCATCAGCTAGGTCCGCAGCCGGTTTCAGAGAAATATGATGTTGATGAGCATCCATCAAAAAAGATTGAGATGGAGCAACGTAGATGACCTCCAACACCGCCAAGGCAGTCTGAGGCCTGTCAGGACTACTCTCAATGCTTTCCACCCGGACTCGACTACATGAATTCACGTCAAGAGCGTCAGAATTGGATAACTTTGACTGACGTAATGATACAAGTAGGCGATTGAACCCAGACTCTATTGTTTCAGGTTGTATTCCTGCCTCTGGCCACTTGCCCACTTGCATAGAGACCTGCACGAAATGGGGTGGTGCTTCACTGCCACCAGTCAAAGCTTGAAAATATCTTAGAGTCCCCAATCTAAGGCTTGTAAACCAACCTGTAACCTGTGCCATCCATGCCCATATTCTTTGTGAAAGGGTCAACCGAGCTAGTAATTGATTCTCACGGTTCAGCATCCGTCGACTCCATGTAAAGGAACTAGACTCATTCACCAGCATCCACTCACCATCCCGGGCTTTAATAGAGCTCTGTACTAAAGTTGCTAGATAGACTAAGAAAAGCGGGAGGACACTGATGACAAATGAGTGCGTCATCTTGTCTACCGGAATACCTAATATCGTCAACCACGGAGGAATATACGTATCAGAACAATGCTGCTGGTGAATTTGGTAGCAATATTGCAGCAGAATGTTGAACTCGATATAGATGAGCATAGCTAACCAAAAGTATTGACCAGGTCCTGGGTTCACAAGTAAGGCGTAAAAGAACATGACAGCTGGAAACATAAGCGTCAGGACGCTGAAGTTCCAAACATAAACGAGGATAAAAAAGAAGTAGCAGACAATGTCGGAGTTGGCCCGGAGCTGTGAGTAAATGAAGTAGAAGATTATAAAGAGGCGCCGCCACGTCTCATTCATATGAGATTGTTGGGGAGATATTTCATCGATTGAAGCTGGAACCTTGGAATTGTCCACCATTTCCTGAATAGTAATCTCTTCCTTTGCAACAGGAATCTGATCTTCTTCAGCAGAAGATCCTTCTGTACTGTCATCCTCCTTCTCAAGGTTCAATAGGCCAACCAGATTTGCAAGGGCCTTATTTCCGAAGTTCTGCACATGAACAACACTCTCCTCTAATAGCTGGACTCCTGACATGAGACCCGGCCTGGCCTGATGTTTTCCTTCTTCACCAAATTTCCTTTCAACGGCACTTCCATCAGACCCAGTTTTACGGTGCTCGCCTGGCTGACTTCCCATGAGTGTTTCAAGCCTCTCCTGAGCATGGGCATCTTCAACGCTCCTCGATTTCTTCTTGATGGCAGATTTCCTCCTCCGGACACCTCTATGCTCACCGTCACTTTCGTCGGACGCGTAATCCAAAGGTTCTCCACGTGCAAAATCCTTCTCAAAGCTCAATCGCCTGCCAGTACCAGGATCTGGACCTCTTGTTGCCGCAGTTTCAGATGCAATACGTTCCAACGCTCTAGGGGTATCAAAAGAGGGTCGAGGTGACAAAGCATAGGGAGAACCTGAAGCTTGAATAGCCTTTTTGCGATCAGCAAGTTCGAACTGAGGACCACTTGAATCAAGAACTTCTAATCGCATTTGCATGTCATGCATGTCATGCTTCATCTTATCAACTTGTTCACGACGACGATGCTTACGCTCTTCCATTTCCCGAATTCTCTGCAGTTGCTCCTTCTTCCATTCTGCCTTGTCTTCCTGAAAATCAGATGCAAAATAATGAGATTTACTCAAAGCAGACAATATACAAGTATCTGCCACAATAAAAAGGTAACTTGAAGGAACCAACGGTTAAGTAGACACCAAAATCAGTCAAACAATCACAATCGACGCTCATGACGAGCTGATCATGATTAATTACAATTTGAAATTGTCATAAAAAAAAATTCAAAAACATCTGTTACTGCATCGCAGGACAAAAACTCACATGACACGATTCAACAAACATATATATATCAACATTATCCCGACAATGTATCTTCAATTACAGACAAGCACCAGTAAAACAAAATCAAGGTCTGCGAGCAACTGTCGAAAGAGATAAACGCCAGCCTTTGCGTCGAAATTGTTGTCATTTGCAAGATTGAAAATAGAAACTGCTTCCCGAGAGAAATGTTCCTCTGAGACCGATCTAGAATTTCGAAACATATAGCAGAACCCACCAAAAGATAATTTACCTGTGCATGTGCGCGCGCCTCCACTTGCTGAGACTCGAGGTAGCGCAAGACTTGCTCAAACTCACGAGACCGGAATATATGGGCTTGAAGACCAACCAAACAGAAGATTGTGATGTCAACCAGCGCAGACCTTTCCGTTATGCGAAATCCATGGTCATATTTATAAAGCCCAATGTAGGTGTAAAGACCTTGAGGCAATGTGCACGTCTGCTCACCCTTAAAGCCAAAATAGGGTGCTTGATAGGTCAATGATGCGACAATAAGGGTGAAATTATATAGCCTTAAGAAACGAAATATCGAGTTCCGACGTTCCATAATCGTACCACGCATGCGAAAGAATATAAGTGAGATAGCCAGATAGCCCAAATGAAGAACATCATATTGCAGTGTCCCGGTAATGAAAACGAGCAACAGCACCAAATGAAGAAGGTGACGATAGAAACCAAAACGAAAATAATCGAGCCACGTCCACTGCGCAGTGGTTTCATACGATATCTCTTTCCAAGCCAATCGATCACTGGCAGATAATATGCCGGCATGCAATGAGCGAGGATCAAGCATTCCAGCTGCCATATTTGCATGCAGTTGAAAGCAGGCTACTAAAAAAACCACAAAATGTGCCGCAAGCATTTGACGATCATCGACTGTGAGCCCTGTCAATAACCAATAATGATTGCTGGTCAAAACAAGACACTAAATTGAATTTCAGGGCCGTCCCTCGTGGAAGTTAACCACAGTACTATGACAACCCAGCTGTCGCAAGCCTCCAGGAGCTCTCGTGGACGTAAAAGCAACCTGTAGATGACTTAAGAGAACCCAGCAAGCAAGTCATATGTACTATTTAAATCATCAAAGAGCATGCTCACCACTCAGAGACCTCCTGCGACTAAACCCTTAAGAATGCAAGACAGTAACGTTTACATACTAGAACATGCGTCGGCACTTGCGACATGGTGAAGATTGATCCATCACGAACAAGGAACTTGAAGAATATTAATTATTCTCTGGTGATAACCAACTCACACACGAATAGACAAGACTTCCAAAGGCCAAAATTTCAAGTTAATCTTCAAAAGAGTCGTTAAATGGAACATACCTAGCCAGCACTGCCAGCAAAAAGATTTGTGACTGGAGTAGCTGCTCCAACATTCAACACATTGAAAGCGTGGCTCTCGAGTGAGTCCCTCCACGGGCACACTCCATAGTGGAGGTGCTCGACCAAGAATAGCATACTCTGTCAACATTATGATGGCAAACAGAACCACAAAGAAAGGCCACAGCACCCGAAGAGTTCGTCGTGGCAGCATGATGCAGAGCGCCAAAACAAATATGTAGAATAGCGAAAAAACATTGAGAAGGGCAAAGCTGGATAACAGCAGCGCAAACATACTCATCTCAAGACCATAGAGCTGACAGAAGTGCTCTATCCTGTGCTTCAAGAGAATGCTCAAAGTTCGCAATTGAGCCTCGTATCTTTCCTGTTCAATTCAAAGGTAGCTTATCACTTAAGTAAACAGTCCAATCAAGAAAATAGCGGCATGGAAATATTAGACAGAGAAACAGAGCTCCAAGTTCAGGGTAGCTAGAACCCTGGCTAATAAATGCGTAAGCCAAATCATAAACATCGCTGTGTAACGATACCACTCGCAATTAAAAAATTATTCAAAATAAAAAATGAAACCAAAACAATAGAGTTACTGTAGTTACTTCATTAAAAACAAACCTGTCTTAATAAAAGCATGGCTCTCTTTGTCCATTTTCTGCTTTCTGATAGACTCCCCCATGGAGAGTCCAGTTTAGGACGCCCAATGGCATCTATCTCACTGCTGGTTGATACAATATGCTTGGGCCGAATAGCCGAAGGAGCATTTGATTCTGATTCAGAAGTAGAAATAGGATGAAAGCTCTGGCTTCTAGCAACTGGATGCTTCTCACTAACAGGAGCTCGTTTCTGACCCCTGTCAAGCACCGGCTCAGAAATTCCAGAACGACGTATACTGCTACCCACGGGTCGCAAATAAGGAAGAAAAAGTAAACAAGGTTCTCCATACTGCTCGTCCACACGCAGAGAAGCTGGTAAAAGCTCAAACCACCCTAACGTCGTGCATTTTAAAATGCACATCATAACTACAATCATTCGGCTCCGCAGCCCTGACTCAAGACCCCAGAATCCGGTTCGGAACACCCTTAGACCTAACCAATAGGCAAACTCGCCGTGTGCTTGATCTGGAAACATCTCTGAACCCTGCCCCCACATTTGATACAGGTACTCAACTAGGATAATGAAGGATGTGTAAAGAACATATGTCTGGCCTGGGAGAGTAGATGTCTTCGACATGTTGCAGGTCATGACAAGCATAATCAGATACAAGAATCCCAGCGCGCTTACAGGAGTTATGGCTGCGTAAAAAACGGCTGCAGAGAGAAGCTTTCCCGAGTGAAGAATCAGTAATCGTTTTATGAAACCTAGAATACTTGAGTTGGTCTGAGCAAGAACAGGTCCTTCCTCGGTATCCCCTAATGCAAGGACTTTCTGACTACGCTCGAATTTATATATCTCCATGACGATGAGAATTACCAGGGGGTCCCAAAGACGTTGAAACAATGATGCCCCGGTGTCAAATCCAAGGTAAGGATAAAGCGGTATCCACGCATCAACATATTGTTGTAGAATAGGGAAGGCATTTAAGGAATACCGCACAACAAAGACACAAGCAGAATACGCCAAAAGCGGAAACCAGAGGCATTTTTCTGTTTTTCCAGCAACCTGGCGCCCAACAATCCAAAATAGAAGAAGGAAGAGGTACCCAAAGGCTACATAATTTTGAACGACGCCGTAGACCACCAGAAGTACTGTTCCGTAGGCGATGTAAGTGCCAAACATATGATAAGTAACCCTCAACTTTTCCACTGTTGAAGCAAGGAATTTTGTTACCCAATGAGCTGCTCATAACAGAAAATTCAACACAAACCGGGAGAATCAGTGGTAAGACTGCTGAAGAGTATAGATGCATTAATTTTCCACTCAATTTACAATGAAGGACTAAGCAATAGAAGTAAAAAATGCGTCCCAACATTACTATGACTTCCAGGAACCTCATTGAAACAATAACAATAGGAAATCCTATATTATTGTCGCGACTATTCTCATTCACATACCGAATTTATCTCTATCGTGCTACACAATAAGAAAGCAATCAAATAACCAAATTCAAAGCATAGGATGTACCTGGTGTATCACTTTCTTCTTGTAGGTGGCTGAAATTTGACGACGCATACACAGACAAGAGAGTTGAACGCCCATTTTCTGATCTGAGGATGCCCCACCCAAGTGGTGGTTGAGGGCTCTGTTGCACAGTAGCGGATAGTGAACTTGCAACCTTAAGCCCGTGATTCTGTACGGATGAAAACACGAGTAATATTGCTATGCTCACGAAGTCTTCAAACTTGGCTTTGTGCCATATACCTGCATAGAGGCAATATGTATGAGCCAACCAGGACAAGCCCTCAGACCAACACCATTTAAGAAACAAGACAGATTTATACAGCAATGATTACTAATTGCAGATTGTTGTGCATGAGAAAAGGTTTGGGAAGGTTCAGCGATTAACCTAGAAGAGACAAAACAGGCTTCAGCGCCTCAGAATGGTCTGCAAGATGTGTTGATATCCAATCCAGCCGTAGAATGTAGAGCAAAGCAAAGTGCATCTCACAAAGCAGGATGAGAGACTGCCTGGTCGCCTTCCCCACAGATGAACTCACCAGGCACAGAAGGAAAAAAATCACTACAAACAACCACACATTCATCACCATGCCTTTCATTTACCAATCACCAATTCAC
Source organism: Straminergon stramineum (assembly GCA_963920665.1). Lineage (NCBI taxonomy): Eukaryota > Viridiplantae > Streptophyta > Bryopsida > Hypnales > Calliergonaceae > Straminergon > Straminergon stramineum. Next base: position 9,027,219 of record OY987266.1, read on the forward strand.
AAACCACTATTTCTATCAGCACGACCAAATTTACCTCAAGATGATCCATAGAATAGCACGGTGCTAAAGAAAAACAAAGATCTTAAAGGACGCAGTCAACGACAATCATAACATCAGAAAATGTTGTGAGAGACATCATAATAAAATGAGAAACATTCTGGAAAATACAAAATAAAAGCTTAACTTCATGAAAGTGCATTGGAATTTTGGTAATGTCACACAGATATGTAAGCAGAACTTGGTACTCACTGTAAGCTGCATGCAGTAAACCATCCTTCATGCCCACATTGAAGATGAGAATCAGTGAAATTACATGGGCGCTTCTGCGCACAAACCATGCTAACACTGCTAACACCACTAACTTCTTGTCTTCACGATCTGCATGAACAATAAAACAATTACTTAGAGAGGCTTGACAAAAATTCAGTCATCTCATTAAGAACCCATTAACAAGCGAAGCTGCCTATAAAAACCAAGAAATGTTTCTATGGAGCAGAAATACAGCAACAATCATCCCGAACAGAAGAACCGATCTAAACGGCTTGCGTCACAGCATGATAGTACTGACCTTCTTCAAGCGTCCCAATCGCATCTTCCCCATTATGGCCATCTGTTTCGCCCAAGTTATGTACGATGTTATTGCTGACAAAAATGTCTGTAGCGACAAGCAAACCCAGTGCATATTGAGCAAAGATGAAGAGTCCCGGAGTGGAATAGTGCCAAAGCCCGATTAAATGCCAGATTTCAGTACCCTGCACCCGAGAGAGAGGAAATTCACAGGTTATATAATCTAAACCATTAGGGAGCTCCAACCATTGCTTCGAAGTGTGTGTTCCCTGAACCTATATGCAGCATTAAACAAGGGTATCTTTACTAATTATGACTCTAAAGTTATACCGATCAAAGAGAGCAGTACAGTACATTCGACAAGACAAGCAATAGAAGTTTCAGAAAACAAATTCATCTAATAGACCTCGGTAAATATAACCTTCAACCTGAAGAAAAAAGCATCCAGTATCTTAGAACTTCCATACCAGGTCAAATTTGGTCTTCATGATAGAAAAAGCGGCGTTGAAGAAGTAGGTAGTCAGGGCATACAGAAGTATAAAGCCTAGAAGCAGTGGATTGAGCCTTTGCAAAGTGCTGACTGAGGGAAAGGCAAAGAAGATGTAGCCCACATACAGCAGCAAAGCAAATGCACAGAGACTCGCATACACGAAGCTCCAACAAATAAGCGCCACCATACAAATCTGTCGATCAAACACAATAGCACGCTTTCAAAACCCAATTCTACGTAGGAGCTATTGAAAATCAAACCCGACAATAACAATGCAATGGTTATAAAAAGTTTTCTATACCAAAATGTGAATATCTTTCTCATTTTAGAAATATATAGTGTGATATATCCAAAACCTCTAATAAAATCCAAGTGACCATGAACATCTCAAACGCAGTCAAAACAAACCTACGCAAGCCCTAACCGACCAAGTAAGAATCAGGGCAGAATCTTACAGGAAAGCCATAAGTGAAGAAATTTATAGTAGCATGCTGAAAAGCAACTACCCGCCTTTGCTCAAGAATCCACCTCCTTGAACTACTGCACCGTAACATTGAGAAAATTCACCGCCCCTGAACGTCATCAGAAAATTGACCTAGACCAGACAGAAAAGAAAGAATTCATATAGAAACAAGAAGACCTTGGTGATGTAAACTTACAGAGTCTCGCTGTGACCGAGTCCTTGAGCAGGAGGCAAGAGGCTCTCTGTGAGCAAGTCACTATCACGACCACTGTGATTGAAGGACCGCGCATTGCGACTGTAGCTTGTTGGTAAAGCGTATCTACTCTCTGCATCTTGTTGTCTACGATCCTCGTCCAGGTCATTCACTGCAACACACAGCTGCCGAAAAGCACGCCCAAACAGGGAGAATTAGAACTATAAATAACTTCCATAAGAATCACCTGAAAAGAAATAAACGGAAATCCTTCAGAGGAAAAGAATCCGGGAGTAATGTCAACAGCTAATAATCTCTATACCAGAATGAAGAAGGCAATGAGTGCCACGCTTTGGATAGCCTCCGGCAATCCAATATCTGGCAGCGAGATTTCAAAAAGGCCGACATATTCGGCGGTATCTTTGAGTTTCTGAGGGAATGTAACAGGAAGTTGATACAGGTACTGTAACATAATATGTGCTCCTGTACAGTACATTAAAAGCCTCCATCCCCTACAAACCACATCAACCAAACAAAATAAGCAGCGATAGATCACCACATCGCATCGCAAATCGCAAATTAATCACCACATGATGATGAGATGCAGGATACATCTTGAGAATTTTGAAATAAAACCCACAATAAAGTAGGAGGCAATACCGTGAAAGTCCAACAAAGTTGCTCGTCATAGACCAGTGAAGGAGCCCGGCACAACTATAAATAAAATAGGGAAGAGCAATCCAAGATGGACGAGCCACTCCCGCTACCAACTGAACAGTGGGTAGCACAAAGCTAATCAAGTTGGCTCTCCAGTGAAATAAATCCTCGTCTGCAGTTACTCATACCAAATAGTGACGAACGATTCAAATGCGAATTAACATCTGACTTCTGAGAGTACCTTTACTCAGAGAGGCAAAAAATAAGAACACAAAGTACATATCCCCAACCCCTGATTTGATACTTGACAGCACGTTAACTATTAAATCCTGCACTGTGTCCCAAATGGCACCCAAGATCTGTACAATAAATCAAACTCTGCGAGGATTAGTTAATCTTTGTAACAAATATAACCATCCATTCGACAGTGATGAAAACAACGCTCGGCCTGGATCGCTTAACCTCACGCTTCAAGAAACTTTAAAGAAAATATAATATATTTCACTAATAAGAAGCAAGTTCAGAGTTTACGGGACCCAACGATATTTCAATCATCTCAAATGAAGTAGGTCATATATGTACCATTGCGCGCATGAGAAGATCCCTGAGTTGCTGACTGCTGCTCTTGATACAAGGCGCAGGCAGCTGTTAGAGCCACGGCAAGCTGCGGAGCCATTCTGAAGAACACTTCCGAACTGCTTTCCCATGGGTTTAGGCTGATTGAGACACGCGCGCAGTACCGTCAGAATTCGTTGGCGAGTAGAATTTTGAACATGCACAGAAGGATCCATATAGCCATTGCAAACCATTAAAAACAGTTCCCACCTGGATAAACCCAAAACCTTCAACCATGTTGATGCCAAAGTGGTTTCATCCGCAGCGAACACCGTACATCCAACAGCCACCAATCCCTCGACCACGATCACAAAAGTGGCCAACAGCACCACAAACATCCATAGTCCTGACCTTGGTCGAGTTAAATCTGAGAGGTTCCACCAGATTCATCAATTAATCCTAGGGAGTATAGTGGCATAATCTACTAGTACCGCTGTTCCACTCCTATATACGGAGTAACGCACTTGCACTCATTGCCCTCACCTCGTAAAGGATCTAGATTTTAACCGTTACTTTAAATAATCTCGGAATAGTAATTGAACAAATATGTACTTACTGTTTCTTCTTGGAGGGACGAAGTTGCAAAGTGCGAATTTCTCATCTCGTAGTTTAAATAAAACGAAATGGTATCAAAAAAAGTAAAATCCGCTCGGAAACCTAAAACTCTGGACTAATTTTTCATGCGATACAGATGAGCATAATTACTGGAATACTCAACACCGAGACCCATTAAAATAGCACACTCATACCTCGCCGCTGCGTCTTGAATTGGACCACGAAAAACGTAATCAAGAAGCAAAAGGAGATCAAACTCCAACTTCCGAGGGCAGCTGCGCATCATCACAACAAAAAAATAAATCATTCATGAAACACGAAAACAAGCCTTCGAACTTCAAATCTTGGACTCAAAATACAAAGTCGACACAAGTGCAAAACAGGGAAATTCGATCCATACACGATGTGAATCCCCAGAAACACTAAACTGTAACAACTCAGAAAACGAAAACGAAAACGAAAACAATGGACGATATCTCCGTTCGCACATATACCCCCCTGGATTCTTCCTTCACGGATACAAAACAGCACAATTGCTAGAACACTAAACGCCAAGAGCTACACGAATGGCGCACTCAAACCTCAGCGCTGCGTCTCCAATTGTACCACGAAAAAACGTAATCAACCAAAAAAAAATCATTCGTAAATCACCAAAACCAAGCCTTCACACTTCAAATCTTGAACCCTAAATCCAAAATCGCGAAACAGGGGATTCGATCCACACTCAATACGTATACGCGTAAAAACACGCAATTGCCAGACCTAGATAAAAAGAAAAAGAAATACGAGCCAAAGCTGTCTCCTCTCGAGTACTAACCACATAGTAGCACCACCGGGGCAAACGCCCCGATTGCCGAAACTTGCATTACTTCAGGCGTCAGTCCGAGAATTGCCCCGTGTCTCTGAATCTCATCCTAAAACCCTTCGATCACAAACAGCGATTTCCTTTCAAAATTCTCCAAGGCCTTCAATTTCAAATCCTCTCAAATCATCGCAACCCTAAACCTCTGACGAATCCCCAAACCCAAGTCTGCGAGGCAAGCGTCGATGAAAGCGTTGAGTGCATTTTGAAAAATTTGCAAAGGATTGGCGTGGAAGGAATTGAGGGAATCGAGGGAAGAATTTGCGCCAGTAATCGAGGTTGCGGCCGGAGGAGGGCAATATTGTAGTAAAAGTGCGCGGTGGAATGAATCTCAATGCGGCAGAGTACTGGGAGATGCTGGGGCTGCCGCGAGCGCGGGCGGGGGCGGGGGGGACGGGGCTGGGACGGGTCGGTTTAGGGCTGAGGGGTTGGGGTTGGGCAATCGCGGGTGTGAGGACGGGCCTGGTAGGGGGTCTGACGTGGTGCCAGCTGGACGTTTCGTTTCGCTTTTGGAACCAGACAGGTGGAGAGTGTCCAGGGCGTCGGTGCCAGTTGTGCCCTGTCACTGATAAGGTCGACTTTGTTAAGCTTAGCCCTTCAACGTAACGTAACGTAACGTCGACACGGACGTTTTGTGTCCGATGGATGACAAGGGATTCTCCTGTGTAGGACAGAAGTGCAACTATTCATCCTCAGAATTAGGGGTGAAAAGGGTAGGTCTTCTACAGTAGTATGACTTCCAATGAATATTTTTGATTTTTTTAAAGTAGATGATGTCACATGGTTCCAAAAGGAAGGATTTCCACAAACACCAATCTGTCCTTTAAGGGTTAACTTAAGCTATGGGAATTGAGTTGTAGACTCATAGTGATTGGAGGACTCCAATGCGTTTTACACTTGGGCCAACCAAAGGAATTAAGAAATCTACTAGTGTTGCCTATGCCGTTGCCACAACCAAAATCAAAGCAAAAGTTATTTTTCTATTTTTCTATTCATAAAAACTTCAAAATTCAATATCTTTTCACAAATGATTTGGAACGCCATGAAACTAAGTCTGTGCACCCTTCCTCTCAAAGGGCTTTTTGATGGTACCAAGAACGTGACTATGGGACACACAATTCCAAAGATCTCACTATAATAAACAAAAAAATAAACTAACTAACTAATTTAACGTATGGATAGTGGTCTTCAATAGCTTTTTTAAAGTTGCTTCACAAGTTATTAGAGCAACCACACTACATGATAGAATAACAACACAGAATACAGATGGTTGCATTATTCCCTCACTTACGGAATAAAGTAGCCCAGATTCATCCAACTTTGGACTTTGAAAGTCAACCTACCGTAGCAACTCAAAGCTTCAGTACACCCTTGTCTTGAACTTGTTTTGGTCAGGAGCTTTAGATGCAAGGTTGCAAAGAAACAAGAGAACAATAGAAGGAACACTCCAAAATTTGCAAACATTATATTTAATATTTGCAAACATTCATAGACATGGGGTAGGCTTACCAACTTTGAGTAGGCAAAGGGCAACTTCCTATCCTACCCAAGCTATTTTGTCTTTCCCATGATCCATTGAGTAATGCGGTTCTTCATAGAATGAAGTGGAGGTGTGGCTAAGTTGTTAGCCATTCATTGGTCACATACCATCTAAGGTTTCACACAATTAAGCAATTGCATCTCTTCACATATTTCTTCATGCGAGCTTGCATGTGAGTGAGTAGCATAGCCATTGGCATGATTTGTTTGGCGAGGAACCTCTCTACAAGTTTCTTCAAATGTAGGTGGTTGCATTGTTGTATGGCATGACAAAACAAGTAATTAGTGTAGTTGAGAGAGTTATAATAATAAATATGAGAATGAAGAAATATGTTTACCTTTTGACTTTTTTCTTTCATATAATGATGTTGCACTATATGTTGGCTAAGAGATAGAGTGGGGACCAATAGCCTTCCTTCCATTCCTTCTTTGTGTCTCTCTATATCACTATAACAAAACCTAAAAAAACAAAACCGCACTTGATTTGGAATGTGGCTTTTTTTTTACCATGTTTTGTTATAGTGTATGTAAAGTGGCATTTATATTGGATTCAAGCTAGATCAAAGGAGTTGGAGACAACTTTGCATCTACTTGGAATAAATATAAAGGAAAAATTCCATGGTTCAAAATCTCAAATTTTAATAAATGATTTCTATGTCTAGAAGTGAAAGACTTGAACTCAAGTCTAAGATACTTATGAAAAAATATTAATCTATTGAATTTTCATTGGGGATGTTGAGAGTATGGATTATTGTGTGCTACTAACCTACCACATCATATATCTCTTTATGACTAGGTCCTATAACTTGGTTCACTAGAAGAAAAATATGTCCGCCACAACCAGTTAAAATGCAACTAAGTATCCTATACAACTATCTTGCCACTAAAGCCCTCTCTATTTGCATTAAATCTTGCTTCATTGTTTTGCATCATTAGTTTATTATTGTAGTTGCAAATAGTTGTAGAATGAAGTGTTAAACATTGTTGTAGTTGCAAAGCAATCATAAAATGAAGTATAGGATTACAAGAGTTGTAACAAAGTTCAAATTTAGAATGAATGTAAGTTGTTCTCCATCCAATATTCATCATAGTTGTTGATTTGGATAAGTCTACACTCTCTGGAATCCATCGTGTCAATTTGAAGTCGCAAAAAACAACTAGGAAACAACGGCAACTATAAAAAAAATAACAATAGTCTCATATAAGTCATTTTCTAGTTGTTTTATAGTCATTTCTTAGTTGTTTTACACTAGTTTACTAGTTGTTTTATAATCATGTTTTAGTCATTCTATAGTTGTTTCCTAGCCATTCCTAAAGTCATTTTGCAATTGTCTCATATCAATTGTTAAGAGTACCATTAGGTTGGGCATATAAGACTTGTAAGTTGTTATATTCTTATGTAATGAACTTTGTTAATAGAATTCTGAAAAATCTACAATTTCTAGATTTTACATTTTGTAGATTTCAAAATCTACAAATTCTATAAGTCCGAAACTAGTCATACATGAGTCACAAACAAGTTACAATAAAGTCACAGATGAGTTGCAAACAAGTCACTAATAAAGTGCATATAAGCAAATACAATGTAAGCAAACACATCAAACGAGTTCATCAACAAAGTTCCAAGTAAGATGCCAAATGATAAACGCCCCCTTTTCACTATGCAACTACAATTTGAGATGTGACTTGTTCATAACAACTGTAGGTCTCCAAATTATCACCAATTCCAAATGTCTAAATAATGCAACCCAAAAACCAATTGCTCTTTGTAGTCACAAAAACCCTCATTTTCTTCTAGTGCAATTATAAGTCAGAAACTTGAAAAATAAATTTTGTAGTAAAAACAAACCATTGCCTAAGACATTTTGACTAAAGGCCTCATTATTTATGTTAGATACTTTTTGTCCCCTACACATGAAGCCTCAAATTCATATCTCATACTTCTTGATTATTATCTATCTTTTAGTAAGGTTAAAAATGAAGGGTTGTAAATAAACACAGATGAACTACCAACCAAGAATTAGATTTGATCTTATCAAATTTGATATTAAGTATAATTATTTTTAAATGCCTAAAAATATTTGCAAACTTGAAGAATATTAGCGGGTCTCACATGGAATTAATGACATAGGTGCATGCTTTTTGGCAAACCATTTCAAAGTACTAGATATTGCTAGTGCCTAACTATGACTCCCTTATAGACCTACTATTTATGAATATAGCTTAAATATACAAGGTGGTGTGAGGTGAGAGAAACTCTTCCTCATAGCTTTCAAGAAAGAGATTCTTTTTTCTTATAAAAATAGCAAAATTTTACTAATCTCCTAGAATGATGCAATTTTGGGGGGAAGTAGAAGGGATTACTAGTGCCTTCATTTGTACTACCGATTTTGGATTTTCTGCAAACTAAAGTTAGGCTGTAACTTCCCCTTCTAACACCTGCTATTGAGAAAATCACTTATCAATATCAAGAAGTTCCTCTATTTCAAATTGTCAATAGGAATCGTACAATTATCATCAAGCACTACCTTTATGTCACATTCATTCATTTGAAAATATTGTTACAATACAATATATATTGGCATTCATTAATACCATGTGGTTCAAGCATGTTATTGATATTTGAGTTTGGAGTGTTAAAATTGCACTATAGCTATACATGACAAAAATATGTATTGACTTTAGTGTTTTAGTGATGGGTGACTAACTTCGTGCAACATTAGTGCTTATTCAAGACATATAAAGTTCATGCAATAATCACAAAACATCATATCCTTGTATAGTTATTGCACTGACACTACATTTTTTGTCTTTTAAAATTTAAGTACTAAGTCAATTGAAAAGCAAAAATTGTGTTGAAAGTAGAAATTCAAACCTTATTTAGGCATAGTATAGAATAGTTTTATTTTTCATTTTTAATTCAAAAAAGTTGTAAAATCAAGCTGTCTTACATCTCCAAAAACCTATTAGAGATTTCGAGCCTCCAATTAAAAGTTATGGACAAAATTTGGAAGTGAGTTGGAAGGGACATTTTTGTGGACATTTTTAAACATTATCTCTAAATTTTGTCCATAACTTTTGATTGAAGACTCTAAATCTCAAAAGGATTTTTGGAGATGCAAGCAAGCTTGATTTATGAATTTTTCTTCATTCAAAGTTTAAGAAAACAAATTGTTCTCCTATGTCTAAATGAGGTCTAAATTTTTACTTTCAACACAATTCCTATGTTTTGGCAATGAGCGATCAAGCTCTCAACTTCAAGTTACCCCATATCCTTTGAGTGTTCATTGAATGGATTTTAGTATAAAGAGAGCCTCTCCACTCTACAATCACATCTAGTGTTGATGAAGTGATGTTGTTGTTGTGCCATGAAGATCTTGATGGCTAATTGAAGTATTCAATTCTAGCTAAAATTAGATGGACTATAATAATGATGCATTCAATTCAATTGTGCAATTATTAAGATGTAAATTAGAATTTATACTAATCAAGTGTTGACAAACAAAATGCAAGGAATTTCGTTAAGAGAACAAATTACTCTTCATTATAATTGTAATTAACAATTGAACATTGACAATACTTTTAGGAACACTAATACCATTTAATACGAATTATTGCAATACATTATTGTCATGTATTTTCCATTTACTTCTACATACAAAAAATGCACGGCAAAGATATTAATGAATTCATGCAAAATTTGTATCTTTTTCGTTCATTTGAAATAAATTTAGAAGCCATGTCATTAATACCAATTACAAAGTAGTGCCAAATCGTTGTAGTAATCATGTGCATTGTAATGATGTGATAATTAAAATTCTAAATTAACTTCCCACCCATGAAACAATAGTAACCATATGATAATTGTTGACAATTTGCAGGTTCTAAACTTTGTGATGAATCCATCAATCGAAAAGGTATTCAGTTCTCTATAGATGCACAAGCCATGGTTGCAAAAGAGACCTTTTCAACTCTCATATTTTTTCTTTTTTAAATTCCAAATTCTTCTTGTCTTTATTTTTGATAAATAATTAGATTTCAAAGGTTCCGATTAATTCTCTAAAAAAACTTTTCAACTCCCATAATCAAGAAGACACTAGATTCTAGGTGAGCTTCAATTTTAGTTGTATGTTTGAAATTCCATTATTTTTGTTGTCACTTCATGCCACCATTTTCTTAATCATGACTTCACATGGCCTCCATAGTTACAAAGCGGAACTTATATTTGTCAATATAATAATTCCATTGGTTGGCTCAAAAATCTTTCAACTCTTAGATTATCTATTTTATTAATTTAAAAAAAATTCATAAATTAATTGAATTCAAAGATTCCCATTGGTACTCTAAATTCCCTTAGTTGAAAAGATACAATGGGCTTCAATTTTAGTCAATGATTTTTGTTTTGGTGTCATTCTACCATTTTTGTCATGGCTTCATTTCACTATTATAACCATGGTGCCTAAAAAGGTCCCTCCATGGATGCAAAGTGGACCCTACATCCGTCATCAAAAAAATTGCAAAGGTTACTCCAAAAATTAGCTAAACCATTTCCAACCTAAAGGATATCATTGGAATTAAAAAAAGAAACTCCAATTCCACAAAAACAATTTAGAAGACAAGATGTTGAATAAATGCTTCAATTTTGACACGATAACTATTATGAACCTTGTTCTCCCCTTGCCTTATGTGTCTTATAATTAAGCTTTCCAAGGATTCAAAACTTCAACTTTGTTGTGTCATTAACCCCTAAAGGTTTCAATACATGCTTTTAGACCTAAAACTACTTCAAAGTACTTAAACCCAAAGCAAGGCTAGAATCTTCATTTATATTCATTCATTAACAAATCCAATTGTAGGATCCTTTAACTAACTTGTTAGAGTGTATTGTCCTAAAACTTCAGAATAAGAAACCTTAACAATTTAAAGATCGAGTTGCTTAATTTCAAAAAGAAGTATTTTCAACTCTTTCCATTGGTTAGATTTCATCTTTCAAACTTTTTACCCAAAAATGTGTAGATCCTGAAAATTGTTACTCTTCATAATTAATATGTTGAAGAAATACTTCGGGAATACATATAAAAAATTTCAAACACAAAATATTTCATGTTCATCCCGAAAAAAATAGAGTATGATTTAAAATACTAAATTGAGTTAAGAATTTAGTTATGAAATTGAAAAATGCCAATCCTAGTGGTTATAATATTGTAATAAACAATGTAAACCTAATGTTGTTTTTTTTCCAAAATATTAAAATTTGAATTAAAAGGACTTCAAAGTTTATCTTAGAGTAGAGATTCCATAACTACTTGCAAACACTATTTTCAAATTTTTATTTTCTTAAAAAGTGATTTCTTAAGAAATTTTCTAAATTTCTAGGACTACTCCTGAGGAATGAAAATTATATATCATACACTAACTTTTTAATTGTGTAGTCAAAAGCTATGAAAATTATTGCTCCTCAGAGCTACTCTTTGAGTACATGTTGTGTGAAAATTTTAAAGAAAAAAATAAGAATTCCATTCATAGTGACCTACCCCAAATCTCTATGTTGCCAATAAACATTGTTTGGACCTTTAAGGATTACAAAAAGTAGGATAACCAAGGTTTCAAAAACTAAACTACATTTTTACTAGCCTTCGAGCCAACTAGTGACAACCTGCTTCATTGTCTGCAAGGTAGTATCATCAAAAATTGTGAATGACTTTATTTGACAACCATGTAATGTCTTGGTGAACTCTCATTTTTAAAAGCCTAAAAGACAATTGCAATTAAAACTCAAAGAAGATCAAGAACAACATTAAAACATATATTTGAAAGTTATGAGAGGCTAGAGTTGAATTGATAGATTTTTAAAAAGCATGTCGTAATTTCAATGTTGTTATGTTGAATATTGTGAAATAAGCATCTACTCAATGTTTCTTAGATTTTTAGCAATCATATCTTAGTTTGTGTAAAATGTATATGCTTGTAACCAAGCCTAAAGTAGGATTGCTCAAAAACCAAGCATTTTTATATTCCAAACTAAATTGCTAAAATTATTTTTTTTTAATAAGAAAAATATTTGTCTAATGTTAAAAACTCATTATTTGAAGAAAGCTTGATATTTCCATTTTAAAATCTTTTGCATTTGTTACAAATCATGTGAAGCTTTGATTTTGATGAATCATAGATCTTTTCAAATTTTAAAAAATAGAAGTGTATTTTTGTCAAATATTTGAAATGAAATATTCAAAATTGATATTGATGTAAAAATATTTCTCCAAAATGATTGCATTGCTTCATTCAAAGCAAACTTCAAAAATATTCTACTTTATAAGGTAGGAGGTCCATAAACTGTCCCTTTTAAGTCTATCTACCTTGTCAATGACAATCATAGATGTTACAAGGAATATATCACTCCTTCCTAGATAAGGGCCACATTTAGAACCCTACTGATTTATGGGCCTCCTACCCTAATGAATTCATGTTTTGTCCTAACCAGGGCTTTTTTTTTGGCACTATAGTGCCAGTTTGCACTCATTTTGAACACCTAGTGAAATGATAGTAATAAAAAAGGTGGAAAAGATTGGTTGTTCACCATTGTGGTAGTTGAGGGGAACTTGAGGGAGCTACTTCGGTGACGATCCCATCACATTCCAAGGTTTTGTTCATCAGTTGGGTTCTTCATTATCTCCACTCTGTTCGTCGTCCTCGCCACTCTGCACCATTGCTGCACTCCGCCTACACTCAACGCTCTACTATCTTCACCATCATTTTTTGCCCTACGCACTTACTCCCACTCCTCGATCACCATTACTTTGTAGGACTCCAAGAATTATTTCGCCATCATTGTGTTTAGGGTTTCGAGATGTTTCACCAGTTCATGTCGTAGCTGTGCTAGTCTATTTGCCAAGGATGCAAGTGTACGTTGTGTACTACAGAGGGGAGTGCTCTTCAATCCGCATCTTTTTTTTAATGCTTGTCATTAATTGTGTTGATTATATGCTGTTGTTTGTTCCTATGGCGGCGGTGCGTCCTCATGTAGTGTTTTTCGGTAGCAAGAAGTTTAAATTGGTAGGAATCCTACAATGTTTGCATGACTATGTGCTGCACTTTTCTCTGCGTGTTCATCGAGGTCCTTAGGTTTCCAGGAGTTCTGTATTTCTCATTCTGTTGTGTTGGTAGTGCACCTACTATCCGTTTGGTTTCGTAGGAATTGGGTGTCATGGAGTGTGGTCATGAAGATGTAGAGCATGATGTTGTTGCAAAAGCAGTGCGTGTTGCATCCATTGCGAAGTCAGCGAGGAAGAAAGCGGAGAAGGCAACAAAAGAGGCCTTGGGCTTGGTGCGGAAGGAGATGAAGCCCAAAGGAAAAGTGATTGAAATGTGGAAGGCTGAGGCAAGGAAGAGGACGATGAGGTTGTATTTTCAATCGACCAAGGGCGTTGGAGGTAGCCAACCTTTGTCATTGGTGTTTGACGGATCAATGTCGAAGGTGCCAGGAGTTGAGCCGAATTTCGACCAAGAGTATCCAAGCAATAAAGGCCAATAACAATTAATGAGCAACAAGAACAATATGTCGGTGTTTGCTGATACAACTTTGATGCTAGGTTCTTCCTCCAGTTCAAGAGACACAATCATGCTTAGTGTGAAGTCTCCTTTAATCACTATTTTGGAAGAATCGGATGACTTAGACAATGCAAAGTTGCTCAAGATCTTGGATGACTTCGAGGGGTCTGACTCCAACTCAAACGTTGAATCATAGTTGTTGAAGATAGGTGGCTCATCACAGAACAAATGATCCAAAGCTCAAAAGCGCTACAACCGTCATCGAAAGTTCCAAACTTTGTGGGCAATGAAGCTACCATGGGCGGAGGGGATTATGGCTAGTGACGGTATTTTGCACATGGTGAGATGCAAAGTCTGTACCACTTTTGAACGAAAACTGTGCATTATGGCGCCGAAGTCTGACACCCTCTTCAATCATGACGACAAGCGCACTACAAAAAAGATATGCCATAGTTCAAGGTGAAAGCATGGGAACAATACGTGGCCACAAACTACAAACATCGTAAAAATTTGCAATTGTATGAGGCAAAGCCTCCTACAACTATTCTAGAGCAAATCAATCACTACACTACTTTGGAAGCCAGGAAGAAAAGGGTCCAATTCGCCACTCTATTTCAGCTCTTGTTTGATGGTCGTCCTATGGTTGAATTTGAATCTCGTGCAGCTCTTTATAAACTCCTCAATGTGCCTGATCTTCCCTCTACACATTGGTGTGACAACTCTTGTTGGATTATGGCTAGTTATATGTATAAGCAAGTCTTGCAGGAGACTCGAAGGTTGATAGAGTCAACTCGTTATTTGGCAATCACTATCAACGAGATGACTGCGGTGGACAACAACAACTTTTTGTCTATCTATTGTTACATTATTCAGGATTGGGTCAGGGTCCCATTGTTGGTGCCTTTGCGGAGAGTGGAGTATTCAGCGAATGGTGAAAACCTCACAGAACTCATTATGGCATCAATCATTAGCAGTGGTGGATTAGATGCTCTGGATGTAGCCAAAAAAATGTTGAGCTTCGGTGCTGACGGTGTATCCACTTTGCAAGGAACACGATTTGGAGTCACCCAATAGATAAAAGAAAAACATGCTCCGTTTGTTAATGGGGTCCATTGCGTGGCTCATTGTTGCAATCTCGCTTTTAAAGCTCTATCCAACCTTGGAATCTTTGGTGACATTGAGAAACTCTTGAGTGTGACCTATGCTTACTTTTGAAAGAGTCCTAAGCGATACTATGAATTTAAGCAACTAGCAAATTTGTCTAAGACTAAAGGTCTCAAAATGCTTAGGAACGTTCAAATTCGTTGGGTCTCCTTGATTGAGCCACTTCGTCGCCTGTTGTTCTCTTAGGTACATCCTATATTTCAAACTCATTTCAAGCGAACATTTCCTCAATGCATGTTGAATGATCAATATATTGTATTTTTTTTCTTCATAGAATGCAAGTTGATTTTTCCCTTGAAACCGATCTAACTGTTTAGTCTTGGTATGTAGGCTTGTTTGTTGTTGTTGCTTGATCCTTTCACAATGTTGGGGATGTGTGAACTTCTGCCTTTGTTTGAGTCAATTGATACATTGGTTAACTTTGCACAAAAAAGGGACGTATACATTTTTGATTTCATTGCTGCAGTAAAGGTCTACTAGGGAGACTTATATCATATGTATGAAGACAAAGCCATGTCTTACAACTCTGATGAATTTTGGAGCTTCAACAATCTCCTAGATTGCAGTCATGAACATATACACATCAAATGGATAACAAATCTCAATAGTGACAATTTTGCTATTTTGACTTTTGTGTGCCACAGTGAGCATATTCACGCTAAGCACAAAGGCAGATTTGTGGACCGCAATGTGTAGGCAACATTGCTAGTGAAAGTGAAAGAGGAATACACTAGTAAGTTTCCTTGTAGATGCATGTCATGAATTCACATTCTTCGTAAGTGGTTTAGGTGTACTTTGTGTTCCCATTTTTTCTCTTAGTTGTTGCTGCGACGTAGCCCATGCAAGCTTCTTTGTTTTCAAGTACTCACTGTAGCTCTGCTATGTGATTCCAGGTGCCACAAAAATGTTGGTACATGGGCTAGATGCCCCCTTTCCCGCACACTACGTTATGAATGCCTTTGGTATTCTTTACCCACAGTTCTGGTGTCAGTCTAATGCCGAAGAGATGTTCGACAAACACCTCTGCACTCTCATGGATGCCTATGGTCATGAGAAGATCTTGGAGGAGGGAGAGAAAAAAATGTTGATAACTCCTCTTCTCGATCATGATGCACTGATATCTCAACGTGCATTATTTAAGACCCGTATGAAATCCAATTCACGAGCAGCAATGTTGTTGCCCTATGATGTGAATCCACTAACGAAAGTGTGGCGAGTTCTAGAAGATAACAATAACTTGACCCAAAATTTTGGAGAATTCCTCAAGCTAGTCGAAATGGTTGTGGTGCATGTTCTTGGATCAGTAGAAGATGAATGTCTTTTCTCCAACATTGGCTTCTTGAAGTCCAAGCTCCGCAACAACCTAGAAGAACACATTCAAGTGGTAGTGGGAATGTTTTCTCAAAAAATTTACAGTTTGGAGAGGTTTCCTTACCAAAAAGTTTTTGATGAATGGTTCATGTCAAGTGGACGAGGCCGTTACTTGGCAAGCACTTAGATAGCGTTGGAGGCAAGTGATAGCGATAGAGGATTAGTAGGAGGTGAAGTAAATGGCAATTGCAGCAAGTCACTATCAATAGACTTGAAGATAGCTAATTGAAGTAGCGGTGTAGTGTGGTGAGACGAATCTGACTTAGCAATTTTACTGCAATGTTTGCCTTTTGATTGTTCTTTACAGCACATGGATTCAATCGTTAAGGTGCAAGGTACTTATACTTACTATTTTCCGTATCTCAGCATGACTTTTCTTTGCATTGATTTTGTTGTTTAGAAATGGTAGTTGTTTGAGGAACTTGTTAGTGATGGTTAGATATTTGTCTGGCAAAGTCTTCCTCAATTAATATAATTGTCTCAATGTTGATGCATAAGTGGATGATGCTTTCCGCAAACTTTGCAGCTTTTGCTTTTCTCTACTTAGTTTATATTGGAGGTGTGTATCGTTGCTAAGCTCTTGGACCACATCTCCCTTGTTTTTTGTCATTGCAAATGTCGTAGCCAACTGGTATTTGTGAGATTCTGGCCATAAACTTAGTAATGCATTTTTCATTCTTGTTGCTATTTTGTAATCGCTTTAGAATCTTTCTCATTTCAGCTTTAGAGGGGGTTGGGGTGAATGCAGGTTCTAAAATAGAATATTTTGGAGTCATGTCAATTGAATTCTTTGAGACTTTGGCATGGTCCTGCACTCGAAATGTGTATGTTGATCCTTGTTTTTGTGTTGTACATTCTTTAGGATCATATTGATTTTAGCATCAGAGGGGGGTTGGGTGGGGTGCAGGTCAATATCTACAGTGGAGACTCTGAAATTCATGTGTCTATTGCTTTAGTCTAGTAGGTTTGAATTCCTTTGTTTGTAGCTTTACTTTAGTAGCTTTGAAGTTTCTAAAACAATAACAACTTTTTTGTATGGATGTCGCCAAATCATAGTCATTAGTCTCCACAAGGTTGCCTAATTCACCCTACTAGTTTGTCAAATATTGCCAACTGAGCCATTAGTATTTGTATAAAATCGCTAGGAGCAGCTATATTTATAAACTATTTTCGCCTAAATAAAAATGAGGCCAAAAAAAATTCGCCAATTTCTACTCTAGGTGATTTTAAAGATTGCCACTGCGAAACTGTGGATGATTTCCAAATGTCGCCTATCCACCACTCCAAATTCACTGAATATTGCCTTTTCATCCATTTGGAAAAAACAAAAACAAAAGCCCTTGTCCTAACCCCCCAATTGTGTAGGGTTTTTAAGCGTTTACAATTTTGTTGACTTCTTTCCTTTAGACATCGACTAAGTTATGACATTGACTCTAACATTCTGAACCTGAGTTTCCAAATCCTATCTACAACCGCATTCACACAGCACAACGCGGTTGGGGTTTGGTTGGAGTGGTCAGAGCTTTTTCGGTCACACCGTTCTCGTTATCACCGTGGTTGTCTTCACTTGGGAGAATTTTCGATTTCTCGTCCTGCCCGCTGCCCGTCGTCCTCCACACTGCGTTGTTTACGTCGCAGCTCGGCTTGCAGTCGGCGATGGAGCTCTGAGGTTTCCCAGTCGAGGGTCTTCGTTTTCTCGTCGTTAGATGCGGCGTAGTGCCGGAGAGTTCATCGGCTAGGAATATGCGATTCAAGCGGCGTCCCTCTCTTTGAAATTCTCAGGTTCGTTCCTTTCTTTGGAATTCGAGCTTTCGTTCTGTAATCGTTGGGGTTCCATTCGTGGAACTCTGAATTTTTAAACAAGTCACTTGAACCGAAACCCTTTTTTGGTGCCATCCCGGGGATGTAGTGGAAGAGTGGTTTTTTTCACGGGGGGAGTCGAATTTGTATTTTA
Organism: Straminergon stramineum; assembly: GCA_963920665.1. Lineage (NCBI taxonomy): Eukaryota > Viridiplantae > Streptophyta > Bryopsida > Hypnales > Calliergonaceae > Straminergon > Straminergon stramineum. Next base: position 9,045,197 of record OY987266.1, read on the forward strand.
GGGTTTTAAGGATTTTGGTCTTTCAGTTTGAGCGTTTGAAGTTTGAAGTGTCCCAGTGTTTCATGGTCTGTGTTTCAGTTTATGCCTAGAGGCCCTTCGTTATTGAGTTCCTTATTTTTCTCTGTTTCAAGTGGTGTTTCTGAGAATGAGGTGGAAGCTGGAGAACTCTTAGGGTTTTCAGGGGTTCGGTCTTTCGGTTTTGGGACTTTTAGGATATTGACAAGTGTAATGACTTCTTGACAATATTATTAATACTCCTATGCTTAATGATAGGTAGGGCGCCCAATCCGCCCATATTAAGTAGTTAGAAGAGTGTATGCTAAAAACGGAGTTTGGGACCGGCATGAAGGGATCCTCTCTTGTTGCTCCTGCAGGGATCCTACCAAGGAATGAAACCAATTTCCTTTCAATGCTACTTTGGGTGGAGCACAGGCAATGTAAATTGTTCACTTTGCTAGGCTTTTCACCGTTGTTCGAGGAACTTGGATTCGGGTGATGGTCGTTGCATGCGCTTTCGGAATCGGTGCCCTGGTATCCATGGCGTCAAGGGAACCACAGGGGCGACGAGGGAGGGTTTAGGTATTTTAGGATTTAGTTACGAGGATTTTGGAAGGAGTAATAGGGAAGAGCAGAGCCATGGCGTGCGTTTACATTCCCGTGCAGAACACGTCGGAGGAGGTGAGGGTGGCGTTAGAGCAGCTGCCAGCAGACGCGACAGACATATTGGACATCCTGAAAGCAGAGCAAGCACCTCTGAATCTCTGGCTCACTTTCGCGCGGGAGTATTTCAAGCAGGGGAAAGTGGCCGAGTTTTTGCAGATCTTGGAGGAAGGATCCAGCCCCGAGATTGATGAGTATTACAGCGATGTCAAGTACGACCGTATTGCAATTTTAAACGCTCTAGGGGCGTATTACACGAATTTGGGGAGAGTAGAGTCGAAGCAAAGGGAGAAGGATGAGCATTTTATTCGGGCTACTCAATACTACAACAAGGCATCGAGGATTGATCAGGACGAGGCTTCGACATGGGTGGGCAAGGGGCAGTTGCTCGTGGCGAAGGGGGAGCTTGAGCAGGCCCAAGAGGTTTTTAAGATCGTTCTTGATGGACAGAGGGACAACGTGGCTGCCCTCTTAGGTCAAGCATGTGTTCAATTCAATAGTGGTCGGTTTCAGGACGCCCTGAAGTTGTATAAGAAAGCATTGCAGATTCATCCGCAGTGTCCGGCTTCAGTTCGGCTGGGACTGGGGCTATGTCGTGTGCGCCTTGGAGAGTTTAAGAAAGCGCAGCAGGCGTTTGATCGTGTGCTGCAGCTCGATGGGAACAACGTCGAAGCTTTGGTTGCTTCTGGGGTTTTGGACCTAAACTCAGGCGAGGAGCAGCGGGTTCATACCGGTTTGGAGAAGATGCAAGCAGCTTACGAGATTTACCCGTTTTGCTCTATGTCTTTGAATCATTTAGCTAGCCACTATTTTTTCACAGACCAGCATTTCATGGTCGAACAGCTCACGGAAGCAGCTTTGGCTGCTACGGATCACACCCTTATGAAAGCGCAATCTTATTACAACCTCGCACGGTCTTGTCACACGAAGGAGGATTATGAGATGGCTGCTCGGTATTACAGAGCATCTACTGCAGAGTTGAAGAACCCTAGAGACTTCATTTTACCCTACTACGGATTAGGGCAGGTTCATTTGAAGCTTGGAGACTGGAAAGCGGCGTTGGCAAGCTTTGAGAAGGTGTTGGAGCTATATCCAGATAACTGTGAGACATTGAAAGCGATAGGTCACATTCTCGGGCAGCAAGGGAGGAAGGAGAAGGCTCTGGAACACTTTAAGAAAGCAACGAGGATGAATCCGAGGGACGTTGATGCTTGGCTGGAGATGGGCGAGCTTCTTGTCTCGTCTGATTTTGCCGCGGCTTTGGAGTCGTTTCAAACGGCTCATAATTTGCTGAAGAAAAGCCAAGAAGTGATTCCGTTAGCTCTTTTGAACAACATCGGTGTTCTTCACTTCGAAAAGGGAGAACTGGAGGCTGCGAGGAAAGCATATAAGCAGGCCCTTGGGGAAGGTATTTGGACGGAATACAGTGAAGGTCATCGTAGCGTGGATGTTGTATCTCCTATCGAAGACAACGAACTTTTCCGCAAGCTTGAGGCGGAAGGCGTTTCATTGGATGTCCCTGCTGAGAAAGTGACCGTTTTGTTCAACCTGGCGCGTCTACATGAGCAGCTACACGAGACTGGCAAGGCTTCTGTCCTGTTCCGGCTCATTCTTTACAAGCATCCTCAGTATGAGGATGCATACCTTCGGCTTGGAGCTTTGTCTCTAGCTCGAAGTAATATCAATACAAGTTTAGAGTTAGTAAACAAGGCTCTGAATGCCAATGACAGAAACGTGGAAGCGTTGTCCGTGCGGGGAAATTTGGAATTGAAAACGGATGATTGGCTGAAAGCGAAGGATACTTTCAAAAGCATTCTTGAGATTAAGGATGGCAATGATAATTATGCCATGTTGGCGCTTGGGAATTGGAATTACTACGCGGCCACACGAGGTGAGAAGAAGGTGCCCAAATTGGAGGCTACGCATTTAGAAAAATCCCGCGATTTGTATCAGAAGGTCTTGGGACTGCAACCCAACAACATGTATGCAGCCAATGGAATTGGAGTTGTCTTGGCAGAGAAAGGAATGTTTGATGTATCCAAGGACATATTCACCCAAGTGCAGGAGGCAGCTACAGGTAACCTTGCTGTGGACATGCCTGATGTTTGGATCAACTTGGGACACATTTACCTTGCGCAGGGCCAGTTTGGTCTAGCGGTGAAAATGTACCTCAACTGTCTGAAGAGGTTCTACCACAACACTGATCATCAGATTCTTCTGTATCTAGCGCGTACTCACTATGAAGCAGAGCAGTGGCAAGAGTGCAAGCGCGTGCTGCTGCGAGCCATCCACCTGGCTCCATCAAACTACATGTTACGATTTGATGTTGCCATCGCCATGCAGAAGTTCTCCACAGCAACTCTCCAGAAGGCCAAGCGCACTGCTGATGAGGTGCGTCAGGCAGTGTTTGAGTTGAAGAACGCATTGCGGCTATTCGACCAATTGGCAGGAGTCGAAGATCAGAAAGTGCATGGATTTGATGAGAAGAAGCTGGACATGCATGGCGAATACTGCAAACACCTTCTGGATGCTGCGAAAGTGCACCTCGAAGCGGCAGAGCGCGAGGAACAGCAGCAGCGACAGAAGCAAGAGGTGGCTCGTCAGGTTGCTGTGGCTGAGGAGGCACGCCGTAAAGCTGAGGACGAACGCCGGCTCCAGTTGGAGAGGAGACAAAGGGACGCAGAACAGCGCATTGCACTGCAATTGGAGGACAAACTGCAGATTGCCAAGGCCAACTGGGCCCAGAAACGCGGCGGTGATAAGGGGGGTGCTGACGAGGGAGAGGATGGAGGTACAGGAAAGAAGGAGAAGAGGAAGAGGAAGAAAAAGGAAAAGAAAGCTGCTGCCCAATATTCAGATGGGGAGGAGGGTGGTCGTGATAGTCCGCGGCCAGTTTCTGATGACGATGCTGAGGAAGTTCCTGTCAAGTCCCAAGCCAAAAAGAAGAGGCGCAAGCGGGCTGTATCCGACTCTGAAGAGGAGGGTGAGATGACACCAGCCGAGAGTCCTGTACATTATACCGAGCAGCATTCCGAGCCTGAAGACGACTAAGAAAGCAATTTTACTTGAGACAGGTCTTTTATCAAGCCGACGACTGGACTGATAGATGCGTGCTGTTTGAATGGAACTGAGTTCCATTTGTGTACATAGAGCAGGAACTTTGATCTTCCGTCAGCTGGATCTATCCCCAAGGAGAGGGAAACATAGTAGAGAGGGAAAGTCTTTGGTCCAGATCAAGAATTCCAGCGGGTTCAACATTTGTTTCGATGAAACCGGCAGCAGAGAGACTAGGCTTGTAATTTCAGTGATATGTATGACATTCTGGCTCTTTGTGCGTTCAGGACTAACTTCTGATGGAGGTTTTTTCTTTTTAGCAAAGTTTGAGACTCTTAATTGTGACAGCAATGAGTGCTTACTATGATTATGCACAGTAATTGTTTATGTCTCGCATCGACTATGACAGGTTACGCTGCTGTGACAGAAACTGACATTCGGAACCAAAATATGTACATTGGTAGCGCTCCATGGTTCAAGAATCTCAAAGAAATCAATGGAACCTGTTCCCTTTCAAGGTAAGTGCATCTAATTACTAGAACCCTCTGATCTGGAGCCTGGGGTTGATTTTGGGAACACCTTGAAAATCCATAGTTTATTCATAGTTTATTCGTATGGTATCCCAAAAGTACAAGTTAAGGTAATCTGGGATCTTCTTTTCAGTTGCCAGCAATATGCAACAAAAATTAAAGACAACTTACTAATAGAAACCGTGCACCTTCACACCTCGTGCTAGGGAGCAACTCGATATGTCGGCAATTAGTCATAGCAGCTTGCGATTTCATACCTTCAGTGGTATGGAGTAGTAGATTTAACGGGAATGTTAAGATGGAAGGTTGTAGTTCTGAAGTATGAAGTAACGGTGGTAGTATTGCCATTGATACATATTTTTGGCAACTTGCTTGATTTGGTTCAGAGGTATGCAGTGTGGGACAAAATGATGGATTACATAATATTTGGTGATTTCAGGAACCAATGGATAGTACTACTTTTAAACTACATACTAATTATTACCTGCGGTACGAAGACCTGTAGTACCTGAAATGTTGCAGCGAAAGTATGAGCACAGACTGGATTTTCTACAGTGGGCACCCGGTAGTGTTACTTCCAAGCACCCTACACAGAGTGGGAAGACTCTGGACTATTTTCGGTGTAGATTACTTACGTGACATAGTTTGGAATTATGGAAAATTCTGAGAATTGAGCTTTCTTACATCTGTTGTGCTGGTCTGGGAAACACCTGCCTTCTAAACGTCTGGACCCTGTCATGTGACAAGTGTCCAATAGTAACTTGCTACCAACCTCTGCAGGTACAGTGAGAAGTATCGACGTTCAACAACGCAGGTACAATATTCTCACTAAGCTTACTGTAGAACAGAAAGTTTTATGATTTATATAGTGCATAGCCGACAGCCGACTTCGATTTGGTGCTTCGTAGTCCCTGATTTCTGGTGCATGCAGAATACATTGAAGACCTGCGTTTGCCATCTGTCTTTCCAGTTACATTAGTTGTGCCAGAAAGCGGCTCTGGCAGGTAAATAATTCTTCAGGTTTCAGCACATTACAAAGTGCTTACAGTACAGTATGAACGGAAGTGGTCTCCAAAAAGTTGATTCATCCCCCGTCTGACTGGGCAGGTCCCTTAGAGCATCGCCACCGTGGGGCGGCCAAATCCCCACGGTAGGCTGGCGGCTCAAGCCACTGGGAGGAGAGAGGGCCCGGTGAGGTGGTGATCCCCCACTGTGAGCCGGCCTCTTACTCTCCTCAGCAGGTTGGAAAGGCGAGACGTTAAACACCCCCCATCGAGCTTTTTCCGCGCCCAGCTGGCAGTCTGCGGCAGTCTGCGTGGCAGGGGGGTCCGTTTGCACAGCGCTAGTCCTCCATCCTTTGTCCTCCTCCTGTTCCGTCCTTCGTCCTCCTCTCTTTCCGTCGTTCGTCTGCTCGGAGCGCAACTCATCGTCCCGAAATTTAAGGCAGCTTCTTCCCAACGATGGGGTTCGCAAGAAGGTGGGAGAAACTCCTCTTTCTACGAAGCTTGAAGCTGATCAGATCTGGGGCTTACAAGTACGTCTCCTGCTCTTGTGCACTCGTAAGGTACACTTGAATTGATTAGTTATTCTCCAATCAATTTTAAGTACACTAAGTGCTGTAAATTAAATATTTGTCGGTTGTATAATGAGAGACAATACAATCCTAAAGAACAGGGTTGGCTTTGAAACAAAGTTACTGAGGTATTCAAATTTGAGCAATTGTGGAATTCACTTGGTGTCATGATGGTTGATTCTTCTGGTATGTATTGTTCCTTCTCTGCAATGGAAATTGTCCATGTGATTCAAGAAAAATAAATAATACTATCCTCCACCTTTGTCTTGATTTTTCAGTATCATCAATGTATCACTATGCTACACAGCCTCAATACAGGTTGTTTAGAAATTGCAAAGTCAACAATGGTCACATATAGTCTGTAGTAGTTTATCTTATTTTCAATAAAGTGACAATTTATCTTCTGAAATGAATTCAATATTCTTGGGCTCTTTCTTCAGTGTTGTTGAGAGCTTAATTTGTGAACCATGTGCAACTTAACCCCTCATTGCCCAAAGTCCAAACATATGTAAAAGCATCTTTGCTTTTCAAGTGCTATAAGTCTAAATTTCAGTGAATTATGAAAATCTCAACCGTACAATCTTGTAGTGTGCATGTTGTAAATGGTGTGAAACAAATTTGGGGTCATTTGACCGTATAGATTGAAAGATTATAATGTTTCAATCTTGAAAAAAGATGCTGAAATTTTCTCAAAAACACATTTGGAGGTGAAATTCAATTTCTAAACCTATTCAAATGAAAAAACTTTGAAATTCAAAATGTTTCGAAACCAAAAGATAAACACTTTGGTGAAAAAATATCATTCAATTAACTCATCGTGTCTGCAAAATTGTTTTGAAATGTCAAAAAATAGTGAAAAAAATAGCAAATAATCACATGTATGGCTAAACCTCCCTCTACTAAAATGCTTCTCAGTCACCTATTACCTCTTGGATTGATATGAAATTTTAACCACACAAATTAGACTAGTATGTAAAACTTTTCCAACAAAAATGATTGATAACAAACCACGTATGAAGAAGTTATAAGCTGCGGAAGTTTACTATAATGCAAAAATGTTTGCATTTTGAACTTCGAATTGCTCCGACACATTCAAAACAATTTGGATTGACATGAAAATTTAAACACAATAATGAGATCTTAAGAGGAATAAAACCCAAAAAAATTTTAATGAAAAAAAACATTTTATGAAAAAGTTACAAGCCCCTGAAGTTGTAGCCATTAGAATGCAAAGTGGTGAGCTCAAATTGAACTTGTGAACTTTGAAGGGCTCTCAAAAACTCAGTACATCTTGGATTGATCTGAAAATTTTTCCAGTGAAACTAGGCTAATATGCGCAACTTTTCCAACAAGTTTTATAAAATTCGGATATCAAATGCAGAAGTAACAACACTTTGAATTTGCCTGCCAGACAATGTGAGGACACTTTTCATCTCCTTGGGCGATGAGGGGTTAAGACCAGTTCTTTCGAATTCAAAACAGCGTGTGAGGTAGCATCCACTAGCAAAGAATTTAGTGTAACAGTAGTGTCCAGCGATTCTAGATCTCCATTGCTTCTCCTGTCGTTATCTAAATGATTCAAGCCACAAATAACATCAGATATCAACAAAACTACAACATCAAACGCAAAAACAGCACAGCATCTGTACGATATAGTGCACAAGAGCAGGAGACGTACTTGTAAGCCCCAGATCTGATCAGCTTCAAGCTTCGTAGAAAGAGGAGTTTCTCCCACCTTCTTGCGAACCCCATCGCTGGGAAGAAGCTGCCTTAAATTTCGGGACGATGAGTTGCGCTCCGAGCAGACGAACGACGGAAAGGGAGGAGGACGAAGGACGGAACAGGAGGAGGACGAAGGATGGAGGACCAGCGCTGTGCAAACGGACCCCCCTGCCACGCAGACTGCCGCAGCCTGCCAGCTGGGCGCGGAAAAAGCTCGATGGGGGGTGTTTAACGTCTCGCGTTGGAAAGCGTTGACTGCTTCTGTCCCCATTATTTTTATTAATTTTTTTTTGGATCCCCATTAAGACCCCAAATGTGGCTCCAATGCATGCGGTGGGATCAGCCCAAACTTTCGCCTTGCACCCTCCGACAAGTCTTAATTGCACTGACACCGGGCTCGCTCAAAACTTCCCCGTGCACGCCCAGCTGAGGTACCCCGGGCAAAATTGGGCGCGCCCGATGTTCTGAAATTTGCTCCCAGTGCAACAGTGGGGGGCGCCCCAGCTTCCGGCCCCTGCCAAACCCACCCCGACCAGGTCTGGCGAGTGGGGGTGGGGATGCTCTTACGGTATTACGGCTTTGTAAAATTATTATCACAAAAGAAGCGTCCAATGATTGCAACAGGGTGTAAAAGGTAAACTACACCAAATTATTACCTTTAGTTACCGGTTTGCAAGTCCATCCTATGTGCATAACATTGGTACCAGCCTGAACCATTCCCCTTCGGATGAGGGATAATGCCTCCTTGGATGCCTTGGAAAGAATTTGTTATTTTAACCCCTAAAGTTCTTACATGTTTAAAGGCCCAAAAGTGCTTCAAATACGAGTCTTCAAAGCAAGCTTAAAATCTTCATCTATATTGATTTTGTAATTGTAATTGTAGTCTTCAAAGCAAGGTTAAGAACTTCATCTATATTGATTTTGTAATTGTAGTCTTCAAAGCAAGGTTAAAATCTTCATCTGTATTGATTTTTTAGCAATGCAATTGTAGTATCTTTTAGTTAACTTATTAAAGCACACTCCTAAAATTTCAAAGTAAGAAAGCCTACCAATGGCAAGATCATAATGCTTGGATTTCAAAAAGAAGCATTTTCAACTCTTCCCATTTAGGTAGATTTCATCTTTCAAACTTTCATTCCAAAAATGTGTAGATCCTACAACTTGAAACTCTTCATAATATGTTGAAGAAATTCATCAGGAATATATCTAAATAATTTCAACAGAAAATATTTCATATTCATGCTTGAAAAAAAAATATTGAGTAGAATGAAGCGGAGAATGATTTAAAATGAATTGTTAAGAATTTAGTTAAATAGAATTAAAAAATGCCAATCCTAGTGGTTGTAATGTTGTAGTAAACAATCTACATTCTAAGATTTTATTTTTTCTCCAAAATATTAAAAATTGAGTTAAATAATGGACTTCAAAGTTTATTTTTTAGTAGAGATTCTAGAATTACCTACAAACTAAAACTCCTCATAAATTTTATCTCATAATCAAAATGGAATGATTCAAAGCTTTCCGCATCTATAAATTTAAATCAAGAAACCTAATTTCAAGTTTTTATTTCTTAAAAAAGTGAACTTTTTTGGTTGTCAAGACTCCAAGAAAAACTATATATAATACAATAATTTTTTTAACTACATGGTCAAAAATTATGAAAATTGTTGCACCTTATAGCTACTAACTCCTCTCCAAATGTTGTATGATCATTTCAAAAATAAATATTCCATTCACAAAAGGATGAACAAAATCTCAGAGCAATATTGTGAGCTCATCATATTATACTCAAGTGCTAGACCAAGGAACAAAAGTGTAGCATCAATTAGTATAAAAGGCACACGTACAACAATATTAGAGCTTCATTTTAATGATTAGTAAGGGGTTCATCCAAAATGAATGTTTGGCATGACCTTAATGTGACCTAATTGAAATTGTTCTAAAATCATCCACTATGCATTCCTTAACAAAACCTAACAACAAAATAGCTATGATTTCTAGTTTAAAAAAGAAATAATGTTCTTCAATATAACCGGAATTAGATAGATCAAACTTCAGTCTAGGCTCCATATTTGGGCCCTTCTAGCTAGAACTTTGGTAGTGTACGAAGCATCTACAAATTGCCTCATTACAATGCAGATTTGTTGACTATAGTTAAGGAGACCCAAACTTCCTATTCTTGTGAGGACAAAACTTTTCTAATGAAGAAGAATGTTAAGTGTGTTATGGTATTTTTTTGTATTCCTATGTTTATTAATTTTTGCTATTAAAAAAATTTAGGGTTCAAGGTGGTAGGTTCACATTGAGAAGAGGGTGCTAGCTAGCAAAGAGCTACCCCAATTATGGGCATTGAGTTAGACTAGGCACTTGGCGTTTGAAGGCCTATATATAGTGCTCCTACTATGGATTTTCTAAAATGGGCATTTTAAATGGGATCAATGTACTAGCCTTCTAAATACATATAAAACTTTCTATTGCTTTACTATTAGATTTGAAGTTATTGTCATTGAAAGTGCATCCCAAAGTACTTTGAATGGACACAAGAAAACTCAAATTTAGACATTAGACAATGAAAATAAACTCCTTCAAAATCAAGCTAAAAGACATAAATTATAGAGACCTTGACAAACCTTATTGAAAAAAGCAAAACCATACCAATGGCACTAGTAATGATTTTCAAAGTAATGCCTCCATATGTGCTAAAAATCAACAATAAAATTCATAATTAGGCTCTTATTTTCTTATTGTGTACATCTTGTGCAATTAATATATTGGATGTAAATTTTGGTGTATCTTTTTGGTCCAAATAGTTGGTAGGCAAATCCTTAATCACCTCCATCCCAATTGCGAACCTTGTTCAAAACCCAATGTGGCCCATGTGCTTCAAGAGGATAAGATTAGTCCCCCTAGCAAAAACAATAAGAAACTATAAAATTTTGCTTTGACCACCTATACTCCTATAATGGGGTTTTCTTTGTCTCAATAATGACTTGACCAAAAATATATGTGAAAAATTATTTTATTATTTTTCCATAATGTTGCAAAAATGAATTTTTAGAATATCATAAGTCTAAATATGTGCAACAATCCAAGGAACACAATAGGTCATCATACCTTCAAATTCCATTTTATGAGAATGATGATCATTATTGGTTTATGTACCTAAGAAATCCAAGGTGCCCAACTAAGGATGCTTTTTTTTATTGTTGTTACTAAAGTAACAGTACCTTTCCCCTCATTGCCATACACTAGCCAAGTAGAGATTGATGACCAATCCTATAACAACACAGCAACCTAAACGTAGCATTATTAACCAACACTAGGGGAGGCCTTCTACTCCCCTAGAAATATGGAGCCTCCAACATTGCAACTTCCTAGCCAACAAATGATTGTCTAGCTAGTTACAACTTCCCAATTTGCCAATGATACTACCATTGCAACCAAGTGCCAACCAATCAATGACTCTCTCCACATTAAACTAAAGTCACTTCCAAGGATCCATAGTGGGATTATCCCAATCTCCAAAGAAGAATGGTTTAGGTTGGTTAATCCCTACAGGACTAGGGGTGTGACCATAGCTCTTGTTTTCTTGACTAGCTCTTGTAACAAGCATAATTCCACATTCGTGTGAAATAATTTTGATGATTGCCATTGTTGAAATGAAAGAAGACTTATGTAGCTTTTCTATACAAAAAAGATCAATGAAATCATGATTTTTTTGAGAAAATGCTACTATCGACAAGATTGATGAAAGATGTTCAATTAGGCAATACTTTGCACATACATTGAAAAAGAAATGTTGGAATTGGAATGCTCAAAAGTGCTTCAAAAACTTTGATTTTTTCCCATGAGTACATATTATCATAATATTGATGTGTAATTTTTTTCCAATCATTTTGAATTGTAGAAAAAAAAGATATGAGGATGTGAAGTGATGGCCTAGAGTGCCTTCTCCATTCTCAAAAAATTCACCAAAAATTGCACACTCAATCATTTCTTGATCAAATTGCACTAATGAATTCAACAGACAAAATCATCTAAGGTCTCTTTGTTGTTCATGGATTGATATTGGGGTTAACATTTCGAATTTTCTACAAAAGAATGTAGTTGTAGAAGCCATGTGGTGGCCTTATCATCCTTTAGGGGTTAACAATGTTACAAAAATGGCCAATGGATGACAAAGAATCCTCCTATGTAAAACAAAAGTGCAAAATTGCAAATGTTCATCCTCAAAAAATTTTGTGAAAAGGGGAGGAAATGCACGGAAATTTGACCTCCAATAAGTGCTCTTGGATTTTCTTAGGCAAATGATTCACACGATACCCCAAAGGATGATTTCCACGGTGAACAGCCCGGCGTTCCAGGGCTAATAAGTTGATCGACGCCTAATGCCTCTAGACAAAAGCAAAAACATTAAACTATCCGTGAAAGGTCGCTAGGCACACTCTCTCTACAGTCCCACGTCTGGGTCCCAGGCGGAGTGACTCACCATCGCCATGCTGCCATGCCTCGCTGCTGGCACCAAAGCCACAGACTCATCGACGCGATGCTGCCTGCCTACTTCAGTACAGTAGTCAAGGCTCACTGCTGCTCTGCTTCCGTCCATCGTCCTCAGGACTCTCAACTTTCCCTTTTTCATGCAAGCAGTCCTTGTGTCTTCATGTCCTCAGTTCGTGATGGATCCACGTACCTTTCTGGTCCTGTTGTCGGGATCATTCGATCTTCTAGCTAGTACTCATGGGTGATCTCTCTGTCACGCTTTCCTTTCTGCAGCTTTGAATTTGGGAGCTTCGATATGCAGCTTGGGGCACTCGATCATTCGAGTGCATGTAGAATTGAAGTTGATCGTTTGGAGGGGAGTGCAACTCATGGCAGTTTCGGTATAATTTTCCCAATTCGTGAGTGTTCAACAGTGAGTGGATTGGCAGACAGTTAAGTGGGGAGGATTGGTTGAGATTTGAGAGGATTTGATTGTCAGGTACAGGATACACGATTTGAAAAAAATATAGGAGTGTGTATATATATATGGAGAGGTCTATCACTTTGGATACACGAGCTAGCTAGCTAAACTCTCTCGAGATCGATCGAATTGTTTCTCTCTCTGTCAGTGTATATGTGGGATGATTTCGTACGCAATTATTTGAACACTGGGAGGTTGTTGATCGATCGACCAGTGTTGAAGGGATTGTAGGCCACCTCGAATTTCCATGCATGCACAGATAAGTGCCAGTGACCAATTTGGCGACGTCAAGCTTACCCTCTAGATACTTCAAGTGCAACGTAAAATTAAAGTAGATGCGTTCCTGATCGATGTTAGTAAAGGTCAGTATTTATCAGGTGCCTATCCATTTTAAATTAAGCATTTTCTACCTTAGGTGATTAAATTTGAGGTTCTAGGGTTCTCTATCTTTACGTGAAGTGATTCAAATGGTTTTAGTATGTATCCTCACTTTGAGGTTAAATAATTTGAGGTTTTCAGGATCCTAGCCCTTCCTGAGGTGAATTAAAGTCAGTGATTTAAATCGGTTCTAGTATCCTGTTAGTGGGTGGGTACGTTAAATTGAGGTTGTAGGATCTCTACCGTCGGTGGAGATGGAGAGGGAGAGCAATGCCAAGTGGGTGGGTTTATCGGCAGCGATATGGGTGCAAGCTTCGGCAGGAAATGCGTACATGTTTGCCTTCTACTCGCCCTCTCTTAAGTCGGTGCTGCACTACAACCAGTTGCAACTGAACAACTTAGGCGTGGCCAAGGACTTCGGGGAGAATGTGGGCCTTCTCGCTGGCTTGCTTTCTAACAAGCTCCCCGCCTGGACTCTCTTATGCACTGGCGCTTTGTTTGGTTGCCTGGGTTACGGTACCTTGTGGCTCGTCGTCAGCGAGCAGATTGCTCCCTTGCCTTACTGGCAGGTCAGTGCATAACCCTTTCTCTCTCTCATGTCCACGTAAATAAGTTCAGTCGAGTTGCATGGAAATTCCACCTCAAAAGTTACTTTTGAATAGACTATGGAAAACCTGGTCAAATTTGTATTATTATATTCAACTAAGCCATGGTTTGAAAATGTAGCAAGGTCTGATGTTCAATGATAGTGAGACATATGTAAAAAGCAAGAGCACTAAATTCTTATGGGTCCCATCACTACTAATAGTGAATTTCTCATGTTTATTGTAATTGTGAGATATTGGAATAGGGTTGGTGGCATCGTAAGGTTGTCATATTTGACTTTTCAGGTTTCCAGTCGGTGAGGATGAAACTAAAGATTGTCTTGAGGAATATTATGCTGGGGATTGTATTAACTAAGGAATATGCTGCGGATTGTACCGAAGATGAATTGAAAACTATTCGGGGGACTGTACTGTACTGAGGATTTTAGTAAGGACTAGTGTGCCCTGTGCTGTTGCCATAATAAAAACGAAAGTGAAAGTAATTTCCTAATTTTTTGATTAATAAAAACTTTAAAATTCAATAACTTTCACACCGTAGGTTGAAACTTCACGAAACAAAGCCTGTGCACCCCTCCTCGCCGAGGGCTTTCTGATGGTACCAAGCACACGACCAGGAAACACGTGGTCTAGGAGATCTCACCGTAACAAACAAAACAAATACCCTAACTTCAGGTATGGATTATTTTGAGGATTGCATGAAAACGACACTTGCGATGAGACGCTTGTTAATTGAGCTTCTACAGACAGAAATGATCTCAATACTTGCTTTGAACACGATTGAAGCTTTGTTCGTTCACGTCCTATGTCCGAAATCCTATCCACCTTTAGTATTTCCGGCAAAGTTTTCCACTGACATGATTTTGTTGCACAAATTGCAGATGTGCGTACTCCAATGCATCGGCAGCAACTCCGCAACCTGGTTCAACACCGCGGTCCTGGTGACATGCATGCGCAACTTCCCCCATTCCCGAGGCACAGTCGTCGGCATTCTCAAGGGCTTCGTAGGTTTAAGCGCGGCCATCTTTGCGCAAGTCTACACAGCTCTCTTATCAGGCAATGCCAATCTACTCCTGCTCTTCCTGGCCACAGTCCCCACCGCAGTGTGCCTGGCTTCCATGCTATTCGTCCGGCCTGTGCAACCTTCTCTTTGTCTCACCCGAGACTCAGGAGAACACACCAACTTCGACTACATCACCGCTGTTTGTATTGCTCTTGCAGGCTACCTTCTCGCTATCACGTTCACTGAAAAGCTTGTGGACATAAACAGGCTCATGTCTGTTGTGTTAACAGCGATTATGGTGATCTTCTTAGTCGCCCCTCTTGCGGTTCCTCTCAAAGGTTTGTGCCATGGAGTCAGTGAGGACAGTACTCTCCAGGAGCCTCTTCTCAAGGGGGATCCTGAGATGAATTCCCAAGGTGTTGGGACGACGACGTTAGAGGAAAATTCTCAACAAAATCCAAATTTGGAAAATTTGACTGTAGGGAAGGGTACTAACCAGGAGGAGGTGGAGGATGCTGGGACGTTGTTGGCGGTTGGTGAAGGAGCTGTGAAAAGGTCCAAGAGACGGCCACGGCGAGGGGAGGATTTTAACCTTCGGCAAGCGCTGGTGAAAGCCGATTTCTGGCTTCTGTTTTTGACGTTCTTCTGTGGAGTGGGGACGGGAGTCACCGTTATCAACAACTTGGGGCAGATTGGGGAAGCGCAGGGGTACTTCAATGTCAACATTTTCGTGTCGCTCATCAGTATTGCCAACTTTCTGGGGCGCCTTGGGGGCGGTTCCTTATCTGAGCATTTTGTCAGGTAACTTTCTGAGACTATTCATGAAACTGACTGATTTTGCAAATGAAGTCTTCTTTAGGTCCACGAGCATAACATTCTCGAAAGAAGTTCATCCACTAATTCAAGAAGAATCGAGGTATCGAAGATGCGTGGATCCATTTTTTTCCCACAGACATCCTCTTACATCTTCAAATTTATGGAGAAGGACAAGAAATGTGCTGTCTGAATTGCAAACTAACATGTGCAGCATGCATGCATTTCAAGTGGCATTTCTGGGTGTACATACCTTATCGTAGAAATGCATCAATTCTGTAGCTCCCCGACAACAGCTTGATCTTGACACTTTGCGAGCAAGCAGAATTAGCATGCTATTCTTGATTGAATCCAAATCACGCGTTGTTTGCATACCATTCTAAGACAGATTTAATGAATCCAAATCATGTTAAATCATGTTCTATTTCGTAATGTTTAATGAATAGCAAAATAAGAATAATATGAGTGATTGACCAAACAGAGAATCGATTCGTGGATGCATGCAGATCAGATGCAATTCCAAGGACGGTGTGGATGGGCGTGGCGCAAATCATGCTCCTCTTCGTGCACTTGATGTTTGCGTCGGCGCTCCCAGGCACGCTCTACATAGGCTCAGTCCTGCTGGGGTTATGCTACGGTGTGCACTTCTCCATCATGGTGCCCACAGCCTCGGAGCTTTTTGGTCTGAAGCACTTCGGCATGATCTACAACTTCCTCACCATCGCCAATCCTCTGGGTTCATTTCTGTTTTCGGGGATGATCGCCGGGTACCTGTATGACAGAGAAGCAGGCAAAGATGCAAACCACCTTCTGCACAAGCACACAGTCTGCACGGGTGCTCATTGCTTTCGACTGACATTCTATTTCATGGCGTGCGTGTGCTGTGTAGGGGTGGTTTTGACGGCTGTGTTAACGTTCAGAATCAGGCGGGTTTACACGGCTTTGTATAGGAAGTCTTCTATGTCTGACTTACAGTCACTTGAAGCATGAGGTTGACCTCCCCATTTGTACATTTGATGCATAGTCCAAAATTTTGATAATCCGATTACGTTTGATACCACTCAAACCGGTCTCTTGTAAATCATCATTCTAATTGCAATGAACTCTGCAAAGATGAACAAATGATCCTAAAAGACTCAGTGGGCGTGGTAGTGTAACCTACAAATGCAGACATAGTTCATCCTCAAGATCTTCAAATGCATGCAAAGCATCCTGTGAATGTACACTCAATCCTCACCAATTACGCACTCTCATAGAATTTTTCGATTGTACTGCACTGTACACTAAACCTCCCCAATGACACACTGCATATTATTGGGATTTGTCATGTTTAGTACATCTGATTGCACAACCTCCACATGTCTACAAATATTCATAAAAATATGATTAATCTTGACAAATATGATTCTTGTATTCAAAGTGAATCTCCACAGCTCACTCAATTCTGCTCACCAAAATTACACTCCTCCATATTGGTTAAAATGCATGAAGTAATGAAAACAGTATCTTTGAAACATGTGAAATTTTGAAAGCAATCGAGCAAAAGAGAAGCCGAATAGAGAATTCACAAGGGGTTCATCAGCTTTGCATTGAAGAGATGACGAGACTGTACAAAGTAGCTGCTATTTGTAAAATGAATTCAAATGTGGATACTAAGATTTCACTGAGAATGGAAACCCTAAATCAGCACCCTCTATGGCACCTATTCTACTCCAGAATTTGGACTCCCACAAGGACCCTCATCAACTTTCTTCCACGCTCATCACCATTTTAGGTCACAAAAATTTATGCAGAGCGCAGTAATCGTTGGAACTAAGAAATATTCCTCGCAGATTTAACTTACTCAGCTGGAGTCGCAGCAGTATCAGTGACCCGTGGTTCCCGATCCACTTTCGGTGGGACAACACTAAACAGAAACTCGCGGTCATTAGGGTTCCCGCCTTCGCTGTGCTGGCAAGTGATCCTCACCGCACGCCTCTCTCGCATCCACCGCAACATCATTTTCATGTGCCGCTTGCTCTTCAATCCGTGATTCTCCATCTGCAATAAAATCAAAAACAAACTCACCACTTACACTCACGGGGATTGCCAGCTAATCATGAACCAACGAATTACAAAAAAAATTACACAAGAACATTACATGTCATCTAGCAAATCAGTAGGAATCCTTATTTTCCTTAACTAGGATCATTACGAAGGGTTCTTCTCTAAATTTAAACCATAATACAGCGAAACAATGCTACGTTTCAAGTTTCCCAAAAGTAATAGAAGCTCACGACAAATAGTGCCAACCTGAGAGGCATGGTTCCAGCAATCGGTGACGGTGAGAGGACCATGCTGCTCGAGGATTTTAATTAGAGCCTGGGAGGCGATCTCCACCTGCTCGCCCAAGTTGGAGAGCTTGACGGGGCGCGGGCCTAGCTTTCTCGCCCACAACACAGCCGTCGCAAACATGGTTTCCGCGTTCTGCAAATGGCTCACAAGCTCGATAAACCCTAAACCCCAGAAACCAAAGCTTGACTTCCTCTGGAGCCCGGCTGCACGAAACTCATACGCACAGAGGACGAAGGGACGAAGGGACGAATGGATGGATGTCCTCCTGTGCATTCTGTAAGAGAAGATGTGGGTCTCTCTGGGGTCCAAGAATCATTAGAGAAAAAATGAGGCCTATGGAGAGCCGCTTCACATGGGGAAAAATGGGGTCCTATCTGTTCTTTAGAAGGTGGAAAGGGATACTCTTCTCCTATTTTTACTTGAAGTGATACTTTTGACAAAGTATGCACTACTAATAGTTTTCACTACATATTTTTTCAACCACTCCAATAGTGCGTGAAGAGAATTTTTCAATCTTCAATCTCCAATCATAGCACCACACTAGGACTAAAGTGTTCAATCTCTATTCCCAAATCACAACACATACATATGGAGTCATGGTTAAAAAATTATTTAAAAAAATAGCAATCACTTGTGGGGGTTTAGCAATGTAGAAAGTGCACAATCATATCTTGCCACTTGTAGTCACTAATACACCACACACACACAAAAAAAAACTTGCTCATTGACCCAACAAATAAGACATGATGACATCCCCAAAAGTCTTGATGACAACTATAAAGTTTGGGATAATGAGCCTTATAGAAAATTATAGCCAACTACAACCATGCAGTTATAGTAGACCAATTTTTTTGGTAAGACAAAAAGTCAAACAATATGAAGACACAATGAGTGAGATTCTATAGGTCCATGAGTAATGAGGAAATTATTAAGGATGTCACTTTCTAGCAGCCCTTCAGAAGCTTCAATTTTTCTCTAATGAAGGTAAGGTTACTACACCTAATTGCCTAAGAGTATGTAAATTGAGCATAGTTTCTACTATTAAATTGCCTAATTTTTTGTTAGATCTTGTTGGAAATCTATAAAAGATTCTAGATTCTCTTCTTGTGCATTTTTGGATACCCTTCAAAAAAACTATACATTTCAAAGTACTAAAAATAGAGGTATTCAAAAGCAACCATAGACTTTTATAAACATAGGGAGTAAATTTTAAACAAGAGTCTATAAGAGGTTGGTTATAGAAAGGGTCCACAATTAGGTGCAATTACCTTAATCATATTTGGTTTACTTGGTTTACTTTTAAAAACTGCCTTCTACAAATTAATGCTTGAAATGTACAACTTCTATTTATGAAAGCTTAAGGGTGATATTGGGAACGCCAAATATTCATACATTGCTAAACAAATGCATAAGAAGATAATCTAGAATATCATTTGACCTCCAAGAAGATCCAACAAAAAATTCGATAATTTAAAAATAGAAGTAGTGCTCTATTGCTTATTCAAACACATTTAGGTGTAATTATCTTAAACATTTAAAAGTCAAAGATTTATCCATTTTTGTGAGCCTAAGAAGTTAGGTTGCCTTATCTTTTAGAACATTTGTTCCTAGATTATATCCTTCCCTTTTTGGTGAAAAATGTTATGAAGCACTAATACAATTAATGTACAAAAGGGAGAAAGGCATCAATGTAGTTGTTTAGGATTTACTCGTAGTTGTTGGATAAATTCTTCTAAATGTTGGTTGCTTTCTCAGGCAAAAAGTCACCATGAGTTCTTTCCTCCATTTGTAACATTGAACAAAAGTGTTGATGCATCCTCCAAAGATGGTGCCATTACTCCTCTTCATTATACAAAGGAAATCAATCTTGTGCTCATTGAGCAAAATAATTCATCTCACTTCCTAGTACATAGGACAAAGATATAAGTTATGAAGGATCAAAAAATAAAGACACAAAATTAGATTGTATCTGAGGTTGCAATCTTTGTTTGTTGCTAAGTTGTAGATCAAGCCCACAACGACAATTAGATGCTAGTGGTGACATTACAATTTCAAATGGCAATTGCCATCATAGCGGCATCTAGCTTAGCTAGATGAGTAGTCAAGACTTGCCTGCAATGTTGGCCCTATAGCATGTGAGACAAACTTCAAGTTGGCCAACCCAACAAGCTAGTTAAGCCCACACCCATAGAGGTGCTTCTAGTGGCAAGTAAGTTGAAAGCTTTAATCCTTAAAAGACTTGATCCATTGTGAAATGGTCAAACTTCTTGTCGGAGCTAAATTTAATCTTTTAAATTGTGTTCAAACAAAAATATTATATTTTTATTGCTTGAAACTCTTAATTTTGTATGAATTTGAAAAATTTCAAATTGTTTTGTGAAAAATTATAATTTTTCTAATTTTTGTTGCAAAATTTGAACATAACTAAGTAAAACTAGAAAAAACAATACAAATGATTGGAAATTTTTTCAAGAGATACAAGGGGAAATACAGATTAGTTTGAAAAAATTCAATTGGTTGTTTCATTTTCTATACCCAAAACTACTGCAACAAAGACCTTCAAGTCAAATTTGACTATCCAACCAAATTTATCTGTTTATTTAATTGATGTAAATTTTTTGATATTTTTGGTTGTTGCTAAAATCAATTTTATTTTTATTTTCTACTTATTCAATAATTTTGATGGAAAAATCAAATTATTGTGATTTTTTTGCTAAAGGTGGAAATAAATTATATCAATTAGAAAATATATTAAAAAAATTTGTAATATTTATTATAAATGAAAGGTAGAATAAAAAACATAATTTTATAATTTAAATTCAAAATAAATTTTAAGAAAAGAAAATATGAATGAAAAACACACCATATTGTATTATTTGGATTCTAACACTTGGAGCTTTCAATTGTAAGAACTCTTTCTATTTTTGACATGACTTCTTGAAATTTTTAAAGGGAGTAGAAACAAATCTCGTCAAACTTTGTTTCCTTAGATAAAATCAAATTCCAAAAATAGTTATTTTGAAAGTTGCGACCGAGGTTGACCAATGCAAATCCACTTTGGGGATGCTTGGACCTTTAGGGATTAACTCTAGAAAGACAAAGCCTATGAGCATGCTTTCAACTTCAAAATCCTTCACACTTTACATTCTAATTTGTAATGTGAAGGATTGAAAATTTTTTATTTAATTTCTTAGCGATGAAATCACATTTCTTCTATAAATCATAAAAATTTGAGATTGTTTGTGCAACCGGATTAAAGATTATTGTGCATCTATTTTTTAAGTGAAGAAAATTCATGAAAAATATGAAACTAGTTCAAAAATATGAACATTTCATTTTAGGTGTAAATATTTTTTTATGCTATAAATTAAAAATTATAATATTAGGATATTAGCCCCTACATCCAAATTGTTGTAGAAACTACACCCCATTAACTTCATTTCACTAGTTGTGATTGAATTTTGTAAAAGATCACTGGTGAAATTCAAATGTAGAGTAAGGAATTAAAAATTTCAAAATATACAAAAAAGTGATTAGTGCCACAAACATTCAAATTCATAAAATATATATTCAGGATCCCCATCATGATCTACTTTAGTATGTAACAACAAACAAAAAATGGACCAATAGGAAAAAAAGTGGATGGAAATTTGTAGCTTTTCATCCACTAGTAGGTCATGAATGTCATCTAAAAATTATTCTTTATGGTTTTAATCCTTGAAGGATGAAGTCTATGAACGTGTAGTCAAATTTGAAAGTCCTTCAATTTGTATTCTCTATTTCTTTATTATTTATGAGTGATTTTTTTGGTCTTAATTCTAAGAGATGAAATTATATGTTTAATATTTGTTGAGAAATTTTCATATTTTTTTGTGAAAATTTCAAATTACCATGAACTTCTGAAGAAAAATGAAGAATATTCATATTAAATACAAATCATGTTAATTAAATAAATAAATTTTTGGAACAAAAGTACAATGTAGTGTACAACATTACGTTTAAAGAAATTTCCGTGTCATTCTATATTTAGAAGTGTAGTTATAGATCTTCAACTTCAAACTTTAGAAAAATGCTTATTTTAAGGAATAAAAAAAAATTTAAGTAGAGTAGACAATGCACTTGAGAAGTTTCATTCTATTCATTTTGCTCAAAAGCAAAAGAAATTGTTTCAAATGTCAAAATCAAGTTTTTAGGGGAAAGCCTTAAGCTAATAAGGATGCTGCGGACCAGAGTGGTCCGATGGATGATAGAGAACTCTAGCATGTGAGACAGAAGTGCCATTGTTCATCCTTGGAATTTTGTTCAAAAAAGGGAGGTCTTGCACAGTTGGATGACCTCCAATGATTACTTTCAAGTTTTGTAAAGTAGATGATTCACATTGTTTCAATAAAGAAGATTTCCACAGTGACTAGCTCATCCTTACATGGTTAAAGTGTTGAAATACATTAGATAGTATACCTTTTTTTTGATAAACTACCCTATTATAATATAAAAAAACAACTAAAAAAGTCTTGACATTATCTCAATGCTAATAATGGATAGAGCATCAATAAATTGCACATAAAAAATCAGATGAAAATCATCCATTCTCCGACGTAGTGAAAGGACACGAAACGTCCCCGTCGTCCTTCCTGGGTTAACTGAACCCCTAATTTCAAACCCTAATTCCAGTTCCGAACTCGACGGCCGCCGTGGCCACAACGGTCTTATGAACCTCGGCAAGCATGTATAGTCTCGCTGCTCTCCAGTTCTTTTCACTGTCTCATTTCCTTCAGCATTCCGTGCGCTTTGTTACAGTATCAGTTGACCCTGTGATTTCGCTTCATAAACTGATCGTCAACTCTTCCCTGTTGATGGAGCCGTTCCCTGAAGCTACATCGCAAGCTTAGCGGCGCCTAGGAAACGCCTCTGCGCTATGCGGCCCTCGCTATGCCAGTGCTGAAGCTTTTTCACTTGGTTCTGGTACGATGGGTTGTTGACATGTATAAGGTTGTAGTTGTTTGATGTTTTTGGTATGCGAAGATGAGGAACAGCAATTTATGTCTGGACTTCTAAGGTCAGCGAAAGCTGTCTGTGCCGAAGCATTGTTAAATGTCCTCTGAACTTTCTAAATTTCTATTTCGCGCACTCTTTACCAGCGCTTGAGTTGGATGGGAACCATATCCTCTAAGGGTCTGGTGCCCTGACAATGCTTACGGTGTTATATAAGAGTGCTAGAACGATTCAGAGATGGATCTTACCAACCTGGAGTTTAGCTGTGGCTCCGGTGTCAAATGTTCCTGCGCACAGAATCGTGAGTTTGAGTCGTGCCTCTGGTTTTGTTTTCTTGTCAAATAATGAGATCTGGCTTGGTGACGATGAAAAGCAGACTGGCGGACTGAAATGATGCCATGTTGAATGTCTGTCATTGACTGTACGTGGTCCGTGAAAGCTGTTACTTGATATGTTTATAGAGAATTCGCAGATGATGATTGTAATCTTATCCTACACGCCGAAAGTTTATGTGTGGAGACATAATACACCTCTGACAATCTGATGCTTAGATCACCGAATTTTTGGGACTGATTTGTTAAGATTTTCATTCTAATTGAGGTTCCCTACTGTAACTATGATCGCGTGATGATATACAACCGCAAAATCTTAGGACACCTTCTTACATGGCTAATGCTGTGGATGAGAGTGAATGTTATCTGACGATCTATGGTTACATAATTAGTTCCGATGAAGTCTTTCTGATGATGATCAAACAAATAACTTTCGTTCTACCTATATGCATAATGCATGGATGAGGAGAGCTATTTGGAGACCTGAACTGAAGAAAGACGTCAGTAGATTAGATAGCAGCCAACCTATGGTGTTAGGCTTCTATACTGGTGATCAAACTGAATCATTCGTCTTCCTTAACTGGGACAACCAGTGCGTTCTTCAGTGAACCGATTGCCGTGAACACCGAGATCAGTTTCAACCCATTTTACCTCCACGCCGAGCAGGTTGCAGATACACCTGTATACAGATTATACTGAAGTAGTCTTCCTGATTCTAGGTATCTGACATGCCCACATTAAGGAGCAGCGGGCCTAACCAATCTTGTAATCGTAAGCACTTGAACATATGCATGTTCAAGAGCGAGTTACCGATATATTGAAATGTAAGTCACAGCCAGGAAATATAACAATTCCATGCATGGTATATGATTGTCCTTCACGACAAATCTCAAATTCAAGATATGGCGTTTAAGAGAATCCGTGACTTCAAGGAAGCGAAATTGAGACCATATTGAAGTGGTGAGGCTCCATAAGCTGATTTACCGATGTCAACTGAAGAGCTTCATGTAGGAAGCCTTCGTAGAAGATGCCCTAGTAGGAAGTTCTGTAAATAGCGGTACAGAACTAATTCAATTTGGAGCAACTTAGCTTCGCAATTTGGAGCCAACACGAACGGAGGTGAGGTGTGGCTAAGTCATGAATCCATCCATGTCAAATAACAATCTTATCATGAACGGGACCATTGGTCATCGACTCCCCTACTCACCAACATGGAACCTTTTGACAATTGAATGGTTTCTTAAATTTTTGCTTATACTGTATCTTTGGGAATATATTATCTCCGTCATCTTCATCAAATTGGTCATAAGGAAAGGTCATCTAGATTCAAGAATTGATTTAGATGAAGGAGAATGTATTTGGACGAACTGAACTTTTTCCCATGAAGCATTGGTCCAAAGTACTTCTGTTGATCACCTAGAATATGGATGTCGAAGTGATAAAGGTTAATTAGGGTTATGCTCACTCGCAATCAATCTTGTGGGATATCTTATCATAACCATACACATTGAGCTTCGTCATGGCCATTTCCTTGGGAAATTGTCAGTCCTAATTGCAGACAATACCTGAAGAGCCCTCCACAACGCAATCCCGCATCACCTGCGAAGCAGTCATATTCACTACCTTGAAAGAGAAGGCGATATTGGTACCGTAGGTGCTTTCCTCGTCAAAGAGGAGTATATTTAAAGGTTTGAGATTACAGAGAGTGAAGTTGTGAGTGCAATTCTTCCATCCCAATGCAATTTCTCTCATATAAGTCTTATAGTCTCATATGAAAAAGGTGACCCGCTCTCAGCTCTGCTTGGATGGCAGTTGGCATCACTGATCTATCACATATTGCCTCGAAACCTTGCCATAATGTGAACCTTCTAAACCCTATCATTGGACAAGAATACTTTCTTTTATACCATAGATCGGTGGTCTTAAGCAATCCCACACGGACCATTGCGTAGCCCATTGGAAAGGTCTCTCTATATCGAGCTCAAGGCTCCAGTATTCATTACCGTTGCCCAACTTCGCAAAGAAGATGTGCTGGAGCTTCTGAATGGCGTGCATTGACTCATCTCAGGCATCACCTTGCCAGAGTTTCCAGTGTTGGATTCCAAATCAAAATGATGCCTGCTTCTTTCAATTTGAAACAGCTTGGAAACAACCTTACAAACCTGGACTCACCCTTGATCTTGGTTTTTGGCGCGCCGTTCTTTCTAAAGGAAGCTGCTCAGTTTGCCGTCCGTATCACTTCGTTTTGGTAGCGGTTCTGGCGGTTTTTCTTCTCTGGACAGAATTTGCCATCGGCATACTCGCATTCTTCCAACATTGGCAGCTGTTCCCAACCACCTTGGAACACTTCTTCGGTGACAACTCATCGTTATTCTTTATGATTGGAGACTCATCTTTAGGCTTCCACAGGTAGAGACTCATCTTCCTCTAACCAAAAAAATGAGAGAAGATGAGATTTCGAAATACCTACCACTTTTGCCCCCCCTCCTACTCGACTTCACACTCTAACGCCGGAAACACTGAACATTGAGTATTTAACCTCCTGAACTACTGAAACCAGTAGTGTGAAACCCATGATGTGAGCTTAGACATTGGAGTAATCCGCTCTAGTGTCTGCACCATAGATGAGCTCTAACTTAACGCTAAATCTCCCTCAGATTGCCCACAAATTCCTGCAAATCACAAACCTTTGATACTCCCTTCTGTCCTCAAACAAATCATGCATGATTTGCAAGCGATCCGCACAAGTGTCTGTGACAAAGATGACCTACAATTATACTCTAAATCTCCGTCAGATTGCCCACAAACTCCTGTGCAAATCACGAACCTTTGGTACTCCTTTGCGTCCTCAACCAAATCTGTCACGATTTGCAAGCGACGGCGTATCCTCCGCCGCTCTCTCCGCCTCCCCCCACCTTCCCTCCCTCTTCATCAGCATCACCAGCCCTTTATTCTCCGCTTGCCACCACATCGCCGGAATGCAGAACCTTTCCTGCAACACATCGCTATACTTGTTCATCAGCGCATAATCCCTTCCCGTAACAAGCTCGAACCCCTTCTCCTTGGGTCCTTGGTACCCGTCCACCAGATGCAAGTAGCACTCCAGGTTGTGCCAGTCCAAGGGATCCTTCAAGGAGACTTTTAAGTAGGGGGAGAGCTTGTGGTTCACTTGAAGCTCCACGCCGACGTGCTTGGAGGTGTCCGAGGAGCCCCAGAGAGGGTAGAAATTGGCGATGCTCTTCGGCACCACGTCGTGCACATTCACCACTCGCAGGACCTTCAGATGCAGATCCTCAACTCGTCTCCGGAAGGCACTGTCGCCCACATGGGGAGCGCCGAAGGTGATGGCCGTGACGGGGATGGAGCCTTGTTTGGTGAGACCGCGCTCGGCGATCTCGTAAGCTGTGAGAACTGCGAGAGCGCCGCCCAGGTTGTGGCCTGTGAGGGTGATGCTCAGATTTTCCCCCTTGTAGAGGGTTAGTAATCTTCTGAGCTCTGCGATCACCTGCAATTCGAAAGGCAAAAAACCAGTGTCAGGATGTTTTCAGGCGCGGTTGGATGCTATGGATTCAATGATGAAGTACGTCAACAGCAATAGTGAGTGGGTTTCAGACCTTGACGAATCACAAATAATCTCATGACTGGCCGACCACAACATTTAACATTCAGTAAGAGAGAAACTATGAGGACCTCAAATTAAGTGGTGATTATCATAATTGAGGACCCCATGTGATTACCCAAACGGTGATTGTCAAAAGGACTAGCAAATGTTTGCTCTTGCAAGGTGAAAATATAAACAATCGATTCAGTTGAACTGGATTAGTCAAGTTGGGTGATGGAAAATGCGTTTCATTGAACACTTCAGTGTCCACACCAAGACTGCCATGTCAAGATCCCCGTTCAGGATTGGAAGTCAAAGTCTGAAATCCGTGATGTGTGAATGGCAGTTTTGGTTTGGAAGATGAAGTATTCAACCTTAATTGTTTTAATCTTGTCCCCGATTTAAATAAAGGCATTGAATTGAATTGAATGGCATTCTTTTGGTCAATCACTATAACTACGACCCTTGTTCATCATTTAAAAGACCAAGCTGGGTCCCCAAACAAGTGCGGTTGATTAGCTACGACACAATTCATCAACACCCTGTCTTACTTCAACATGCATTCAGCAAGGTTTGGAACCCACTAAACGCAAATCTCTTCATTATGAAATTCTCAAAAATGAAAACTTTAAATATTCAGCACACTTGCTACAGTTTCATTGGTAGTCAAACGATCATTGACAGCAACCCACTTGTCACACAATCCAACCTATTTGCCACACCTGTCAATGATAGTAGCACATTTGTCACAGATTATCACTATTTGACTGCTATCGTAACCAATCCATCGCCCAGGCAGTCAGATTAAGGAATTGAGAGTGTTAAGTTGGAAACCCAGCTGGAAAAGATTAAAGAGAGTGTGAATGCACGCAAAAGGGGGAAACCCTAATCTCGAGATGCGGGAGAGAGTTCTTCAACTGACCTGCTCCGAAGCACTCATCCGGTTAAACTGCGATCCTGGCCGTTTGGAAGTAAATAAGCTCCAGAACCCTTTCTCCACTTTCGGTCGAATCCCCACCTCCGTCCCCTTCGCATACTGCTCGACCCTAATCGGCGTCATCTGCGTTTGCGCATCGATCAGCCAGTCAATCGTCCTCACAGCTCCTCTCCACGCCACCACAATGTCTCTTCTCCCCAGCCTCTCGATCTCCGCCGGATCGCTCGCCACCGCCACATACCCGATCCAATTCGAATCTCGATCCCAAGGCTGCCAGGCGATAGATGACAGCAGCACCCCAGGCAGCGGATGCTCACTCGTGGCATACAAGTAGCGCGTCACCTTGTACCCGCATCCCTCCTTGTGAAGCTTCTGGAGTATCGTTTGTTTGGGGTGTCGTGCGCTTCCAGCATATCTCGAATGGGCGCTGCCTTCAAAGTTGTCGTACGCGAGCTGCGCGAAGTCGCCGTAGCGGAGAATCTCTTGTCTGAGGTCGAGGTCCAAGGGGTCCATCAGGCCTTGCCAGTAATTCGCCCCTTGAATCTCTCGCCATTTGCTTGAGAGGGGGTCTGGTGGCGTCTCTTCAGAGGATTCTAATTGACCTGATCGCTCGAGAGGGGGAGCGCTGGCGTCGAGGTCGTTGGAGCTGCTGAACTTGGAGCTTGTGAACAAATTCAAACTTGTGAAGTGGAGACTCTCGCTTGTACTTGTTGGTGAAACAACTTCTACCTGGTCCTTCCCTTTCTTCCATTGTTTCTTTGAAAGAGGTGGCTTCCCCTCATCAATTTTCGAAATCCCTAATGTCTCGGTTTTCTGAAACCCTAATGCCTCGGTTATTGGTGGATCGACTGACGGAGTTGCAGCCTTGCTAGTGGTAAACGATGTGGACCTCGAAGTGCTTGGTTTAACGGAAGTGCCTCGGAATTTGGCCCAAAACTCTCCGAGCTTCCAGTTCAAGTTTCCGGAGGTGGATTTTCTGAGAACGGTCTCGCTCTTGGAGGAAAGCTCCCGTCGCATGCTCGGGTAATCCGAGAGGTCGACTGGAGCGGAAGCATTCGAGAACAAGGAATTGTGACGCCGGTGGGTTTTAGGGGCAGCTTTCGTCACGACGACGGACTCATCATCATCCTCGTCGTGAACGTTAGCGAGGCTTGTGTACTCTGGACTAGCTTCCGACATAACTTTCCCACTGGATGGCGTTACTGCTGCCTTCGCATGCACCATGTCGAAGAATCTCACTCGAACGAAACCCCGCTCCTGTGCACGAGCTTCCTATCTTACAAATAAAGCAGCGGGATCACAGAGAGGAAGTCCCAGGTCAATCTTCTAGTAATTTCTCAGTGTGAAAGACAGCAATTCTGCGGCTCAAAACTGCAACGCCAGGGTCACACAAACAAGAGAGCCAGACTGACAGACAGTGAGGACTCGGCGAAAAGTGTTCTTCTTAATTGAGGTACAAGAAACTGTGCACAAGGGAACATATTCTAACTAATGCCTTAACATAATCCTTCAAGTAGTTTCTAATAAGCGCATGGCACACAACGAGCTGCCAGTTTAGAATGGAATACCACACTCATCTGTAAAAATCAAACAGAACAAATAAAAGTACTCACCTATTAAACGGCAATTGGGATCCGCTTGGCTGGGTGTTCACTATACACACATCCTACAACACGAGCTCTGGGTGGTTCCTAAAGAAACGTCTTAGACTTGATTCCTCTCCACAGTTAGCTCCGGAGCTACTTAACCAATACGCAATCCCTGAAGAGCCGAGTTACTTCGACCAGAAGTGTGTTGCAATTCTGTGGAAAAGCGTGTTCTTGCAGACACAGACTAGACCACTACAGTGGACCAAGAATGAGGAACTCCCTGCAAATAAATAGAATAATAAGATACTGTAGGAAATGAAAGCCACCTCGTGACACTGGACTGGAAGCCGGCAGCATACCCATTGCGGCGCTGACGACACAGCTACGCAGTTTGATGCCATTTGGGGCACTGCGAGGCAAGTGCTGGGAGGCACGTACTGTCTGCATTACGTTGGCTTGCTTCGCAAAGCCGCAAGCCAGCGTGTGCATGAGGATATTCTTCTGCAATTGGATGTTGGTCAAGAGAAGGATGTTGCAGCGATGGAGACTCAGTCTCTTGAGTCTGTTTCAGAAACTTGGGCTTTGAATGTTCAATCTCTCCGTTTTTGCAATGAATTCTTTCTTTGAATTGCACCCAAGTTTAAAAAAATGCTTCGGTAACTGGTTGCGCAAACAACTCGGAAGTGTCGACACAGTTAAGTATCTTTGACACTCGTACATATTTCACTCGGACACTCGGACACTGGAAAACCGGTAGTGTAGGGATCGCACCCGTGCGTCCGATTAGTTGATTGCCCGGGGATGACATCCCAACCGTCTGTTCACACCTATTAGATCCCAATCGGTCGGTAATCTGATTTTATCGTAAACCACTGCCAGGAAATAGCCTGTTCATTTCTAGGGCGGGTTCTGGGCTGGTTCTGGTCTGCTATTAGAGCATCCCCACCCGTCTTGCAAAACCATTAGATGAAATTTGAGGGCTCCAAGAGCCCACGAGTTATCTTGAGTTCCCAAGCTGTGCGAACTCGCCACAGCAGCAGTATGATGTGGCATAGTCACTGTCACGTCAGAAAATAATATATTTTTAAATTTTTTTTAAATTCAGTTTTAAGTCTATCAGTATTTTTTAGAATTTTTTTTTTTAATTTCCAAAAAATCGGAAATTCAGCCAATTATGGTCTGGTTCCCAATTTCCGACAGCACAAGGAACAATGCAGGGAACAACCCTGAAACGGGCTCTTGGAGCCCTCAAATGTCTCCTAATGGGATGACTTGTCCTAGGTAGCTTGCTAAATTGTCCTACCCATGATCTTGCAAAATGGATGAACTTGTCAAGAGGTTGGGTCAAAAGCCTTGGGTGGCTTGCAAAATCAAGTTGTTAAATTACAAGCCAAAGTGTGGCTTGCAAACCACATGAGACAAGGACTATGACACTTTCCCAACAAATTAACATGCATCTTGCAAACTATAGTCCATTGGATATGCACGTGCTAGCTTACTAAATTTGGTCACCAAAATGCAAGCTATAGGTGGGGCGGTCTAGCTTGCAATTTGGAAGGCCCCCATTATGCCAACCAGATCACCTCCCGCATTATCCCAAGCAGGTGGTGATGCTCTTAAGGTGCTATTACGGTAAACCAATCCATTATTGCCAACTATCTATTTCCACCATCCTACTTTTGGGCCCATTTCTACTACAAATCTCATCCAAATCTATTCATTTTATGATAAAATCAGTGTGTTAATGACAACAAGGGGTAACATGGCACTCTTTTATTAGTGAATTCTGAAGTGCTAATAGATACATGGAATGACAGTTATATGTTGTTTATAGGACGTTTATGACTCTACTCTATTGACAGCTTTGTAATTTAAAGGCAACTCACTTCATAAAAATTACAATTTTAATTGAAAAATTATAATTCCACTTGGGTTGGATTTGTGAAACATGTACAAACCTTTGATGAAATATGTGCTCATCTTGGAGTTGGCCTCAAGATATTCAATTGCAAATTAGGGTGGTAAGAGGTTTGTCTACCTCAGGTTGTAATGACCAATTTTGTCGTATTGCATACATAATTGGGCATTTCAACTTTTACATCCAAATTCAATCTATTTTATTAACGAAATCTAATTTCCTCGTAGTAGTTTTCGTTGGGCAATATCCTCGTCATTGGGGATTGTAGAAAAAAAAAGGCCTCCCCATTGGGCTAAGCCCTCCTTGTCAATGCATTTTTCATGCAAACCCGTCTTCCTTGCCATAGACATTGCCCTACATGTATTAGTGAATAATTAACTTATTTGAGAAAGTAAAATTCAACAAATGCTAAGAATAGAAGATGTGATTACTGCAATTTGAGATTAAAAATATTCCTACAAAATTTGTTAGTAAGAATTTTGGAAGTATGTTGCTTATATATAGCTTAAGAGGATTATAATATTCTTCCAAACCAACATAAAAGTGCATTCATGACATTATGATGGGCATTTACCTCAAGTAACCTCAATATTATTATAAACTTTCAACTTTATTTAGGGCATCAAAATGTTAATCTTTTGCTATTTATTTGTAATTCATTCAGTAGGCAAATGAAGAATCTTTTAACCCTAGTACTATAATTAAATATACTTGATATAAACTTCATTAATTTTGAAAACAACCTATCCAACATGATAATCTATAATTTGCCAATATCAAGCATTAGTAGAAAACAATGTTTTGGTCAACAAAGATCAGCTTATGTTTTTCTGTGTTTTCTACCATTAGAGGAAATCTGAGGCCTCTACATGCTCGTTTTAGGGTTGTTCCCCGCTTGTTCCATATGGTGTCCACAAATGGCTAGTTGTTGTCAATCAAATAAATACCCCCCAAAAAATAGTTTTGATATGCAAAAATAAGTTGAAAAAAAAAATTTCATTTCATTTTTCTTTTGACATGGCACAATGTTGGCCACGTTAGACTGCAATAGTGCCGTAGTTTCTGCGTTCCCCGCAGCCTGGGAGCTCGCAGACATGTTGAGGCCTCAAATCCCCCCTAATGCAAAAAATAGAAAATTTGTGCTGACTACAATGCAGTTTTAAGAAATTTGCGGTTTTTGAAACGCAATTTTTAAAAAACATTGGTTGATTTTCATTGTTTAGAACACAATTTTCTACTAGTGAAAATTTCTCAACTAAATTAGAATTCCGTAAATTGGGGCCAAATTCGTTCCACTCAATATGAAATAATTTCATTTTTGTTTGAATATCCCTTCGTTGAATGGATTTAGAATTTTTAGAATTTTGTTTCACAAGGTTTGTGAATTTTATGAGCACAACATTAGAGGGGATTTGAGGCTTGGGAGGGCCATTTCAGGCCTATTCCCCTACATGTTCCCTGTGCAATCTAGGAATGGCTGACTGCTATTAGGAAAAGAATATAAAATAAATAAATAATAAATTTAGTTCTGAAATGCAAAAAGAAGTTGAAAAAAAAATTCATTTTTTTTTCTGTGACGTGGCAGTGTCATAGCCATGTCAATCTGCCGTAGTGGCACCATTCCTACGTTCCCCGCAACCTAGGAGCTCGCAATCTCCCAGAGGCCTCAAATCTCCCCTAATGCTTTGCCGCAATACTTAGGGCTTTACCAAATTGTTTGTGACCTTTAGCAACAAGGTCCTTATGGCTTTATAATGATTTTTAAGGGCTTTATATGTATAAGTATTCATTACTTATTGGTTTCAATACTCATGGATGCAACGCTCTTCAAGAAATACTCAAAGCCTTTGGTTCTTGAAAAATTATACGTTTTTTTTTTAAATTTAAATTTCTTAAAATTATACAATTTTTCATTTTTCATTGGGGTATTTTTTATGACTCAACTTATTTTCATCAATATTTTTTACACTATTCAATTGTGCTACATGATCATTTTTGAAAATTTCAATACTTGTTGTACTTAATTATTTTTGAATAAATTTTTAATGAATCTAACCCAAGCGTAGGTGCAAACCTACTTTTGTAGAGTTTTAAAGATTCTTTTCAACAAATACCTTATTAATTTCTAGATACAAACCTTGGACTCAAACATCTTCCTTGAAGATATTTTCCAAGCTTCTAAAAAATTCCCCCAATTTTTCACTTTCCATTTGATCATTCTTCCTCTTTATAATTTTTCCTCAATGTCTTCCAACTAGTCAAGAATATTATGTTTGTCTTGCAATTGCATTTTTGTTGCCTAAATTACATCCATTTGCTTGAAAATAAATTAAATGCTTTTGGTGAAAAATAGTTTGACTAAAATTACAATGCCTAATAGTGATACATTAGAAGAGATTTAGTTGCACTAGAAGATTGTTTCAGGATTGGTTCCCCATATTGGGAACCAATTATTACAAGCCAAAATTTAAAAATAATGAAAAATAATGAAAAAATGAAAATTGATGAAAATAATGATTTTTATTATTATCTGACGTGGCCGTCACTTGACCACATTAGCTTGCTGCTAACACCGATTTCCTACAATCCAAGTACTTGAGGGAACTTAAAGGCTTCTAGAGTAGCTAAATTTCTTCTAATGGATCAAACACTACAAGAGAAAGGGGTGTTTTAAGTGAGTTTTTAAATATAGTCCTAGACATAAGATTATAAGTAATGATCTTTAAGGAGATTTTTACTAGAAATTTTTTACTAAAAATCTCCTTAAAGGTCATTACTTATAATCTTATGTCTAGGACTATATTTAAAAACTCATTTAAAATACCCCTTTCTCTTGTAGTGAAACAACTAGATATTATTTTTATTATTTATAATTATGAATTAAATTTCTAATCATCTTATGAGAAAATAAAAATTTTCATTATATTTTCTTATTTATTAACTAAACCTTATGAGAAAATATAATATAATTTTTTTTTAATTTAATTTTCTTCAAAATGATTAAAGTTGTAACATTTGTAAAACTATAAGATTATATCTTGTAAGCTTAAATTACACCACTTTTGAAACTTTTTCTATTAGATTTCTCTTGGTATAAGCTCAAAGAGTACAACATTTACACCATGATGTTTGTCACTATTATCTTAATTTTTAGAAAAATTCATACTATTTAAAATTTGTAATTACTACAATTTAAAAAGAAATTAGTTTAATATATAAAAGCTTAGAAAATTCACTTTTATATTTTTAATTATAAAAAATTGAAGGTAAATGATATATATTAATACATATGAAAAATATCAAAATTTTGAAATGTGTATTTTCTTACATATAAATAATATAGTTCAACCAAGCCTAGACATGAAATGTTTCTTAAGGGTTAACTAAAGATCTATTATGGGTGTTACTACTTTATTGTAAATACCATAGAGTAGGTTTGATGTTTTTAGTCTATAGATAAAAAAATCCTTTGACAAATGAATTCATCCAATTGCTTTAATTTTAATTGAATTGTCATTGATTGCTACAAAACTAACGTCATGGCTAGTAATACTCATATTTTTAATTTAAGAAGGTTTTAAGGAGTATGTATTGAATGATTGTTGAAGTTGTGCATCTCTGAGAAACCAAAGCTTGGAATGATCTATCTAAGGACAATGATGGGAAGTGACAACTACATGTTTAATTCTTATGTATCTTCACATTGTACTCACATATGTACCTAAATGGCTAAAAGTAATTGTTTCTATTCTTGTAGAAAATAAATAATAGAGAAAGATACTTTAAAATTATAAAATATACGAAAACAAAGAAAAAATTCTTCCCTACATTATATAATGTAATTATACAAACTTGTACCAACATAACATTATATATTTGAATGTGTACACTACATAATATATGTAATTGGAATCAATATACTTTTTATTATTAATTCAAACACGAAGATGAACCTAAAATCACTCAAGCAACACATGTTGAGTTGTTTTTATTTTTTCTAGCACCAATGTGTACAATATACATGTCCAATTTTACCACCACATTTTTATTAAAGATTGATTTTTGTATCAATCAAGGTATTGATTAATTTTTATTCTATAAGGTATGGATATTTAAAATTATTCTCACAAATTCTTCTATAGTTTAAGTAATGTATTTTTTTTAATTTCAAAAATGAACTTTTCCAATTCAAAAAAAGACTAGTAAAAAATCAAATTTTATAAAAAATAATAATATAGAACTTATAGAATACAACACAATAATAATTTTACATTTTAGGCTTATATAAAAAATATCTTGTGGAAAAAACTACGATTAAGTGCAAAATCAATTTGAGAAGGTATTGTAAATATTTTGATTTCAAGTTTTACTTATAAATATTAGTTAATATTTCGTTTGTCTCGAAATAAATTTTAGATTTCCAAATATACTTTTCTCAAATTAAATTCGATATCATACGGCACAAGAAATCAACCCTACACAACTTGATTGACAACAACTAGAGCTAGTTTGCAGCCCCCAAAGTAGAAGGATCCGCAAATACCATCATATAGCAATTCAATCCATGCAAAGGGGATTGAAATACAACCTCTAATGAACCAAAGGTGATGAATTCAATCCACAACTATACACAAATTGCTACTAATACATCTATTGATGAGAATTTCCTAGAATTGAATCGCAAGACATCCTTGGAATTGAATACAGAGAACATCATTGGACTTCATTGCACGGATATTGGTTGGAGTGGTTCAAATGAATAGCACTAGAGCAGTTCTAGAAAGGAAAAAATTTGTCAATTTTGATGCATGTTTTCAACATGCACCACTCCACTATTGACTTCCACTCTTTCACACCTAGTTGGATTTAATAGAAGCTACAGTAACTTCGCAATACCCTGAAAATAGGAGCAACTCAGATGTTAATCTAGCCATTTACAAGAAAACCCGGTTTTGAATTTGGGACAAAAGGAGTACAATGTTAACCCAAATAATAGATCAAATTATACAAATATGATCTTTGGGTCATCATCTCCAACTTTTATTTATAAATGTCATTAGTACATTAGTCCTCTTATTTTTACATTGCAACACATCTTCACATTTTTTGAAATTTGACCATACTCAAAATCATTACGTGTCAAAGTAATTTAAGGGTAAAAAATAATGCGTCTCCAGAAATAATCGTTCGTCAACTGTGCAGGCTCTCGTCCACTGTCGTTCGTCCTCCACATCTCGTCGTCTCTCTCCCATCAAGCTTGCGCTCATCAGGGTGATTGATTGCAGAGTTTTCTGTGACACGATCGCCTCTTGTGCAAAGTTTTCGTCAGATCTGGTGCATTCTTTGTTGTTCTGCGTTGGTGCCAAACTGTCCGGCCACACCGGTGTCAATCTATCCTACAACATGGATGTAAGCGTTTCGGTGCATTTATGGTGCATTTTGTTCAAGTTTTCCGATTTCCGACGCTTCCTGGCTTCAATTCTAGGTTATCCATTTTCAAGAAATGGAAGGTTTCAAGTAGATGAGGTCTTGTTTTTTAATCGTTCTACATTCGGAGTTCTGTTTAAGTCTGTTTAGGAACTTATGCGAAGTTTCTCCATTAGATGCGGGCAATATGTGTTTGGAAGATCGTGTCTTGCTCAGACCTAGACGATCTTGTTTGTCGTCCTGGATATGGTTGATTGCTTAGGAAAACTGAAAACGAGTTTTTCCTGTTTCATATGACGGGCATTGTGTCTGGTATTCGCGCATTTTAAAGAAGTGGAAGATTTCAAGTAGATGAAAGCTTTCTTTTGAATGTTCATACCGGTGTTTGGAAGATCGTGTCGTGCTCTGACCTAGACGAGCATTTTGACGTTCGGGATATGGTTTCTTGATTAACGCGACCGTGAATAAGTAATTTCTGTTTCACGGGCATTGTGTCCTCTAATTGCTTCAAGGTCGCATTTTGATGAATCGGATGATTTTATAAGAAACAGAAGTTTTAAAAATGCATTAAGTCTTATTTTGTTAAGTTCGCATTTGGAGTTTTGGTTCCTTGTCTGTTCAAGCCCGTTCAGTGAATCTGTGTTAAGTTTTCTCCATTAGGTTTTGTCAATTTTTGTGGAAGATCGTAACGTGCTCAGACCTAGAAAATCGTCTATTGATGTCCTGGATATGGTCTGCTTGCCTAGTGTGACCGAGAATAAGTCATTTCCTGTTCATGTCACGGGCGTTAGTCTTGTAAGCGAGCGTAGGTTGCATTTTAAAGACGCGGAAGATTTTCAAGTACGTTATTTGCTTTGATTTGTTCACACCTGTAGTTGCGGTTACCTTTTCTCTTTTTGAATTTTTTTACTTAAAGTGCGTTCAGTGAGTCTGTGCTAAGTTCGCCAGTAGATTTGGTAGAATTTTTTGTGAAAGATCGTTCTCAGGCCTAGATACTTGGCGTCCTAGATATGGTTTCTTGCCTTGCGCAACCGCAAATAAGTCATTCCTGTATCACTTAATGGGCATCGTGACTTGAAGATTCCTCGAAGGTCCCGTTTTCTAATTGAACTTTTTTTGTGTATGAAGTAGCCTTTTCCGAAGTGATTCATGGTTATTCTTTAGAGGCCCGTACAAATTTGTGCGTGTGACTTGGTAATGACCGTTGAGATGACCTGACGTCCTTATTCTCTGTAGGCCTCTACCCCGTTGGTGAAGAATGTTATACTTCTAGATGCTGAAGGGAAGCGCGTGGCTGTCAAATACTTTTCAGACGACTGGCCCAGCCTTTCCGCTAAACTAGCCTTCGAGAAATCTATTTTCACCAAAACGCAACGAACAAGCGCTCGTACAGAAGGTATTTTCGGACATTTTATGCAGTAGGGTACAGAACGTTTGCTACTTTAGCTTCATATTTTATCAGGAGCCTAGAATTTCCGTTTCCTGCATAATCTTCAGAAATGAGACTTACGCCAATTGTTGTCCCTTTACTATGATCTTTGTATCTCCAGTATGCAGCTGGGAAATGACCTGCAATCCCACGCTTCTGAGACTTTGATATCTTTCATTGCAGCTGAAATTGGACTGTTCGATGGTTATATTGTCGTGTACAAGTTCGTCTCTGATCTCCATTTCTATGTAACCGGAGGTGAAGACGAGAACGAACTTATTTTGGCAACAGTTTTGCAAGGATTTTTCGATGCAGTTTCTCTGCTTCTCAGGTTAAACAGCCTTTCAGTGCAACATTCATTTTTCTTCTTGTGTTTTATGTCGTTATTTACCCTCTTTGGAAGAGGAATATTTTGGGTTCTCTATTGCCATAGGCATTATTTGGAAGCATCTTGGCTGATCTTCAATGTACAGATTATTGGTTAGGGCTTTTTTGTTTTCGACACTTGTGTCGTTCCGCTGTTGTAGTGCAATCGACTTTATGCGGAGAATCTGAAACTCATGTGAATGTCATGCCGCAGGAACAACGTCGAGAAGAAAAGTATATTGGAAAATTTGGATCTTGTTCTTCTTTGCCTTGATGAGATTGTGGATGGCGGGTAAATCTTATTTTACTTATTTCGTCACACCACCTTGACCTGATTGTATTTTCTAAGGCTCAAGCACTGCTCAATTTTATTTTAGAATACTGGCGCTTGATGAAAATCATTTTTGGTAATGTTTGTGTATATTTTGAGCTCATGTTTGTGGGACTCTAATCATTTATAACTAGAGTGCTTTGTGAGTTGCACATTTGTAGCCCCGCCGGCTTTTGAAGGTAGCTGACATTGGTTCTTCAATGGCCTCGTCCGCACAGAATCATACTGGAGACAGATG
Organism: Straminergon stramineum; assembly: GCA_963920665.1. Taxonomy (NCBI): domain Eukaryota; kingdom Viridiplantae; phylum Streptophyta; class Bryopsida; order Hypnales; family Calliergonaceae; genus Straminergon; species Straminergon stramineum. The sequence goes on from OY987266.1 coordinate 9,083,986, forward strand.
CTGACGTTATTGCAGGCAGAGTAGCGATGCGAGGTGCTGATGCCGATGTACCCCTTTCTGAGCAGGTACTGTTTTCTGGATTTTCATGCTAGGGCTCCTTTTTCACTTCCTGCTTATTTGCAGGAAGTCATGACTTTTGTGAGGCGTTTGAGGTGTGCGGTAATGAATTTGAGAGTTAGTTGTGTTTGATTCTAGCAACCACCCTCGACGTGCTCTTTTGAGCGATAAAATACACAAAACATCCATGACTTGCCTGGAAACATTACGGTAGCATCTTGGTCTTCGAGAAAATCTATATAATCGGTTTATTAAGCTTGTTTCCTTCCGCGGAAGCGTACAGTTAATTTGGTTTTAAGTGTTCCCTAGTTTTTACTGTGTTCCATTCTATTCTTGTTTTATGCAGACAATTTCTCAGGCACTTGCAACAGCCAGGGAGCATTTGGCGAGGTCGCTGCTCAAGTAGTGCATTCAATATCACGGTGAGATTGAAGGGAACTGGCATTTGTAGAGTTCTTGATTTAGTCGGTAGAGTTGCGTGCAAATTATGTTTCCTGTGATGCATGAACTTCGAGCACCGGTAGCGAGGCATCCAGCTCTAGGGATTGGAGGTTGTGTCCACTCGATTGAGATTGAAGTTACCAAATACGTATAACACTCACTAACTGTTTTTACTAACTATTAGTGGATTCGATGGTGGCAGGCTGCTGGCTGCCTGCTGAAGGACGACTTCGTCAGTTAAGCAATAACCGCCAACCCCACGAAGCCGCCTCATTATGTGGCTCTTTTCATGAGTATTTCAATCAATCAAATGAGTGCTTTGATTGATTTTTATTTTTTTAGGGACATTGGTAGCTTTGAAAATTAGTGCTCGCATGAGCATATACTCCGTTGTTTTTGTTTCGTCACGGAGCTCCTACTCAATTTCGATCACACTATCTTCCTTCGAAAGTCCAGAGTGTGACTATTTCTTGCCATTTGTTTCACTTTGGAAGCAATTGCGGATACCATCTGTTGCAAAATTTGCTTGCTATTCAGGTCTATATCTGCCTCAATAGGTGATTGCGTCCCCGAGCAAAAGTAAAGCACGTTTGACTGCAGCATACGCCTTTCCTTCGGAAAGATTGCTTGTATTGCTCCCATTTGGAATCTGATGCGATTTTCGTTTTCTTCGTTTATCATGTCGTGATCCTCATTCTTCCAGCATTTTGTACCAGGAAGCTCTATTCTCATTGAATCCGCTGAACAAATTCAGCGCTACCATTGTTTACTTGGTTGCGACTTGCGGCCTACCCTAATTTTTTTTATTCCGGGTAGGGCATTTCTTTGGATTCTCAATTGACTACCGATCTTTGAACGATTGTCCGCTTATTGAGATGGGATTGACAAAACCATCTCGCAACAATTTTGTTTCTTTCTCTCGTATTGGTCTTGGTTTGTTTCTATTTTGACAGCTTTGATTGGTGACCTCTCGTTTTTCCCAGAGTGTCTTCAGATTAGTTTTCTGTTATCTACAGTCTACTGAATTCCTTGAAATTTTCTTTCCTTGCAAACCATCATAGAGGAATTGGCCACTTCTGGGACGCAAATATTCATGCACTTATGATTTGTTTTCTTTCCATGTTCCACTTCTAACATGAGGTGCCTGTATGTTATTGTATTTGTATCTACTTGCTCGTATGACGACCCGGCTGTGCAGAAGCCATGAAGCGTTAGGTCATAATGTTTTTCAATCGACAGAGGCGTCGGCTCAAGCTATGTATACTGGTCTTTTTATGACAGCGCAAGTTTGCTAATGTCTGAAAGTTGTAAAAAGTGTATGTGGTACCTTGATCTTGGTGGCCCTCATTTTTCAGTGAGGGCAACAGGAAGACTTGAGAGTGGAAATTTCACTCAAGAGTCTTTCAGGCACAAATGTGTTCGAGTTGTATCACATGACGGCTTCAGACTGGGACTGCTCGGCCTTGCACGATACGAGCTGGCTTTGTAAAGAGCCAAGATTGGAGTGGTCGAAACATTACCAAATACTGAAGCCAGAACGAAAATTCACTCTGTAAGTCTCTTTAACTGCCATTCTCTTCTAGAATAGGTTTTGTTGCAGTACATAGAATGCCTTTTTTGAAATCCGAAATAATAGAAGTGCATTTCAGCGTAAGTTAGAATGATCGAGTTCGTCATTCATCGGCCGCATTTTCCTGTCGAAGTTGTGCGTCAAAGTGCAAGGCCAGTTTTCATTTCTGAGCTTGTATGCCAAGTACTGAACCTGGTGTAAGAACGTGCATTCTGAATCTTAATTCTTTAAATTGTCAAAAGTAGTTGCTTCCATATTTGTCCAAGTTGATGTAAATCGCTTAGGAAGCGTCAAGAAAGTTAACCAAATATAGGAACAGAAAGAAAAGACCAAAAAGTAGAACCATATTACTTAGTTCGGTTATTACCTCCCAATGTACACTTCCTATTTCCAGTACAAGCACCTAGGGCTTATAGCTATTACTTGTGTCAATTTCATAAATTCTGAACGTATTCTTTTTCTACATTGTAATGGAATTTGATTGCGTCTTCAGCTGAATGTCAAGGATGAACCGGCAACGGTCCATGAAGCTACTTGAGCACGGAGTCACCCGCTTAATACTTCTAGGGTTGTTCCTCAATGCCCTACATGGTGTTCTTTGTAAAGGTAACTCGCAACACTTCTCTGTCAATCATTTCTCGGGTTTCTTGTTTCAGTTTAGGTTTTGCAATGGTAGGTTTCGATGCCGATCATTTGCTCAAAAGCTTGTGTAGGATTTTCACTTGTAGCGAGAACTATTGCATTTACGCATTTTGCATAATCTGGGTTTTAGGATTTTTGCCCAAGGTGATCAGCACTAAACTCGGTACAAGCAAGGGAGGGACTCTGCTTAGAGTTCATGTGATTGGTAATGGTCTTGATGATTTTAGACCGCACTATTTGAGGGTCAACAATTGGCATGCTGTGAAGGCGACCAACCGAAGTGTTGTCAGGAATGGAGCGATTGAAGATGAGTTTGTTATGCCCTCTTTCACATCTACCAGCAAAGGTATTGTTCGGCTTTCGTACTCTCTGGATGGTGTTCGCTATAACAAAGCTGGTGAATTTATCTACTACGGTAAGCTCTCGTACAAAGTGTCTCATATTGAATAAGTACTTAATGATTCATGTATTTAAAAATGATGAATGACATGATGCAAAGCTTCAATGCTCTATATGTTTCCAGAATCTTACACCAGTCCTGAGGCAGAGCGGCGTTTGCATCATATTCTCAAAACATCTACATCAGGGTTGACTAAATTCCTAACTAGGGGAGGATAGAAGTATAATCGACTTTAAGTAGCGAGCACATACTACGTATCTGACTTTGATTCTTGGAAATTTACAGATGGAGAAGAATTGGCAACCTCTGCGTTGCATCCAGCTGATATTGAAGGTGTTTGGGACCTCCAAAACTCAATATTTCCTTGTTCAAGCACACATGAGCTATTGTCCATGTCCTTCACACCTACTTGTAGGGATGAAGACGGCGTTATCACCGAGGCTCGCTATCCGATTGCATACGAGTATGCTCGGCAATCTAATGCCAAGTTGAGCATACATTGTCCTATTGAATCTCCGAGACGTATTACACATATTTCTCTCAATGGCCAGGACTATGTGGCTGTGGAAGGTACAGTGACCCTCTTGCCTTGAGCAGCAAATTCGTCTTGCTAAAGAGACTGAACTAATCATCTGTCCGCATTGTGAATTTTATGTGGAGTTATTCGAACGGAAACTTTTGCAATATGCAATAATTTGGATAGCTTTGTGATAAATTATGTGCAGATCCATTTGATGAGCATCGACGACTGGTGGATTATGTACTTTTGGATCAGATATCAAATCCACTAGCACCAAGCCCAGGATCGAAATCATCAACAAGTCCACCTTCTCAAGGATCGGCACCCAATGTGCCTCCGCCCAGCACGGCAATGAATTCACCTCCATCCAGCACGGTGGCAACAACATTGCCAGCAGGCTCGGTAATTCCTTGAACCGTGAATCGTACTGTAAAATAAGTATGGTCATATCTATTTTGATTGAGCTCTTTGATTAGGACCTTTGCTTTTAATTTTTAATTGTGGTAAGCTTTCTTACTAGGGCACTCTGCATTGTTGGAAGGATTGACATATGATATCATTCGTTTCACCTTTAGTTTATTGCATTGTGACATGCATCAAATTGAAGGATACTGCTTCCACTTCTAAACTCCACCATTCTCATTATTTCTAACATTCAGAGACTTACAAAGATCTATGTGTTTTCTTAGTTACCAAAAGCTGGCCGTCAATTGGGTTCAAATATGCCGGTTTGCACTAGCACGGACACAGGAATGGGTTTATCCATACTAGTGATGTTCCCTACGCCTACAGCAATGGGTCCTATCAAAGTGACGACGGATGTCGCCGGGTCCTTTACAGGAGTTGGAGGACCAATGACATATCTAGTTAGCGTTCTTGTTGGCTCTCCGGGGTCATACAAGCTCACATCAATCGTTCCATCTTGTGCTGGTAATCATTTCTTACGCCGTCTTTGGGATCTAGACCTTATCTATTGTACCACACCAGCCTCTTGAATTGTTTAATTTATTGCTACCGTTCCCTTTGCTGCAGGTATCACGCCTCCGCTATCATTCAATGTTTCAGGGCCCGCTTCTCCTCAATACAGCTACGTAAGCTCCACGTTCGCTACTGGTGGATACATACCAGGCACATCGATAAGCTTTAACATCACAGTTGTGGATGGGCAAGGCATTGTTCCCACAGGCTTTTTCGGTGGTGGAGGGGGGCCCTTTCCATTCGAAGTCACTCTGTTGCAGTCAACCATCGTTGGAGGAAATAATGCAACATTTCCTGTTCCTTTCACAACCACGCAGCTGGGGATGGAATCTGGCAAGTCACGTGTATACCTTCAAGGTTTCTTCCAACTACAGGTACTACCGTACAGCTAACGGTGGGATGATTAGTCTTCTCTATTTCATTCAATTCCCATCCTCCTCACTTTCCTTTCCCGCCTCCTTTGACGTACATCAATCCTCAATATGACCGATCAACAAATTTTTTTGATTGGATTTACATTATTTCATGGTGACAGGGTCCGTATTACTCAATGGACTGCCCATAGTGAACAGCCAGTTCAACTTCTCCCTGCAAACTCTGAGTGCTAGTGATGCAGCAACAAAGTTCAGTGTGTTTCCCAACAGCTCTGTGCCCACAGGCCAACAGTCTTTGATCATCAATACGTTTGGCACTCCAAAGTATGGGCTTATTCATCAGATTGCGGCACAGGTACACCGCTACTATCAAATATGTCTAGGTTCTATTCCTTTCAGAAGAAGATTTATCTTGACTTTAATAGTCTGCCTGTCTAACGTAGGTTACCGATCCATCAGGCGCCAGCATTGTCACTGGTACCTGCGAGATGACCCGAACAACTGCGGGTTGTTCCTTCCCAATGCTGCTCCAGAAGACAGGCACATACAAATTGAACGTGACAATCGACTCGGGCACTCCGATTAGCCAGGTTTCGCAATTCAATGTAATACCTGGCATGGCCCTCGGTAGCATGTCGTCCTTGACGTTGGATGGCATTGTATCTAATAATACTCAGAAAACTGCCGGCGATACCATTCTGGCACATTTGAACCTCCTTGATGCTTATGGTAATGCAGCGGCCACAACATTCAACTATGGTGGATGGAATGAAACTGTAAAGGTGGTGCTCACCTGTTCGCAAGGGTCATCAGTTACCATGACTTTGATTCCAGGCTTGGGCTCAACTAATGGAACTGTGCAAGTTACACAAGCTGGGTACTATGTTGCTTCTGCTTACATTGGATCTACTGGGAATTCGCTACAAGGATCTGGAGTCTATGGGTTTTATGTAAATCCCAACATGGGAAATGCCTCATGTATAATTCCTATGATATCTTGCTGTAGATATTCCCATAATGTAGTTTGATGTTATTTGCCTTTTTTCTAGTCCAATTTCATCGCTACTGGAAATCATGTTCTGTTCCAGCCAAGGAATCCATCCAACGTCACTGGAACTATTAACAGTTTTGATCGTCATTACATGACAGATAATTTGTGAAATGAAATAACAGTTTTGATCGTCATTTCATGACTTATCTGTTATTGTTCACTAATGATGAATTCTGGCCAATTTGGGTGGACTCCCTGGTTGAAACATGACATTTAGTGCCCCTTTTTTCTCAATGATTTCATGCATGCGTTAGAATTGACATTATTTGAGTTTAGGTATATCATTGCCTTGAGGTTGGAACGGAGATTCTCATGATTTAGTGATGTTGCTTCTTTCAAGCAGGTTGGAAAGCTAATATTATGGTTGGAGAAATGATTGCTGGGGTCAATACACCAGTGGTGGTTGCCATCAAGGATTGTTTCGGAAACGTTATTGATGGTTCCAGTTTGAGGGGTGCTGCTCCTTTGACTATCAATGTGGGAAATTTGAACTACTCGCTTCAATCCGTCGGTCGAATCTTCCAACTTATGCCAGGTCTTAATCAAACAGTTGCACGATCAGGGATTATTATCACAGCTAACTACGGCTCTGTTCAATTGGCCTCCTACAATGCCACTTGTTTACCAGGTAAAAACCTCATCAATTAAAACCTAGTACAGCATGAATGACAAAGTAACAGGGTTACCCAATTCAGGTAAGTTACGGTGTCTTTGATGAACTGTGTAATTGATCCAGGTGTAACTCGCTTGACTCTTTTAACCCTGAAAGGACGGGCTGGTCACCATGGAATTATTGGTACTGTGTGAAAAGGGACAGTCTTGCACAGGAGTTTGACCTTTTCTCTTCTGTGTTACGTAGAAGGATTTCTTTGCCATCCATCAGACACTTAGTATTTACAGCGACATTAGAGGGTTAACCTTGGAAGGATGCTCAGGCCAAAATGTGGATGATGGATGACTTTCAAGATTATTGTAGAAATGAAGAATGCACGCATTGGTTCCACAATTGGGTCATTTTTGGCAAAGTACCTTGGTGATAGGTCTTGTCCTTTCAAGGTTAATTTGCTAAAGTTTAATAGTTTGGCAATTGTAATATATTCCACCTTTATTGTGTGGCTAGTTTTTAACTACCATTGTTCTTTACTACTATTGTTATGAAAGTTTCATCAATGCATCAATGCATTTTCCAAGTTCTAGTATCAAATCAAATTGATTATTAATAATGTTTTGGATGTCTTACACTTATCTCTGAGCAACAATGTGTCATTCTTCTTTAAAGCCACTTTGAATACATGGAACTTTTGGATTTGATGTTGTTAACCCTTCCAAGACATTTGACATCTTAGGAGGGTTGTCTAGACTTGAATTTCAAAACCTTTCTTAAATAGCCATCATGTAGCTTGTTCAAATGATCAATCAATGATGAGCTTCCACCCCCAAGGCCATATGCAACCTCAAAGTCACTATTTAAAGAAATTATTAAACTTTCTAGCGCAAAAATTATAAGTTCTAATTGTGATTCAAATCCAAGACTTAGATTTATAGATGTATATTGTGAAGAGAAAGAGAATGATACTAAGGAAGTTCACATGTAGTTGAGTATAGGAGGAGTTTTTTTATTGAAGATTCTTTGAAAATCTACCTTGTGCTAGATTTGTCATTTAAAGGTTAATTAAAAGCTTTTAACTTTGCACAAAAAACAACCAATTCAAAGAAACAATCAAGGGCCAAAGATTTTTACAATTCTTGGGGTGGTGAATTTTTTTGGCTTATAGCTTTATCTCACAATTATTAGGATGAGATTAAAACATCAATTTAGAGAAAAAAAAGTCTACTCAATGCTAAAAGATTGTATGCAATACCATTATTCTTAGTAGTATGAAAATAAGCTATGAAAAAAAAAAATTTAATTTCAGTTTTTTCCACTAATATCAAACTAGAGTATTTACTTTATTGTGGAATTTTATCAACAAGAAAACTAAGTTTTTTACATTATCTATGAGTTAAAGTCTACATTATTTTAACAAAAATTGATTCCAATACTCTTATTAATTGATTTGAATTTTTTTCCTCAATTTTTTTTAATTTAGCTAGTTTTTATAAAGTAATCTTATTGTATAGATATAAATCATGAATATACATCATAAATTGAATCTATGGATTTTGTTAAATATTAATAATGAATAGAATGATTTTTTATTTAATTAAAAATTCATTGGATATTATATATTTTTAGGTCCACTTGACATTAATGTTTCTAATGTCACAACATCAGTCTACAATTTCACTGTTGGTTCAAATGGAACTTTATCACTCAATCTTTTAGACTCATATGGAAATTTTATTATACCATCTCTAAGCTTTGGAAAATTTGAAGGTTCAACATTAGTAAAAGATGATACCATGGGTGCAGCAAGATTAGTACTACAAGAAACTAGTAACAACATTAATCCTTATACATTTACATTCAATGCACCAACAATTGTTGGCCACTACTATGCACGAATCCCAGTTGTTAATAAACTAATAACCACACAAGCCATTATTACAATCGTTGTTGGAAATCTTGTGGGTGCAAAATTTGACATTAGTGGACTAGGTCAACTTCAAGCTCAACCAGGAACAAACTTTACTTTATTTATTACTGCTCGAGATCAATATAATAATATTTGGCAAGGTGATGGTAGTAAATTGGTTATAAATATTATAGATGGAAATACCTCTGTACCAGCTAGTGATTTAAGTATTGCACCGCACCCTATTCATGGATTCCATTTGATTTTTAAAACTCCTCTTACAACTGGTTTGTGTACAATTAGTATTCGAGGTTTTCAAGGTGATTTTACTAGTAAAACAATCACTATGCAAATCATTGCTGGTGATTTAAAATCAATAGGAGTAGAAGAAATAAGACAAGGCGTGGTGAATCAACTATCATCATTTTATTTAGTATCACAAGATGGAAATGGTTTTCCTCGAGATGACCTTGCAATAGTTCCTGATAGGTTTAATATACGTTTATGCCAAAACAATACATGTGGACGTGCATCAATAAATGATAAACACATTTCTGGAGGGAGATATCGTGTCACATGGAGTGCTCCCAAGGTAGGTGATTATAAAGTTGATTTTTGGTCTCCAAGTGGTGTTACATTGCCTTTATCAACTTTGACAGTAGTATCTTCAGTAATACCTACTCGAATAATGTATTATCCACAATGCAATGGAGCACCTCCAACACCAACAACGTGCCCACAATTTTATAAGCTTGTTGCTGGACAGATTGCAATTTTTAATTTGTCATCAAATAATGAACCGATTGGAAGTCCAGCAACTAGTATGAGTATTGGAGGAAATATTCCAACAATAACTATGATTGGTGGGCGGGTTGTAAGTATAACAGACTTAACTGATGGGACCTATACCTTGATGTATCAAGCAATTTCAACAATAGCTTCAATAAACATAAATAATGGTGTGCCTAATACAATACCACTCACAATTGTTCCAGGAGTAACAAGTTCTATAAGGTCAGATTTTCAACTTGGGGCATCATTATTAAATAAATATGATGCTGGAAGTACCTTAAGTGGAAATTTTGATGCAAGTGATGTGATGGGCAATCAACAAGATTATACAATCTACTCTCCTTCTAATGATGCTTTTAAATTAATAGCAATAAACAAAGATACAAGAGATATAATAAGGGGTATTGTCAAATTTGTACCTATAAATAGTGGAATATTTCAAGCAACATTACATGTAGTTTGGGCAGGAACATATACTTTGTTGGCAACCTTGAATGATGTCCCAATTGCATTAGTTGAACCTGACAATAGTCCTATTCGAACGAACAATTCTTTTATAGTTTCTCCAGGTCCACCCGAAATCACATCAATGGTATACCCTCCTAATTCTATGCAAATTACAACTAGAGCTAATGAATTAGGAAGCATCCTAGTTTATTCGATATGTGATGCATTTGGAAATATTATTCCTCAAAGTGTTCTCTCATGTGCATCAAAAGTAATAGATGCTCAAGGATATAATTATGTGATGCAATGCAATGTTGCTAATGACCACATAACATTTACTTATTCAAACATCACTAAAGTTGGAAATTACACATTTTTATATTCTATAATAGCTCCTAGAGGACAAGTTAATTTATCAAATCCATTATTCATAGCACCAATGGACCCGTGGCCTCCAACTTGTATAATATCAACAAATTCTCCTATAACAACAACAGTGGGTAGCAAGACAATATTGACTATTCAATGTATGGACAAATTTAATAATTCATGTCAAGGTGATCGTTCTGGTGAATTTATTGTTGTTATTACCAAAATTGGTGGAAATATAAATACACCAGCTGCAGTAGCTAGTACTATTGAGTCTACAATTGTAGTAGGTCAAATCATTGCATATTTTTACTTGAAGCAATCTGGCAATTTTTCAACTTTTGTTCATGTTGGTGACATAAATGGAGCACTTGTTGGTAACCCTACAACAATTATATGCTTACTAGCAGATACTAGTATTAACCAATCATTTGCATATTTAGCAAGCTCCCCTAGAAAACTAAACTCAAATAATGTGCCAACAAAAGTGATTGCTGGGTATTCCAATGTGATGAAGATTATAGGTGTGGATATAAATGGAAATCTTCAAGATAAATCCAAATGTTCATCATCAAATATGCCAATTGTTACATTAAATAGCGATGATATAGGTTTTGATGGACAAGGTAGTGGTGTTGCTCCATTAATTTCAAATCCACTTGTAACTTTGAGCTCAATGGATGTGGGATGTGTGTTTATTTTCAACTTTACTCTTACCTCAGTAAATAAAGTTGGAGTATTTCCTCCTCTTGTTGCTAATTATAGATTGCGAATACAATGGACTAGTCAATCCAATCCTAGTACTTTGGACATATCTGGAAGTCCATTTGTGTTTCAAGTTGATCCAGGAATATTAGACATACCAAAAACTATAGTAACTCTACAAGAACGAGAAGTTGGTGTTATTGGGTTGATTACAACATTTAAGCTTGTAACACAGGATCAATTTGGAAATGCACCATTTTATAACCAAACTTTGAATATATCAGCCGTTGTTGTTCCAACAAGCAATACAAAACTTGTAACTACTAATCGACAACTCATAGAAGATATAATAGACAAGAATACTTCAAATTCAATAAAAGAAAATGAAGTTCTTCATGAATTTGAAGAAATGGGAGGCTATTATCCTATATCTATTACAAATCCTATAGTTATCAATAATCTAGATACAACGTACTCCATATCATTTACAGTTATGCATGCAGGAGCTTATGATGTTATTATCTATATGAATGGAATAATTCTACAACCCAATCCATCCAATCCTATTACAGTTTCATCATTTATAGTTGCACCAAGTATACCAGATGTAACAAGATTGAAACCATTAGGACTTGGAATTGAAGATGGTAAAACAATATCAGTTGGAACACCATTAAATTTCTCTATAAATTTATGCGATAACTTTGGAAATCTTGTGAATATGTCAGGAAAATTGGATCTTTTGAATACAAATTTGAATAGAATTTCTAATCAATCTACTATAAATATTCAAAAGGCTTTAGGAAATAATACAGTGTCTATAATAAGGTCTCCTATAATTGATGGTTCATTTTCAATAACAAATGGAGTCATTGCATATTCATGTATTCCCAAAAGTTCTGGATTATTGAATATTGAACTTTCATACAATGACTCCACATCAACAAAAGTTATACAATCTGTATTAGGGCCATACCATTCATTGATACTTCCAAATTCAAATGTAAATACAACATTTATGAAAGTCTTTGGACCTGGAGTGATGGCATCATTAGCATGTGAAGATAAAGACACATGCTACTTGAATACAATGTTTATTGATATTCGAGATACATTCAATAATTCAATCACTCCAGATAAGTTTTTGTGCTCTAGTTTTTTTCTTGTTGGATGGAATGCATCCATTATGACTCCATATCCGGGACGACCTGCATTTGATAATTTTTGTGCAATTTCTTATAAAGTACTACCAAACAATTCAACAAAAAATGTAAATTTTAATGTAAGCTATAATTCAGGATCAACTTTTGCATTGATTCCTTCTTCACGTCAATATCCTACGGTTGATTCATCAGAGTTTTCTTTTACAATACCTATAGTGTTAGAGATAGGAGATCCAGAGCCAAATAATTGCTTAGCATTTGGTGATTTAGGAGGGATGATAATGGCTGGGAAGTTAGGAATTATCATTGTACAACTTGTTGATAACAATGGACTTGCAATTCAAAATAGTGTCTCTTCTAGTGGTGACTATGTTCGATTACAAATTGATTCAGTAAATAGTAATGATCCGAATTATATTCCACCATTGCCTCCAAGTGTAAGTTCAATTGATAGTGGAGATGGAACATTTATTCTGCAATATGAAACTTTAAAAACTGGAAATTTTACAATGCTAATATGTATTGGATTTTCTGACAAAGTGTTGGGTGGAAAGAGCGATGGATATTTATTACAGGTTGATATATTTTCAATTTTATTAGTATGTATCGAGATTTTTAATGAAAATATTTATATTTTGAAGGCATTTAAATTTTTTTAAATAAATATTATTTTATATTTTGTAGAATTATTTTGCTAAGCTTTACATGATAGTTTACATTTTTTTTCTAAAATTATAAATAAATATAAATATATATTTATATATTAATATCTAAATCACTTCATAATATTAAATCTTTTGTTAAAGATACTTCATATTTCTTATATATGTTTTTATTAACTATAGGGTTGAACATATTAAAATGATAATAGTTCATAGGTATCACTAGTAGAATTCCACATTCCAAAGGATGGTTTGGGGTTAAATCTAGGCGAAAACTAACACAATTGTTTTAAAAATAACGCATATTTAACACCAAACCATCATCTTGAATGATTTCTTTAGTGTAGATTTCTACTAGTGTATCCCATTCTTATTTGTAATCTCCATTTGTCATATAAACATTTAAATATTCAATTTTTACAATAGGTTGTAGCATCCGAAACTGTTATTGAAAAAACTATTGTAACTATGATTACCAATGAAACAATAAATCGAGCTGGACAAGACTGGGTTAGAATTTTTGTCCAAGCATTTGATGCATATGGTAATCTACAAGATTGCATATTGGCTCCAATTGATACTTTTCAAGTTAATATCTTACAACCTGACAATACTCTTGCTATGATAGCTTTGAATCGCACTTGGCAATTGAATGACAATGGATTATATAACGCATTATGGATTTTTGAATTTTTACCATTACAAGCTTTTCCTAAAAGTGTTTATACTTTTTCTATAATTTGGAGAAATGAAACTACTGAGATTCATGTTCCTTCTTTACATATGATAGTTCCAACAATACCTGGACCACCTTCATCTGTAAATATGAAAGTATGATTGAAGTTCAAATCAACTCTCATTATTCCTTGCATATTTTTTGATGCTAAACATACAATGAAATTCATTAGTATAAAAACAAATATCTTAAGTAATATAAAACTAATTTTTTAATCAAAATCAATGATAAAATAGCTTATACTAATATAATTAATATTTATCAACAATGAAATTTAAAAATAAATAAATAAATCTCATTTTTAATAGGTTGCTGGATCGGGAATAACAAAAGCAAATGTTGGAATGACACAAAATTTAATGATCTCTTTATTTGATGCACTAAATAATCCAATTAGTGAAATTCAAGATATAATGGATGCAAATATTACAGTTGCATTAATATCTGACAAGTCAATGAATCAAACAAAAGCTAATTGTTCAACATCTTCTAATCCACCTGGAGTAATATGTCAATATATTGTAACAACACCTGGATGGCATGTTTTGACTATCTACGCAAATGATAATGAACTAAGAACTTTTGGGGTTGAAGTTGGACATGGAGCTTTAAGTGCACCAAATTGCATAGCATTTGGTGATGGTGTTGGAACAACTGGAATACCTCTTTATCCGGGTTTGCCAACATCTTTTACAATTCAAACTTTTGATCATTACAATAATACCGTTGTTGAAGACCAAGTTTATTTTGAAGTGCGAGGTGAAAATCAAAATCAATCAGGAATTGTTGTACCAAGGCCTGGATATCCAAAGCACATTGCTAATAATATATATGAAGTTGAGTACACTCCATTAAAATCAGGAGTTTATAATATTTACATTGAGCGAGCATCAGTTCCAATTTGGGGATCACCATTTCAAGTTGAAGTTGAAGTTGGCCCAATTGATATTCATTGCACTTTAGATGAGGCTTCATTAGATCCTTGTCCTGTTGATAGTGTGAAAAATATAACATTATTATCAAAAGACTCTTATGGTAATGTTCGTCTTACTGAGCAAGATGTGTTTCATATTTTTAAAACAGTGGATGGTTTTCCAAGTGAGTCAATATTTGACATAATGATTCCAAATGGAAATGGACGTTATAGTTATGGATTTTTGTGTGTAAATGATACTCTCATTCAAATTACATTTGATGCAATGCTTGTTTATCAAGGAAAAATTGGAACAATTGTTGGTCCAGTAGATGCAAGTCAAACAACTATGTCATTAGATGTGGCTGTGATAAAAGCAGGTGAAATCGGAAAAGGTGTTGTTGTAAGTCGGGATAGTGGTGGCCATCAACTTACAAGTGGAGGTTTGGTTTATAAAATTCAGTATTGGACAATGTCTGGAAATAATAATTCAATGGTAATAATAGATAATGAAGATGGGACTTATGGGTTGACTTATCAAATAATGCTTAGTGGAATTTACTTTGTTATTGGACAATACAATGGACAAACATTCTACTCAGAAACATTGTTGGTTTTACCAAGTGCACCTAGTGCTCTTCAAACAGTGCTCAATTTTGATTCAAATGGGTACACTGTAAATGTTGAAGGTTCTTTTACAATTCAAATATTTGATGAACATCTGAATAACATTACAGATAGTGGTGCCCTTGATACCACAACTTTAAATTTATTTTATATAAGTAATGATTTACCAGCACGCATTGCATTACAACCAGCCACTAATTTATTAATTGATTTTGATCATGATACTTTAATTTATATTGTAAGCTTTACACCGATAGTACCAGGAGTTGTATATATTAATTTTAGAATCAATGGAGAAGAAGTTTTAAATTATGGAATACCTTATCAAACCATAGTGATGCCACTTCCTCTTGCTCCATCAAATTTTGATGTATGGGGTCCTGGGATTGAAAGTGGTGCAATCACAAGTGAGTATTGCTTTAAATTTACAATTATCAAATTATACGCTTACTTATTTGTGCTTCAATTTTTCTGAAATATTATGTATTTTTTGAGGTTAATATTTCTAAATTTGATAATATTCTTAAGTTCTAAAAACCAAAATGAACAACTTACCATATGAGTGCACATGTAAATAACACGTAATAGTATATAGTTGTAAATTTAAACAATACATGCAAGGTTATGAATTGCCATTTTTTTCTTTCAAATGTAGTACTTGGCATGTAGTACAAAACTACAAATGCTTCAAACCTAAATAAAAAAATTAAATAAAATTGTTCATTTTTTCTTAAACAAAGCATAGAATAATGGAATCACATCCATTTCACGTGAAACAACATTTTTTTACATACGGATCCGAGATGTAGGAGGTGCAATAATTTCATATAATCCACCAAACAATTTTGATGCTAAAATCTCACCAACTTCACTAGTGCCTGGTGGTACCTCTGCTACATATGTTGGAAATGGCCTCATGCTCTTCTCTTATATGGCCATTCAACCTTCAACAAAAATGACATTGGCACTCACGTACAGTGGAATGCGAATCCAAAGTCCAGTGAATCTTCAAGTAAAAGACTACCCTGGTTCAATTGACATCACCCAAATAGCTATTTTAGGCCCCGATAATGTCCAAATTAGCACTTCAATACCTCTAGTTTATACAGTTGGAAATCCTGACACTAGTTTAATATTTACAATCCAACCTCGTGATAGCAATGGATTTATCATTACAAACCCAAATTTCAATGAAACGGTTCCAATTTTTACAATTATAGTTAATGGAGGTGGTATTGCCATACAAACAATCCAAAGTGATGTCAATGAGTGGAACTTCCAATTTTCAATTCCTTACCAAACAACTGCAATAACCATGTTTGTAGCAGTTCAATCTAATATCTTTGGATCTCTAACAGACGTGAAGAATAGTGGGTTTACAATTTTGTGGATGCCAGGACCATCCTCAGCAATCAATACACAAATAGTACAAAGTTCTCTCAATATAGCTCAACTTGTAGCAGGCCAAAAGGTCAAGCTTAAAGTGCAAGCCTTTGATGAATACAACAATCCCCAAGTTTATAATAGTGTTTCCTTAGATGTCTTCACTGCTACTTTGAATAGCTTTCCTTCAGGTGATTAATGAATTTTTTAATGCAAAATATAATAGCATTTCTATATTTTTTAAAATACTTAAATAATTTTATTAGAAAAATTCTAAAGGACGAATAACCAAAAAGTTATGCTATATCAATAAAAGAAAAAATTAGCTTATACTCCCTCTGTCCCAAAATGATCTTCATGTTCAACAAATTGTTTTGGATTAAGGTTGAAAATAACATTTTTGTAATCCTATTTTGAACTTTAAGTAGAGTTCAATGTATTCCTATCATTCTGAAAATTTGAGTTTGAAATTAGTTCTCAAATTGTAGTTGTAGAGCACCAAATATTAGAATTTTTTGGTCATTCTGAGGAGCATTGCTGGCCAATCATTCGGCCAGTTTGGCATCATTCCCGAACTTGTATTGTTCTTGACTTCCTTCATTGGAGTAGTTCCCACATTTTCCCGTCACTCACAGCGGCTTCATCAGTCGTAGTTCTCCAAACCGCAACTTAATGTCTAATTCTCATGAGCAAAAGAAGCCCATGACGCATCACTCCATTCTGAGCTCACAAAACATTAAATCGGGCACCAAAATGATGTTGTCAAAGTTCAAATGCAATCCATTTGTGAATTGAAGAGAGACATGGCACTTGCTGTGAGGTAGACTTTTTTGTTTTCAAGCTTTACAAGGAAGTGAATGGAAACACTTTAAATTCCTTGCCAGAGTTTAAAACTACAAGTAAGCGTTTTTGATGTGTTTTCAATTGAGATCACGTAGTGCTCAAGTTTTTCTTGAAAATAATACGGAAATTTTGGGGAATGGCAGTCCTTTTCAGTTGAGCTTTATTCAAGTAGCAGCTTGCAGAACTCCTCATAGGAACTATGTACTGTGCACCAGGAACTTTGAATTTGAAGGGTTTGCGAGAGGTCTAGGATTTCCGCATATTGAGTTTTCTCGATTGAGCTCTTGTTGTATGTTTTGAAGTTTTTGTGAGGTTCTTTCAAATTTGATTGTGGGCAACTTTCAACATTTGATTCTAGCCACATTGCTATCAATGGGGTTTGGATGCCTGGTAGATGTCAATTGCCATGGCGGGATTCAACTTCTCTGGTATTCATTTGTAAACAGTACAAGCCCCTCCCACATCACTACAAGAAGATCATTTTGGGACAATAAATTTGTGCCAACAGGAAGATCATTTTGGGATGGAGGGAGTTATAGTTAAAATGCCTAAAGATATCTATAATTTGAAGATTGGTGCTTGAAATCTACATAAATCCTAATTTTTTTTATACAAAACTAATAATCCCTATTTTTGATGCACATATACATGACACAAAATTGAATTGCATAAATTATTTCTATTAAAGAAGATAAATGAATTTTCATTTCAAAAGTAAAAATTTCATATATTTAACAATACAACTAAAATAAATCTAAAGCTTTTCAGGTGACATCATAGACAACCCTACCACAGGACTAAACAATGGTGACTTAACATATGAACTCATAATCCGAGTCAATGTAGTTGGATTGTTCAACATAACAATTTATTTGAATGGAGAGCTAGCTATTGTCTTGCCACTAACCGTTGTAAATGCTGAATTGGATCTTACAACCATAGGCCTTTTAACATCATTGGTAGAGCCACTTGTAGTTGGCCAAGATTTTGAATTTACTATTATAGCAGCTGACAAGTATTTGAACCCAATTATTGATCCTGGAAACATTTATGTTGTATTGGAGAGTCTAGGAAGAAATTTTAGTGCATTAGTGACAGCCTCCAATAACACTATGGGTCACTTTTTAGTGACATTTAAACCATGCAAAGTAGGACACTTTGATGTCATTGTGGGTGATGGCTCAACGAGAGGCGGTGGGCTAGGAGTCATCCTAGCCGAAGTTAATATACTTCCAGGATACGTGAATTTGAACTTAACAATTGACTCAATTCCAATGGAGGTTTACAAAGCTGGAAGCCTTGCAAGCTTTCAAATCATTGCATTGGACAATTGTAGCAATCCAAATTACTTGCCACCCCAAGTGATGATTTCCCAATCTAATGCACCTGCATATTCAACATCAATAGTTTCGCCTTGCAATGGTGATGATTTGATTACATGCAATCCTCAAAATCCTTTGTATACAACAAAGGTCATATTCATGCCTATTACCCCTGGATTTTTAAATATCTCCATATTTTGGGACCCTGAAAATGTAATCAGCTATGAGAACATTCCAGTGTTGCCTGGAACAAGGCCAATTGCACTAAGTGCAATTTTGTCAAAGAACCTAGGCTCAATTATTGTGATGTTTGACACGCCTACAGATGCTGGATATGCAAGCTTTGCAGGGTTGCATGGGTCACATCTAGGTTGGCAACGTTGCAACAACACACTGGACCCATCAGTTATGGACAAGATTGGACAAGGACCAAATTGCAACTTTGCAGATTCCAAAACCATGATCATTCAATTGGGGTACTTAATAACTTATAAACCTTTCTAAATGAATCTTTTAAATCTACATACATAAAGTCTCTTTGTTTTAGTGAGAGCGTAGGACTACTTTAGGTTACACTAATTTTTATAGGTTTACTTATTGAAATGGTGTCAAAAAAGAACATAAGAAATCTAGAATCCTCTTTTGACATTCCAACAAGATCCAACAATAAATTAGACAATTTGATAAAATAACAATGCTCAATGGCTTATGCAAATGCAATTTTTTATTGCAATCAAGTGTAGTTATCTTAGCTCTTAATCCACCAAGTAACCTATTTCTACAACAATTGCATTATTATAAACTTAAAAAGATACCAAAATTAATTCAAAATAAGTTATGTACATCCATACTCAACATTGCCCAAAATGGAACAACTAAATTTGGACTAAAAAGTGTCACAAAAAACTAGATATTTATAATATAATATGTATACAATCAAAATATAAGAGTCTGAGAGCTTAGTGTTGGCATTTGGTCTACCTGGAGACAATCAACTTTGAAAATTCATAACTTCATAAGGTGCCCATCTAATACTTGCGTTGGAATTGAATCCTGTTTTAGTTTCTAATAAAATCCATTAAAAAAAATTTAAGTTAAACTATACTACCTATGCTCAATTGTAATTAGGTGAGTATGCCTTTAGTTAAAGATCCAATGCCACCATCCTACCAATAGACTCTAAGTTTTTGGTACCCCTAGAGACAATCAACTTTGAAAATTCATAACTTCTTCATACAATGTCCAAATAATGCATGCTAAAGTGTATTAATATCCCCTTTTAGTTTCCCTCAAGATCCATCAAAAAATTCTATTTAATAATAATATCTATACTCAATTATAATTACGTGTACATATCTCATAGGTACAATGCCACCATCATGCCAGCTGACTCTGGTGTTGGTGACAATATCACCCTCATTGGCAACCTCTACAACCAAGAAGACACCTCTACACCCTTGATAGGATGGGTACCTCTCGGCATCACCAACTTCACCCCTCCTCCTGTTGCTCAACTCATTGGTCCCATCATCACTAATGTCTGTGACAACATTACCTTGGATGCCTCGGGCTCTAGCGGTGCAGCAGGGCGAGCTTTACAATACAACTTTTATGTTCGTGGCACCGGAGATTCAGACAAGCTTGCAGCCATTGCTAGCTACTTTGACTCCATCCCTTCCCAAATGCTTGTGCACATTGCTGGGGGAATCTTAGACGTGGACCAAACTTACATCTTTGAAGTCATTGTGACTAATTATTTGGGCATGAGTGATTCGGCTTCCCTAACAATGCAGACAGTGAGAACTCCAGTGCCACAACTAAGTATTCGTGAGAATCAAAAGTTGATTGAAGTCATGAGGTGGGAGACGGTGGAGTTGGAAGCACATGCAAGAGTTGCACATGGGTATACAATGCAACCAGATGGTGTATGTGCATTGGGACCCAAGAGTAGGAAGAGGATAAAAGGGTTGTTGGTGCCGTTGTCGTTTGAGTGGTCACAAATAGGGGTGGCAACCTTAGACCCCGAAACCATAGGGTGGGGGGCACAAAGTTTGAACATTCCTGGGAGTTTGTTGAAGCCAAACGTGGTATACATCTTCCAGGTATATATACATGGTGCAACAAAATATGCTTGTACATACATACAAATCTATTCAAATGATGGTGATATTTTAGAAGTTGGCATATGTTTGGGACTTATAATCCATATATATATATACACCAACTCTAGTTTTAAGAGATTTTAGAATTTTAAATGGCCCCATTTTTTGCATGCTAAAATACACTAAGCCGACAACTACTAATATTGGACATTGGTTCCTTGTCTTAGTCACTAGCTATTGGTTGCATGTTTGAGCCCTAGGGTCTATTTTTTAGAGGAGAGAATCCACTTTAGCAATTACCAATTATATCCATGTAACATATAAGGTAGAAGGTACAGAAACTGCCCACTTAAGAGCATTCTAGTTGAGGATGTCTTCTATGCTAATTAAAGCATTTTCTAACAAATTTTCAGAGAAAGAAAAGAGGGAGACACATCCATCACAATTTGATTTGTAATTTTTAGAGTTAAACTGAATTAGATATGATTTTCTAAAGATCACAATAGTAGGGTGCTTTTTGAGTCCATAGGTACTGCCATGAAATTTCAAACATTTGTCCTTTAATGGTGCAAATGGAGTCCAAAAATGAAGGTATGCTAACCTTAAACTGCAACAACACGGTGCATTTAATTGTCTAGGATGATATAAAGTCTCCCACCACTCATAACTCCACATAATGTACTCTGAAATTTTGTCAACTTTCTAATCAAACTCAATCCCCAACCATTCCTAAAACTATGCAATGAAAATCCCAAATTGGCACCAATACTTCAATGGGCCATTTTTCATTCCTATAGTGACAATTCTTGGTACACTCTAAGAATAGTTCTTGGAGCATGGGTAGAGTTTGCACCTTCTACCTTATAGGAGAACTTTTTCCACCAAACTCTCTATTTACAATGGTTTAGGTACCTACATCTAATTACAACCTTCCTCAAAAGCATCTCCAATAGATTCTAGTTTGAAATGAAAATAATTTGAACTTACTTTGAATATGAGAGTCTAATAATTTTAGATACACCCATAACTAACACTTAAAAAAATTTATTTTTATAAATCAATGTCCAAAATATGAATTCCAAAATCCATTTAAGTACTCATTTTCTTACTAGAAAGAAATAACAGAAATTAAGACAATTTGACAATAGGAACTATGTTGAAATACATATAAGAGATATCTGTTGAGATATTTTTAAGCATACATACCTTGAGGTTAATGTTACTCATCTACTTATATCTTCTAGGTGAAGTGTTGGCCTATGGGTGCACCTATATTGTCATCTACAGCATCGGTATCCGTTCGGGCCATGCAATCACCATTGTCAGTGGAGATTGTTGGTGGAAGCCGAGCTACCAACGTTTTGGAGAATCTCTACCTAAAAGCTAATGTTTATGATCCTGATGATTCAATTGAAGGCAACATTGATAATCTCCACCCATTTCAATACACATGGTATTGTGATCAATTGGACTTGACCTCCATGTATGATGCTATCATATATCCAGATGTTGTGGGTAACATCAAGCGTACTCTTATGATTCCATCCACTTTTTTGCAAGATGGGAAGACATATTTTTTCATTGTTATGGTATGCCAATCTCTTGCTTCATGCAATAAATACACTTCAAATGTATAGTTGTGGATTCTTAAACCGTTAGGAATTTAATAGTGTCTACTTTTGATTGATCCTTATTACCAACAACATAAACTAGGTTGGATTTCAAGGTAGCATGACTTAGCCACTCGTCCTCGAATGGAAATGAGGTTGTTGTTGAGCTTCAGTAGTGGTCTGTAAGCTCCCACATTGAGTAATTGTCTAAAAAATTATCGTATGTAGTGATAAAATTTGGTCTCCACAAATGTGATTCTTATCCAAATATTCTAATATACCTCCCCTAAATGACTCCTACATATACTAAAATCATGAAAAGTGATTCAAATAGTATCTTCTACCTTAGATGCTCAAGGTAGAACCATGCATCATATAATCCAACATTCTTTATAGATAACTCACTTGAAATGGAAACTTTGTGTAGGTGGCCCGTGCTCCATACACTGATGTAATGCGCACTAATGCATCTGCCAATGCCACAATCACCACTTTAAGCACAGCCATGAGTATAATTGCCAGAATAACAAATGAACCTGAAGTGTTGGCCTATGGTATGTCGGTCTCGCGCTTGTTGCGTGTTTCATGCAGCTCTGGGTTGGGAGTTTACAAGTGGTTTGTGCAATCAAGCGCAGACCAGAGATCAAAAATAGAAATGGGGGTAATTGCAATAGCTTTTCAAGCTCTCCTAATACAAAGTGAATGATTCATTTGCAATAATAAAGGTAAGACCTAAAAACACACTTGTTTCTAGCTAACCTGTAAATTTTGAGACAGGTAGAAATGATTGATGAGAATACCATGCGGATAAAGCCAGGGACTCTTGTGCCAGGAGCTATTTACAACTTCACATGTATGGCCACTAATCAACAAGGAATGATTGGTATTGCATCTGTGTTTGTCAAAACATTGGAGGATCCATTAGGTAAAAATCATATTTGAGCTCGAACCTCTTTGATATGACATCCTAGAATATCCAAAGCAATTGCTCCACTATTATTGAATGTAGTAAACTTGTCACATAATCAAAGTATGTGACATTTAAATATTTGGGACTCCAAGTAATTTGAGCCTACCTCTCTTAGTCTTCAAGTCAAACAAGAGTCTTTACAATGCCATTCCAAGGAAATGAGGTCTTGTAAACAAAATATATTGGGGTGATTTCCTCCCTCCTTGAAGATGTGAAAATGAAAAATATGTTTTTTCGGGTGCCCTAATCTTTAAGGGCAAAGAATTTGGAAAGAACCAATCCTAAGGTCCTTTCATGTCCAAAGAATATGGTCAAAGTCAAAGGAATTAGTTGGAATTTAGAATGAAGAGAAAAAAGGGATCTTTTTAACAATAGTATATAATGTCTCACATTAAGTGATGTGAAAATAGAGCCATATCAATGAGAAATAACATTCTAAGCCATGGAAGTAAATGACTAGGGATTTTATTTCCATAATGATGTATTTTCAGATTACTTGAGTACATAACTTCAACCAATGCTCAATAAAAGTTTTCTAAGAAAATAGCACAAAAATGATGAAGGATAAAATTATGAAATATAGCCATACTCTCCATATCCAATTCTACATTTATAACCTCTACAAAATGGTTTCCATTGAGGTTATGTGCATCAAAATTTAAAAGGTTATTTGGCACATATATAGGTGGGACAGTTGAGCTCAGTTCAGTTCCAGTAGCACAACATATTGCAGGCTCAACAAGATACACAATGCGAGCATATGGTTGGACACCTGGGGGTGACATGATTGGTGCCTTGAAATACGAGTTCCGTTACGTGATCTTGAATTCCAAGGGAGAGGTCACCAAGGAAGTTGTCCTCAAGCCTATTTCCACAGTCAACAAAGTGACAGATGTATTTGTTAGCCCTGGTATGGTGATCTTTCGTGTCTATGTGATCAATCCTGGCCCTGTGAGGTTTATGCCAAATGATATACCTTATGGCACACTCTTTGAATTTGAGCCCATCATGGTCAAGAAAGGTCGCATTGCACTTCTCTCAGCTCCCTCCCTTCTGTCCAACTACTACGACTTTGCCAAGAGAGGCATGTACTTTCCGAGCTTGGTCTCTATTGATGCATATGCTTCCCAAGCCTTCCCTAAGCTAGGAACTAGTTGTGACTCTGGAGGCAACAAGAAAGTCATCAAAGATATGATGAACACCATTTCTTTCAATGATCCCCAATATCCAGTGGCCAGTCAAGGGAATGCCATTCAATCCGGCTCAGGCCCATATATTGCATTATTAACTGCCAATGTATACTCAAGACTTATTTCTCGCCCCAGAAATTTGAATTTCGACGAGTTCAAATCGGCTTTGCATATCTTTATGGAGAAACTAGAGAAGGTGGCACAATATGGCATCAAGGTGCCAACATCTGTTGGTACACCCATTTTGACATTCCTCGATGCAGGTGACATGTTTGTAAAAGCAATGAAAATGAAATGTTTCAAAGCAGGGACTCAATCTCAAGCATTAATGGATCAAATGTCAAACATCCCAATCATGTTAGCAGAGATGATTTACCACAATAATGCATTTGAGTCGCCTTCAATTGTAGACATGAGTATGTTTACAGTGGGAGCTTTAGGATTCAAGTTACCTCAGAACCCCTACAATCCATTAGGAGGACCTATGTATATGTCTGGACAAATGGGAAGTTTTTTTGCCACTGTGACAATGAATCAAGGCTTTGGAGCAGAATTTGGAATTGCCGCAGCATGCTTCAACAAATGGAGTCCTTTGTCATCTAAAGGTGAAGACTCTTTGAACCATAACAAGAAGCTGATCAAGCTCTTGCAAGTATGTGACTTTGGTATCATTGGTCTCACTGTGGTTGATATGTTCACTATCACCATCACAGCCTCTTGTACAAACTTGAAGAAGATAGGAAGAGGTTATGCATACAAAGTAGTGCAACTTGACAAAGACGGCATTGCAAACTTTGACATACTAAACAATGTTGTCCCTACTGTCACTGGCGTTTCATTTGACTTTGTTACAACTTACTCGCGGATTTGCCTCATCAAGGTGAAGATGGACAAGAACTATAGTCCTATTGGGTGGGCAGGGCTCCATGACAAGTTTAAGCCCCCAAAGAATCAGTTCAAGTACTCTTTGAAGTTAGAAGAAGAGAAGACTACTAGCAACACAACTAGCTTCTTTGGTAGCAACCAACTCGACAATAATTCCTTGGCAAGTTTTCAAAAAAGGCCTTCACTTGGTGGTTGCAAGCAACTTCACCATCCTTCAAGTCTTGCATTGCTCTTGGTCTTGGTGATTGCAATTTGGGATTGGTGCTAACAGAAGTAGAATGTTGGCATACATCACAAAAGTTGCTACCAGCTCCAAATCCAAAGAGGTTGGTAGGAGACGTCATCTCAACTTATGACATCACCAGCAAAGAGAGAAGGGGACACCTTCCGTGGAATGTACACCTTTGTTATATTCTCTCCAAATAACATACACAAGGTGTCTCTTCAGAAGCACTCCACCTAGGTGTTGTACATCATTCAACATTTATATGATTCTATTTGATCTTTTGCAAAGAAAAGCCTCCCTATCGATTAAGATTGTAAAAAACAGAGTGTCCAGTCAAACCAACTACACTTGAAATCTCTAATGATGCTTGAACAAAAAAGATGCTAGTGCTTTGCTTTGAACTTTGATGCAAGCAACTACTTGCAATACAAAGTTGTTGCTTTTCCAATGGAGTTTTTATAACACATTTTAATGGTTTCTACGTTGGAACGATTCCAAAATCAAAGTGGTAAGAACATCACCTTGTATACACTTAGTAGTAGTAGTAGTAGTAGTAGTAGTAGTAGTAGTAGTAGTAGTAGTAGTAGTAGCTCAGAAGATCTAAAAGCCTAAAGGGCAAATGTGTAAATGAAGGTATTTTGTAGAGTAGACAGTCATAAGCATTGAAGGGTATAGTTTTACTATAGTCTGGACAAGTTCCAACTAGAGGCGGAATATAATGTGAGTCTTTTCCATGTTTGAGAAATGCATTGTCCATAAATGGTTCAACTAGCAAAACATTGCTAAAAGATTTCTCATTTTCTAAATCTTTAGCCACATTTTTATGCACTTTGTTGTATCCAAAAAATGAAAATGAGAATAAGAATTTTGACAAGTGTGAAAGGGAGACCTAGGGGAAGGCTACCTTCTTGACCCCAAATACTTCCTTAGTATCATTGTTACATGTAGCAATACACAATTAATTGTGACAATGTTACAAACTTCATATTGGACACATCAATTATAACATTAACATGGTCTAATTGTGTAAATTTTTTGGATAGCTCTCAAAACCTACAATGGAAAATTTCTCTAACCTTTGTAAAGAATTCGCTTCCACTTCAAACAAGGAAATATCATAGCTTCATTTACTTCACCTACATTTGCATAAAATTCTAGTGGTTTACCATTTTTTAGAAAAATTCATACCAAATTAGAGAAAATCAAGTGAAGTAAAAGCTTTGGCATACTCACATGCAAAGACAATAATGAATTGGTCCAAATTGAGCGCATCTTTGGAAAAAAAGGTATCAAAAATTCCTTTTGATGCCAACTTAGACTCTCATAAGTTATTCAACAAGGATATTTGAATTGTTTTGTGCATCATTCTTATGATTAAAATTGAAAAAATTCAACAGTAATTACAAATAAAAAGGACTTTGAACAAAAATCAATAAGAATTTACCTTTGGCAACAAAGATTCAAATTCAGTCACATTTAGACTACACCCCTGTAAACCTAAAATAAAATAAGGCAAGGAACAAGTTTTGGAATAGTTTGGTTGAATGTATCTTCAAATTCTTAGTGCAACAATCATGAACAAAGTAGAGTAGCAATCTTTTTGCATAGAAAGAAATGTTGCAAGAACAAAATCCTTGTATAGAAAACAATGAACAAGGTGCAAAATGTGAGCAAATAGTGGAAATGACACGATCTAAGAATAAACTCACATGAAAGTAGTCAATGTTGTAGGCACCATTCCCAAATTGTAGTAAATAATTTGGACTAACTAATAGGATATAGGAAATTTAACCTTGAAAAAACATAGAAGGTACTACTTTGTTTAAAATTATCATATATCAAGATAAATGTGTGCATTTTTTGTTCTATGGTTTCTTGAAAGTCATTCTTTGGACTGTTTTAGTAAATAGGGTCTTCATTGGGTCAAGATCAAATAAAAAATATAATAAGATATTTGTTGAAAATTTGTTGTGAATTGCTAGCTACCAAAATTAAAAAACTTTATGAGAAATATATCAAAATTCCTACCTTCTAGTACCCAAGTGAAATTAAAAAAAATAAATACTACATCAAAGACCCATAAAATAAAAAGTAAAACATGGTAGTAAAAAATATAGAGTAGGATCTAATGAAAGATAGACTTCTTACATGACAACTTATTAAAAACCATTTGACAAGATGATGAATTTTTAAAATTCAATTGCAAAAATATGTTGGAAACATCCATATCCACATTTTTCCTATGAACTTTTTATGGGCCCCATTAGGAGACGCTTATGCTCCCCTGATGAGGGAACTTTTGTGCCACACCTAGGAACATCATGGGAACTTAGAAGAGCTCTAGGGAACAAACATTGAGAAATGTCAAGGAACCCTCGCAATTGCAGCAATCTGCAACATTCTACAAGGAAGTTTTTATTCGTAGGTCCAAATTGTAGGACTTTCTCACCATTGGTTCGACCATATCCAATTCCAAGTTCCTTACTAGGGTTTGCATAACTGAAACTATTTAGTTATAGTGATTTGACATTTCTTGTTTCAAGGCAATTTGGAGTCTGTTGTGTTTTTTTGGCTTGATTTGGTTAGAAATCAATCATTTTTGCATCGACATTGGTGATTTGACTTGAATTTTGAGATTAGGTTTCTTAGGTGACTATAATTGTGTGTGTGATAGAGAAGTTTTTCAATTGGATTTTGGTTTAGTAATTGACCACCTTGGATGACAAGGTTTTGATGTTGCACTGACAAAGTTGTGAGTGAATTGAAGGAGAATTTGTGTAGAGGTAAGAAGAGGGAGAGTATTTGGCATGGATTCTCATAAGCTTATAGAGGAGGAGATGTGGCCAAGATTGCAACTGCTTTGTTGGCAACAACTGAGAGAATTTATAACTTGCTAAGTGCAACAACGTTGATACCCTAATGCATCAATAGCTTCTTATGTAATTACTTCACTCTCACTCTTCAATAAATTCTTTCCATTTCTAGGTGCATATATGTGGAGATTACATGTTGTTTCTTGAAGATGACATTTTTCAAAGAATGAGCTTCAAGTTTTAGGTCCAAACTTATGTAATCCCTAGTAGAACCCGGAAGCTCACATTGGACCTTATGACTTTGGGCTGGTAGTAGCCGACTGTGAGTTGTAGAGTGGAAGTTTTTATGAGCAAGAGTACAAAAATAAACTCTTGCAATCTTGCTTACCCACTAGGCTCAAGTGTTCATTTAATTTGAATAGTTGTTTGGTTGGATTATGGATACTTTCCCTGGCCATAGTTAATATTCCCATTCTCATGTTTCTAACTCCTACTACATACTATGACATCAACAAATACCAACTTTGTTTGTGAAGACTTCCTATTGTAGACATTGGTCTTGCAATAACTCTTGAGGAACTTCGTAAAGGGAAGTGGAGAGATGAGATTGGACATGGCAAAGAAAATCACAACTTGGAATTTCAAGATAGTTGGCCAAAGTTTGTGGCAAATCGCATCTTGAATATTGGAGATCACCTATCGTTTACTCTCACACTCGTAGTAGACTCTTGTTTCCAAGAGGTGGTATGAACTGAAAAACAAGTTTGCATTAGTGTTTTCCATTATTGTGGTCTATAACAAATTGTTCTTTCTTAAGAATGCTACTAATTTTAAATTTTGTGGATGGGCTCCACCCTCAAGTTTATGATGGAAGTAGGTTTAGAAAGTGAGTGCCTCTGAGAATACATGGATTTGCAAGATGTAGTATATAATTTTGGATGAATGAAAAATCTTAAGTGCATATACAATGCAAAGTTGTAAGTGTTAATCCCTAAAGTTCTTTGACTACGCTTTCACCAAAAGCTCTCCAAAATTGCCATTTCTATTACAAGTACCAAATTTAGAAAAAAGGAGAATTTTAGACTCATGTAACCATTGGATCTTGTAGTATGCTAGTTTGAGAAGATGTGCAAAAAAATTCCGAAATTTCCACTGAGTAGATTTCAAGATATTAGCATTAGAATTGATGAAAATCTTTTTTTGGGCCCTACGAAAAATAGGGCAGCAACACTTTAGAAGGTCACATTTGTACGAAAAAATTTCCAAATGGTGGTGCTTCTTTGGATTCATTCTTCAAGGCAAATTGGCTACATGTTTGAAAATTTTCAGATCATTTTAAATTGTGCAACATATAGGAAAAAAATAGTAAGCAAAAAGAAGTAGAGAAAGATTCAAAATACTAAATTGTTAAGAATTAAATTATGGAATCGAAAAATGCCAATTCCAATGGTTTTAATGTTTTAGTAAATAATCTACATCCAATGATTTTAATTTTTTTCAAAAATATTGAAAAGGGTGTAAAATAAATGACTTCAAAGTTTATTTTAGAGTAGAGATTCCATAATTGCCCGCACACTAAAATTCCTCACAACTTTCATCTCATTAATCAAAATGGAATGATGAAAGCTTTCTTTGTATACATAAATCTAGAAAACCAACTTCAAATTTTTGTTTCTACAAGAAAGGGATTTTTTCTGATTAGCCTAGATTGCTTGCTTGAGGAAAAAAACTACATATCATACAAATCTAACTTTTTCTACTAAGAATGAAGCTTGACATAAATCATTTTAATTATTTTCAAATATTCACAACATTTGATTTTCAAGATCCACTAGTGTGCCATGTGTCTTTTCCACAACCAAAATAAAAGTAAAAGTATTTTTCTAATTTTTTTAATTCCAATAACTTTGAAATTCAATATCTTTCACATTGGAAGGCTTTCTTATGATGTGGGAAGTTGCATTCTTGATATGAATAGAAAGCTTTATGCATGAAGGAATGAAAGGGCTTTGTTTCATAGCATTTGGACATGTGATTTGAAAGTTATGTTTTTTTCAAAATAAAAGATAATTTAATTCAATTCTCTAATTTATAAAAACTTAGAAATTCAATAACTTTCACACCTTACTTCCAAACAACACAAGACAAAGTCCTTGCACCCCTTTTCACCAAGAGCTTTTGAACAATACTAAGAGCACTACTATAGCATTCACAATTTCTTAGATCTTAGGGTATCAAACAAACAAAACAAGAACAAATAAACAATTTCATTTAAGGTATAGATAGATGTGGTACAAATGTAAGTCATATGCCACAAGAATCTAGAAAACAATTACATAGATAAAAATTCTTTATTTTGATGTTTTTCTCATAAAGACTATTAACATCAAAAAAAATTCAATTCCAACTAACCTATTTCAATGCTAATGTTATCACTTCCTTTGCAACTTGGAGGGACACTTGGGTTGAGTTAGAAAATGACATGAGTTAAAACATAGGGTCTTTTTTATTCATGAAAGGTAAAATTTCTACCAAATTATAAAATTTTACATATAATGTAGGG
Organism: Straminergon stramineum; assembly: GCA_963920665.1. Classification (NCBI taxonomy): domain Eukaryota; kingdom Viridiplantae; phylum Streptophyta; class Bryopsida; order Hypnales; family Calliergonaceae; genus Straminergon; species Straminergon stramineum. Next base: position 9,114,856 of record OY987266.1, read on the forward strand.
TGCTTTAAACTAAAAATAAATTAATTAGTTTGAGAATCCAATTAGAACATGTCTAGAATATTCTAGAATATACCTCAAGTACTCCAAATATGTGATAGCCCCTATTTAAATACCCTCTTAATGCATGTGGTTACAATATATATGTGTTAGTGTTCCCCTGGGCTTTACAAACAATATTACTCAATTCCTAAGAATAATCCCCATCTATATGTTGCGTAAACAAGTTCTTTGATGGAAATGTAAAATATTGTTTTGGGGAGGAAATTCAATAAGGCCCACGTTTCTTGTTTCTATTGAGTAAAAAAATGAATCTAGAGAAAGTTTCCTATTTGAATATTTTATAATTATATATAGTTATAGGATATACATACACACATATTAAAACCAGATTAATAGTAATAGTTCTTCAAATAAATGCCAAACAAAATCTTGCAAAAAAATAATATTATCCAATATCTATTGTAGTTTTTCCCATGACAATACTAAACCTTTGATAGGATATGCCAACCCTAATTGCTTAGTATGGTATCAAAGAAGCTTCAATCATTTATTAAAAACTATCAAAAATAATATTACAATCTTTAGAAATTGAAGTACAACTTAACATAACTTCTTCTTTTAAAATTAAAATTCACATTTAATTTTAAGGATTTTCTATTTTTATTTGGGTCCAAGTATATAAACTCTTTTTCGACAAACACTTCTACTGTCCTCATCAAATCAAATTTTCACTACCATACCACATTGATACCATTCTTGCAGCTTTGTCTCAATTGTTTGCTTCATTCCATCAAGTTGCGGAGTCGAAGATTTTAAGTCTTCAAGTGCTCATTTCTTTTCAATCAACAAATCTGTGATCTTTTTCACAGTTTATTTGTAAGCTAAGCGATGGCATCTTCTTTCCAATTTTTAGGATTAACAATTATTGCGATTGTGGTGGTTGTAGCCATGGCCTCCACCACCATCATGGCGCAGGCATCTGCTCCAGCCCTTGCTGAGAGCTTTGCAACTTTCTCAGCTTCTCCGCCCATGTTTACACTAGGTCTTATTTTATTGCTCTCTTTCTTGGCAACCAAGATCATGTAACGAGATGAATGTTTAATTTGTTGGAGGATAGTAGTTTTGGAAGCCCAAGGGTAATATATGAGAGGTCTTGTGTGATTGGATTGAAGAAAATAATTAAGGCTATGTTCTTTATAGATATGAAATGCAAGATAACTTTAGTAGTTCTATAGACATGCAATGTTGTAGACCTGGAGGTAGAATTTTTGATTTGTACTTTTTATAGCACTTTGTGTGTGTAAATGATCCAATTTGAATAAAACATTATATTTAGTGTTGATTTGAGTCTCTTTTCTATGTTTCTTTATCTTGTTATGGTTTGCGTTCAATGCTTTGTTATGAACTTTATAATATGACAAGGACGATGGTTTGGTTTTAAGAAAGAGGATGAGGATGAGATGTCATTTATCTATGTGAGTTATCAAGAATTAGTAGAGCCCTAAGTTAATCTCTCCTAAGATTGAATCACAATGTATAGAGGAGTTGTGATCAAATTCCTAATAATGCTTTGAATGACTTCCATCATACGAAACAATTCCTGCTTGTTCCGCTTTAGATAGAGGCCAAAACAGAAGAGGCTAAGCTTTACTAATAGGGATCAGACAACGACTACCTTGCATTTTACAACTATTGCCCATGCAAGTGTTTGCTCCAGAAGATTTCTCAATCTGGCCACTTGCCATCGATCTCTCATGTACTAGAAATCAATTCCAAATTGGATCCACCTTAAGGAAACATGAATTTGCTTTAACAATTTTGCTCCACCATCACATTGAGACAGTAAATAATCTTGTAGGTTGTAGATATCAGTATTGTGTTGATTATGAAACATATGATTAAAGTGTGTACATGATCCAACTTGTTGGATTTGAACGGAGTGTGTAGTATTGATTGAGATTCTTTGTTGTGTTTCTTGGTCATGTTATTGTTTTCTTCTAGTGTTATTTTTGATAATATATTCTTTGGAGAATTAGGAGGATTGTTGTATGAAGATGATGTCCTACTTAGTTTATTGTTTTGTCATAGGATTTTTTTTGTTGTGAGCAATCTTGTGCTCGAAAGAATTTAAATTATACTTCACCACAAGAGAGTCTTTGATAAAGAGAATAGAATCTTCTAGTTCTATTCTAGTTTCTACTTGCTTAGATGATTGATTGAGACAAGCATATTTCAATTTTCCAAGGAAGTGTAACATGTGATCTTGATTGAGTGATCCAAGAATATGCAATTTATGGATGAAACATAATCTATTCATCCAGATGTATGTGCGTTCTTTAAAATTTCATGGATGAAATCATCAAAATTACATGGTGTTTTTTTGGTTATTTCATCTTTATAAATTTGGAATATATATTTTTTTATATTATACATTGGTTTGCTTTTCCAAAATCACTACTATGCAAGGAATTGCCACTTATAAATTCTTTGCATTTAGATTGTGTCTTATTGACTAAGGTAATCCAAACTTTCAAGCATCAATTACAAAGTATGTTAGATATCATATAAATCCAAGTCTACTTCTCATGTTGTAATTTTCTTTTGACCTTCTCCGAGTATACTTATTTAATAACCAATAGGCTTACATCTCACCATTCTACACCAATTGAACTACTACAAATTCAATTTTTTTATTAGTTCAAATATAGATAAAATAGAAATAAAAAAATGAAGAGTTTGGAAGTTGATTATGTCTTTATGCAAGTTTGAAGTTCATATGAAAAACAAAAGTGAAATACATCATTCTCATCAAATTTCCATAGTAGCAAGGCACAATCAATAGAAAATATCCTACATGTACAATAGTCCCTCATCATATTCAACAAAAAATAAATATTTTTAGAATTTCAAGGAATTTGAATCTATAAAAAATTATCAAAGAAATCATCAGAAATTCAAAAAACTACATATATTGATTGACAGAATCATTGCACTCATTGTTGATATCATTGGAAATTTGTCGACTTTAGGGTTTCATCTTAAGGCATTAAGACTAGTGTATTAGACTCTTGTACTCTCTTTGCTCTCATTTCTTTATTACGGTACACATTTTTAGAGCAGTGCAACTTGTAGGAGAGGTGCTACATGAGGGAAAAGTGTGGCTTGAAATTAACTAATACTCATATTCTCCTAGTTGAAGTAGAAACTGTCATTCTCATTTATAACTCAACCTTCCAATACTATAATGAGTGGGAAAAATTAATCATTTCTTGCAACAAGGAGTAGAAGAAAATAAATTGTTTCTTGCAATATTATTTTAAAAAATGGTATAGTTATTGAATGTAGTAGAATTTTACTATGGTCTAAGATGAAATTTGTAGTAAATATTTCCTTAGCATTGAAGTCAAACTCTGTAGTATTATTAATTATTTGACAACTATTGTCACATTTGATAAGGAATTATTATTGATACCAAAATTTTGAGATTTTTTTTTGATAAAAAAGACTTTTAGTAGAAGAAAAAATAATCTCAACAAATATTTCTATTTTAAACACCTACTGAAAGAAGGAAGTATTCAATAAGGATGTGCCAATCTTTCCCTACCCTTCCCATATAGTTGCAACCTTACAAATCAATGAAATGTACATTAGAAGTTTTGAATCCTCCAAAGATATTAGAATATTTATTAATCCATCTTGTAAACAAAAGGAAGATTGAACAAAGTAGATTGCAAAACTTCATATGGCTTCTTTTGAAATAGTTGTCACATTGCCACCTAAAGTGGGTACCACCCAAAATTCTACCCTACCTAAAACCACCATCATCTCTCTACACATCTCCCAAATCAATATGTACATCTATTGAAGAAACGATTTGAGAACATCTACCAAAAAAGCTTTGACACTTCTTAACTTTTGCCTCCCATATTCCCACATCACGTTCTTTGGTGCGTTAGATTCTCCTTTCACTTGCCAACAAGAAAATATGAATTCAATAGTAACATTAGTAACTATGCACAATAGCAAAAAGCGGCGGTTTGGAGGTACCCACCTTACAAAAAAAGGGCAATGGATCTCATTGCCATGCAAGACAGGGAAGCAATGCGAAAAGATGGTAAAACTCTACTATGAGAAAAATGCCGTCTAGCCCCCTCCGAATGCCACCTTTGGTCCAAACCAAGTCGACTACACAGTTCAATTGCACCTGAAATGACCCAGGGCTATTGTGAGTGCAGAGAAAGACTCTACACTCAACAAGAGAAATTCACTACTACATCATGCACAACCGCGCAGTGAAGAAATATGTAAACAGTTCTAGAAAGAGAAACGACACACGGGACATTTAAGTTGGGGGCAAACAGACAGAGTGCTAAGCCTCTCAAAACACTTCCAATATACTGAATTCCAAAAAGCGCCAGGAAGTTCATCCCCAAGAAGTTGACACAAAAAAACCAACCAACAATAGATTCGATATACGGGAGTCAATCAAGCCCAACCGGATTCAAAGTCATAATAGAGAAGCAGAGATGGTTGGTATGAATAATAGGAGTAACAATCTTCCTGTTGCTAAAAGTAGCAGGTAGAAATAAGGCTAAAATCACTACTGCACCTGCTAAAAGAGTACAATTTAAATAACTGAGTCTAGAGTACTCGTCAACTAGAGCTTCAGTTGGTGAATGTCAGGTGTACCCGAGGTATTAGCTGCGCTGACTTTCTTCCCTTCAGCTGCCACCGCAGGAGCCTGCTCAGAGAGTACCACAAAAAACCTAAGAGATCGTGGCCAATCTAATTGGAAACAAATTACGATCAACCAAGAAATTTTTTAATGAAATCTATTGAAATGAGTTTAGTAGTAATGAATTTGAAACATGCAGAAGGTGATTTTAAGGCATTGTGTTCTGCCGCATTTTGAGAAATTTCAAAGTACAGACCAAATCAGTAAACTTCTGCTGGAGTCGCCTCATTGGCTTGAATGAAACCAGAAGATAGCAGCAAAGATATATCCAACATAAGAATCGTACCTTAGCTGGAGGATTCTTTGCTTTCGCGTCCTTCTTGGTGTCCTTTTTTGTATCCTTCGCAGCTTCTGTGAAGGGAAGGAACTCAGTGTTGAGCATGAATGGCTGCAAAACCTCTGGTACTCTCACACCATCTGGGGTCTGGTAATTCTCCAGTATGCAGCACAGGGTTCTCTCAGTCGCAGTAAGAGTAGAGTTCAGCAGATGACAATAGCTCTTGACTTGGTCGTTCATCTGCGTCACACAATCCAAGAGTCATCAACTTTGAGCAGAGAGCTTGAACCACAGGCACGGAGAAGCTCATTCCTTGGTATCATTCAATAGACACCCAAATCACGCCATGAAAGTGAGTAAAATGGGGCCTAAAAAACTTCTCCACTTAATAGACATTGCCCTTGTACAAATACACAGGTAAGTGCATCCTTATAGATTCACAGAACTTACAATCCAGATTTATGCCACTAACTAATGCTCAAAGGATACCAGCAATAGATCATTTCACAGCTCTAAAGAGCAACAAACAATAGTCAGTACACATCAACCAACATCAGACAGATAAGCATTACGAACATAAGGAGAAAAATAGCGTACCTTCTTTTGACCATAGCGAATTTCAAGATTCCTTGATTGATAATCTGTGCAATTCGAGCATGACACGAGCTCACGGTATGTCTTTGAAGCCGGAAACCATGCCTCCAAATCGTACTTCTTGGCAGCACTGTCGTTCAGTGCTCCCGAAACAATCGACACCACTCGATATGGGAGACCCAACTACATGACATCAGACAGTCTGATCAGCGTTCCAAGCATATGCACTGTTCAAACTAAAAAGGCCAGAAATCTGTGTAGAGCAGAGACATGGACAGTTCAATTGATGCAAGGAAGAGTACGGCACTGTGTTTGATGCTCATCACGTGGCTGGAACAGTAAGCGAATGTCAGCAAATCCCGACGTCCAAAATAATCATTGCAAATGCCAAACATGTGAGATTCATAATCACCAATACCTGTTGATAGAATTCTTCTGAATTTTTCATCATTTCTTCATGCATTTCCCAAGAATTTTCATCATTCGGGCTAGTAAGACAGAACTGCTCCACCTTCTCAAACTGATGCACTCGGAATATTCCAAGTGTGTCTCTTCCATGAGAACCGGCCTCCTTTCTGAAGCAAGTTGAATAACCAGCATACCTACACAGGACCAAGCAATAAGCTTAATGAACTTCTATGAGAAATACCTCAATACGCACCGATTGTGCCGACCGTAACCTGCATTTGCATGTTATCGGTGCCAAACCAAAGCAAGCTCATAATCCACACCTTCATTTGCATGTAATGCAAACTGCCGCAACCATGAAACAGTAAAAACAGAAGTAAAGCATGCCCGAATTCAGTCTATTTATTTATTCAGTAATCAGCCTTTCAATCCAACAAGAGAGCATGATGCGGGTAGAGGCCTTACTTAATGGGCAATGTCTTAGGATCCATCCAACTGCCACGATGCAATGCGCACAAAGGTTGCTCGGCGGTTGCAATCAAGTACTTGTCGTCGCCTTCCCCAGTCACCTGCGGAAAGGAAGTGCACGGCTGATCAAAAATTCCATTGTACTGATTTCCGTTACTAACCTTATAAACTACTTCACTCATTAACCCCCAAGTTCGCAAATGGACAAACGTGGACATTTCAATATCGTAAATCAGTTAAACGCTTCAAGAAAGGCTACAAACTATACCAATCGGCAGACGATCATATCCTACAATTTCGAAGAATAAACATACTGAAAGCTACTTTAAATTGACTATTCGCTTCCAAAATGGACTGCCTTTCTAGATAGAGCACTTCAAGTTAAAATGCCAAACATCCAGGAGGCGCGAACCTTGTAAAGCTCCTCATCAAACTGCGCCAACTGAGCGCACTCTGCCATCACCTCCTGCCGCATGAAAAACGGCGTCTGCAAAAGCGTGTACCCTCGCTTGATCAAGAACGCTAAGCCGAAATTGATGAGAGCTTGGTTCAACATAACCCCGTATTGTTTCAGAAAGTAGCCCCGTCCTCCGGCGACATCTGTTCCGGCTTCAAGCTCAACAATTCCCAATCTGTTCACGAGGTCTACATGGTTTATAAGACCTGCTTCTTCTCTCGGAGTCCCCCACTTCCTGACTACCAAATTGTTATCCTGTTTCACAAAACCTCATACGGTTAACCCCTAATGGCTTCCCTACATTTTCAGGATTCGAATATTTGCAATGATCTCTCATAAAATGAAACTCGGAAGGATAATTTGGAGCTAAAATATAAATAAAGTTGCAGCTTTTGAATTTTAGGTTGAATCTGCATGGTTTAATACCATTAAATCCACCAATATAATAATAAATATTTTATAACTTAAAACTCAAAATTCCTTTGAACGTGATTACTAACAAAGTATTGACAATTTTTTAGTGAAATTTTTGAGAATGGGTCTGAAGTGTGACACTGTCAATGTGGTGAATGCATGAAATTCTTTTGTTGCTTAAACCTATGAATCAATGGTTCTTTAGAACCGATTTTCAACTACCTCAATATTCAAAATTCTAACAGTAGCATAGGTAGAGTAACCTTGCTAATCTCGTATGAATATCTTAATGGCATTGGACATAGTTCTTTTGAGATAGATAAAAACTCGGTCAATTCTTCATAAGTCTGACCAGTAGTACAGTGGCATATGGAGGTTTTCATAAGCTCCTTCCGATACGTAAAATGCATTGAACAAATCTCTTACAACTCATGTGAATCAGCAACAGATACTTGAAAACATTCATCCACCCAAAGCAGGTTGATTAAACTTTCAAGGCAAAATTTCCGAGCAGAACCTCGCAGTCTAAAAATTACAAACTTGAATGCCGAGGCTCTTCCGAGAAACTGAAGAAATTCACAGAGCCCTCGTCAAAAAGATCCAGCAACGACTAGAATCCAAAGCAGGACGCAGCAATACCTCATTATTATCCACAGGCACGGAATCATGCACCAAATTGCCAACCAAGCGCAAGCTCGCCTCCATGGCGGCCTTGCACTCCGCAGTCTCCTTCTCCTTGGCCAACTTCGCCTCCTCCAAGCGGCTCTTTTCCTTCAGAAGCTCCCCGGGATCCTCTTTCGCCATCTTCTTCTTCTTGATCCCGTCCTGCACCTTGTTCACCTCCTTGCGGATGTTGTCCACCTCATACTGGCGCTGGCGCCACTCCTTGTCCAGCTTGATCACTTCGTCCACGAGCTCCACACTCGCGAACCGGCGTCGCTGCGACTCGCGGATGCGCTCCGGGTCATTGCCGCGCTCTTCGCGAAACAGCAATATGTCCAACATGGTGATCTCACCTCAAAAACAAACTAAAACAAAGAAACAAGAAACCAACAGAAGACAAACAGTTGCGATATCAAAATCGCTCCCTCTGAGATCGAATGGAGAGAGACTCCGCAACAACAACCTGCAGCTCGGCTCGCAAATGGTGGAGGAGAAAAGGTGAACCGAGGGGTCTTTTAGGGTTTAGGGTTTAGGGTTGTGAAATCTATAGCTTGCGTAGAGTTCAAGGGACCTCTGGGAGCTCCTTTGATAGGCGCCGTTCACACCAGCACTTTTGATTTTGGAATTGTTGGAGAAATTGATGGGATAACTGAATAGTTCAGTTTTGGGCTTGAGGCACATTTTCCAATGTGGTCTGAGGTGGAGCTAAATTTTGTTCAAAGTTTTTGGAGTAGTTCTTGGAAGGAATTGCTGATATTTTTTAACCTTTAACTCCTAAATGACATAGAGGATGTTTTTTGTCTGATGAATGACAAGGAATTCTCCTCTATAGGACAAACATGCAAATATTCATCCTCAGAATTAGGGGTGGAAGGGGGAGATCTTCTACAATAGTTTGACTCCCAATGAGTATTTTTGATTTTTTTAAAGTGGATGATGTCATATAGTTCCAAAATGGCTAATTTTCACAGTCACTAGCCTAGCATTCAAGGGTTAAACATCAACACAAACAGAGACATTTTGTATCCAATGGATGACAAAGAATCTTCCTAAGTAGTACAGAAGTGTAGTGTTTATCCTTGGAATCTTGCACAAAAAAGAGAGATCTTGCACATGAGTTTGACCTCCAATGAATTTTTTAGGTTTTTTAAAAGTAGATGACATCACATAGTTCCAAAAGCAATGATTTCCACAATTACCAGTCTGTCCTTTAAGGGTTAAGAGTAATTGGTTTAGATTTGTTTGTTTTTACTTTAGGAATTTGTGAAAGATTTGTATAATATAATGCAATTCAACTTGTTCGAGGAGCACAAATTATTTTATAATGCATTTTTAAACCATCACAAAAAATTGTTTTGAGGACTTTAATGACTTTGGGGAAAAGAAGATATTTCTTTCTTATTGAAGAGTGACTAACCATTTAAAGATAAAAGAAGTTGTGTATAGAATCATGTTCTAGTTGAATTAATTTTAGAAGTGTTGAAACTTTGGAACCTACAAAACTATAGGGAATTATTTTTCCATTTTTTTTTAAGTAATTGTAAGAATTTCAGAAATTTTAGATAATTGTACTCTATTATTATAACTAAGAAAAAATTTAATTTTTCTCTACAATTCTTAACTCTAATAGGTCAAGAGAGGGGAAATGTACTAATATCAACAAGCCAAAAAATGATTGGTGTTCATAGTTATTATTCAAAAAAGTAGAGAAATAAATTTAAGAAGATTTGATTGTTCAATATTTTCTTTTGTTCACGTCCCTCATCTTCAAAGATTCTCAACCATTTGGTTGTTCTATTTGGGAGAAATATGACAAAAAATAAACACTTTTAAGTTTTGGAATGAAAGCCTTAGGATTTCAACTTTACTAATCATATTTTATTGGAGGCATTTTGTGTCAATGGAAAGATGTAAAATCTCATGACCAAATTGAATTTTGGTTTAAGAAAAGGTTTCTTTAGATAGCAACAATGCTAGTATGTGAGCCCAAGAATGCAAGCTTGTGAGCATTGAGCCTACATTATAGGTACCTATAATATAGATACCTCATACTATAGAAGGTGTATGTATCATAAACACTTATAATATGGGTATTTGTAACATACATACTTTATAATCATAGACGGTTTCTATGGTATATATATACCTATAATAGAGTTATCTAGTATTATAGGCTCATGGGCTCACACTCCTATGCTCACATAATAGCAACCCTCCTTAGATAGTAGTTTTGGAAAGCTAAGCTACTTAAGACAATAAAAAAAACATGTTTGTTTGCTAGGTTTTAAGTTAAAAGAAGTATGAGGTTTGATGTTGAAAACCCTCAATTTATAATCTTCTTATTAGACTTTTTTACTAGCAAAAATTCAATAAATTCAATGTAATTTGTAAAGGTTCAAAGTCCAAAGGTATAACAAATCACCAATTGGAATTATCCATAGTCCAAAGTCAATTTTTATTATTATTATTAATCTTTGGCTTATCAATTTTAAATGATTTAATTGTCCCCAAATATATAATAATGAATTTTAGAATTTTTTTTCTAATTGGCTATAAATTTCATCTTCCATAGACTAAAGAAAAAAATGAAAGAAAGATTATAAAAACATCCCATGATATTACATTATTTAACATTCAAATAGTGTTAGATATTTTGCACTCTTCAAAATAAGTTAAAGAAAATTTGAAGGCAATTGTCTATATTTTGAATTATATCAATTTAGTCTATGGTTCCAAATATGCAATTATGTTTCACTTCAAAAACTAATCAACCATTTTCAATTCAAAAAATAATCTTTGGTATATTTTTAGTTTTAAATTTTATCAATAAATTAATATTGGTTAGAACAATGGTAATTCTAACCATCTTACTTTAAAATTATCATGAAAGATTACAGAATTTTGGCTTTAAATTTGAAAAAATTATCAAAGAAGGAGGTGATGTCATGGACATACACTGTCTCTATCATCTTGCATAATTTATTCTATCTTTAAGTAGAAGGTTCATGAAGTGATTGGGCTCTAAACATGTTCTTTTAAAACAAAAGCACAATTTTCTTTCTTCAATGTACCAACAACATTCTCAATTTACCAAGGGTGAACATATTAGGAGGTGGACGCTTTATGTGATTTATAGTGTTCTAATTTCTAAATTCATATTTAAGTCCACAAAGGGCCCAAAAATATGAAGCAACTTGGATTACATGCCAATTCTATCTGTCTTTTAAGGAAAATTTATTGGAAAATATTTCTAAGAAGTACAACCCTAAAAGTTATTAATAAGTTCTTTAAGGGGTAATTTATGGACCTTCTATCTTATATGAGTTTGTAAAAGTCAAACCTTCTTTAAATACTAGATATTTCCTCCTAGTATCTTAGGGGACTCCTATAGTATTGTGCGTGACTACTTGAAACCTTAATTAGGGGAGAATTTAACCTATTGAAAGGCTTTGAGATTTCTCACTAATTTTAGTACTAATTGAGGAGAGTATGAGATTACCCACATCATCATCATTACTATCACCTTATAGGAACACTAAAGGTTGGTAGTGCCTACTTGGCATGTAGAAATTTGTTGGAGGCATGTGCTAGCCATCCTCCATCACTAAGCCAAGAAATCTTAGAGATGGATTGGGTAGTGGAGATGAGATTGTGGAGATGGATTGGATAATCATGATGAATATTTGAGCCCATCATGCAAATCTTGGCCCAATTAGTGAGTTGAGAAGGCTCTTTCCCACCCAAATTTTTACTCTATGAAGCGTCCCCTTTTTGGATTCAATTCTCGCCTAATGCAAGTTACTTTTCCAAACTAGATAAGGTAAATTAGTCTATGACATGTAAAATGATTGGTTTGCCTTGTTGACATTATTGAACTTGTTTTTTTAGAAAGACGAATATGAAAAATGGAGAGAGCAATTGAAGTTTTATTTATTTATTGACATAGTGTGGATTTTTTATGAATTTTTGAAGTGCGCTACCCAATTGGAGTGAAAAAGTCTCTAGACTACCCCAAAACCACCAAAAATTGTACCCATAATGGTCATCTTATCACCTAATGCAATCACAACATTTCCTAACATGGCCATCAATGATGCTAGCATGTAAGTCTAGAAATGTGAGCCTATGATTATGATCCTTGAGATGAGTCTAGGTATAAGTAAGTACTCTACAACCATTGAAGGTGTTTATAATATAAATACTTATAACATAGACATCTACAAAATAGGTACCCTATAACCATGGAAGGTGCTTACAATATAGGTGCTTATGCTCATGGGCTCAATATCCTAGGCTCACATACTAGCAACCCTCACATGGCCGTGACATGAAGGAATAAAAAAGTCATTTCTTGTACTGATTTTATACTAAAAAGGTAGAAGTTCCTTAAGAAGTCACTAATAGCTCCATCACCATCACTCAAGGCATTAGTTGTGGCCACTTAACCAACCTAATTAGCTCAAATCTCATCTATTGCATAAATTCCATTATGGATTGAATTAAGATTGTATTGGATCATTTCCTAGGTGTCTACATTGGGCGTGTTGTTTGTCATAGGTTGGTTTATCTTCTACAACTTCTAGAAATCACCTAGTAACCTCTACAATTTTTGAGTGCCTCCTAGAGGCTACTAGTCTACTTTGAAGAAATATCAAGTAAGAATAATTGTATATATTGAAGGTAAGATGAAAGAAAACTTGATCATGTCAACAGAGGTCTTGGAGTCTTTTAGCTAAGTTTGTTTCTTGTATTTTCTTTATACAATGCACTATCTTGTGCAACTCTTTTAACTTTCTAGTGCACTATCTTGCAATCTCTTGTATCAACTATTTGCACAACTCACTCAACTTTCTTGGGCAAACTTTGTCAACGCTTAGTTGTGTCTACTCTTTATGTTTTCATAGTTCACCAATCTTCTCGGAAACTATATCAATACCTATCTTGCCTACTTGACATACAATCCTTGACTTTCTTGTCTTAGACAATTATGCATTTCAAACTTGATACAAAATATGTCTTTTAAAAAATGCAAAAACTTTATCTAGAATAAAATTTGAAATAATGATTATTTTAAAATTATTAGGTAGGCATATCTAACTATATGGATCATTATCATCTATTTTTATTCAAAATCATTTTTTATTGAAACATAGCTACTATATCTCTCTTTGAAGGATTGGTTATAATGATTATTTGTAATTCAAATCTTGAAGTATCATGGGACTTTTAGGAATTAAGGTATATTGTCCTATTTCAGCTAAAATTCAACTCTATCAATAATAACCATAATGTTACTCTCAACCTACAAAGGGAGTGAGTTGATCCATGTTGAATGAAAATAGATATTTGTAGTGTAAACTTGAATCCAATTAGCTTCTAACAAATGGATATTACCTCTCAAACTTTTTGAACAACATAATGAGCATTTATATGGAGTAAAAAGTAAAGAGTACATGTTATATACATTTTGGTTAACAAAAAAAGTCTTATATTTGTTGGATCTTAGTAGCAACTAAAAAATAGATTTCAATACATCTTAGCATGTCTATTCTAGATAGTTGAATAAGTATCGTTTTTTTATAAATTCCTAAACTATAATAGACTAATATTGTCTAAAACTTGCAAAACTAACAAAAACAACTAGAAGTCTCTTTTGTCATAGGCTCAAATTTCTATTTTCTTTGTGTCTCTTGTATAATCAAGTCTAATAATCTGATGAATTTATGGATCCTAACAATTTTTGTTGAGATTAGTAGAGCTTCAAGAAGCTCTTGTATGCTAAAAAATGAACAGAATTTGGAATTGTAAATTGCGTTGGAATCACATTGTAGTCTACTTCATCATCATTACAAATGTACAAATATGTAATTGAAAATCATACAAAGAGTTTGATGTTTTGTATATGCTATCTACTGTTTAGTGTTGTCACCATTTGCTAAAATTACAACTTATATTTTATGGTACATATTAGAAATGAGCCTTCACAATTGCTTTAGAGATACTTGATCCTATACCGCTTGAATTGCTTGTATGATTTTTTGCTTGTTCTTCTCCCCATGGCAAAAAATCTTTGACTATCTTATAAGGGTTCTTTATAAAATAGAAGATGGTGTATAAAAAAATCCAAATTGTTGTATAATTTTGAATTATTCATTTTGCACTTGTTATGAAGTTGAAGTGTACTTCATTGCGATTCCAAGGCAATTTGCAATTTCAAAATCCATTCATTTTTAGCATTTAAGAGCATCTTGAACTTTGTGTTTTTTTTGCTGAATCTTCATACTTGAGAAGAAGACTTTATAAGGTACCTTGACCCTATTGTACAACAATTCAAATGATATGGGATCAAGTATCTTTTATTAGAGCAACTGCAAAAGCTCATTTCAAATAAGGTAAACCTGCCTATGACATGCAAACCACCCATGACAGGCACCTAGGAAATGATCCATTAGAGTCTTACAACAATCCATGATAGACTTTCTCCAATAAATAAGATTAGAACTACATTAGGGGTGATTGCAAGAAACACTTCTACTATTTGTTGCATTTTTGGTTTTCGTTGGATTAGTCCTTTTAGTACTATGAGTACTAAGAGTACTATGAAGGATACGGAAGATGAAATGTGGACCGTTGATTGGAATCCAAATGGAACGATGGGACGACACGTGGACGCTTCGCAGTGGATGACAATTCTAGATGTCAAGGTAGGATGAATTTCCGTGATATTGGCTTTCATCCGCAACTTCGTCATCATCTTCTTCATTTCGGTGTTATGGTTTAATGCGCCAATGAGGATTCCATAGGGTTTGGTGAGAATTGGAAGGGATTGTTCCATAGTTGGAGGTGGAGAATGATTGGTTTCCCAACACCATTCCAATTTAGCCATTGCAGTTTTGTGTCTATGCAAGAGTATTTGAGGATTGATAGTGAGGCTTTCGTTGGTGTGGTTGGTTGACATTGTGCATCTGGAGTTGTTGCAAAGGACTTCCACGACAAAGAGGCTGTATGTACGCTTCCATTATAAGAGGGAGTGGATGGACATGGACTTCGCAAATCAGTGGCAGGTTTGAAGGCGTGCGCTTCCTCTATCACCTACTACGAGGGTTTGAGGATCGACAAATTTGAACGACTAAGGAGTTGAAGGCATGCGCTTAGGGTATCACCTACTGCGAGAGCTTTAGAAGTGACAATTTCAGACGACTGAGAAGGTGAGTGACGATTTACTATTTCAATTTTATATTCCTTTGTGGCTGAGGGTTTAGACCATCTTCTATTGGGGCAAATTGTTGCCCCAACAGCAAAGCTGATGTACCTAATGTTGTTAGAAGTGGACAATGTAAGGCTTCATCATTCAGGTTTAAAGTATGTCGGTTTAAGGGGGCTTTCTTGTGCTGCCTTGCTGTACAATTTCAATTTCAATTTCTGCGAATTCAATCCGCTTTAGGGTTTACACTTGGGTCACTTCGTGGCTTTCCGTGATTTCGCTGTAGTTCGAGTCATGTAGGACTGCTTAATGACGTACATGTAGGGCGACGCCAAATGCGGTTGTTTCCAAGATTAGTCTTCTTGACTCATGTATTCACCCTCTAGTTTGCGGTAGGATTCACATGCTTATCACTTCAAGAAACGCTTTGCCTTAGGCGGTTTTAGGATGCCGGTTCCCCCCTCGATGACTTGAGCAGGCAACCTTTTTTTTCATGTGATAGTTCTTGCAATGTGACCAGACAACCATACATCATAAACCTGCATTGGAAGCATGGTCAAACAGAAGGTCCTCAAGGCATCTCCTCTTCATTGACAATAGAAATGGAAAATTATGTGGAGCGATGAAGAAAAGGAACCTAGTGACCTTCAACATGTGCACAACGGTGGATTCAGCCGTGATGAGCCTTTTGCTAGCCTACATGCTATTGTGAATGTGGAGAGTTCTAGAGAAAGACCTCCGCCTTCACAGAAATGTTGCATTAGCTTGTAGGACCTAGTCGACGAGAGTAACGAGAAGTGTGCTAAATTACTATAGCACAGATGTCACGCAATAGAACGTGAACGGCTTGGAGTGCTAGAGGAAAAATTCCGGCTTGAAATCATGTAGGACACATTCTGTGCCACCACGGATGATGCCTCCACTATAGGGTTTGGACGACAGTTTAGCCTCTTGTACATTACAAATATTTTGAACATAGAGAAGAACAAGTAGGATGACGACTTCATCTTTAGTCGAGTAATACCCTTGCATTACCCGGAGTATTCATGTGATGCATACCTGCTTTTTCTTGCATCTGATTCCAAGCTTTGTCTCCTTGACATAGAACTTGCATTCCTAGTAATGACCTCATTTTCTGTTAAAGAGAAACTGAAATTTCATGTCATTTTAGTAAAGATGGGCCACAACCCTAGCCAATCATGTTTGACATCTTCTTCCTATGTCCATGATCTCCATCCCTGTGTTGCCTTCTTTCTTATTCTTGGGCCTATTTAGGTGAGGCATGTTGTTGAAGGCTTGCCATTCTCATGTTGCTAGTTCTTTCTTTAGGTAACAATACAACCTCCAATACTTGATGTAGGATTGCTCTTCTCACGTGACACCCTTTAGTATACAATGTTCTATATGGTAGCTAGTCCTCGTATGCCCAAAATGGTCTTCCTCCTTGGCATCATATGAAGCACTCGCTTCCTGTGGCCTACAATGTTTGTTTGTTTTTGTAAATGGAGCTCACATTTTCTCTTGCTGCTCATCATATTCTCTCCCACTCTATATTCTTCCCATATGCTCGTGTTTACTTTGAATGAACATTGAGTACTATAGGACCTGTTGCTTGTATCACTGACTTGATAGTTCCATCTTCTCTACATGTCACTAGCTCTTTTTGGCTTGCGCAATAGCGAAGATGAAGAGTACAATTGCTGATACTCGAGGTCGACCTAAACCATTTCAACATGCACGTAGTGGGGGCAACAATGGCTCTGATGAAGCCAATGCCATTACATATGAGAAGAAGGGGAAGAGAAGACCAGCATCTCGGCCATTGTAGTCAAAGTCAGAGAAAGGTGGACTAGGGGTGACTGCCGCTGCCAGGAAAGGCGGAAGCAATACAAATAGAAAGGGTGGATGGACAACACCTAGTTTGAAGAAGAAATTGAAGCGGGTAGCCTCACTAGCTCCATCCTCAGCAAGTATCGAGGAAGCTTCAGATAATGAAAGCTTGGAACAGCAGTCGAAGAAGAAACCGATAAAGCGTAAGAAGCTTGCCTCAACCGAGAAGGAGTACACAGAGGATGAATGCTGCCACTAGCTCAATCTCTTGAGCCACCCAACCCAGCGTCCTCCTCTAGCCATGTCGGAAGACATATTCCACACTTCTTGCAAGCTGCCTCGAGATGGACAAAATCCACATAAGCTTCGCATGGACAAAGATGTGCCCCTAGATGTGGAGCCCGTGTTTGGGGAAGAAAAGGGGCGGAATTGGTTCCTCATCACAAAACGGTTGACTCCCGATCTCCGTTAAGAGCTGGAGTCACTATATTCCCATATCTATGAGAAGACACACTCTAGCACTCACATAGGGAAGGAGTTGGCTATGGGGTGGATTCTATAGACACAAGGCCAAGCCATAAACTAGGTTGGCTTTGTTGCTGAAATGAATCTGGGGCAGCGAAAAGCATATGTTTGGCGTGTGAAGACGTGGCTAACAAGGATTGCGGAGGCATAGAATAAATCGTTCACTAAGGTCGTCCAAGCTGAAGGAATCTCAAAATACTTCGATGTGAAGGATGACATGAAGCGGTCCTTACAATTCTTCAGAGATGGAGAAGATCAACACATATTTATGGCCAACATGAAGCCCCAACAGCTACAATGCCGGCCTCTGTCTGTGAGTGACACTTGCCAGACTGAAAGGTACGTTTGCTCTGTATATTGAAAGTTTGGGTCATAACCATGATGGACTAGCATGCTTTTTGGCCTCACACTACTCGTTTCCACTGCTAGAAACTCATATGTGCGTCATTTGCATCAGTCTATTCATGACTACTACCAAGGTAGTCCTACTTAGTACAATAGCTCTTCATAAAAGTACCCTCTACTGTCATTCATGGGAAGAGCATATTTGGAAGTCCTCATACCACTGCCATGGACTAGTGCTATGGACTTATTGGACTACCACTTTTGTGGTGCTGCACCATGGCTTTTCTTCTAGGATACTTGAACAACCCAGAGTCATGACACCTTTGCCCTTAAATCATACTACACTCTTCTAGTACTGTCGCCTTTGACACCTACCACTTAGCGCGTCTATTGTGCTTCAATAGTGACGCACTTTTCTTCCTTACATTTAATTCCATGTAGTACACTGACATCCTTCATGTCCTACATTGTGCACTTGCGAGGACTGTCATTTGTATTCTATAAGTTAGTAGGCACTCAGTGCTAATATACAGTACTACATAAACAATCTTTTGTACTCGTTGATTCTTTTGCTTTCATAACTTACATTGAACGTTCTCACGTGTACGGAGAATGTCTAGTCCTGGTATTGGTAGGACTCCCCATAGATGTAAACACATGTTCAATACTTCTATCATACAAAATCGTGCTCAAAAGGACTTGCTGGGGACTAACGCAACATTGCCAAGTTCTCCTCTAGCTATAATGAAGTACTACTCTGTACTAAATGTCCTACGAATTTCTACGAGGTCACGTTGTTGTCCTACTCTATATTGCATATTTGATGTGCAGTCCTCTAAGGACTCTAGGGAGTCTTTTTCTTGTACTAAGTTCATGTCTGCGAATCTAAGTAATGACCACCAATGTGGGATTTCCTGGGTTGTAGGAAGGCAAAGGTTTAGGAGTTCGTGAGTTTCATCATGGCTAGTCTGCAAAAGCTGGAGTGCAATGCAGAGGAACTACAAACAAAGGCAGATGCTGCAGTAGAGCAACAATGAGCTAGTCTGCTCGAAATTGAGTAGGTGCAAGACACTATAACAAAGATGGCAGAGGAAGGTGGATCAGGATTCCTGAAGCATTTACTAGACAACCACTTGAAGAAGATGAGCAAATTGACGTTTGTAGAAGGCTTTAGAGGAGGTGACTAGGAAAATACTTGGTACTCAGTCTCGCCTTGCAGTACTAGAGGAGCACCTGCAAGACCTGACGTATAGTGGAGAAGGAGTGCTACTTCACCTTCATCCATAGCTCAACCACGTAGAAAACATTTTGCATGATGCACCCATTTCCTTAAGTCTAGAGCTTCAATGCTGTGTAGTATGCTCGAAGGGCTTCCCTTATGCAGATTTGCTTCTTTGTGCTTGTAGGCATGTGTATCGCCTTGGTGTGCCATGTAGTGGTTCAAGGCTATTTCCCTCTGCACTCACAATCATTGTAGGGCGATGCATCCCATGTGGTTGAGAAGCTGAGGTTTCCCTACTTTTGCTGACAACGCCAAGAAACTAGATGAAGTCATGCTAGTGACGGGAGTTTCTATTGTTGGCGGCCGAGGTCCCTCTCGTCATGAACAACGAGGGGGACATGTCATGGGTACATGACTAGTTGCACAAGAGAAGGCTGTTTTCAAGGTTCGCTGCAAAGAGTTCAACAAAGTTTGGTGCAAAGTGTTCAACAGAGTAGTACCATGGAACGATAGTTTGTAGTCTTTCATGCCTTCCATTATTTAACTCCAGGACCAATGTAGTAGTACAAATGTAACTACTTGTACACCATTTAGAGTGCAATACTCCCTTCCCTTCTCTCTGTTTGTAAAAACAATATTCTTGGATTTTGCATTAGCAGACCACCAATGGTCTTCCGCAAGTTCTCTTCCTTCGTCTTTTTTTACATTAGTCACGAGAATAGAGAAGCCCTGCCCAACTCCCTCTCACTGCCAGAAATTTGGTGTGCATGTGTAGGCCTCACCTCTTGTGGAACTGGCTTACCTAGCTTATCCACTTTTGACAGCACATTCATGAAGTGCTTTGGTGAAGACAAGTATTTTTCAAGACGAAATGCTCTTCTTCTAGGGAAAAGATTGCGGGATGACAATCTGGCATTGCTCATTCCGGAAGGCGATGCCACATCCAACCCTTTTGAATCGAAATGCTTTGATGTCTCCACTAGCATTTAGTATACTCGTGGAAACACACCTCCCTCATTGGCTTCAACTAATGTACCTCAGCTTCCAAGAGGGAATCTAGAACCACTATGCATGTCAAAGATGTTGCTGCACTTATTCGTGCCTCATTAGCATCAATAGGGTCACTAGAATATTCCCCACTAGCTAAAACGACGGTGGTTTCAAGGAAAGACAAACATCTTTCTATCCCTGACTCCTTAGCATCTTCGGCTATTGCAAAGATAGTTTGAACTCCATCCCTAGTGGTGGCACATGGGAAAATGAGGCCTACTTCGCTTTCAGCAACAACGGAGGTGGAAATTCTAAACATGCAGTTTAATCGGAGGTCCAAAGCACTAAGTACTCTCGACCTAGAGTTACAACAACTGAATTCCCAATTATTGGGCTTCAGCGACACCGAAGACGACAATCCAAGTGCACCTACGTGTAGTGCAAGCGTGGAAGTTGTTGTGGTATTTTCCCTTCTAATCAAATCTGTCTATTGTTGTCTGGCCAATCCATACTTAGTTCTCTTTAAGAAGAAGAAGATGTCGTCTATGATGCTCTTTTGCATTTGAAGACAGAGGATCCCGTTTTCTTGGATTGCTTCCCTTAGACGGATTCTTAACTCATTTATGTAGCGTGCTCTCCATGAATAACTATAGATTGGAACGCCCCTAGAAAGTGGTAGAGTGGATGAGGATGACCCCTAGAATTTGATGGTGAAAGAGGGCCATCCAATGATGAGTTCTTCCCCCTAACTGTGCAAGATGTTGTACCACTAGCGTCAAAGGAACCAGAAGACAAGTTTGTAGAGGCTGATATGCTTCTAGCCCAGTGAAAGGCATCGGCAAAAACACCTCCTCACATACACCACACACTGAAAGGGAGTACCTAGAGTACTAGAAGAGACATTCTGGTGACTGTCATTATTGGGCGATTAGTTGTTCAGTAAAGTGGACTCATAGTACTCTAAATACTTATGTTGTATATGCATGACGTACTTGCATGTACTATTCTAGTACTTGTAAGGACAGACAATAGTATTGTGGATGTGGATGTAACTGCTTCAATGTTCACTATGCATTCCCTAAGTGACCATAGTGCACATTCTTGGGGTTATGATTGATTTTGATCACATTTAGTTTGGATGGACTATCTTGTGCTAGGTAAAGGGGGAAGTCGTAGTGCATCAAAGTTTGTTAGATTGCTTGAGGTCTTCCGCTAGTAGTTGCGACGAAGGGCAGCTGTGGGTTTGCCATTGTCGGTGTCTAATCCTCCTTCGACAAGTCCTATAGAGACTCAGAGTCTCGGAGAGGTGGGTAGAAAGTGACATTCCTGCGCGGTTGCGAGCAGAAGGCAGTGTAGTGGCTGGAGCTTGAAGGGGGATGGCTGCCTCTGCAGCTTTTGAGAAACGTTGGCCTAGAGCGTTGGATTTCGAAGTAGAAATGATTACTTGCTGTCCGTGTAGTTCTTGGGCCTGCTTTCAGAAGTAAAAGGGGGCAGTCTAGGCAACGGCCTTTGGGCCTATGGGTAGTAGTGACTTCAACAATTCGCTATTTTCTTGGTATCCATGTACCTCATGCTATGCAATATACATTTTTGGACAACTTTGTATTTGTTGTATAATATGTTGCTTTAAACAAAATGCACACCCAACAACTTACTTTGATTTGTCGCGTGGCTTGGAAAAAGTTTCCATACTATTTGCAACCACCTGTTCACCCTTTTCAGTGTTGCCATTGGATACAAACTACACGTATGCATGTAGTTCCATATTGCATCAGTCCGTGAGTGTAGAAGCTCTAGCTTTAGCAAGTTCTGTGCATATGTTTCCCTTGTACACATTTGAAAGCAACATCTGCGTTGCTGGCAATGTCAATTCACCATGGGAGGAAAATGCAGGGTCAACGTATCTAGACAATGGTTGCTTTTACCCTCGATACATCACAGGTGAGTCTTGAACTGCTACTACCAATCCTACATGTCAATATTCCATACTTCTAGGGGTGCTATAGTACTCTCTTCTTTAGCCATGTAGTATTGTAAAAACATTTTTTGAGCTACAACATCTACTGCTGTCAAATTATGCTAACCACTAGCAATTGCTAGTTCTGGATGACACGTACTTTGGCGAATGGAGGTCTAGTCCGCCGTGAACGGCAAACGATTGCCTTGAATTTTGTGGAGGTCGTTGCGCAGGGCATGTGAAGCGAGTGTACATTAAAGAGTGCTTCTGTATTTGCGCTTGTGGAGATGACTACAGGAATAGAGTAGTGCAAGGAGGTATAACACAGAGATTCAAGGTATGCTTGGTTCCTCGTTGTGCTTCTACATCCTTTGAAGCATTCAGAAATGCAAAGGTTGTTCACATATATTTGCCCATGTTGAGGAAGTTTAATAAAATGGAAATTAGGTAATTTTCTAAATCAGTTGTACTATTGTACCATGCACGAGGTGCTCTCCATCTTTTGGCTTCTATACATGACATGTGTATAAGTATTGTACATAAGCCAACATGAATTTATAGTGTCCTCAATCTGTACTGACACTAGACCTACCAAAAACGAAGAAAACAACGTCTACATTTGGTTGGCTTAGTATTGTCAATTTTTCAGTGTGCAAAGGAAATCATCTCTCATTTATTTAAAGAAGAGCATGTGGGAGGTATCTACTCTATTGCTTTCAAGACTTGTATATGTGTGCTCATTTGTCCTTTTTGTGTCTTTTCCTTACTTGCGATTAGTAACGTGGGATGGCTGTAAGTCTTTGCAATGGACGAGATGAAGGGTAGGGGCATTCATACACTGCAATGGCTTAGCCATGGTTTTTTTTGTGTTCAAATATAGTGGGGAAATTATGACAAACGCGGAGCTCTTGAGATGGAAAAGTGGTCCCAAGTACTCAGTTGCTTTGGATGCCCATTGACAATCTAAGATGAACCATGAAGATGAGTCCATGTTAACCATAGATGCATCGACTATCACAAATGTTGCTAGGTGGCTAAACCATAGGTGCAATCCTGACATTGTTGTCAATTTTTATTTCAATTCCCCATGGTACCATCCAAACAAGCTGATGAACTCTTACGTATTGAAATTGTTTGGTTTGTCAATGCCCTTGTAGATGCGGCAATGCAAACCTCATGAATATTCCGGTGTCAGTGGAGCACATCATTTTGACACTATACCATATGTTTACCAAAATCAATTGTACAAAGTTTTTGTATATTTTACGTCCCTCTTGTCCATTGTCTTAGGTTGCATTGTTTTCTCATTGTAGTATGCCTTCATTGTTTATGCAGGTGGCCTTCTTCATCGTTCGGGAGGTGCAGGAGGGGGAGGAGTTGACATGGGACTATAGATGCCGTTTTCATACACAATATAGCAAACATCTACCATTCAACTGTACTTGTGGTAGTCACCTTTGTAGAGTGCATGGGGACAATGATGCTAGAATATGAGTAGGGAGCAACGAGTGTTGAGCAATGAGCAATTTGATTTGAGTGCTCATTGTCAAGATTTTTATTAAAAATAGACATGTTAGAGTCATAAATAGGGTTGTCAGACCTATAAATAATAATTTCAAAAACCAAAAATAGTAAAAATTTCAAAAATTTGTTCAAAGGTTTTATTCAAAATAATCAATTTTGCAATCAAATGTTGCATGAATGGACATCAATGAAGGATTAGCATTTCCTACAATTGGATGATTTTACAACCATAGATTTGATGTACGAATGAACTTCATCCATATCATCCATTCATCATTCATCCAAAAAAGACATTCCTTGCACATTGCTAAACATGTCCTAAAAAACTTATTTCTTTTCCCTCTAAAAACAATAATCTACAAAAACTAGTAAACTTTGCATTGTTGACTTGAAAACTTTGTTAATTATTTTGAGGTTAGTTTAGTGCTCCTTACAAATAAAGAGCTCCTTGAAGAATCATTTGGAAATATCAAACAATCAACCATAAAATGTTGTTTGGTTATGGTTAAGTACTCCTTGGAATTGAGAAGCACTTTGAAGATTCATTATTTTGTAGAATTGTAACATTTCAACCTATATTGTTGTTTGCCTAAATTCAATTTTTTTTTATATTTTTTAATGTTTACGATTTTACAAATAATTTGAGTGATCCTTGAGGTGCTATGAACTATTTCACCTTAAACTAAATAATTAGGATTTAAAGATATGTGGCGGATATTTCAATAGACCATTCAATATCCACCTCTAAATATAAGTGGCTTCACTTTCTGCTACAAGACAGATCCAAACATCTTATAGATTGCTACCTACAAGAAGTAGCTTTACTTCATCAAAACTCAAACTTGGTACATATATATACTTGTCATCTTCAAAGTTTGCCTTGCAAATAAACTTAAAGACATAATACAAATGCTTACAGTTCATCCATGATTTCCTACTACCAAGTTCAGCTTTACTCATGGTGATGAAGTCTTCACAAGTGCAAGCTAGTAAGTCCAAAATTATGATTCGATAGACCGGACATACTGGGAAAAATACTGGACATTAGAGTTATCACTCTACCATAGCTGAGGTATGGAATAACAACCATACATTCAACAACAGCTTCCAAGTTCTTTACTATCTCCCATTTAATGCCGTGGTCAATTGGGGGCACATGAGGGTTATGTCAGATGGTCCTCCCCAATCGCTTTGTGGAGTGCATATCATTGTCAAATGGATGCTTATCGCTATCCAATTGCTTTGAGTGAAGGAAGGAATGATACACTTCTCTTTGTACTTTCTTCATTAAAGAGGTGGAGCACTAGTTTGCCTACCTCTTTAGTTTGTAATTGAAAACCTGCTTCTTCTAGAGAAAAAATCTCTGATTTGGTGAGATGTGTCCTACATGCAATAGGCCACATATTTGGAAGAGGGGGCTAGTCCTGAACCCACTTCACTTTAGAGCCTCCTCTGCAATGCATAAAGTTGTCTACATAGAACCAAAAATCAAAATTGATAATAACCTTGGTTCCATATTATATGATGTGGCCATTATAGATAGGTGTTGTTGTTCCACTCTTGTTCAACTTATTTATTTTGGCTCCACATTCTTTCTTCATCCCAACTTGAACTCTATGACAAGTCATCCCTTCCTTCTTACACCTAGCAATGTGCCACAGAGAAGCATTGTAGTTTTTTCCAAGTACTATGGTAGCATGAGGATATATTGTACTTGGTTCTTGTTCTTATGTCAACATTAGCATTGATGTTGATGCGCCTACTTGACTACTTCAATGCGTGCTTTGGTCGATCGAGTTTGAATTGTAGGTGCTAAAAAGTTAATTGTATTGTGGTGGTGAGAGTTACCATTTGACCTAGGTGGCAAATTGAGTTTGCGCTTTGAGGAGCCAAATACTTCTTCACCTTCTAAATGGGGACTCATGTAGTGAATAAATGAGCATCTGGTAGTTTGACGACAACCTTGACAAACTTTGTTGGATTTTTGGTTTTCTTGCTAGATTTCTAGTTCATCTAAAAAAAGAATATGTACTTCTCATTTTTAGTGAGATAATTTTGTCAATGGGTCCCTCATTTGTATTATAATAGAAACTAGAGATGGTATTTTGAATACTTGGTGAATTGAGTAATCGGAATTTATCCATGACAGCCTTGAGGGCCTCTCCACAAAGGGGCTTTTGATCACTTTGTAGCCCTTCATCTTTAAATAATTCAGATGCAAGAAATTCCTTGACAACAATAAGCTGAATGGTTGAATTTGTCGTAGTTGGTGTCTTTGACACCTCTTGCTTGATCAAAGATGTTGTTCAAGCAATATAATTACAACAAATGCCCTTATCTATAGGATGATTGTGAATACCAACATGGATACGAGGTCTTAGAAGACCTAAAGAATTCAAAACCCTACACATGCGACAAGGGCATGGACCTTTGCAAAATAGAACTTTTTTACAAATCCGACATATGAGATTAGACTTTGGTGGAGACTATTCTTCTACAATAAAGACAACAAGTGATGAACCCTCCCACTTAGTCTTATTTTGTTGTCACTTCATTGTAGTCTAGGACATGCTTGTTTTCACAAACTAGATGGCCTATATACAATGATTCAATGAATAGCGGAATTTTAGGCCAACATCATTCACAATATTTGTGGTGTATGTGTATGTGTCCAATTGTAGTCATCGAACTTAAGGTCCATGCCTTCTGGCTATCGATCTATAAAAAATGAGGAAGTTGAGCTAGGCCAACTTCCAGAAGAGAATGTTGAAGGAGGAAGAGGAGGTAACTCGAAAAGCACATCCCCATTGAATGATTGAGGAAGGTGTCAAACAAATTTACAATGAAGTGTATTCAGGTTTAAAAACTTCAATTCATTCCTTGCGCGTGGACGACTTTGTATATCTCTAAGACTCTAAGGGACTCTAAGATACTCACAAACTAAGATACTCTTTGATAAATTGAAGGATGCAACGTGCTATCATGCTCAATGTGGTCCATACTCAAAGGAGTGTCTTTGTACTTCTCAAGTATATATGGTAGATAGGTTGCAGTTTGCATCAATGACAACAACACCATCATCTTTGGAAGACTCTATAAGACTAATATAGCTATGACCCAAAGACTCTACCTTTGCACAAGTTTCCCAAGGCATCTGAATAGTAGAAGTTGGTAGACCTAGGTGTGAGAATTTTTGTTGACACCATTAGAAGAAACCCGTATTTAATGTGACGGATTTTAGGTGACATTTTTGGAGGGATGCTAGAAGGTTCTCATAGAAAGAGATGTAAGGTGCATCTACTCTTTTCTAGTAAGAAGCAATTAGAGAAATTGAAGATGGCTAGACACTTGGACAAGGCCAATGGCATTGAGATTAGTAGTACTATTTGGACCTTGTCTAATGAGGATCATGGAGTTGAAGTTGTGCATGTTTAGTGTGGAGACAGTTTGACACAAAATAGTGAAGGAATGAGTGCCAAGCTTCATAATTGAAGAGGACATACTCTAGTCAAGTGCAACAGAGAATAACATGTCACTAAGAAGTGTAGACTCGGTAAGTTCATCTATTTACTACCATAATGAGGAGTTCAATTTGCATATTTTTTTTTCTTAGAGGTGCATATGACACCAAACGTAAGACATCATATCCTGTAGCTTGATAATACAATTCCAATAGTAAATAACATGTAAAAAATGGAGGGTTTTGAAAAGTTTTATGGCCTAAAAACAAATTCAGCATATTGGAATCTTCTCTGAAATCTTCAGAATCGGAAGATTTTTTTGCCACATCTTGCCCTTGTATTTTCAAAGAACTTAGATGATTTTTGTAAAATTACTCATCAGTCCCAAAAATCTGAAAAAAATTGAGGTGAGTTGTGAGGTTATAATCTATGTGTAAAAAACATTTGGACTCAAAATGTTCAAAATCACAGAAGTTATTCTGAAGATTCCCTTGGGCTATAAACATCACCTCGTTGACGAGGTGTCAATTTTGGGTTGTTTGGGGTCTTGTTAGAGTGATACAAGTTCTAAAGGCATGTTTTCAAATTTCAACTTCTTTTTTTATTGTTGCCATGGATTGTAAAACATCACCTCGTTGACGAGGTGTCAATTTCAAATTGTTTAGGGTCTCGTTAGGATGGTACAAGTTCCAAGGGCATGTTTTCAATTTCTTTTTTTGATTGTTACCTTGGATTGTAAAACATCACCTCATTGACAAGGTGTCAATTTTGTGTTTTTTAGGGTCTCATTAGAATGGTACAAGTTCCAAGGGCATGTTTTCAACTTTAGCTGCCTTGAGTTGTAAAACATTGCCTCGTCAACGAGGTGTCAATTTGAAGCTATGTTGTGTCACTTGAATATTACAAGTTCAAGCTACATTCTTTTTGTGGTTTTTAAAATTCTTTTTAAGTGCTAATTTAGATGCTACAACATTGCCTCATCAACGAGGTGTCAAATTCAAGCTATTTAAAGTTTTCCTTGGATGGTACAAGTTTAGAGGTCATGTTTCCAATTTCTTCTTCGACTGCTAGCTTAGGCTATAGAACATAACCTCGTTCATAAGGTGTCAATTTCAAGTTGTTTTCTATTTTAGTTGGATGGTACAACTTGAAGGTATTGGTTTTTAATTGTTTTTTTCATTTTTCATTTAGGATTGTAGATCATCACCTCGTTAACAAGGTGTCAATTTCAATTTGTTTTGTATTTCACTTGGATGGAACAACTTCAACTTGTAGGTTTTCAATTGTTTTTCCCATTGCTCACTTAGGATTCAAAATCACTACCTTGTTGATGAGGTGTCAATTTTGGGATGTTTAGGGTCTCACTTGCATGGTACAAGTTGAAGGTGCATGTTTTCAATTTTTTCCAATTACTTTTTCTAATTTCTCATTTAGGTTGTAGATGATTGCCTGGTTACAAAGGCATCAATTTCAGGGACTTCCATGTGTCATTTTGAATGTTCAAGGTTTAGGTGAATGTCTACAAGTTTTCTTCCATTTTTTCCAATTGTTGGTTTAGGCATTTAATCATCACTTCTTTTTTCATAAAATAGAGCTTGATGGACATTGATGGAGGGCTTACACAAGTGGAGTTGGTGGAACTCATTATTGATATTTTGTGCCTATGGTTACCATTTCTGAGGTAACGTACTAAGATACATTTCAAAATTTCTTTGCACTCATGCATGTCACATTGACTATTTTTGTATGATAGTTGTGATTTTGTTTCCTTTGATTTTCAATGTTTTCTTATTGTTAACACAATTTATTTTCAATGTACTATTCATTATAGTTTGAGAACATCATTGGAAGTAAAAGTGTTGATCCAAATTTTGATGATCGAACAATCAAGGAGGTGAGAGGTCGAACAAAATGTGCATAATGGTCAAAAACTCAACTCCAATGGTGTCATCAACAATATGCTATTCGATGGCCGTGGGCTAGTATCTTGATTTGATATTCCTTTCTATAGGATGATGGGGCTTTCATTGGTGCGCCCTCCCTTTTAAAGCTAGGTGAAATGATTGGAGGCACAGTTTGTTCATGGATACCACTAAGGTGATCGTGTATTTTATATGTCCACAACAAATGACAAGGGATTTTTCAAGTTAGTGACCCCCAACATTCCAAAGACATGGGATGAATATTGGATACAAGATAATGACCAATTTGAGTGTTGGTTAAAGTCTCAGCCATCCGTCTCACATTTGTCAAACCATATGTTCTTTGTAAAGGATGGCAATCATATATTGGTGGCTTGGTATGATTACATCCATAGGATGAATTATCATAATTGCAAGTGGCATAAGCTTGTTGATCATATGCTTTTGGTGTTAGAAGGTTGTACATGCATTGTATTGGAGGCTATGAATGACATCAAATGATGGGTTTCAATTTCTTTTTAATTTGTTTTTTCTACCTCACTACTTCCTTTCAATTGTTGTGTTGCAATATTCTATGCTTTCAAATTCATTCATCTTACATTCTAATTTCATTTGTATTTGCAAGTCTATAAAGCATTGCCATGTCAAGAGCAATTTGGTTCAACAATTGCTTAGGATGAGTACCTATTGCAACTTGAAACTAGAAGAATTCAAGGGTTTTCTAAGCAATGAGGATTACAAGAAATGTCAAAATAGAAAATTAGCAAGCACTTGGTATCCATTGACATCAAACATCTTCATACAATTTCTTCATCGGGTGAGTGTCTTATGTTTGCAAAGCTCGTTTATTCATTTGTAGTCATTTGTAGAATTTGTTTTATATTAATTTAACATTCTCACTTTTCATGTGCAACAAGGGATTGTTTCAGATGAGGTTGTGCAAACCTATTATGAGAAAACACAACCGCAAGATTGAAATCCAAAGGGAGTTCATAATGCCATGACCCAAGCTGCCACTACAACTATCCCCGCAACTATCAAAGGATTTTGGATAGAGTTTGATAAGGAGTCAGCTATTACAAATCCAAAAAATAGTGTTGGATTTCTAGAAGAGGTATTTAATTTTTCTTTCTTGCAAATGAATGTGTTGCATGATTATTTTTGGTGTTGGTTTTGACAATGGTTTTGCTCTTTGAAATTTTAGATCTACTTGTATTACAACACCAACGAGAAGCTAGCTAGAGATGTCATTGGAGAAACTTCAAAGGATATCTACATGTGTGGTTCAACCAAACCACAAGGTTCATTGGTTTAGGTGGTGGAACTCCAACAAAATTTCTAGAGAAGGCTTCAGATTTTCTGCCCTTGGTTTCAATACATTGACTTTAGAGACCTAACTCTCTAAGAC
This sequence comes from Straminergon stramineum, assembly GCA_963920665.1. NCBI lineage: Eukaryota > Viridiplantae > Streptophyta > Bryopsida > Hypnales > Calliergonaceae > Straminergon > Straminergon stramineum. The sequence goes on from OY987266.1 coordinate 9,145,260, forward strand.
TACTTTTTTGGTTGAGGTATATTATAAACCTTTTTTTCATCCATGTGATCCATAATTTCATTTATAAGCTAAGAAATGTTTTGATTCTTATTCCATTGTTATACCATAGTATATTTTACCTTAACAATGTCTTCATATTTATATTTCTTGAATTCTTTGTAGTTGGAATAGGCAGTTAAAGTAGAATTCACTAGCATCATCAAATCTAAAAATATTGTTGTTCAATGGAGTACACATGATGAGCTGGACACAATTGAAGATTATGTGGAGACATGGCACATTGTGTTATAGGATCATGCCTTTTGGTGTCTCTTCAAGGACTCTTCATATTCAAGGTCTACTACTTTTAAAGAGCAAGAGGGTACACATACTACAACAAAGAAGGTTCTATACAGATATAACCTTAACTTCAATTGTATTATTTGTCTAAATTTTGATTTGCTTTACAAATTTATGAAATAACCACACTTGCATCTTTGTCATTGCATTAATCACAATTATTTTATGATTCTAGATATTTCAAGTGAGAGTTGATTCAAAAAGGTGGGATTGAGAGGAAGTCATGCCTAAGCTTTTAAATGGATTGTTTGACACATCTTTGAAGGGTGTATCTTCACCTTGACTCAATAATAGGAGTTTTCAATCCAAAAATTGCAAGCTTGTCCTTGGTACCTAGAATGTTGAAGGATTTTTGCTCCAATACTTAAAAGACTTGAGAAAGAGGCTGCTAAAGACCATCACAGAAAAAGAAGTTATTGTAAGTCAATTGATTGTTGCTCTTATGCATGTCTTTATTTTCTTTTATTATACAATATCTCAAAATTTATTCAAACTAAGTTTCTAATTGTTTATTCATTGTGTCTTGTAGAGGCAATTGTCTTTGACATCTTGTGCTCTTGCCTTCTCCTAGTTCCAAGAGTTTGCCATGTTACATCAAAATTCTAGCAATAGCTAGGGTAGAGGATCATCACCCATTTTCATTGCCAAACATCGTTCATACAATGTTGCTATCAAAAAAATTTTAAACCTCAAAGTTGATGTTGATGTACCAAGGCTTACATGCAATGATAGTAATGAAGTTAGTGATCATTCTTCTTCTAGCAATGTGGGGTATTGGATCAGACTGATCTTATTCTAGACACTATTGTTATTACTTGATTTTCTAATATATTGTAGTGAAACTAAAAGGGACACTACATTCTTGCACTATATTAAATTCTTGAGTTATTTTGCATTCTTATAATCTATAGTGTGGCAATAAAGGTTACCTCCATTCTAAAAGACATCTTCATTCTACAAGTCAATTATTAGAAATTTCTATAGATAAATTTTTTTTTTTTCAATTAGCAACATGCCTCTTTTTTTAGATGGAAAAATGTAATGAGAACTTGTAATTGTTAGTGTTAGCATGAAAATAAATATGGTGAACCTCAATTATAATGCTTGAAAAGAATTAGAAATTTTAATTAGAAATGGTACCTTCTCTAAAATGGTTTCATAACACCATGTAAACATAGGTCCCTAATTTCCAAAAAGTCACCCTAAAGGCCTAAACCTTGAATCTAAGGCCCTTAGCAATTGAACCTTATTTTAACCAATATTGTTTTTAGTCCCATCCAAAAATCATTGAAGATCTTTTTCATCCAATGCCATGAACACCAAATGTATTTCATCCAACAAAGTCAACTACAAAAAAATTCATCCATCTCCATTCATCTCCATTCATCCTCTTTGGGCACATTTATAGCCATATGTTTTTATTCAAAACCACGGACGTAGGCATCTTATAGTGAAAAGTTAGAAATTTCCTAGAAGTTCTTCTTAATTTATTCAATGCTCAATGCTCAATGCTCATTGCTCCCTGCTCATATTTTAGCAACCTTGTGCATGGGGATTAAGGAAGTACTTCATAGGACTAAGTGGCCTATAGTGTATAGAAACAAAACATTTGAAGCATTGTAATTACTTAACAATACTATTCGTAGTACTCATAAGACCGTAGAGTACTCTAAGCTGTGACTGCAAACATTTAGTATAGGTGAATTGTTGTGGGTAACATTGTGACTTTGACATTGAGAAGATATGTAGTTAATGTACTTTTATGTAATGTAGTGAAAGTAGGAGATGACCAGTGTAGGTAGAACTCTATATTGTTGAAGCACTAAAGTAGGCACTGAGTAACGTTCAGAACTTAGAAAACAATGAGAACTTTTTCTCTCCGGTCCTCAATACTTTAATGTAAATGACATCTACTAGCAGCAAAGACTGCAACTTGCATTTCTCGTGGACCTCTTGTCATTTTCTGTGCATGGTTCTAATTTCATGTACACGGGGATAGTATTGGTGTATAGCAGAGGTGGCGGCTAACTAACCACATTCTTGAATGTCACTAGTCCTTCACCGGTTGTGGAGGTAAATGACGAGCACATGGAAGTGTTCCATGACCTCACAGCTTCTTTCATTTATACATCCATTTCTGCTAGGGTTGTGTTGATGATGTCAATAGTCTCTTCCAAGAGAGTGTACACTGTGTCTCCTTCTTTGACTCGGTGGTTCCTAGGAATCATCTAAAACTTGCAAGCTAGTATAAAGTCGATGTCCACAAACGCCTCCCTCGAATTACACAGGAAGATATAGTTGTTGGCATTCCTACGTCCCCATTTCTGATAGTATGTTCCAGAGATGATAGAGTCTCCAACTTGGAAATGACCTCCCCATACGCAGTTGAAGTCTTGTTCCATGGTGTGCTTTGGCCTCTGACACTGTAGAATGTAGAAGGAGACCCCTTCGTCGTTGTTTTTGAAGGTTGGTACAGCAAAATTGTGTGTGGGCTGTACCAAATCACCCATACTCTCATCATCATATTCATACTGCCAACTCTCATCGTCATCCTCTTGAACCATGAATGCAGCTACAAATTGGACATTCTGTGGTTGTATCTTAGTGACCTTCCAAGCCTTCACGTAAGACTTCTTTTCACATTGAGTGAAATCTTCCTCCATGCAAGGGCCGTAGAAGCATGTCAAAGGTCGTAGTAATAGTTTCGTTGGGTCGTGCTTATCAAGAACAAAGATGGAGTGTAGTTTCGAAGATCCCAGTATAGGATCACAAGATTGGGAATTTCCATGGTCTACCTCCTATAGCCGTATGTGATGGAAATGTTGGTATGACTGGCATGCACGTCAGGAAGGAGCCATTAGTGAAGGCTGCTTTGTTATATGAACTCAGGTTAATTAGTAGTATATGGCGGAATTGCATAATTGCAAGCAAGTGCTACATACAAAGCTGGAGCGTCTCTTAGTACCTTCACAGCCCATTTGCTTCGGCATATAGTACTACGCGGCACACATAGTGTACCTTCGTAGGACTATTCTCGCTGGGAGTACTATGCGTTATAGAAAGTTGACCCTCAGAGAACTATAGTGACAATGAGTACTATGAGGTACATATGCGTTACTTGAAAAGGGCTATTACTGAATCAGAGGAAGGCAATGCATAATTTCAGATAGTATTACCTTACCATACTAAGTAGTAGTTCTCTTAAGCAAGTCAAAGTGCTAGGTTACGCAACTTATGCCTTTGCGTCGATTAGGAACCGGTCCAACCATAGTAGCGTCAAGGAATTGAACGCAGTCTTCTACATTTTGGAGGCATTTATGAGGATTCAACAGTTGCTCATTGCGAAGAGCCCTTTTTACCATTGCATCAACACCGTCCCATTCTCCCTTTCCATGGCCTGTCCCATAATAGTTCCAGAGCATCTTGCAATCACTAGTAAGGGTTGGATATCTGCATGTATTTACCACACGCACAGCAAGTGTAAAGTCCAGGGCAGACAAAGATGATAGAGATTGAAGTCAATGTGTCCGTATATGAAACTCACATGGAACATTGAATAGGACGAAGGACGCCAAAATATTAGCTTCACATGTGAGATTCAAAGAGTAGTCACAATACCGCTAAGGACTACACATAAACCCTAAACGGCGGACCAATTCTTTTCTACATAGTCTACGGCATAAAACATCACAGATAGAAGCATCACCTAACAATGAAGTATATGGCCTTGGCACTTTTGAATTGCCCAACACATTCATCACTGAAGATGTAGTGAATGGCTGGGGTCAATTCCTTTGATTGCATCCACCTCCAATGAAGCATGAGGCAATGCTACACGAAGTCCATATTGTGTATTCTATCATCAGAGATGTAGTAGTGTGTCTCTCTCATCATTTGCTCCCCCCCCCCTTGCATAGCATCTTCCCCAATATCGGATGAATATGTCACTTGCACCAGAATTGTGACTTAGTCAAAATAATAGTAGATGGACTGGATTTCATTCTAATTTTTGAAAGGGTAACTCTCAGCAAAATCGATATGTATTAAGACAAACCTTCTTTCTAGGCATGCTTGGAGGAGTTTGGCTTGTTGTGTTTGCTAGTTCGCAATGAAATTATGTCGAATGAAGTGCTGAAGTGAAGGCGTGAAGAAATCAAGGAACTCTAAAAAAGAAGTCATCTTGAACACTTCTTTGATACGCTTCTTGGGCTGACTGTCCGTTGATGTTCCAACAACTTTGTACCGGAACTACTTCCACTAAATGGTGTGCGTAGCGTCTATTACCCTTACTCGTGGACAAATGTCGAAGAATTGCAAACCGCATCTAGTGCATGCTCCTAGCAAGCATTTAGGGTGGTAGAATTCCTCATCCTTCGCCTTTGGACATAGCAGGGCTTCCCAAAATGTTGTGACACTAACATAGCGACTTCTACCAACATTACAGACTCTATCGTCATTTGCGTTGCAAACATTGCAGTGGCAATCATAGAGGAAGATAACCTGCGCCCCTTTGGAAGGGTCGCGGAAAGTGTTGAAGGCTTCCAAAAGAAAAAGCACTTGAATGTGGTACCTGCAGTAGTAGACATTTTGCTCTTTACACTTGATCACAAAGAAAGGATGGAGGTTGATGAAAGCTCGGTGCCGGATGGAACACTCAGGGTGCTTGTCAATGAATCTTGTGTATAAGTGCAACTGCAAGACATTGACGTAGCACACGTCAATTATGGATTTACGGATGTTAGCTTGAACTCAGAGCAAATAGAAAATCGCAGTGAAAGTACTGTCATAGTACTTGTCTACTAGTACTAGTACTGCATTGAGTACTCTTTACAAAGCTACCACATGACTTAAAGTACTACTCACAATACTCGAAACATAAATTAGTACTAAGGTCACATAAGTATTATAAGATAGTAATACAATAGTACCTCTGTAGGACGTCAACTGATGTTGAAGAGTTTTGGGGACTCACGAAGAATAGACACTATATGACCCTTTCACTATATCAAGTACAGTGACCTGCAAATAGTGCTTCGGAAGGACTACGTCATTGCAAACCAAGACTGCGTCATGCTTATCAAATGCGTCAGAAGTTCAAAGAAATAAATCATGCACTACTACGTAGTTGAAGCCAATATTGCACAGTACTCCTAGAAAATCAAAACGGTAGGGAAGGGAGTGAAAGTGATCCCTCTGAACTATAGTGTCCTGTGCTTATACAGATGTGTGTTGGAAGAACTTCACGCACAGTTCGTAGAGGACTTCATACAGCTAGAAGCGCTGGGATTTGCTATTTTGGCATGCATAGGGTACTTCCGAAGTACTATCTAGAATAGTTCGTCATGTCATGCATGAATTCACTTGCATGGAGTACTACATCACAAGAATCAAGTACTACCTAGTGAAGGTCATTCGGTCAATTGCGGCTTCTCCGCCACTCAGTAGGACTTCCTTGTATTGGAGGCGGTGATTGTAATACGTATGTAATGCATTACAGACAAGTGTCATCACTATAACAAAACATGGTAAAAAAAATTGTAGTTAAAATCGACTATAGTTCTTTTTGCCACGTTTTTGTGCAAGCCCACTATGTGAGCAGCCAACTTTTTTTGCAATTCCCACTGCAATATACCATTAGAAAGGTATTGAAAATACCTTTTCAATGGTATATCACACGCCCCAAAATTCCAAAAATTGTAGTGGGAAATTGCAAAAGAAGCTTATAGCCCACTATGCGTGCATGCACAAAAACGTGGCAAAAAGAACCGTAGTCGATTTTGACTATAGTGTTTTTTTACCATGTTTTATTATAGTGCATGTTCCAGTTTTTCAAGGCTTCACAAACTACGAACATGAGGACAAGTCCCATGTGTAAGATGGGGTACTACATAATACAATGGACGTGGCCAGAAAAGACTACAGCTTCGGAAGTCCAGGTACACACTAGATGGAGGAAGACCATAGAGTACAGCTTCATCATGTGACAAAGTTTGGAAACAGACGACTGAGGACGTCCAATGACTGCCTTAGGTAGTGTATAATGTCTTCAAGTGAGGTGCCGATGTCTAGTATGTTAGTGTGCAACACACATAAATATAACCACTTGACATCTCTAAATTGAGGAAAAATGCGTAGTCCTCAGTAAGTGAGGTGCCGATGTCTTGTATGTTAGTGTGTAGTACATATAAACATAACCACTTGACATCTCTAAATTGAGGAAAAATGCATAGTCCTTAGGAAGTGAGGTACTCCACATGCAATTGAAGCTGTAACTACGGAGCATTGTGCACTGAACTTTCCCAAACAAAAAACAGAGTTGGAGAAGAGAAACCTCGCTTTCCAACAATAAATGAGCTGCATGTGTATCATACAAATTTTGGCCTAGGCATTTCCTATGGACGTCTTGACGTCCTAGACTAACTCAAGTTTCCTCTATCCACCACTGCAACACAAGAACCTTCACCTCATCATCAATCCCCCCTTCTCGTTTCCTTCGTGCTGGAACTTGGTATCGGGTTGACATAGCCTCTGTAGCTAATCGAAGGCACTTGACAACTACCACTAAATTTTCCTTCCGTGTATTGAGAATGCTGTGGAATTTTGTGAGGTCCAAATCTAATTCGCTAACCACCGCTTCCAAGATTGCATGCTTATGAGCTAGGATACCTGAAGAATGAAGGATCTTTAGGGCCTACACGCCAGCACAAATGTTTTGAAGCACTTCCCGTTGGTCCCGTGCTTCTTCAGGAGTGGGGTAGTAATTAGGAAGCAAAGGACGAACGTGGCGACTACTGAATACCTTGTCTAGAACTTCTGCCTTAAATACAGGATTCCAAATTCATGCCAGTAAGTGCGTAAAAGAAGTTGTGATTCGGTGAGCCCTTCTCCATATACTTGTTTGATGTCTCCAGGAGCCCCATCAAAGTGGATTAGCATCGATTCCATGTATAGGCTCCCCTACTTCTGCACCTCCTCGTCGTGCGTTCGCATGGTTCGCGCGGCTACGCCTTTGATGATCCCTCCAACGACTACGTTGATCCTCCAATGCTGCGGCAAACACTCGCTCTCTAGTCCGCAGACCTGGACGAACATCCCAAGCTACACCATCCATGCCAGCACATGAGCTCTTGATCTATACGCATACTGTGTGGTACGAGAGCATCCACGAACTCCAACCTCCGACGATTGCAGCAACCGTGTCATAGTCATTCCACCTTCCCATGACAACTCTTCAGAGCAAAGGTAGAGGGGAATGAGCAAACACTACTGGCGGCTAGGCTCAACCGTCAAGACAATTGGCCATTATGTCATCGCCATAAAAGTTGTCCATGCTGGCAAAGTGAAGTGGTCATGGCCCCCCTTCAGTACTCAAGAGTCCTAGCGTGTACCCTGGACTACTGTTTTTTGCCAGTGTCTTCCATTTTCCATTGAAAATGAAGTTGCAACATTTACATTTTCAGAAAATAGTAAATGAACGTGGAAAATTAAATTTAAAAGTGGCCATTGTTGCCAACTGAGAGCACTAGTAAACGCACGAAGAAGATATTTGAAAAATTTCATATTAGTTCAAAAATGCCGTGTAAATGTCAAACACTTCATAGCAATGCCAAAGACAATTGTGACATCTTCTTGGAAATCCCTCTCCTGAGAAGTTGCAAATCCAATAGAAGAGGTCCTCTGCCAATTTTGACGTTCTAACTCTTCAGAAAAAGTACTCAATAGTACTAAAAACTATCAAAACCACATGTGTGATATATATGTAAAATTCAATTTCAACCCTTGAAATAATTTTGGAAAAATTCAAATAATTTGTGTTCATTCATCAATGTTTTAGGTAGCTACATTCCGAATTTCAAGGCTGTTCCATGATTTCTCCATTAGTTATGGCACAAAACAACTTCCACATTCGAAGTGAGATACAAAATAGGATAGGTGTTTCTTGCAATCACCCTTAGGTTGTTTAGTGACCAAAATCAATGGCTTGGGTGATGGTGATGGAGTTATTAGTGCTTGTTTTAGGAACTTCTAGCTTATCAGTGTAAATTCATCCAAGGAAGTGCTTTTTTTAATTCTTCATGTTCTAGCCATGTTAGGAAATATTGTACCCATGTTAGGAAATATTCTGACTCCTTTAGGTGGTAGGATGGCCATCATGCACAGTTACACTTTTTTCTAGATTTGGGATAGTCTACAAACTTTTTTGGGCCAATTGGTAATCACACTTCAAAAATTCATAAGAAATTCAGACTTTGTCAGAAAAACAAAATTTCAATTGCTCTCTTCTTTTCTCACAAATGTCTTTGCATGAAAAAAACTAAGTTTTTTTGCTAATTGTAACAAGGCAAAACACTCATTCTACCTATAGTGTTTTGGCTATTATAGGCAAGTTTACCTTGTGACCAATCAAATGCAAGCAGAAATTTTGGCAAAGAGTGGAAGCACTCAAGCACTAGATGGTAGATAGTGTATCATCCATCATTTTTTTTTTCTTATCCAAATTCTTGTAAAATTTGAAATTTTACATGTATACATTTGTTATAATACTCAAGTACTCTTCACCAGAATTCCAATGCAATTTGCGGTTTCAAAATTAGTTCATTTTCAAACTTGCCAGAGCCTCCTGAAGTTGCTGGACTTTCTGTTTGAAATCTGACTGCAAAGAAAATTCCCAAGATATAAGATTATTGAACACGACTGTACATAAAGTGAGCCTTTGAAGCGATTCTCCTTGCTTTTTTGCTTATAATACGCTGTTGCTTTTTCGTTTAAAATTTATAGCGTAAGTCAAAAATCTATAAGACGCAGAATTAGGGATTCTCCAATGTGCTGTCACTCACTCAAAATGGCCAGAACCCTCAATCCTCAAATATGTCACTACAAGCATACACATTTCATCATATCTTGGTGCTGGTAACAATGATGCATGAAGTTAAATTGAATGAAGGTACAGTAGAGTACTCAGTGAGTGCTTCAAGTGTAAGTCCGTGATGATGGCTTTAAGATTGAGAGCAGAGATTTCTACAAATCCACAAATTAGGGTGTAAATTTACAATGAACCTGATGCTCACACACAAAAAAATCACCCAGCCTCAAACGAGTGTACTGAATGTTGGTAACACAGAATCATGTCAAAATAACGAAGTTTGTTTGCAAGGTACAAACAACAACACTCTTAGAAGGCACCTATTTCTTTACTTGATAAATAACGCATTAAACGATGAATTTAAGTGCCATGTCAACTAACTGAACTAGTATACAGAGTTAAGGATTCCCATTCTGAAGGCTTAATGTACAGTTTTCGCAACAAATTCATGAATATAGGTCTAAAGCAGTCCTACAAGAAACTAGTATATCCTGCAATTGGTGGTTCAAATCTCGGAGAGAACTGATATCATCCCTAGTGCCAGGGAAAAAGGACAAAAAATACCTCAATTGCCCAGTCCAACTCTCAATGAATTCGAAACAATGCAAAGGTGGAATAGGAACGAGTTTTCCGAGTGGGTGATTTCGACCTTCGTTTGGGGAACCAGTGCTTGAAGAGTCCTGCCCAGAAGATGTTTTCGTCGCATCCGATTCACCTTCCACGATGTCCTCAGATAAAACCTGGGTAGCTAGTGCAGTGAAGGATTGGCAACTCTCCAAACATAGCTGAAATATCTGTTGAAGACGAGCACACGAGTTAATGAACTACAGGTATATTGAATTCAAAGAGAATTTTATGATTCTAGCAAGATCTCTACGTTCACTAACTGTACCATTATTTTAGTGGCAGAGACATTGATGAAGATAAGAGTTGAATTGCCAAACCTACAAAAGCAGAAGTGATTATGAAGGATAAGACAACGCTAAATTTTTTAACCAACTTCAGAGATTCACAGTTTATGTTAAAAAAGGTTTAATAATGGATACAGGAGGATTGCCAAAGACCTGACAGCGATATAGAGCACAATATAAAAGCTTAGCAAGCTTCACAGTTGATAACTCTACAGTGGCTCCGCCTTTGCTCCAACGCTCCTTCAAGCTATAGAAAACAAGCTCATCTGCACCCACCATTGTACACATAATTGTTTCAGCGAGTTAAGAAGTCAATAAAGCCGTCATATGTCAGTATTACAAAATTTGTCTTTTTCTTAAAGAAAACGTAATCCCACCATGTTAAAAATGAAAATCCCAAGAGAAATCCTTTTCAATTTGAAGGCAAAAAACGCAGGTATGAAAACAAGGGTGTCATAAAAGCCTCTGGAAAAACGTAACTCACCTGTAAGGTATTGCAGATCAAAGAAAAGAAAGTCGTACTGCTGAGAGCCTTCTCCCTTACTTGAGAAGGTCAGTACGCACTTTTCAAATTCTTGAAATGCATCCTGATCGTGCATATTCCAGCTACCCTGCTTCACCAGTTTACCTGATACCAAGACAGCTTCCTTGCTGTTCCCACTCTTAGAGTCAGCGTGATCCTTTCTATGTGCAGAATTCTGCAGGTCAAGCCGCGATCCCAAGGTTGGCTTCTCATGGAGACCCGTTAATAGCCGATTCATCAAGGAGTAAAATGTACTGAGAAAAGAAGTAATTGCAAGCTCAAGCCGCTCAAAGGTATATGATCTTTTGGGCCTGAAAAAAATTCAATCCAGGAAATTTGTAAGTTCATACCAGCACTGTCTAGACACTGAACAGACTAATTGTCTGATCGTACAACTACATATGAATCAAGTGCTCATGATCAATTTAATGATATGTTGAACGATGAAATTTGTTGAATGCCATCTTCTATATTCAAATATTCTAAAGCTGCTACAGTTCATTCAAGAAATAGAGGACACGATTTGAATAAATAGATTGAGTTGAACGTACCCAGAGCCAGCAAAGAAATTGCGAAGGTGCCCAGCTGTTAGACGCAAGCTAACAGTGTACTTCTCACGAGGATTGGATCGGTTGTAGATGGTAATATGCTCTTCAACGTACTTCTGCTTCATCACCATCTTCCGATGCTCCCGCAAAGTATCCAGATTCGGCCGAACCACAATATCATGACATCCTTTCTCATGGATTATTGTCGGCAGTGCATGTACACCGAAGTTCAAACCTTGAGAAACAGAACTTGGTAACTCTTGCAAGCCAGGAACATCTACTTTAAAGAAAAGTGAATCATTCTTGACAATATACTCTAGCTTTCGGTGACGATACAAGTTTCTTAAAGTAAGAATCTGGAAAGAAGGCAATAAATCAAGGTCATCATCCCTGTGCGCTTTAAGCGCTGGATCTGACTGCTGTGAGGAACGCAGAACATCATCAGACCCATCTGGAGTTTCGTTACCCGTTCCAGACATTTCTGAGGACGATTCACTTGATATGTGTCCCGAATGATGGTTTCCTGTAGAGCCCAGCAATACCTCATTTTCGATGAAAGGGGCATTGACAGGGTCATCGGTGATGGAGGATCCTCCTGTGCTTGTTAAGCATGTCCCTATATTTCTGGTAACATCCAAGAAAGTATGCCCACTACCGTGCCTCCTTGTTGAGAAAAGGACATCAGTAGAAGAGATTCCAATCTGTGGGTACCGGCACTTTGCCCGGAATGGTATACAGCGTTGGTAATCCTGCAGGTAACATCAGAGAAAACAGCAGTTGTACTTGGTCATAAACTGAGAAGGGAAAGCCATAGAACTCACTGTAGCATGTATCAAATCTAATGAGGACTTCGCCAGTTCTCCACACAAAAGTAAAATTGTTTGGACTACAGGGCACCTTTCTCAACTGAAGAATCACAGAACTCGACAGGGAAAACTCACCTTGATAAGCCGGCAATTGACAAAAATTGTGGCAGACACCTCATCACAAGTGTCTTCCATAAGCGGCTCCTCCTTTGGTGGACCAATGCAAAAGTGGATCCAAAGCCGGATACTGCACGGGAATAGTAAAACAACTTGCCAGTTGTTATTAAATCAAACAATGCCATGTTCAATCAATTCAAATTAAGCTAAAATCAGTAGCAATCACCAAAACTTCCCAAACAGCCAACATGGCTAAGTATATTTTTAGATCCCATTCACCATTTTCTTCCCAACTCAAAATCCTGGTCAGGATTTAAAGAAATAGTAGTCCGCTTGCCTGCTCTTAGCATCCACAGTCACTGAGCTGAAACGCTTCAAAGATGTGTTTTCAAGTGAAAAATTGAGTTCCGTAGAATCGTTGTGGTCCAGGGTGGAAGAAAGGAGAAACTCCATAGCAACCGAGGCTTCATTCACAATGACAAATGACCGATTCCGATACCAAAAATTGTAATAGATCTCCACCATATCTATTGCAGCACCCTCTGCCCTGAAACATTGAGAAAATCAACCAGTGAGAAGAACACTTCCAGGACAGCTCTCATAACCACAAAAATTCCACAGTTTTTCAGACCTGGTGCTTCTTATTCGCAAGAATTTCATTCCAGAGACCCAAGGTACTGTTTTTCGTTCATAATACGCGAGCTCTTACCAAAAATCGAGAATGTCAATAATAACTCATTCAGAGGAACCAGGAGGATCAAAAGTTCAAGTTTTAAAGTGTACCTGTCTCCTTGCACAAGAATATAAAAGAAGGGAACTAAGGGAGCCTCCGGACGAGCATTTTTCAAAGCTACAACCTCCATGCTAAGATGCACTGTTTTCAAGTCTGCTGGATTGTCGAGATTTTCCACAACAAGATAGGTAGAGAATACCCCTGCAAACCAAGTTTCAGTGTGAAAATCGATTGCATGTAGGAAGAAAATTCAGATCAGAAACTCAATATCACCGTCCATAAACCCCAGCCGAAGCGATCTGCTACATACGATAACTAATTTAATAAAAATTCAAAGAAGAAACATCTACCTAAGCCCTTAGAAATCAAAGAGATCAATGACAGCGGAAGACTGTTCATATCCGTTCACAACTAAGGAAAGAGAGACCAAACGACAGAATCAATGAACTACTTAATACAAACGTAATCACTTACCCATCGCTTTCGTTGAAAAGGAAAGCTTCACAGTGTTCTGCTGCATAGCGTCTACAATCCCTGCGCAGCTGCTGATAGTAAGCCAGCCTGCGTCCCCATCACTGATTGTGCAAAGTCGATATGAAACCGGGCGCTCTTTATCCCCAACAAGTGTTAAATTCCAATGCCGATGACCACCCGATGAAATGTTCTGCTGACCTAGATTAAATTCGTAACATATAGGGCTTCCATTAATTGCTGTACAACCCCGAAGACCAAGAACTGGCAACCTTTGTTTCGAATGATTGATATAATTAAAAAGGTCCTTACTGACGGAGTCACAAGCTTTACTTGATGAACTATTCTGAGATTGTAAATCAACCCCTGCAGTCTGAGAAAGCGAATTCTGTGAAAAAACTGGCGGTCTAATAGAGACATCAACCCTTTGCCGGTTGTCACGTTCTTCAATATCTTGGATAAATACAGCTGCCGTGAGATATTCAGCAGTACAATGACCCTCAGAGACCTGCCTCAAGAAAGCTTCGTACATTTCAGCTGACCATGAAAGAAATTTCACAATAATGTCAATTCTGCCACCAGGAGGAACTCGCACCTCCCCAGGATGGACCTCCAAAAAACATAATTGGGTACCGAAGTCATCGGACAATGTTTGTTGAGCCCAGGCTTTCAGTTGCAGATGGTCAAAAGTAAGATTATTGTGAACCACTATCTTCTGTGAAACATTGGACTTGTCATGCCATCCTTCCCATGTTTCAATCCGCATACTTGGGATGTCGTAATCCATCTTTGAGTTCGAATTTATAAGAGTTCTATCAATCCCATTTCCAGCATCATCTGCATGGTTGAAAGTATCTACCTCTGACAGCATTGCCTGATCCACACGGAATCCCCACACAAGTCAGCTCGTCAACCAGCGCAGGTCTAGAAATATTAACCGCCACTACCTCAAATCTGAACAGGACGCAAAGTAGGAGTTGAAGCAAATTTGAAAGAAACCGAATAACTTGCATCAAGAAGTTCAATTTGAAAATGGCTTGAGGTATGATGCCTCCTGAACAGCCAGAAAATCTTATTGCATGCAAGGCTCTGCATAATAAAATAAGATTTCATATCATGTCGAATGTTGTTCAAATGACGGCTTCAACTCACCTGACATTGCAACGCACTAGGGGAAACACCAAGCATTGGACCTTGAATCAGAGTTCCAAGAATGTCGATGCAGTCGGGCAGAGGAGACGAATACAAATATAAGTGACCTAAGCACACCATCGCCGTTGTTTCTGATTGATTTTCTTCACTGCTAAAAGTAGCATCTTCGCAAAAACCAGTACTGTCATTGATGTTCTTGTCATTCATCGTCCGAGAGCCACTAGAACCGTTTGGATCGGAATTTGAGATGGCTATCCAAGATTTCTCTGAGGATTCTTGTCGCTCTATCTTCACTAAAGCTGATGTTGTAAAAGATTTGTCATCATTCTCAAGTGCGCTCCTAGGGCTGATCGAAAAGCCGTTGCTATGTCGCTCAGAATCATCTGTCCTAAGAGCGTGAGGAATGAAGTCAGATACCAGCCGCGCTTCTACGTGTAGCTCTACTATCTCTCCAGGCTGCAGTGACAGCTCTGTAATTGAGGAATTGCTTACGTTCGACGAGACCTCCAGCATCACCTACAGAATCACAAGCAGGAACCATGTTGTGAGTGTGGACGAAACGCACGGGTGGTAATTCAACGAAAGATTAATGATACACCAATCACAATGTTGTCGATAGACCATTGCATTTGGTTCACACATCTACTATGTTCTGTGAATTTCTGAACTCGAAAGCCCACATAAGTGGAAATCTAAGCGCACCAGCGATTCAGTGTCTTCAACTTGATGCAATTCCAGAACTACACCAATCGACTCCGTCGACAGATTTTCCACCTACACAAAAAAATCCACCATAGTTGCAAGTATACAATCAGAGACAACCGAAATACAAGATATGAACCCCCCTTGGATCAAAAGTAGCCCGAAAAATTAATCAATTAACTCAATATCCACGACCAACCCCAGGAATTGATTTACAGGAACTGAAGGAAGGATAACATCGTTACTTTGCATCTGAATCTTACCGAGAATCTCCTGCTGCAAGGTAGCGCATGGGGTTGCAGCGGCACAGTAAGAGGTGGCAATACCAATGTTGAGTCGGTCAGTCCCACAAACCGCAAGTTGCGGACAGTCATTTCTGCAATAACAGAAACTTCCATAATATTCTTGCGATTGTTGCAGTTCACCAAGCATAGCTTCCATGACCACGTCCTAGCCTCCTTCCTGTGCTCCAACTTTGACGTATGCAAAACAACCTGGATGGAATTTGTCGCTCTTGCAGGAAGCTGACAAGCAGTAAATCCGATTGCTGCAGAAAGTACTTCCAATCCTTGATATGAAAATGAGAAAACATCAGGAGCATCCCTGATCTGAAAAAACATTTCTGCATCGCTGCTATTATGGACTTCTATATCAAACTCAAGATCCTGCCATCCATTCGCATCACCAACTTTACCGAGATTTATCTCCTTCATCTCAATCTCCCCAGATGACATGCACAGAGAGCCTTTAACAGTCAAGAGCTCTAAAAACTGGGAAAAGTCATAACGCTCTTGGAGAACAGAAACCTCGGGTTGAAAACACTCTGTAACTTCGGTAGAATTTGTTTTGCAGAATGCCAGAAGTCCCTCAAAAGCACATAGCTGCCCCTTTATCAGATGGGATATATCCGCAGATGACAAAGGCCGAAGCCCATCACAAGCCACCATCAATCGAGTTGCAGAGTCAGGCCGGATGCTAAATTTGTTTCCACAAGGATTCCATTCAGACGGGTTTTCAGGTAAGGTCTTCGTGCTCTGTATTGTAATACCAGAGGTGTTGGCGCAGATAGTCTGACCTGACATCGTATCTACCATTGCCCCTGATATATCAAAGAGTTCACTCACACTTTGAAGTTCCATAAAAACCTGCAACGGCAGTGTACTTACAGGTTGCAGAGTAAGCGCTTCGCTCGACAGGTTTGTGAGGAGCAGAGAAGACCGGAACGAACTAAAATCGGATATAGTGTATCCGGAGGAAATCTGCACCTCTCTTTCAGCAGGATAACCAATCTCCACCTCAATCTCACCAGGATCAAGTGAAACATATACAATCCCCATGTCAATATAGTGGTTGTCTTGCAAAGGGCCAACAGTTCTCCCTGAATCAAAAATGGGTCTATCCTGATAATCCTCAAGCTCCAAACTTAATGCAGGTAATGAATATGTCCTTCTCGGTGACAACGCTTCAAAAGCCAAACCCTTCTCCACGTCCTTGATTGAAGTAGCAATGGGAGATTGTTTGCTCAGCATTGAACCATTTACACCACCAAAATTCGTCGTACTTACAGGTGGAAGATTGTGAAAACCATCCGAAGACAGATTCCCATTCAATAGAAGACTCCCCATTCCTGGACTGAAGCAAGGGAAGCGTCGAAGAGGAGGCTGGATGTGAGATTTCAGACTGCCACGATCCACGTATACTCGCAGCAATACTTCAGCATTCTTTCCCGGGCAAGAAAGGTTCTTCACGATTATACGATCCTCAATGAGTCCATACTCTGTTACTGGCAAGCAATATTCAATGTCTATCTCTGATTTCTCTCGACCGCCTGCTGATGAAGTGGCCTCTTTTCCAATTAGATAGCCCCTCACAACAGATAAGGATACCCGACCAGCTGCGAGAATGAAGTCCAAGGGCAGTTGAGTACTAGGATTGGACACAACAAAGCTCCCTGATATAAATCCTCCAACTTCTTCCAAACGCCCAAGATCTACCAGTGAGGTAGACACCTGAAGAAGGCTTTGTCCCACCATTGCCCTAAACTTCACCATGATCTCATCCTGCACATCTTGAGAATGAATGGAGCTCGTAACGGTATCCATTGACTTGACTGAGATTCTCATTCCGCCAATGACCTCTCTGCAACGGCCATTTTTGTAAGCTGAAGCATCACCACCGGGTCGCAAGCACAAGTACACAGTCTCTGATTCAGTTCCCTGAAGTTGCATTTCATCTGTTCGAGAATCTCCAGAAGGACTTAATGATACATACACCTGCTTCGTCAGATTTGATCGAAATGCTAAGAAAAGAGGCTTCGAAAAAACGTTTTCAAGCCTCAAAGGAACCACTTTTGCACCTTCGGAGGCATTGATAAAACAATAACCCATATCAAGAATTGATCCCATAGGAACATCAGGCAGCCGCAGCCGATGCACTTTGCGAGGAGCCATAGTAACGTTTACTTGACATGCACTCATGCAATGAGAACTTCGGAGATGAATTGCATATCTCTGTTTCCCAGATTTCACGGGTTGGCAAACTATTTTGGCCATCAAAGAACCATTCCCCTCTATTTGCCCGTGAGGAGGGTTTACCGAAACTACTGGCTCAACCAGAGAAGAAGATTGATCCCCTTCTGCTGATAACAAAGCAGCTGATGTTCCAGTTCTACCCAATTTCGAGATTTCACCGGACACCACTGCTTCAAATTCAACACGAAATCTAGATCTGTTAAAAATCGTAATCTCCTTCATCAAAACAGTCGAAAGTTCCGACTCTGGAAAAATTACGTCTGTAGGTGTCACCTTGAGGAATCCATCCACCTGCTTAGCACAGACCAGCAATCGAACTGTATCTCCATTCGGTTGAGCTTGCATTGATAAAGTTCCCATTCCAAATTTCTGACCAGAAATTTCATTATTGGTCAATGTCAAAGGATTAACTTCCTTTTCAGCTAGATTAACGTAGCTTTGAGAACCTTCATCAAGCATACGAAGTGTAACCCACAGGCCCAAGCCTCCCTTAAGACACGAGGAGGTCGCTAACTTCGGTGTATCTGAAGCATCTTTTCCAAAATCCTGGCTCTCTAGATGATGCCATTGAAGCTGTGTTGGTTGACAAGCAGTAGGCCCATTCCAGTTTCCAATGTCTTCTCTGACTCCGGGCTGTGCAGGAGTACCTGTGCAGATGTTACTAACATGATCCACACCAAGATCGCTAACCCACAACTGTAGACCGTGAGCTCCAGGCCAATCAAGTACGAAGCAAATCGAAATGTCATGTGGGCACAGTGATCTCAGCAGATAGGATGCCTCCATAGTGTCTCCACCGGCATGATCTTCCAGAACAACTTCTCCAGTAAACTCGTTGTCTGCAGGAATTTTACCCTGCATTACCGACGATGTCTGTTTGACTTCATGTGTTTGTCGATCCTCTTTTGAGAGTGACTCGAGTTTTCCAAGTTGCAGAAGGTCAACTTTGAAAAGAGTTTTGGGGCCAGAGAGGATGCCTCTATCCATAAAACGATTGTTCCCGACATGTACAGCTTCACTGACATTGCCAGGGAAAGGAACACCCTCTGATTTCAACGACCCAGGCAAAGATGTTGGCTGCTCAAGCTCAGGTAATAGCTTGCAAGAAGCCGCAGGTGAGGCAACAATGTTGCCATCAAAATTCAGATCTACAGGCTCAATAGAAGCGAACAAACTAGAAGCAGATGACTTTCTTGAAGCCTGATGACCAGAGAGCATTTGCGGAGTGTGGCCACCACCACTGGGAGACGTTGGAACAGAACTATCAGGTGTGATAGTCAGAGATAGTGAAGGTATAGAACTTGGAGACTCCTCTCCAGTCCTGTTACTCTGTGCACGTATAAAAATATAACTTAGTCAAGTATGAGCTACAAAAGCGAAATCTTCAAAGCGCTTCATGACGAAAAGACTACTTTGAACACAACAAGTCTTACGGAAACTCTAAACCAACCATGTAACACTTTAAATGTGCACTCATGGAAGCTTGTATTAAGAATATTTTAAATTTTATGAAGTCACTATGAAGCTCTCGTGATGTTGCCCCAAAAGATAAGAATTCAACAAAATCCTGAAATTGAACCAAACAATGTTGCAAATACCTGTTTCATTGAGCTCAGAGCATGATCGTTATGAAGAGTATTATCGGAGCAAACAGTTGCTCCAAACTCTACACGTTTCACTACATCCTGCCCAAACACAACAACAAAACGTCAGAATGAATGCTTCAAAACCTTTTCGAATCGTCATATGAAGCTTGAACCGGCCAGTCTATCTGTTCTATTGTCAAATGTCAATTCAAAGGGTCAGTACTTTTCCCTGTAGTGCTATTTTCAAAATTTGTGATTGTAAGCTTAAGTAACAAGCGAAGAGGAGTTAAAGCGAAGAAACGTCGTGATGTGGTACTCAATGGCATGCAAACTGCCTGAAAGAGGCACGCCAGAGGATCTTAAGACACCTCAGAATATTAAAAATTTGTTCTGAAATTTAAAACAAAGAAATGATAACTGTAATCTCGGATAAAAGCATTTGAAAATGGTACCTGATTTTTGCTTTCATAAGCGAGAAAAGCTCCTCTGATCGATTCGCCCAAAGGTGTGGAGTCTGGCATCCATGCATAGCAGCTCACAAGTACGACCTGAAAAGCATTAAGATAAAATCAATCAGAATAACTAATGACAACAACGGTTTCAACGTGTCCAAGATTCGAAACAAGACAAATGAGAAACTTAAGCTTAAATTTTTTAAATCAGTTATAAATAGCAAAAAACTGATTTTTCATACCTGAGATTCACTAGGCTTCAAAGAGAAGCTGATGAAGCCATCAGAGTTTTTCGAAGTTGAATCCTTCTCCTTCTCCTTATCCGCACCAACAGGCACGTCACCGCTTACGAAATTCGACTGATGACTTGAAGGACTTTGCTTCCCTTTATTTTCAGATACAGGATCCAAAACTTCGCCCACTATCAACTCTTCCTGCTTATCAATAGTCCCGTTTCCTACATCTTTGATCTTAAGTTCTTCGATCTCTTTTCTTATTTTGCTTACTTTGTCTCCCTTCCCTTTGCGTTCGTAAGCTAAAGCCTTTCTTTCCAAAGCTTCAATAGCCTCTTGCTCGGGACGTACATGATTGTGTATGGTGTGTTTCTTTGGCTCAAGAACAAATCTCAGCTTTATCAGAGCAGGGAGTGTATACGTAGACTGCAATGTAGCTGGAATAAGAGACCCCTTATCCTCACCACCACAATCAACCTCCCTCAACATAAAAGTCCTTGACTGTTTACTGGTGTTGGAAAACACAAAGCTCTGCGAGGAAGACCATTGACCTGATATAACTGCCCCAAAGTCGATGCTGTTGCTCTTGAGCCAGAAAGTTTCAGCCCGACTAATTGTAGCTTTTAAGGTCACTACCTGGTCATTCGAGGGGTCGTATACATTGCTAACAACTAGTGTCTCCTGGAAGGACCCACTGAGTGAAGGCTGGAACACAAAGTTCACTTCCTGACTGCTGTGGGGCTGTAGCACACCAGTACGCCCATCAATGATATGCAAATCTCCTGAAGCAATGGAACCTGCAAATCATCACAGGATATGATAAGGAACAAGCTCACTTCCATTGGAAACGAAACAAAAACCTGCACGTTCATTATCAAGATCTTTAAGTGTTCACCGCTCATTTTCAGAGCTGATAAAAGAATCTGCCGGGACTAACAAAGAATATACATATTTGTGTGTGCGCGCGCGCGCCTAACCGTGCAATGCAGCTGCTTAAGTGCACTGGTGAACCTTTATACCTGCCCAAGGATTCCAGGTCTTTGGATCGGCGAAGCCATGCATTAATCTGCAAGAAATGAAGAAGCTCAATCAAGTGCAACTCTCTGGGTCATACCTGTTTTCTTGATCTTGTACGGGAGAGGAACATCTGACACATTATTCAGAACCAGCGTTTTTGCTCGATGCTCGTTGGTAAGTAGTTTACCAAAGCTGATATTCTTTTGAGCTAGTGACAAAATTGCCCGGCAGACCTAGATTTGCAAAAGATAAAAGCATTAGACCTGAGCAATTTGAACAAAAACATATCCCCCTACATGACTACTGCCACATATTATTTTATATACCTTCATAAGCTTTCAATGCTACATCGTTGGCTCGAATCAGATTAAATACATTGACGTGTCAAAATAATTCGAAAGGTACATCAACACGTACTTTAATCTCTACAGGAATTTCTCGAGTCAAGAGGTTGTCATCAACTGTCGGCTCCAAAAAGCCAGGTTCCAAATGTTCCTGACGCTCCTTGTCATACTCAATCAATTGAATGGTGACCTGCCAATACGTTTACCAACCAGCTCACTTCTTTGAACTGAAGATCCATCAGAATCGACAGAACAGATATCCACTTTACTGGATCTTACATATCACTTAAAAAAAATTAAAGTCGCTTAGTTGCGAAAGTCCAAAAAGTAGCATGACGAGTAGATCGTAAAGAATTCTGGAAACAGCATAATGATCAAGAACATGACGAAAGCACTCAGAATTCATACACTTCCTCGACATTCTCAGGTGATCACACGTACACCCACCTTGGCTTCAAGCTTTTGCAGCCGCCCTTGCAGATCACTGTGTGTCTGTCCATTTAGAACAAGTATAACATACAGGTTCCTTGATTCACCTGGTAGAAGTTCAAGCCTTCCAAGAAGTAATAAAGTATGGGGAACATCTTCCAGAGCGTGAATGGTGAGTTCCCTGTCTCTGATATGACTGTCAATGAACTGTCACCAACATAACAGCATAGGTGGGAACTATTAAAATAAGAGTTGACTTGTTTCTTCATGCAAGTGCAAAATTCAGAAGAAGATAAACTAAGCAAGAAAAAACCAATAAGCCATCTAAGCAATTATCAGTTTCATCATCTGCTGAACAAACACTATATAACCCAAAAAGCGGAAAAGAGAGAAGAACCTAGGTGTTGCGAAACCTAATTTAGAGCCGAGAATAAGCATACCTTCTTTACTGCATCCTCGTCCGTGAAGGAGTAGTCTAAAACGGTTGCACATTTAAGCCGAGCTAAGACTTCTTCAAGATATTCATCGTCAGAACTTCTTCGGGAAGATCCAAGAGCTTTAGAAGCTTCCTCAGCGGCATTCAGCATAGCATCGCTTTGTACTCTCTTCAACGTTGCGGGTTTAACATTCTTGTCGGTATCTTCGAATGACTTCACATCAGCCACAACCTCGCCGTTCGACCCATCTGTGATTGCAGAAATAGCAAGCGGGCCAGTCTCCAAATTTGGAAGACCTGGAAGGCTGGTTGAAAGTGGACTTGCTGAGAGATCTAACGACATCCTGAAATGAAAACAAAGAAAATCATCAGATAGGACATAAAAACCCCGACAGCAAGTCAATCAGTTCAGCAACTCTCACGTGAAAGACATTAAACACATATAAAAGGGGCAAACTGAACGTGATTATGGATCTGAACTCTCAAGGCGCCATGAAGGAGAAATAAACACTGAAGGCAGATATGAAGCCTACATTAGACAGAAGAATAAGAGTTACTCTGGACACAAATTGCCAGACAAATTGCGAAGAACAGAGTATTTAGGGTCGGAGACAACAAGAATCGCTTTCACATTCTTTTCTTCAATTTAAGTTTACCATTAAGTTGCTTTCCATAGTCCTTCACTAGGGGTCGATAGGTAATGAACCTTTGCGTTCTCTTGCCCAAAGACAAACTTCATCCAAATCTAAGTTTCTCAGCAAATTTAGGTTTTGGGTTGAAATTACAGGACAGATCTCATCAGTGATAGAAATAATATTTCAGCCCAGTAGTAACTTGGTTATCGATCTGCACAAATTAAAAGTGGTAGACTGATAGACATAAGCATTTACACTAAGATGATGCTATTCAATCAACAATAATACCTACCTCATTCTTGATTTCTTCTCTGAGGAGGAAAATGGAGATCTCAGGGGAATCTGTTTTGTTTTTGCATGGCCCTGCTGCAAAGGAAAGGGAGCGGAATCAACGATCGCTTTACTTAGCCGAGGCTGAGACTCTTCAAGCGTTTCGAGAATTTTCTCCTTGTTCACAGACGCTGCATAAGCTCTTCAGAAAGAAAACAAAACAAAAACCGGGCTCAGTATCCGTTTCTAACATAAGCCCGCTGTTCTAGGCATAACAATATAATATACGCACTAATACACAACATCTCTTCAGTACCGAAAGCATCTTTAGAGACAATGTAGACGTAAACAGTACGAGGATCGTAATACTGACATAGATCTCAAGAAAATCAAATAGAAGGAACCGAAATGGAACTCATGAACTGGTAAATAGGACGTAAATTATGAACACGGGAACTGTCTCATCAGTTCATGAACCCTTACTAACACCAGCCGGGTAGTAACATGCTATGATAAATTTCCCGCAGACTTCGTTTACCCCATATTAGCGATTGATAGGAAGTCTCAACCCATGAGGAAGTGAACTCAAAACCAAACTCACATTAGCTTGGCTTAACACGAAAGTACTATGAATTAACAGCTTCCAGGTGGACTCCTAATTGCAGTTTGGTTCCCAGGAACCTGAAAACTGACAACAAGATTAAGCACGCAACATACCTCTTTCGATTCTCGTGGATTTCTTCCTCGCTAGCTTCACTAGAAAGGCTGCATACATCGCCAACACCTAGGTCTTCGTATTCTGATGAAGAGTTATCTTGTAAAGCATAGATGCCCAAATCTTCCGGCATGTTGGTATTGAAATCCAAAACCAGCTTCTTGTCCGTAATATTTTCAACCGACAGTATCTTCACACATGGGTTGTTGACAACCGCGCTGGTTCGCAACCAAAACAAGAAGATTAGAAAGTGCCAACATCCAAATTTATTCAGATACAGCGATACAGTATTTTCTTACCTCACCCAAGCAAGTGGAAAATGAAACGGATCAAGACACATCAAGAAAGCTGGACTAGTACTACTCTCGTCGGATTGTTCAGTAATCACCTGTCAAAGATGAGAAAGTTGCTTGTAGACGGGGTTTGTAATTTGTAATACACCGAATGGAATAAAACATGGTGACGATCCATTATTTTTGCTCGAGCCTCGAGAACCTGATTATTTTCCTTATTCAAAAGGTTATCAACTCGGATTTGTTTCCGATACTTATGATTGATCTTAAGAGGGACGAGATCTATATCCAAACTGTGCGTCTGACGTGCTGGAATAGAAACACGCTCCGCTTGACTTTTTATACTAAGTATAGTCGATGTAACATACGGAGTGATAAAAGCTGGAAGATCAGAAAGATTGTGAATCTGCACACTTGATGCTTTCGTTGAGCCAACATTGCAATCACCAAAGTTGAGCTCCTGAGTCGACAGCTTCACAATAGAAGTGCATATTTGAGCTTTGCACTGCAATCACGAGTGGAAAGGTTACTATATATATATATATATATATATAACCTCAACTTTCCCCGCGTTCGATATGGAAACCGAATCTAATAGTCACGAACCAGCAGTCTAAAACGGAACATTTGAGCAAGATCCATGCAAAGCTCCAAATACCTGAATAATCTTCGAAAAGCGCTGCTTGCTATACCCTTTCTTCTCGGCACACTTCAGCGACAGTCGAAAATTACGTCTTTGCAATCTTGCGGCCTTCATTTCATCAGATGAACCTGCCGGAAAAAACCAGACAAGTAGATTTTTCTCTTCGCCCTTTCCAAGAGTGATCATATCTACCTTACTCTTTTTGTTTACGATAATACTCGGACCAGAACGATTCTCCT
Source organism: Straminergon stramineum (assembly GCA_963920665.1). Taxonomy (NCBI): domain Eukaryota; kingdom Viridiplantae; phylum Streptophyta; class Bryopsida; order Hypnales; family Calliergonaceae; genus Straminergon; species Straminergon stramineum. Next base: position 9,170,248 of record OY987266.1, read on the forward strand.
GCACATCAATGGTCATATAGAATTATATACATAAATTACATGACAAACAGATTGGGAATGCCTCTTAAAACTTGGAAAAGAGAAAACATCTGAAAGGACTATATTAATGTTTAAAACATCATGACGAACCTGGAAACGTCAACAAAGTCAAAGACATATTCTGACGTAAACAGTAGTACGAAGACATATCATAATGCTTGAATAGAACTAAAAATACTGTTTGCCACAACCAACAGATAACCAATCCAGTACGCGCGACGGAAACCAACCAACAAAATAACAGTTTGCGATTGTTTAACGAACCAGTTTGTCAAGTTCAAGTGTTTCTTTGTGGGCTCCCTCCAAACTGACAACATCATCTTCAACAGGGCTGACCACATCCTTGAGACGAGCTTTTGAAGCTGCTGACAGAAGGTCCAACTCAGTCTGCCTGTAAAAGGTCACTTTATCGCCGGAAGCATGGTCTGAGCTCAGGTTGACAACCAATGCCTGCATTTCAAAACTCCAGATAAGCATCTTCAAACACTACACTCATAATAGCATTCCCAAGCCAAAAAATACATCTGACCTTCACATTCAGAGATGGTCGTACATCTTACCTCCTGAGTTACGTTTCTAAGGGTCAAAAGTTGGCACGTCCCATTTCCGGAATAGCAGTCACCAAAATCCAGCACCTCATCTTCTCCGACACCAGTAACCAAAAGTCCTTCCTGTCTTTGCTCAGGATTGACCTGAAACGAAGAAAACAGTTGTTAGGAAGAGTCAAAAGCTCAATCAAGTCGATGCTACCTGCCTGCATTGCAAGACATCCACACAATTTTAATATACAGAACTTGCAATAATTAAGACTTAGAGCCTTGTACCGTGAACCAGATCACGTCAGAAAAAAATAAATGCACGACTGCAATCTCCCGTTACGGATTATGATAATAACAACCATAAAGAATAGTGCAGAGCTGTGCAAGCTTACAATGCATCGAAAGGGAACAAGTTTGGAATTTCTCTCATCGAAGTTGTTTTGCAGATTTATCATATAAGTGAAATCCCCAACATCTCTTGGCTTGTACGTGACACGAATACGACGATGTGAAAAGCTCTTGATATCTCCTCTTGAAATAGGAAGACCTGTGTCATAATCTGTAAGATCCAAGACCTGTACCCCACACACTAAATAAATGCAACAAGAACATACAAAGACAGGGACAATAAAGGACGAGATGGATGTACGTGGCTCATTGTAATCTATACTCAATTCATGAATGTTCTACAAATATTCGACGGAAGTAATTACCGTCATACAAGTCTTGCAAGAGTGCAGCATGTCGATAAGCAAATTCAGTAATCTGACAGATTCAGACAAGAATGGGCAAAAGAAGAACAGGACGTGAAGTAAACCCTGTTAACGATAAACATACCGGTTTCTCAAAAGTCCCACATTTTACATTCAATTCGAACGACCCGGGAATTTCAGAGAGGTTCCAGATGCTAAAGTCTTTGACAAAAACGCCTCCTGGAACACAATCCTCAAATACAATTTCTGAGACATCGGTCTTCAGGACTGACCGGCACACTGATGAGTTAAATAGAACAGTAATTGTCTCATGATTGATTCTGGCGGCCTTCCCATGCCTGCTTTCCACGCTGTCACCAAGGACACGGGCAGAAAAAATAAGCTTTCCATTGACCTGAAAAATTTCAGTTACGTTTGCACTAAGACGCTTCAAAGGCTCTGTCGATGCACTTTGTCTTGCAATCTGTACAGAAAATTAAGTATATCAGCACTTCAAAAAATAGTGAGTCTGATGGTTCTGAGTCCTGTGGAACTACTGTCACGATGACGAAACAACCACCATCGTTACATGGATAAGGAAACGCCAAACACGCAAACCTGATTAATATCTGTCCCATCCTTCTCTTTCGATAATCCTTTCACAGGTTCAGAGGGCCGAAAAGTCAATATCACTTGCTGGACTTGCCTTGGCTGCAGTATAACCTCGGAGACAAGATTCACAGTGTTGAACAACTGCAAGACACGTTGAAGATTACATGAAAAACATGCGATTGATTAAGCTGTAAAGACGCACAACGCAAACAAGCCGCACAGTTGCAAAATATCTAACGATTGGATCATTCAATCTCAAGATGGAAAACTCAACCGTCATGACTACCAGTGCTTTTTGTAATGCAAACACTAAAGCTGCGAGGCGTTACATTTATAACGGATACTTAGACCATTCAACATCATAATTGATACACGAGTAAAAAGCTAAATATTGTCCTAACATCAGTGGAGAAGAAGCGAAGAGGTAAAGAAGTGAGGAAAAAGACGCATTTATAAATAACTATTTTCTTCAGAAGTAGAGACTGCAATCTGACCAAAACAAAATTAAGGACTGAAACCTATAAACGGATGAGATAAGTTTTTAAAAAACATGACAGACATGACTCAAACGGATCTTAAGAGAAATAGTGCTTCGAGATCGAATATACGAATAACTCTGCTGCAGATGGTCTTAGCAAATGGCACGTACTTGATTGAAATCATCCGCTAAGAATGTCGCCACTGTCTGCTCCGCAACATTCTCATGATCAAAATTTTCGTTATCGATCTGAAATCCAATTTGTGATCCCAGGTCGCTCTCTAGCTTCACACAAAGTGTTTCATTGCATAAACTGCAACAGCAATCGTCGTCGTTAACGAAAACTTGCTCACATTTTGGCAGGATCGGCCAAGACGAGAAGCTATTTGAAAAAAGTCAAAAGTTCTTCAGGCAACAATTCAAGGGTGATAAGGAGGTCACAAAAAAAAGCACCTGATGAATGAGAATTTGCGGAGGACGTGAAATTCGTTGAGGATAACATTTTTCAGCTTCACGACATTATTCGCAATATCAGTGGTAAATAAGGCTTCCGAATCTTTCCCAACCTCGGAAGCCATTACCGCGCTCACCGTTCCAGCTGCTCGCAACGGCGAGACACAGACTAAACTTTCCTCTCACCATCCAGGTTGATCCCGAGCTCCTCTCGCCACTTCATCTGGTCCTGGAATTAGACCATCGAATAAGTCAAACCAGCTCTCGAATCCAATCTCATTTCCCGGCCTGTTTCGTAGCTTAGGTTTAACAACGTTAATTCCTATAATTCCACTGAAGTTAATACCGAGGATACCAATTCCACTTTCCGCAGAAACGAAGCAGACGAATGCAAGTCGAGAATTGCATCACAATCTCAAACACCGATCTCTTGTACCCTATCTTCGACTAAAAACTGAATATCACAAAAATGCACCTGCGATTCCAACAACCTACAGAGACACTATTACAAAACTACAAATCACCGCTCATCCTCGATTGCAATCCGCTATAACTTTTCTGAAAAAAAATTCAAAAAAATCTTCATAAACAAACCTGTCAACGTCTCCAAATCGCTTAATTCCGCAAATCCTAACTAAACAATCATCCAAGGCTCAATCCAACTCACTCTCGTCTCCCTCCGCAACAATACTCCATCTCTATCGCGCGCTAATCCACCGAAAACCAGAAAAATTACGAAACGCACTCGCTACCTACGCGAATCACAACCAAAATTCACCAATCCGCAGCGGCAGGGGTTGCGAGGGGCGAAGTCTCCAGGGGAAAAAAAAGTGAGGAGCTTACAGAGCTCACGTTGCTTACAAACGGGAGCAGGGCGGGAGATATCGACGGAACTGGAGTTACAAGAAGAAAAAGAATCTACATAATACGACTCTCAAGGAGAAGACGCCCTCCCCGCAAGGAGCAGCCATAGTCAGAAGAGAACAACGACAGTAAGTTAGTAGTGTAGCTCACAGAAAAAGCTTCTGTTGCGGCAGCAATTCTGCAAAGGCTCACGCTCGCCCGGCCTAATGACGCTAATTAAGTTAGTCGTTCCTAATTCTGCGAACGAAGACACTAGACTGGGGAAGTCCAAAATAGGGTGGCTGGCCCGGGTCGACGGGCGGGCGGGCGGGCTGACGCGCTCCGACTAAGTTAGATTCCGTCGACAGATTCAGCCGTGATATGAACATGCGCCTGGCCATGTACGGAGGGGATAGATTCCCTTGCTCGCCTTGAATTGCCGTCCAGAACTACCGGTATTTGAAGGGCGCGGTAATAAGTTAGCACCGCCACCAGTACACGTCATGTGAACTGGTACACGAGGAAATGGAAAGTAAATTGTATATGAGTAACTTTCTTTTCTGGAGTGCCGGAGGTTTGAGCACTTCATATTTGTTGGCTTTGGACACAAGGGAGAAGGTTTTGCATCAAAAAAAAGCTAGTCTACATGGGTTTAGGGTTCAATGAATTGACAATGAATGTGAGGAAGTTTGAGTAGGTGAACTTGAGAAGTGATCAATAGATTTCAGTGTGCAATAATAGATAGAGCTTCTTATATATCATAGATACTTGTTTTGTTTTTTTATTTTTTCAAGGCCTTGAAATTGCCCTCCCAAAGTGCGTTGAGGTTGATGATACCTATTATTGTCATTTTAAACACCTAGTTTATGCAAAATACCCTAGCCAATATATACTATACAATTACACCTATTCTTGAGGTTGTTGTAAATGGAACTCACCAATTTCATAGGAAATTTCTCTCATGGTCACATGTAAACACATATCAAACCAAAACTAAGCTATAAAATAAAGTAGATTATTCACCAATTGAACATAAGGTATGGACTAGTGTAGCCTTGTGCCATTGGCCTGAAGTGAAAGATAATGAAACCCCCATGTTCTCAAAGTACCGTCCATAAAAGATAATTGAATTCAATTTTTAATTCATAAATAACTCAAAAATCCATAACTTTCACAGCGTAGGTACCAACGTCACAAAACAAAGCCCATGCATCTCTCCTCGCAGAGGGCTTTCCAAAGATACCAAGAACACCACTGGGAATGCACGGTCCAAAAGATCTCACCATATCAAACAAACAAAACAAAAAGCCTCATTTAAAGTATACAAGATATTGGAATTCACATTTCAGGTTGTATTGGCAGGTGGTGGTGCACTGACTTAGGACTGGGAACTGCTGAGTCCATAATTGAGGGAAGCATCTGGGCTCCAACCCATTGGCTTTGTAAGTTAGTTTGTACCGTATGAAGAATATTTTCCAAATCTGAGATACTGCATTGTGAGATTCCAAGCCAGCCTCTTTTACAGTTTTACATTACTATTGGAAAGAGTTGATTTTGGAACATGTATATTCTTTTGTTTATTTAGCACTGGAATTACTTTTATGAATTTGAGATTTGAGATTTGCTATTAAAACCTTTTACATTTAATTTGCTATTAAAACCTTCTACATTTAATTCATATTTAAAAAAAGAAAAACTTCTTAATTCTATTATAGTTGCAATGTTAGAAGTGCTCTGGAGTTTTGTAGAATTCCATAACAACCAACAAACATACCTATGTCATTTTGGATTGAAAATATCACTTAGTTTATATCTTACAATAACTAATTTACAACTTGTTTTCAAGCTCTTGTAAGTATAGTTAACTAAAGTATAAGTTAAGTAAATTGGTCTACAAATTGTTCTTTGACCCCTAAGAGACCAAGGCCTTATTTCTACAAAAAAAAACTCAAAATTGCCATCTCTATAGTAAAGAGTAAAAACTTTTGAAAATTGTATTTTTTGCACAACTAACCATAAGATCTTACACTGAACTAGTATAATAATATATGTCAAAAATTTCAAAAATTTTGATAGCACAAATTCCAAGATATCTGAGTTTAAAGTGAAGAAAACAAGTTTTTCAACAAATTGCAGGAGTAGATTCTTTGACTTTGAACCTTCTTAACTTTAATTTTTTTCACTATAGAGTTTTGAGCTTTAAATATTTATGGGGGAAAATTGAGTTGAGAGTCTAGAATAAAAAAGAAATTAAATAAATAAATAATATATTTAAAAAATTCATTCATTTGTTAAGTAGAAGTAGGTACAAGATAGAAGGAAAATCTAAATTATGAATATCTCTAAGATGGAATTAAAATGCACTAATCCCAACAATGAGATTGTTCTAGCAAGATAATTAAGACATGGGGAACTTCTTTTTTCGAAAAATTGTAAAAATTGCATTTAGAATTTTCCTACAAGTTATTTTTTCAAGAAGAAGATCTAATTGCCCAAAAAACAAGATTGCTCATAACTTTCTCATAACAAATCCAAATGGAATGAATAAAATCTTTTCATATAGACAAAAAAAATATAATCTATGACAAAACAAAATTCAAAAAATAACATTCAAAATTTTGAATTTTTTTTATGCCACTTCTCCCTTGTTTTGAACATATTTACGCATAACTTCTGTTTCCGGGCACCAAATGAAAAAAAATTATATTCCCATGAAACTCATCAATTGTTTTATCTTTATAAAAAAGTTTCAATAAAACAAGACAAAAATTGAGGCCGTAGGTACCTGCCCCAAATCCCATTTATCCCCATAAGGGACTATGGTCCTTTAGGGGTTAAAGATGGTCAATTCTTCAGTAACTCATAACTTATCTCCATTTCATTTTGGTTCGTTAGTTTTACTTGCATTTTTACCTTTAGAAGCCCAATTTAGGTAGTAACATGGTGTTTTTTGAGTTTTTAACAAACAAGGTGCACGAATAGATATATATAGTAGTTACTAAAGTTTGTAATCATCCTAAGCCAAATCCAATGACACATGGCATTTTTAATTTACATCATTATTGCACCTACAACATGTATGAGAAGTTACAAATGGCCACATATTCAACATGTATGGTGTTGTATCTGAGCATGATAAGGCTGAGATATTAAAGTAACCTACAAATGAAAGATGTTGGTTATAGAATTTTCAATTCAATAGTGTGTATTTTGCCATATTTTAGTACATATATTATACTCAAAGAACAAAATATTAGACCATATATATATAGTCACCACCAGATCTATATATATGAGTTAACTTGCCTTTAATGTAGTTGTAACTTTGAGCTCCTTGCTTTTTCAATAGTAGAGACATGGTCTAATGTAGACTAAAGAAATAACTTACAAGAAGACCAACATGATGAATTTGACTACCAATGGGTCTTCTCATAGTCAATTCCCTAGCTTACGTAGATCATGTTTCTACTAGTGTTTATAAGTCCATTATTGCCATAACGAGGTTGAAAAGGGATCTCCAAAGTTAGAAAGAAGATCCAAGATTGCGGAAAAATTTGTCAAGAGATGGTTTAGGTTGCAAGTCTACTAAAAAAACTTTCTTTTGATTCAAAGTATGCAATGTTTTTTCAATCACTCTAATAATATTAAAACCTTCCCCTCTTCAAATAATATTTTGTACAATAAAATCAATCAAAATAATCATTTCACAACCATGAGTCCTTCCCCCTTCCCCCTTCCCCCTTGAATAAATTTTGTAAATACAATCCATTCAATTAAACCCTAAAGGTCCTTGTATCTCCAAAAAATAGATGCACCAAGTTCAAACCCTAGGTAAAACTTGATTGTAACTGTAGAGATATCCATTTGTGGATTTTTCATTTAACCTAAAAGAAAAAGCTTGACAAATTCCATTCTTTATTTTTTATTTTGAAATAAAATATTTATTGATTGTTCATTGAATTCTTAAAATAGAATTCAAATTACACAATATTGTAGTATTTTCCATTTATATCTTTTTCAAAAATGATCTTCTAATATAAATTGTTGTACATCAAACATTGTTTTTCATTCTAACATTCATTTTAGGTAAAAATCATAGATTATTCAAATATATATAATAATTGACATCAATCTATTTATACTTTTTTTTAGTTAGAAAATCAAGATAATTTAATTTTCCGAAAAACAAATTGAAAAACATCAACACTTATAGAATAATCATCTTTTCATGTATGAAAAATATCATAATTTCAACTATTGGTTGTATAAATGCTAAATTCAGCTTGGTACATAAAGTAACTACACCTTAAATCGCACACTACAAATTCTTGTCTAAAATGTACTCCCACTATTCATGAGAAGCTATGATCACTTTTAGGTACACCTATTTTCAACACTTTGAAAATTCATGATTTATTCATATGGTGTCCAAAAAATGCATTCTAAGAGAATCTAGAACCTCCTTTTCACTACCTACATGACTCCACAAAAAAAATTCCAATATAATAATGGGAACATTGCTTGACGATGCAGAATTGCTTATTTGTGCCATTTTAGGTGTAATTACCTCAAAGAAAATTTGATTTGAAGGTCTTCACCATGAGATTTGGGACATGAAATCCCTTGGTTATTTCATTTTGCACTGTTGTCCAGATCTAGCAGCCCTCTTCAGGCCCATTCTATTTCCAAGTAGGGTGAACAATCAGACAAGATGCCAAGTGGAAAACCTACGGCAAACCTTTCATTGAGATAATCGGTATCTTGAGACTTCGAAGCTTACAGACATGCCATTGATTATGAATAGGCAGGACTGGTAGTTGGTAGTTGTGATTGCCATGTGATCCTAAGCATAACTTAACTTACTACCTAAGGAAGTCTTTCAGTACGGACAACAAGCACATGTAAGTTATGTGTTGTCTAGTTGCTCTTATCCTCTGGTTTCATGAAAATGATTGCAAGTCTAGAATTGCACAATGTCAGGTACATTGAACTGACTGAGGTGAAGGAAGCCTTACTAGCCAATGATAGCCAAAAACTAAGAAAGAGAGATCTTCCAACTTAACCCCTAAAGTAAGTAAGTCCCAATTGAAGGGCCTTTTTCTTGGTTGAAAATCACCTCAAAACTACAATTCTCAATGCAAATATTAAAAAAAAGAATAACATTTTTTTTATGCATATCGAATTGTAGGATATTGGACTAGAATGGTGATTATGAGAATGGCTAGAATAAATTTCATACTCTTTGATTGTATCAATCACAAGATATAAGTGTTTAACCCCTAAATGCCCAAGGCACCAAAATGTGGTGTTTGGAAAATATAAATTGTTATATTTTCTTTTCCTATGCGATCTCTAACATGTCTAGTTTGAATTTGTATAGTTACAATTCAAAAGAAATTGGTACAACTTATGAAAATGTTGACTTTTTGTTCAATTTAAAGCAAATTTCAAGAATCTCCAAACAGGCCTTGGGCATTTAGGGGTTAAAGCAAAAAAAATGAGTGTTTTTGCTCCTAGTGTGACTAGATTATAAGGCTTTGAATCTTCTTAATTTAAAATTTTGAACTATAGGTTGTGAATTAAAAAAAAATTGTGTTGAAGAATAGAGTAGAGAAATCGTGATTTTTTAAATTAAAATTCATCATTTTTATTCGAAAAAAATTGTTAAGTCAAAGTGGGTACTAGACAAAAGGAAAAACTAAATTATTGATAGCTCTAAAATGGAATTGAAACACACTAATCCCACTGGTGAGATTGGTGTAGTAAGCAAAGTGAACCATGTTCAACTATCTTTTCTTTGAAATTGTTAAAATTGAGTTCAAAATCAGGTCCAATACATCATTTTCTCATGAACTTGCTAAGACTCCCTATAAAATAAGAAACTTTATAATGTCCTTTCACATTACTTATCCAAATGGAATGAATGAAAAATTTCCACATAGAAAACCCAAACCTCCAAGAATTCCGAAGGGGACTCTTGGGGTTGTAGGGGTTAAAGAAGCAACATTCGAAGATTTGCAAAAAACAACCAATATTCATCATGGTAAGGCTAGGCTCATTCACCAGTAGAAACAAAAGGAATATGTTTGATATTTTATCAAAAAAAATTGGTAGCCGTTTCATGGTGGGAGCCAACTATTACCTCATTGTGGGATTCCCATCACCAGACACAAAAGCAAGCTTTCCCTTTCACCCACGTTATTGGCACTACTTTCTATAGACAATTGTAAAGTTTTCACACTTCCTCGCTAGGCATTCGCACATCTAAGTTGTTCCTTTTGCGTGCTTCTCTCTCAATTGGTTCACTATTGATGGGTGATTGCAAGAAACACTTGTCTTATTTCTTGTCTTCTTGCCCTTGGACATGTGGTTTTGTGCTCATAACTTTGGCATCATTAGTCCGTTTGGCATGAAATTTGGATGCATCAATTGCAAACATTTAGTATTTTTTTTCAAAATTTTCAAATTATTTGAAGATTTTTAACTTGCCCTCAATTGGATGCCTATTTTGGCCATTGGGAGGGGGGGAGGGGTAGTACTATTTTCGACCCCAAAATGTAAATTGAAAGTCACAAATTGGATATGTTGGAGGTACAACGGTGCTATTTTGTGAGCCTGTGAGCATGAGCCTATAAGTATTGAGCTAGGATTGTGTGAGCATTGAGCTTGGAAATTTGAAAAAGCATTAGAAAACTTATTAATATTTCAAAAAATAGATCCCACCTTAAAATTTGGTTCAAAATTTTTTAATTTTACTAAATTTTAGTACCTACTACCATGGACCTATTATTGTAGATATACAAAATTTAGATGAAAATTCTAATTTTGAATTTTGTCTAGAAGTATATATTATGAAGATGAAGAATCCAATTGATGTGAAAGATGAATGGAGATGGAAATAAATTTTTTTAGAATATTAGTTGATCATTGTCCTATAACAACAAGGAGCCTCTCGAGGTCAATGGGAATACACCAATAATTTTTTCTTTATGTGCTATTATTGAATTTGTTTAGATTTTAGAAAAAAAAATTGTTGGTAAGATTTCATTATATGTGTCGAAAGAACTTAGCTGCACCGAGTTTCACTTTTGTTGATTCTTATTTTATACTAGCATAGATCTTCTCAAGGCTGATGGGGGAAGTACCTTTGCTTATGTCTTGATGTGTTGGTAATTAGACTTGTTAACATTTTAGAAAATATTGTTAAGATTTTAAGAAAACATTTGGTTGATAGGGATTATTTATGTAAGGAATGAACTTAGTTACCCCCAATGTTGATTAGTTGATCATTGACTTCTTGTGGGGACCTCCAAGGGATTTAATTCTTCTATCTGGATCAAATTTGATTGATCACTCCCCTCTTACTCCTTGGTACCTCTTGGCACCGAGAGGAGCCCCCTAACCACGGAAAAGTATTTATAACAATTATTTCCACTTTCCATGACGAGGGGGCCTCTCCTCGATGCCGAGGGGTACCAAGAAACAAGAGGGGATTGATCATAAAAAATCAATTTTCAATGGAACAACCTTATTTGATTTCAAAAGAATCCTAATTAATCATCAATTTTTTTCTTCTTAAAATCTAGTGAAGTCCAATGAATGGCACATCAAGGTTGTTCAAGGGACCATGATAATAGGTCCACGGTAATAGGTATTAATATAATATATTAAAAATAGGAATTTTTAGCCAAAAATTTTAGATGAAATCTCTAAAAAGCTCATAGGCTCGCAAGCTCACAAAATAGCAACCTTGCATACAAAACTAGAGGAATAATTTGATGAAAGAGTATGATGAACCTAATTCATACATATTCTAGTATTGGATCCTCATGTTTGCACTAGAAATTTGTGCAAATGGTGTATTAGCATTTCAAGGGTGTAGAATAAGCATTATTTGCAAGATTCAAGATGATTGAAACTCTAGACTACAAGGAATTCATTGTATGGTACATACAAGCTTGATTAACAAAGATTTATTAAAAAAATTGACATGTTTACATCAATTTTGTTGGTGCTTTAAGTTAATAAAGTCACATGTATTAATTACTTTGCCTCTATGTTTAGTTTATAGATCATGATGTAAAAATGGCTTAATGTGCTTAACCCCTCAAGGCCCAAGCAATTCCTATACTTTTTCACAAGTTTGAACTTTGATTGACAGTGTGCATTGTACATCAAGCTGATTGCATGATGTCAATTGTAATTTTTAGCTTCCCCATTCAATATGAACATCATAATATAAAATTCATCTATACATACTTCTTAGAATATATGAATATTCAAGAAGTTATAATTTTGACCTATTGAACAGGTGAGAGGTTCAAAAATGGCTACTCGAGTCTTGAGGGGTAAACCGTCTTTAAAAAGGTTGGGCACATCAATCACATTTCCATGCATTGTAGCATTGTTTAACCCTTAAAGGACCAAGAAGCCCAAAATGGGTTCCATGATTTTTTAATAGTTTTGAGGAGGTCCTATTTATAAGTCTTTATGTTCAAATTTATTTTTTGTGACCAATACATGTAGTGCACCTTAGTTACCTTCAAAACTAATGAAATTCCTAGAAATAGAATTTTTCAATGGTTCATGTTCACATTTTAGAAGTACAATAAAATAAGATGTAGTAAGGAAGTTTGAAGGTTGGCCCTATGTGTTGTTGCAAGCATATCCAAAGTAGCCTTGGCTCAATGGCAAGTTATAGACACCTTCAGATATGTATTAATTAATACTTACATATTACAAATTATAATTAGTATACATATATATGTATGATTTTTTTTCTTTTGAGATATAATATTATGGGCAATATTTTTTGCTTGATGGTTCTAGGAGGGATTTATCAATTAATTCAAGTTAGGATTGTGGTTGGTTGAGGAGCCATCAATAAGACAATTTTGTTCACAATAGAAGAAGGGTTGCTATTATGTGAGCTTAGGAGTGTGAGCCCATGAGCTTAGAAGACTATACACCGATATTCTAAGTGTCTATATTATAAAAACCTTCCATGATTATAGTGTAACTATATTATAGATACCTATATTATCAATGTTTTTATTATAAGCACCTTCAATGGTTGTAGGATATTTACTTATACATATACTCAAGGCTCACATGCTCACATTTTTGTATTCATAGTTTGTGCTACAATTTGATGGTTTTATTGTAAATAAGTTACCAACTAAATCTCTAGATAATTTCCTTAACCCTTAAACACCGGGCTCGTGACCATGGAAATCATTCCTTTTGGAACCATGTGACATCATCTACTTTAAAAAAAATCAAATATATTTATTGGAGGTCGAACTACTGTGCAAGATCTCTCCTTTTGGCACAAAATTCCAAGATTGAACAATTGCAGTTCTGTACTACATAGGAAGATTCTTTGTCATCCATCGGACATGTCCTCGATGTCATTTAACCTTGTAAGGAAAGATTGGTGACTGTGGAAATCAACCCTTTTGAAACCGTGTGACATCATCCACTTTAAAAATAAATAAAAAATACTCATTGGAGGTCAAAATATTGTAGAAAATCTCCTCTTTCCCCACAAAATTTCGAGGATGAATAGTTGCAGTTATGTTCTACATAGAGAGATTCTTTGTCATCCATTGGACACTAAACTGTTTGCGTCAACATTTATGGGTTAAGGGTTAAGTTATTCCATTTCCGAGAAGGCAATGGCTTCGAGTCTCACTGCATGACAGATATCTAATCATAAGCTGTGCTGTGCTCTCTAGCAGGGCTTTTTTTTTGGGCAAAATTTCACCAGATCTGTCAGCACAGGGGACACTAGTCCAAAAAAAAGCCCTGCTCTCTAGTATTATAAAAAACAGTATGCCTTTGGAGCAACTGAAGTACAGTACGGGAGGTTCTTAACTTGATTTCTGTAGCTTCGACACACCGTCTCATTGGATGGCACGTGCAACATGATTCGTTCCAAATAATACTACAACAGTCAACAATGTGATACCGCCAGTAACTTAACACCACATGACCAATTGGTGTGGATTTCTATCTGAATGCCCACTTGGGCATGTGCAGTATGTACTTGTTCAATGAAAATTCCACAAAATTCCACGACATGGATTGATACAGTAAGGAAACAGATGGAACTTATTGGGGCTTCCCAAAATGCCACTGCAGACAGTGAGAATGATGCTTCCAGCTTAAGATATTCTAAGCACTTCGCTGAGTTGGCTCCTCGTAGATGCCAAGTTGACACCTGGCAATTCATCCCAATTCCCAAGGTTGGATGATAAAAGTGAGCAGAATCGTCTGAAGAATGACAAATCTTTCATCCCCTTTATGGTAGGCACAACTGTAGTAAGGTACTTTGTTCTTGAAGCGATCATTTAAGCCTACCTAAACTAATCATTGACAGTGATAGATATTTCAAACAACATGTCATGCATTTCTAGATGGGGGTTGCATTTAAAATACGGTCACTTTTAGAGCAAACTCTCTTACTCCTTACAACTCAATCTAGCTCCTTGGGGAGCTTTAGTGGATTGAAGAAAGGAGGGGAGAATTTCCACCTTAGAAAATATAGCCCACTAGAGTAGAAAGCACCATCAATGCACCAAGTGCCACGTACAAAATTCAGTTTTGATGATGGCACTATGTTCATCACTACAATTATCAATATAACTAAGTCTGAAGATGATTCTTCCTAGCCATATTGGCAAAGATGGGTTCCCTCTAAGCTCAAAGACAAATTCTAATGTTGTTTATAGGTTTCATGAAGAAGAAAAATCTACCACAAGGTCACTATATTTCGCATAGAATTGTAGCTTGCAACACATTTCATTTATGGCAAGGGCTTGAGAGTAGTGATCACCAATTTGCTTAAATTTAGTAAAAAAATTATTTGGAAAATTTTGTAGCTATATGTCCATTGAAATTGATGGGTTAATTGTAAAATCATATTATTTTGGCCACATTCCGCATGAGAATTGACATTAGGAGCGATGAAGTGCCAAAGACTTGGTATGGGAGGGAGCAAGTCAATCTACATCTACAAGGTCATTGAATAGTTGGATTTCAATATGGGCCGTGCATGTGGAGTTAGAGTGGCTTAATTTGGGCTATTTATGAGAATAGGTGCTTAGCCATTATTTTGAATCCTCTACCTTGAAGTAATCAACCCTCTTTATCTTCACCGCCTTGTTGCATTGCCTTCATTCCCCTATGACACCCTACATCTTAAAGTAAAGTAGGAGGCCTTAAAACAACTTATTTAAGTTTTAAAAGCGTTCTTTAACAAAGAGGTGCATATTGCTTAATTTCTTCAATGTATCAATTGTATTTTTCAATGTACCAATAATGAAAATATCAAGGGCTAAACACTTTTAGTGTCATATGCGATTCTATGATCTAGAATTTTGCCTTTCTCAACAAAACCCAAGATTATAGTATAGGGGTTCAAAATCCAAGGAATGATCAAATAGTCTAACGCATTGTGACTGAAGTCACTTTTATAATAGAAATGTCTTATAAACTTGATTCTAATGGAAAATAATACAAAAATAACCCATTGGTTTTAGGGAAAAGATGTCACTCTTTTATCCAATCACTAATTTCTGTCCGACACATATGAATGCAACAAAACAAGTATGCAATCTCCATCTTATCCTAGTATGGGGATAAATGAATAATACGCTTAAAGCAGGGATAGACATGACATATAGCTTTAAGCACAATAGTATCAATTTCCTGTTGCATTTGTCTAAAGCATAGATTCACAATATTTTGCTTAAGCGTCACTCATCACTCAACAAACCACAGTTAGTATTTCCATCTTCACTTAAACCATCACAATCTTAATAGTGCTTATAGCATATCCTGTTCTAACTTGCTTTAAGCAATTACACAATATACTCTTTCAATAATCATCTTTACAGTCTTCTTCACTCTATACATTTGCTTGTAGCATTACTATACTAGTTTTACTTAAAGCCATTCTATCTTAACAGTTCAACTATAACCTCTCATCAATTCACTGTGGAACTAAACAATTGCTTTAAGTTTACAAACACAAGGTTATCAATTATTGAAACTCCTTCACCTACTCCATATTAATCTAGATTCAAACACATGAACTTTAATATAGCTTCAAGCTCTTAACTCAAAATCTACTTATCCAATCCCTAGATACACTCACAATTTCCAACATCACCCAATCTCTGGGATTTTCATATTCAAACACAATAATTTGTAGACTCAATAATTAATTTTCTCCTTCAATTACAATATGCTTTAAGCCATTAAATAATTTCTAGCCATATAGCTTCTAAGCTCTCTTACGACACACACACACCTCCGAGGCATTCACTTGAATTATATAAACTACTCACAAATCTGCTTTAAGCATTATTATCACACTCACAATGCTCAAAGCTTATACAAACTAGTACAACCATTCAATAAAAATTCTCATTGGCTTTCACTTAAAGCTTCAATCCTTACACTCAACCAATTGCTTCGAGCTTATACAAACAAATATAATGATTTAATCAAATACTCACAAATGAACAATTGCTTTTAACACAACAATAATAATTCTTCTCACAAGAAATTCCACACATACACAATTGCCCAATCATTAGGTCTTTGAACTCAATCTAAATACACAATAAAAGATGCCCAATCACTGGGACTTATACACAATTACTATATATATATATATATGCTTAAAGCTTCTTATTACAAAAAGATTAAAATCACATAGATGTTCCAGAACTCACACACAACCTGAAAACAAAGAGGGGAAGAAGAGACAAAGGAGAAAGAGAGAAAATTTCTTATCAACACATCTTAAGTGACTGTCCAAATCATTTCCGGTCTAACCGTTAAATTCATTCATTGTTCACTTGAAATCCCACGGCAATTCCTCAAATCACTTGACAATCTATCACTTATCACCATGCATTCCTAAAACCAAAGATAAAATGGACTCCATTCACACTTTAAAACAAAAACAAAATGTTTGAGTTAATAGTTTTATATCTATAGAATCCAACTTCAAAATTTGTAACAAATTCCATAGAGGTTCAAAAAATGTAAAACAACTTGGATTTGGGCTTGGATTAAATGACACTTCAAATTTTCTTACAATTAAAACTAGGAAAAAAATTAGAGGAGTTGCAACTTCTTTGATACAAAATTTTTGACATTTACAAAACATCAACCTCCAAAGTAAATTCATCCTAGCACTTTTGTTCACAAAGCATTTGTCATGGATAATACAATAATCCAGTTTCAGAATGCATTGTCAACATGGATTGATGGCCTTGTATTCCTTATGCTTATCTTATGTCCATTTCTTCACATATTTATTTAATTTTATTATTGTACCTAATATTCCAAAATTTGTAATATGATGGTCACACATATTAATATAGGAATAAATTGAATTCTTTAATTTAAACTTGTGTGTAAAGCAAATTATTCCCAAAACACAATAAGTTTCTTACATTGTTATTCAAATACTTGATCTTTTGGGGATCATAGTATTTATAGAAATTACAAAATTTCATTATACTCTACTATAGTTCAAATTCTTTTAACTCCTAAAGGACTGTATGTCCCCTTGGAGGACAATTTGAGTTTAGGTAGGTTTCTATGATCTCAATTTTTAGTGAAATTTTTGGAAGTTTTTTGAAGATGTGTGATTTTGCAAGAGCTTCTTGGATATATAATTTTATTTCAATTGGTGCCCAAGAGAAAAAGTTATGGAACAATAAGCCCAAAATGGAGGTTAAATTTTTTGAAATTTCTTCCATACATTCTTATACTAGTCTAGTAAAAGATCCTATAGTTAGATATGCAACAAAAAAGAAATTCTAGTTTTTTGCTCTTTGCAATAGAAGTGGTAGTTTTGAGTGTTTTTTGATGGAAAAAAGGCCTCAACCCTTCAAGAGTTAAACTACATGTCATCTTTCTTTGTCATCTTTACATTTGTAAGGCTTATGAAGTATCACATGTATGACTTTTTGAACTTTGCATTCCATCATGAGAGTGCAAAAAGATAGTATCTTTGATATTGGAACTATTATTGGATATAGTCAAGACATACCTATTCAAATAGATCATCTAAATACTAACCAAATTTTGGTGCTAGTGTTGAACAAATTATTCATTATTCCTTTTTTTCATTACAACGAATAACTATTGTTCTCTTGAAACCAACATTTTAACTTGTAGTATTGATTCCCAGGTCTTTTAGTATTTTCCTTCATCTTCTGACTCTGTTGCTAAACATCAATTTGTTGTATATAAAAAATTGTTCTTTTCCATCAATAACATGTTGTCAAAAGATGAAATATATAGTGTATTTTATTAAATATACTTAGATGGAAATACAACCATAATGTCATTGAGATAGGATCAATGGATGGACAATCTTTAACCATAAGATGAGATTTGGGCCAAATAGAAGATTGCGAGTTTCCTACAATTCCCAGCAGTGTGGAACTTGATGAACTGCGCCACTATAGCAGTGATGATATGGTCGGGTGACAGCCACATCAGAATTTTTCTTTTTTGAATTTTTTTTGAATTTCAAGACCAAATTTCTTTTTTTTCTTTTTTAGTATTTATGACAGCTAACAATGGTCAACCATGCCCCCACTTTTGCAAGAACAACATGGGGAACAAGCTTGAAATGGTCCCTTATTCCCCAAATCTCACCTGATGCCCTTAATCCCTTATAGACAATGAGTAGTCTAGATTTCCAAAATTGTGGAGATGTATTATAATATTGAATACAACTTAGAATAATGATTTAATGATGACTTAAACCAATAGTTGTAAAATATGATTTGTAGATTATATCCATATGGTTAGATCAACTAGTTCACAAACCAATATTTTTCAATATAACTTGAAGCCAAAAATGGAAAATTCTTTCTAATATCAAATTGTATACAAAATCTTTGATAGGGTGCAAAAATATATTTTTGTATGCTCGGAATGTATTTGCATTCATACATTCCTTAAAGGGATAAGGTATGTGTATCCATTACAATCCCACCTTTACCAACTAGTAATTCTCCTTTTTATACCAGTCCAAGATTTGTAAGTTGAACAGATGAAAATAGGGGGAACAATTAGGAGAGGGCCCATAATGATTATGCTTACTTTATAGTAAAGACATGGTTTGCATCTAGACCAAAAAAATGACCCACAGAAAGTCTAACATCTTGTGTAAAGATAATTGATCTAAGTTACCCCCTTAGTAGTATAACATCCCAATTCTAAATGATGAACAAAGAGGTTCTAGTGGCTTTTAAGACTATATAACTTCTCATTCATTCAAACCAATGCTTGAATGCCATAAATCCTCAATTTTTTTTATGCCAAATTTGATGAAATTGAAATGAAAAATATACTATTTATAACAACACAAGTAAAAACATGCAAAAATTCAAGAAAGGATTCAAGCACTAATAGATTAATTGATCATGTGGGTGGAACATGTATAGACCATGTTATTGCTACTATGGTGACTTATGTAGTTGCCTAGTTCAAGGGGTGAGGATGGCCATAAGATAGAACAACCTATCACCACCTACATTTATTGCGTGTATTTTTTAGAGAAATAATTAGCCTTGAGTGAACACTATGAACTCAAATACAAGTGCAATCATATTGATTTGATAACAACTGAAATTGATATCAAATTTCAAACACATTTGGTGTAAAAATATATAACTATTAGGAGAAAGGGGTCATGATTGACCATCTTAACCCATAAAGGTTCAAGTGTCCGTTGAATGTACACAAGAAATCTCGGGTAGGTTTCTACAAAGTCATTTTGGGTTGGATGTTCATGAAATTTGAACACAATGTGTAAACATGTACCTCCTTGGTGGGAAACTAATTTTTTTCTAATCAGGTGCCAAAATCAAAAGTTATATTGCATTGAACTTTTGGGTCATCTTGGGCAATTTAAGAATCTACTATGAATCTTTTGCAAAAATGCTCATCAACTTTTGAAATTTGGAATGTATGTAACTAATAAAATATGGCATATATTTGTCCAAAAGACCCAAATTTTAGTCCTCAAATCAATTTCAAAAAGGAGTCAAACTTTTTTAGCTACATTATGTTGAGGTGGTTTCAAGAAAAAACATTTTCATCTAACTTCAAGTCCTATTATCTTGCAATCTATCAAGTCAAAATTCTTGAATTTTTTTCACATATTCCAAATATTTGTCTTTTACTTTTCAGTGTTCAAATTTCAAATAAAAAAAATCCTCATTGCACAAGAAATCATTAAAAAATGACTAGTTTATTGCCAATTCATTTTAGTGCCCTTGCATTGCAGGGTGATTTAGAATAAGCTAGACTCCATATTTTCTTCTAAAACTTTGTGTGACTGAATCTTACATCATATACTAACAATTGGTCAAAATTCTCATTTTCATACAGAGCAAAAGTTTTACTTCAAAAGGGCTTGAAGTCTATTGGTCTTGTTTCGTAGGAATGAAAAAAAGTTTTTTTCACTTTGAATGTTATAATCTTTCTATCTATGTGGTCAAATGAGCTGATTTTTTTTCCACACTCTAGTAAAATAATTTACTTCATTTTTGTATTGTTGAAGTCTCCAAAAAAAATTCCAATTTTCATTTTTGAATAACACACCAAAAAACTGCAATTTTTGACAATGTCTCCATGAAAACCCTCCTAGGTCTTTCAAAGGTTAAAAAAGTTCAAGATCAATGACTCACCACCCTAATTTTGTTTGATGAGTGTTTTGAAATCACAAGTTTAGCATTCTATACACACTTCTTTTAGTGCTTGAAGTTGCCACTTGTTTTGGTAGTCAAGCGTTTATTCACAACTAAGCCCACCTGAACCAAAATTTTATGAACCACATCTTGGTCATCCCAAAATAGATATAAACTTGATATCATTCTTCAATAGTAGCACCGAATTGTTTTCCAATAGAAAATGAGTTACACACTTGTGCGAAAATGGGTGGGTGACTGATACAAATGGGAGGGTTCAATAGATACAGGAATTGGGTTGTTCTACCTTAGAAGCAGGATTTACACTATAACCTAAGCTTACAGACCTGATGAAGAAGAATTTAGGAGTCATGAAACAACTCCAAGATCCAAATAGACTTCTTGGATATACACATACAAATCACAACATGCCTGTCATTGGAGGAAGAATCGGTTAGGTTATAGTATTGCCTTACAGCAATCGGCAAACCTTCTCTTTCCCAATGTTTGTCTACCGTAGGTGCGAGCTGGAACGCTAACGGTCAAGGCTTCGGGCGCGACGGAGTTGCCGACTTCGGAAGAACTCCCGTCTTGCAACAACAAGTCCGCTTGCAACTCCGTCACGAGTGCTTTTCCTCACAACAAGAACAGTCTTAATCCTTAACCGAGATGATGCCAGAGATTATCCTGAGTCCTTCCAGTGTTTCTTTCTTGCCCGATGTACCTCGCATTGTTGTTAAGTTAGATCGGTCTTCGTTACGTTACGTTCATAGCGATGAGGCGCTCGATCTTGAACCCTTGGGAGACTAACCGGAAGTGAGGCCAGTCTCGTTCCTGCACAAATTGGCGAATAAACTTCGTTGTGCGAATAATGGACAGCCGATGTTAAGTTACTCGACCTCACATTGTGCGAATAATCGAACTTCGTCTCATGTATTGTGATGATGCGCTCGTTCTTGAACCCTTGGGAGACGAACCGAAGTGAGGGGAAGCGTGCTGCTTGTTTCCTGTACAGAAATGATGAATAAAATTCGTTCTGCGAATAATTGACACCTGAGGTTAAGTTCCCTGACCTCACATTGTGTGAATAATCGGACTTCGTTACTTGCATAGCTATGATGCGCTCGTTTTTGAACCCTTGGGAAACGAACCGAAGTGAGAGGAGGCGTGCTGCTTGTTTCCTGGACAGAATTGGTGAAGAAAATTCGTAGTGCGAATGGTCGACAGCCGATGTCAAGTTACTCGACCTCACATTGTGCGAATAATCGGACTTCGTCTCATGCGTTGCGATGATTCGCTCGTTCTTGAACCCTTGGGAGACAAACCGAAGTGAGGGGAGGCGTGCTACTTGTTTCCTGTACAGAATTGGCGAATTAAATTCGTTATGCGAATAATTGACACCTGAGGTTAAGTTCCCCGACCTCGCAATGCTAGTTGATGGGAATTCGTTACATGCATTGCGCTCGTTCTTGAACCCTTGGGAGGCAAACGGAGGTGAGGTGAGGGGAGACGTGTTGCTTCGTTCCTGCACCAAATTTGCGAAAAAAATTCGTTGTGAGAATAGTCGATACCTGATGTTAATTAAGTTCCTGGACCTCACATTGCCCGGTGATCGGACTTCGTTACGTGCATCGCGATGATGCTCTCGAATTTGAGCACTTGGGAGACAAGCGGAGGCAAGGCCAGGCGTGCTACTTATATTCTGCACAAATTGGTCGGTCGTTGTGCCGATTATGGACAAGTGATTTTCTTGTTATGGCGTGAATAATAACTGTCGGGATGGCGAAGGAGTGAGAAGCTCGGAGCATGGTTCGTGAAATTGCCGGATGCTGTTAGCTCTGCTTTTGAAGATTTGTTAATGGCCGTTTGCGAGGAACTGGATCCAAGTAATGCTGCATTATGTTGCGGCGGTGGTGCGATCGAAATGTTGCTGTGGAGGATAACTGTTTGGATGGGGTGAGAGGGGGCACAGGCGCTGTTAAGGATCAAGACATCGTCGGTTTATTTCTACTGATATTGTTCATGGCCATGCCCTCGTAAATTCATGTCCGAGCTCACTTGTTGAGCATATGAGCTACCGTCTATCCAGAGTCGTTTGCTGGATAATCTCTGGCATCGATGACTGGAGGAGTTTCAGGATCCAATTTTGTGCAGACTGAGACACTCTGATTGAATTGGTGAGGAATGGGGAGAATTGAAGGAAGTACGTACGCTTACAGCAAGGATGTGGCGTTCTTCAGATTGGAATGCCGAGGTTTTCCGGTCGCTGGTCAACAGATCCTGCAATGTAAAGAATTTACGGAACGTCGATTTTCTTGAGACGGTTAAGACTTGACCAGGCATGTCTACTACTCAATGTGCACCTTAACATATAACAAAATAAACATGAATTCTTTACTTTATGTTATTGTTTTTTTTCGCTCTTTATCTTCGCCAGTTCCTCTCACTGGTTTCCAACGTTGAAGCGAGAGCTTGGAAACCCTCTGTAGAGGACAGATCAGGGAAATGGTCAACAGACATGGATTGAACTTAGTGCACAGCGATGGAGCTGCTAGAGCACTACTGACGAATTGTTGGGATATGAGAACTGAAGTAGACAGTTTCATGTGCTACCTTCACAACCGATTTTGTTTTTCTGAATCTTTCCGAACTCGTTGAAAAATTCCTGCACGGGCTGATAAAATTGAGGATTTTACTGTGGTTTTACTAAAATTTCTCGACATCTACTGCACAGTCACAGCCTCTTGATGTGCTGGTGACTTCTAAATTCTTCGATTCTTCCACTTGGTAATGCGCTGCTCAGTCTGTCCAGAGATACTGAATGCCGGTTCCTTTTCATGATCGGCTTAAATTGTACTCCGGGAGTAATTTCCCTTACTCTGGCATCCCTACACATCAGTCTGATTTTAAAGGTTTGACAAGGTTAGGCAATTAGAGATTTACGCTTAATTTTCCAAGCAATTGTTGGATACTATGAGGAAGGATAGTGTCAGCAATTCTCACGTCATTTATATTTGGTGACAGGAGTGGGTGATGGAAGGACGTGCTAGCTAAAGCCGTAGGAAAATTTCAGCGACGCGGACACTCACCATGAGGCTCCTCAAACGGAAAGTCAGGAAGCTCGAAGGATGCGGGAAGGTGATTAAGCTCGGTGTCCTAGTAGATTTCTTTTATCCTTTCCCTTTTCAAGTTTGCTCGGTCCGCCCATTTTCAGAATCCTATTCCGGTCTTTTGTGGAACGCCGTATACTGACTTTCTCCACTTGCATATGCAATGTTGTCTGGATAGTCTGCAAGAACGAGTATCTCTTTCGATCTAGCGGTTCCTCGAGGGTTAAGTCTTATGGTTCAAAGTTGTTGAAATTTGTATGTGGATAACCGGAATCATAATAATCAAGTTCTTGAGCTCAAGAAATCACTGCAATTAAAAGAAAATGGTGTTTGTCATTTGAGACGTTTTTATCAAAATGAGATACAGATTTGCATTCTTCACTCTCGCAGCTAGAGCTGGAAAGAGTCATTGGATTAACGTCGACGTCGGCAAGCGGGTTATCATGCAATCCAACCACCGGAGAACTCGCTTACTTGGCTGGCGCTGTTGTAGTTGTTTACAACGTCAAGACCAGCTGTCAAACCCGATTTTTAATGGCTCCTAAAAGCGCAAAAGCTTTCACATGTATTGCTTACTCAGGTCAAGGAGGAAGACTTCTTGCAGCTGGCGAGGTATGTGAAGGGTGCTGTGTGAACACTATTTTCGGATCTATAGATTGTCATATGTTGCTTTCCAAGAACAATCTGTATTCGCTCTTGAAATTGACCCATACTCTGACCGTTAATTTGTTTGAATGACTGGACTGAATGTGAAACGACCCAGACTTTTAGATTCAGTTCTACCAAAAAATTCTCTGTTGTGCCTGGAATATTTCAATCTGTAGAGAACGGTTATTAGACAGGGTTTATCTTTGCCACCTAAAGATTGTACGAATCACTGCACCTAAAATTTGACTTTTCTGGAATGAAATTTTCATCAAACCAAATTGACCCTGACCCTCCAGGGCGATTAATGCAAGCTCAAAGTCAATGTATTCGCAACTTTTCATGATCTAGCGATATTATAACATCTCTTTCCATCTTAGTTATATTAATTCTATCTAAATTATCCGTTTGAAGCATAGTTCTCTAGCACCGATGTTGCATAACGTCCTTAAGCTCTTCTGATAGTTCGCATTTCTAAGTGGCAGAATTCCTAGTTTGTACACGTTTTGACTCTTTCCACTGATGTACAAATTTACTGAATGCAGTCAGGGCACCAGCCAGGCGTTATTGTTTGGGAGGTTTCCGTGGGAACATGTGTTGCTGAATTGAGGACACATAAGCATGGGGTCTGCTCTGTCCAATTTTCACCGAATGGTGAGCAATCTAGGACTAATACGAGTCTGAAGCTTTATTATTTCTACAAAGCAGTTTGAATTTATTGAGAACACGCAGTTTTTCAAGGCAGTTCATACCCGGGCTACTTGGATGGAAATTTTGACAAGCATTTCTTCAAGATTATTAATAATGTTTGTTTTTTAACAGCTGTCTGATATCTCCAATCACAATGAAGTTCATATAGCGAGCAGAACGTAGAATAAGTTGACTTTCATGTTACATGTTCTGACATGTATGTCTGATAATATCTACTTGCAGGAAAACACCTTGTATCGGTTGGTGTTCATAGTGATGGACATGTATGTCTCTGGGATTGGAGAAGTGGTACGTTATTAGCAAAATCTCGCGCTTCCACAACATCTCAACCGGCATGTGCACTGCAGTTTGCGTCAGATGGTAGTTTTTTTGTGACTGGTGGCATAAAGCATTTGAAACATTGGGTGATTGGCTTGCCCAAAGCTAGATCTGCCGGAGGCAATGGAACCATCGGAATGGAGGGAAAATCCGTAAAACTCGGTAGCCAGAAAGATAGTTCTTTCGTTGCAATCCTGTCTGCTCCACCGGCAAAGGATGCGACAACTGTGACCCCTGACTTTCAACCACTGTACGCGTTAAGTGCTGCAGGTGCGTGTTTCCCAGTAGATGCGGGTATATCATATTTGTGGGACGGAATTTCGAAGCATATCAAATTTTATATACATGTTGGTGCACTTGTTTACATTTAGATACTAATAGTATTTTTTCTACAATCCTATTTCGTACATGTGCCAACTTTATCTCGCAGCGAAGTTTCACTTCGGAAATCTGCAGTGTATGTCATTGACCGACAAAAGTTTTACCGGACTTACCTTCTTCCCTCGAAATTTTCAGGAATTCTGTGCTTGCTTCATTGCGGTTTGGCTATTGAGAAGTGGGTTGATCTGAAGGTACTAGGGCCGGTGCTCCAACACCTCACTATTGCGTCAAGCTAGTGTAATAATGAGTTGCATTTAGGAAACGCAGTCGTGCGATTGGTCAAATTAGTTTTCTGCTGCTGTTTAATATTGTTCCTTTAAACAAAAATGTAACTTTTCACCTATGCTTAACTCAAATGATAGCGCTTCTATATAAGTTTGCGTGTCTTGTTTGACTCTTAAATCCCTCCAAGGCTAGATTGGCCTTTTTCTTATCAGTCATTCTTTGAAATAGCGACTTCTACATTATTGAAGATCGGTTGTACGTCGTGTATGATGACCGGCGCAGGTCAGGCATGGATACGCTCTAGCTGTTTCCGAAGCCTATGTGGGATGTGCTTGCAGTGATGGGATTGTTCGTGTTTTCATGCATGGGAGCCTTGCATATGCTGTCACACTGCCAAGACCTGCTCCTTATGGTTATCATGGACTAACAGATGCCAGTGTTGGTGCTACTCTTGCCGTTGGAAACCGTACACAACCTGGCATTCGGTTCCCTGATGCTGTTGCGTGCAGCTTCCTTCAAGAAGGGCACACTCTCGGTATAATAGTGCTACTTGTGTGTTTCATTTCTTTGTTTGAAAGTCGACTCTGTTTGTCTGAACACGAAGTGGTTTTATCCCTGGTCTCTTTATGTCTTTACGTTGCTGACTCATATTACGTTTTACTCTGGCCGGGACGTGCTCAATCGATTACTCGTTTGTTTGGAATCACAGCTGTCATTTACGGAGACCATAGCCTTCTGGTTTGGGATGTGCAGAGCTTCTCAAAGGTACATCTTTTCTCAATGCTCGTGGCAATAGTGCTCTGTATCGCTTTAACCCCTAAATGCCTAAGGCCTTTTTTGAGCTTCTTGGAATTTGTCTAAATTGAACAAAAAGTCAATGTTTTGATAAGTTTTATAAAAAAAAATTGAATTGTAACTATAAAAATTTAAACTAGACATGTTAATGATCACATAGGAAAAGAAAACACAACAATATCAGTTATGGATTGAAAGATTATAATGTTTGATCATGAGGGTGTTAAAACTACAAAAGTGATTTGAAGTCTTCAATCCTCTTTTCACAAGTCAAATTTAAAAAGTTGGTCACCAAAAAAATATGAGGTTAAGGAGTCTAGCATGCACAACCCCAATCAATTCATAGCTTCTCAAAATCTATTCTACAATTTTATTAAATGAATTTGGAATGTGATTTTTTCTCCAAGATCTATTGTATTTGAGGCTCATTTCCAAGAGCTCTTAACACTATGGAAAGTCAAGATTGCAATGGAAACCCTTCACAAAATCTTGAATAGAAAAATCATAATCAATCATTTTCATAATAGGATTTTCGGTGCTAAAATTAAACTTCGAAAAGAATTAAAAAAAATATAAACTACTAAAACAAGCAAATTGCTTAGGTTTTATCTAACTTCAAAGTTTTCCACACACCACATTTTGGTGCCTCGGGCATTTAGGGGTTAAAGATGTTCTATCACAGAGGATAAACTGTTGCCGTAATGGGCATTCCTTTGTAGCTTTCTCATTATGTGTTCACTTTCTAGTGTATCTCAAATTGTGGTCGTCTAGTTGATGAGGAATCCTAAAGGTTTGCAGTTCGTGAATTTCTTCTGAGCAACCTTTCCCTTTTGTGACGGAAATAATATGAAGACTTTCCAAATTCTGCACTAGCGACTGTTTATGCATCTCCCAGTGGCCATTGTCTGCTATGTATATACTATATGAATATGCTCGGTTGTATATGTCGACTATGTATATGTCTACTATGTATATGCTCGGTTGTATATGTTCAGAGAATCTCATCCTATCGAAACTACTTAAAAGATTTCTTCATTGATGCAGATAGGAAGATACCGTACATTGCTGTCCCACAATTCTTGCATATGGGATGTGTCTCTATTACCAACACCAAAGCAAGCGCCAGCTCTCCAGCTAAACAATGAGAAAGACTGTTCGCTTGGTGGAGCATTTGCGACATGCTCTGCTGATGGGTCAATTAGGCTGTGGAATCTCGGTTCAGGGCAGGAGAAGTGTAGTATAGGGTTGAATGCAGCTTCACCGCGGCCTCCCAATATTTATAGCAAAGACGTTTTGGGCGTTCTATACATAGGTGAGCTAATTTGAAATCCTGCAGTAGTTGGCTTGGGAGAAGGAAAGTGCGGTAATGTTGCATGATGTAGCATCCTTTAAGCGTGTCACTATGAGGACAAATTTGAGCTTTCAGCTGTATTTGGAATTCATGCAACTCGCTTTTAATTGGAGAGTGCATATTCTTCTGGTTGAATATCCCATGAACCTAAAATGTATTGCTTGCTAACCTAAAACAGATATCTATAACAGAAATTAAATGCTTCATTGCCTGCAGAAAATAGGGGAGATCAAAAGGATAAAAATGCCACGGGTACTATAGATGGGGAATCGGTGGATACTTTGCACGGGTTTAGAACAATCTGTGCTAGTCCAGATGGCCAGCATCTTGCTGCTGGTGATCGAAATGGAAATCTTCGTATTTATGACTTGAATACGTTGCAACTGTTAAGCTTCAAAGTGCGTCCTCCTCTTGCTGCACGAAAGTTTTGTGGTATTTGAAATTTTCTGAGTAAAAGTGAGTTGGAGAGTGGGTATTTGTATGACCTCACACGTATGTATCAGTTGAAAGAATCCAAGTAGATGCAATAATCGCCATTCACATGCTGGAAAGCTGAAAGTTTTGCAGGAATGTTGACAGGAAGCACATAATGGTGAATTATTATCGTTGAGCTTCACTTCAAACACAAATGACAGATTGGTTGAGGAACCAGTCTGCATGCCCCTATTGGCTTCTGGAGGCAGAGATCGCCTTATACATGTTTATGATGTGAACAGGTTGGACTCAATGTTTATGACTTGAATGCAATGCGTTCGGTGGAAGTATTATATCCTACATGGGCTAGGATGTAATCAAGGACAGTCCTCTCTAGTTAGCAGAGGTTTGTGCATGTCTTCCTCTGATAAGGGCATTGCTTTGCAGGGGTTATGATGTTGTCGAGACCTTGGACGACCACTCAGCATCCGTGACCACCGTGAAGTTCGCATGCAGTGGGTCGAAGCTCCTTAGCTGCAGTGCAGATAAGTAAGTACTCAAAGATGCTCCGCTTCTACATCATTTTCACAATTCGACTATTTCTTCTCATTCATACCCGTTTGCAGATTCGAAGTTCGAGTATATTCTTGGGTGTACTTGAAACGTGAATACTTTGATTTCTTACACTTCGAGCAGGATGAAGTCCTTATCGTGGATTATGCGCAGGACTGTAGTGTTTCGCAATGTGGTGGCTTCGGGCGCTGGATGCAAAAGTTCACGCTACCATCAGGAGCTTTCACCACGAGGAACGTTCTATGACATTGACACAGATCCCTGCGACAAACTCGCAGTGGCTGTTGGACAGGTACCGTTTTTAGGTAGATCAAATGGTGGCAGTGTGGCACTTGTGGTCTATTACTACACCTTGAGATTTTATGGACATGTTGTTTTCTGTCTACGCCTAGTGATTTTGTTCTACTATCATGCAACCCATGTACTTCTATTGATGATTGAAACTAGGATAAGAAGCTCAGCATTCTGAATTTGGCTAGTGGCAAGACTGTTCGATATCTGAAGCCTGAGGGTGATGTTGGAGAGCCTTTCAAGGTGAATTGGACTATATTATTTAACTTATTATTCCGCAACAAATTTGCAATTTACTTCAAATTAGGGTTAAAAAAAAGCACTTCAGACGTAATCTTCTTCGTGGATCTGTTTGACAAAAGGTGGATTGATGTTCTGACATTCAATTAAGAAGAATGAACTCTGTCCTATTTTTATAGTTTGGCGTAAATTAAGAGTCTGTTAATCTTGGGCCCCTGGTCAAGTCCCAAAGGTCAAGAAACATACAATTAACAATTATGTTGTGCACTTGCACGCTTGATGCTATACGTCTCGACAGGTGCGCTTGGATCCCAGCGGTATGTATGTCATATGTTCCCATTCAGATCGAATATTGAGGGTGTACGACTTCCTGAATGGGGAGCTTTTGGCTTATGCATCAGGGCATGCAGAAATTGTTACAGGAATGGTATTCCTTCCAGATTGCAGAAGACTTGTATCTGTACGTAATGAACCTTAAAAGCTTCCTATTCTACTGCAGTTACAATGTAGCATGTCAGCCTTTTACTTTTTTTAGACATGTGGTTATTATCATCAAAACTGAGAGCGTTTTTGTTATGCATTGCGAACTTGTTGCTAATTGCGCTGGCAATGTGGATTTCACAAGTAATATTTCTTGCCTGTCAATTTAATTTACTGTGCACAAGTTGCGGGCATCGTTGAAAATTGAAATGGTTTACATTGCTTAAAACTAGATCACTTGCTCGAAAAATCTTGGTCTCTCTGTTTATCTGTTTCATTTTCTGCTGCGAATACAGACGCCGTGACTCCTGTTTGTGGTCTGTTGAGGTTCCGCTAGGCTGACTCAGATCTAAATTACAGGGATTGACTTTGGCATTTTTCTTTTCTCTGAAAAAGTTTAATTTTACATGTGTTTCAGCATCGTTAACAACTTACTATCATGACTTCACGAATTTTCAGGTAAGTGGTGACAGCTGCATCTTCATTTGGCGTCTTCCGCTTAACATGTCACGTTCCATGAGGAAACGTTGTATAGCAAACGCTGAGTCCCGACCGCCTCCTAGATGCTTGAAGTCTGCCCCGACACTATCTCCCAGACACTTGGATAGAACCATCAGTACCCCAAGAAGAGTCGATCAGGCAATACCCTTTGATCCTCTTGATGTGAAAGCAAAGGACTCCTGTCAAAACGATCAGAAAGATAGCTCGGTTCAGATAAAGCATGGGCAAGTCATAACGCTTTCAGCATCAGTACATGATTCGAGTTACAAAGCTGTTGATAGGCCTCATACAGAGCCCGCTGAAAGTAAAAAGGTACAGTTAGTATGCTTTCAACTATTTTGAAATAAAATTAGTTTTTCTCATTCAGAACGCAGGTATCACCATTTGGAAATTGATGTCGGGTTTTATGTAAGTGATAGATGGCTTCTGTGTGCAGCGCTCAGGACGTGACGGATACAGAGCTGTCTCCGATGTGCGAAGAGAAGCAGTGCTCCCTGTCGATAGTTCCAACATCCGCAGTTATCCTGCTGAGGATCTTGGTACAAATCTTCAGAAAAATGTTCTTGAGAGTCGAGCCTTTCAACCTGAAGGCAGTCCGTTGCTGTCTGCGCAAGATGACCTGAGGTGGGTTTGATCCAAGAAGACGAAATCTACCTGCAACACCACTCGTAATTGGCAGTCAAATTTAATGATGCACTGTCTCAAGCGTCTGTAAGTGTGTTTACTCAGGTTTTCTTCTACAGTTGAAGATGAAAATCGATGACACCTTTTGAGTAGTTGTCAAACTAATGTGGTAACTCTTCCCGTCTTTGAAATTCAGGAGGGAGTCCCACTGGAAGACGGTGCACACTGTTTTTTTCGGTGAGAATGATTACTCTCATGATGAACCAGTGTCGAAAGCAGGTCCTGAAGTGACAGAAACATGTGAAAATGATAGAAGGAACAGAGCAGGTAATGGTGCTGTTTCATCCAAAAAAATGAACGCCCCATTCAACGGATTGGAAGAGAAAATTCCTCAGAAATCATCTCTGAGTACGGAAAAGAATTTGCAGGCAACGTTGGATCCTGAGGACGAAGATCGGATAGTTACTGACCTACCAGATGCTGGCGAAGTTTCAGAAGCTCAAAAATCCTTGTTTGCTCTGGAAAAAACAAAATCTATCGACGAGGAAGGCGAGAAACACGAACGGGCTTGTGAAGAAATTAAGAGCAGCCGAGAGAGGATTGATGTCTCTTCTGCAGGAGGAGAAACTCTTGAAAACTGTTGCAGCTACGATAAAGAAACTCTGGACTGTCATGCACAACCTATACAAGCGGAAAGAACTCCTGAACAAGACTTGAAGGCAGATGGGGAATTTAAGCGGATACTCACTTTGGAAAAAACAAAGATCTCCATAGATACCGAGCTTATGAAGGTCAATGACGATGGCGACGAAGACTGTGACTTTCAAACTCGCAAAGACTTGTTGAATGGGCGCTTCCAAAAAATTGCTTCGAATAGGAAGGTAAGATATAATAGTGTTGTAGTTCTTCAATCTTTGGGCACAGGCATGTCATGAACATAAATGAGCATCTTCAATCGAGAGCTTAGATCAGGGTTTTCAGTACTCCCTTGATACGGTGCTCAGTGTCTAGCATGAAAGCTGAAACTTTCCAATGCTCTTTGGACATCTGCAGGAGGAAGATTTAGATAACAGCAGCTTCTCCACACATTGTTTTGCGCGATCGAATTTATCCCACCCTCAAAGTCTATGGTTTGACACATCCTTAAAAACGGAGGTAGAAATTGCAGGAACTGAAACTCAAGCCCTTTTACAGGATGAAGACCTAGAAAATAATCCAGGACGACTTTTAGCTGCAGAAAGAGAACGGCTGAAGCTGCGGGAGAGGCAGGTACAAAGGAACCGCACATGTTTTCCTCCGGTCAGACTACCCTTGATACTGCGATGAGAGAGAGTAAGGAATGCAAAGTACAATTAGTACTATGCGGATGTGTGTTTGTAAAACCCAAAGGCCAAAGAGATCAACCCCCTGGATTCGGTTGATCTAGATTGACTACAGCATCATCACTCTCTTTAAATTTAACAATCCAGATATTGCATTCCTGCCATTAGATCTTTCACTACTGTTCAACTGGGTCATTCATTTGACTCTTTCTATCCAAGATCATTGAATCATTTCTTGTTTCCTAGTTGAAGGTTGGTCTTTGTGAGATGACAGAACAAAATGGCGATAGAGGTTCAGCGTATGCGGGAGAGGTTGGTAAATCTTGGGATTGCAGTCGCCGAAATTGCCCACGACGGTGAGTGCACAGAACGCAAATGGGAAGGAGAAGACAAATTTTCTGGCTATGCATTTCCCGCTGAGAGCCCGAACAAGCGATCTGCTTTTGCAGCTCATGATGCAGCTGAATTTCAAGATTCTTGTTTGCCGAATCCTCCTTCTGAAGCACCTGGATCTACTCAACATGGTGCTAAAAGCGTATCGAGTTTTTGTCTTCAAGATAGGATTGTAGATGGTACTGAGAGCTTGTGCTTAGGTGTTGTGAGCAAAAAAAATGGCATCGCCCTGTCAGCGGGTGAGTCTTACAACTTAGACGGTGCTGCCCCTTGTATGATGGGAACCCCTCGAACCCCTCGAACCCCTTCGGGCTCTCACAACCTGAGGAACTTGGATGGCCGGAAGATTGATTTATGGCAAATTAAGGCGAGAGAAGACCCTGAAGGTCGAAATAGACTGAACGTCGAGGAGGAAAAAGAAGAGGAAATATCCATGGCTGCACAGCCTACTAGTGTAAAACAAGATGAGAAACCTGCCGACAAGCAAGGATCAGGAGTTGAGGATCCTTCGATTTGCCGGCTTATAAAAATACCATCCAAAGCGGAGGTTGGACGAGTTTTAGCAAACAGAGGAGAAAGGAATGCAGCTGAACGAGGGTTAATTTCTCAGGAGCACAGTCCTTGCACAAGAGCTGCGGGCCCTCATGCTAAGTCCCATGAAAGTGAGCTTACGAGGAGAAAAGAATATGAGATTGTAGCTAATCACAAAGACGCTCTGTCTTCAATAGCTACAGTATCTCCAACATTCGGAAGAGCTTTAAAGAGTAGAGAAACTGTTATGCCGTTCTTCGAGGAAGGAAATCATAAC
The DNA here is from genome assembly GCA_963920665.1 of Straminergon stramineum. NCBI lineage: Eukaryota > Viridiplantae > Streptophyta > Bryopsida > Hypnales > Calliergonaceae > Straminergon > Straminergon stramineum. Next base: position 9,203,816 of record OY987266.1, read on the forward strand.
GTGGAACAGAGGTTGGATGGACGTCATTCAAATACCAAGCCGAAAGCTGACAGCCACGCTTCCATTCCTCCATCTTGCACATTCCCTGCGTGTAAGGATTCACTGTCCTCCACCAGATTCTTTGAGGCATCAAATTGTGAGAGGAGGGAAATGCTTCACGAACACGAAGAAACAGATTTCCAAGGCGATTCCCAGCTCATACGGACACAAAGGCTTTTCGAAAGATGCAAAAGTGTTAACATGAATGAATTCCTCGGTACGTTTCATGTGATGACTGTCTTACTGGTTACTGTTTCTTAAGAGCAAAAAATTCAATCGCACTGGACAGTTCATGCAATCAACTGCAATATTTGTTCAAAATGTGTGATATTTTTGTGGCATCAATCGCTAGAGACTCTGAGGAAGAAAAGGTTTTGGAGGTTCTTTCATCCGTTATTACAAAATGAGAACGCACTTCCGTCATACTTACATTGATAGCGAAAAGTCTGCTGTGATTTTGCAAAAAATAATTATACTTTGAATAGCTCCCATCAGACTCAATCAGCCCTGTGTTTACCAACAGGTGAGATACCTGGCGTGGAAGTCCAAGATCGACCTCCATGCTCTTCTCTAGGGCCTGCAGGTGAAGAACCTTGCATTTCTAGCCCGTTGCTTCCTCGCCCAGTTGAAGATTATCAGAAGTCTTTGTATGACTTGATGGAAGCAGCAGACAGAGCATCCTCACTCTTCGGTGAAGTACGATCCTTCTGTCGAAGAACTACATCAACACCTTCCGAAGCCCCTTGCACTCCTTCAACAAGTGTATCACTTGATATATTATCTCTCAGTAGCACTTATCAAAGATTGCTGCCTGGAACGCTACAAACTGTGCAAAGACTAGCTGATGAAGCTGCAGCATGTGGACTACCGTGTAACAGGGCTGTGATTACTGTCGACAATGACAGCTTGAACAGTTTCAGTCCCAGCATAGGTGGGCCAATACTGTTCAATATTCTTGCTAATTGACACTACAATCCGATCCTTGATTTTGTTTTGGACGAGTGCACCTAAAATTTCTCATCAATGTTGCAATTGCAAATTATTCCACTCCCTTTGCGGAATATACTGTATAGTCGCAAGATAAGGTCAGGTAGAATAACCAACTTGAATTAAACAATGATCTGTCCCGCAGATTTGTTAAACAGCTCAGCAACAGGATCAAGTATGTTCCAGTCGAGGCCAGGAACAGGCGCTTCTTCCTCACTGGCTTCAGTAGATGTGGAGGGATTCATTTCTCGCTTCTCGGAGACACTGGCGAGCCAAGTTCTCGCACTTGTTCACAAAGCTTTGCCTGGCAAGCAATCATAAAGGGCACCAGGCGGACTTAAAGGAATTCATTTGCTTTGTCGGCATATTGCGACCAGCAGCGTACTTGCTGGGGTAGGTAAGAATTTCTGATCGTTTGGAGATAACAGAATTTCTATCACATTAGCAATTGTTCAATCTCTAGTTACACTGGAATTCTCAAATCTAACTGAAGAGTTTCGGCAGCGGAACATAAAAGTTAACTTTCATTCTGTTCCCTCCAAGAAATTCGTCCTTGCTGTTTGTCCGGTCTATCTTTTGTCCACACCCAGGTCTTACTCTCAGCCAGATGTGCACACTCGCCTGGACTAGGCCCCAGCCTGTTGGAGCACGAGGACTTCTGTACAGGAAGGTTGATAGAGAAAATAAAATATGCATGTTTCTTATAGATTCGGAAGCATAAACGCAGTATAATGCTTTTGCAAGCTAGTGGCTGCCCAGTCATCATCAATCCTGGACTGTACGCAGCTATTGCAAGTGTATACTACAAGAAAGATGAATGGAGCTTGACGTATCCTTCAAATGTCCAGTATGTCATGCACAGACGTTGCAACGTTTACCAGATCGCATCAGCTTTGCGCATCTCTTTTCCAACAAGTAGCTTAGTAGAGGGAATATAATCGGTAATAGTGTACAACAAAATTGTATTTTCTCTCGTCACGTAACTTGGGAAGTTGGTAGTCTTCTGTACGGACATTATTTTGAAGGTCCCCTTAATCTACTAAGATGGACTCTCCGAGGTAAACAAGCCCTCGCCAAAGAATATCTGAATTCTTTTTCCCGGCCATTAGAATCTTGGAGTCCCTAAATGAAGGAATGTTGGTCCTTAATATGACCAGCCGACGCTTCTGTAAATAGAGTCTCCTTCAATGAATAGGTATTCTACGCTGTTAGTCGGCTCAAAGTAGCTGAGTCTAGAATGTCCAAATCAATTTGTGATTTTCACATTTGACTACTAATGAAAGACTCGCTCACCCGTTGCAGAGAAGACCCAGAACACGGTGCTGGCAATGTACATAACCGAAGTCAGGGTGAGAATCGACTGAAACGACCCCAAGCGTTCAATGAAAAGGCCAGTGCCCATGGTGCTAATGATCGCTGCCAAAGTGCCTGCTGTATTAGACATACCTGCGGAATAATCCACATATGTTGGTATTAGTTGGAATTACTTCCGCAATAGGTTTCGCAATTCTTCTTCCACTAGAAATGTTGAAAATTCTTACCATGTAGAACACCTGCATACTTGGGCCCAATCTCCTGGTAATTGACGAGGAAACCTGCTTGACTGAAGGCACTTAAGCCCACAGCAGCAGTAAGCCAGGCTGCGGCGACCATGGGATGACTGACGGCGTTCAGTCCCAGGAGCGCCACTGCCGGTCCCAGGAAGCCAATGGATTGCATGATCTTGCGTGTGGTTGTCACCGAGACACCAGCTTGCAAAAGAGTATCGGAGCTGGCGCCGGCGACAAAGCCCACGGCGGCCATCATCGCCCACGGCACGGCGCTGAACCACGCCGCGTCCTTGAGGTTCACTCCCAGTACCTAAACACCACCTCAAAATCATCAGTTTAAGGACGATTTACTGTCATTGAGCTTAATTGTGAACAAGGAAGTGAACGCAGTAGCAATCATCGGAGCAGAATGCGCTCACCGAGTTGAAGTACACCGGCATCCATCCCAGCAGAATAAAGTAACCCTGCACAAAAAATAGTCAGTGTCAGCCTTGAAAACCATAATTGGGAGCAACCCGAAGTCACACAGTCTAAGCTCAAGTAAATTCGACGTACCCAGTTGTTCATGAAGTTGGCCACTATGATGGCCCATGTGGGCAGCTTGGAAAGGAGAAGACGAAACGGTGGAACAACAGCACTAGATGAGGTAGCTGAATTTCTTGACTCAGCGGTGGCTATTACATCCTCATTTCCTCGTTTGATGTACTGATACTCCTCCCGTGAAATCCTAGACTGGTTTACTGGATTGCTAGTGATGGCAGCCAGCCATACGACCAGCCACAGAAAACCTGTGAATCCAAACGCCACGAACGGTGCTTTGACGCCGAAACGAGTGGTAAGAAGCGTGGGTGTCAGGATCAACCCAGAGACGCTTCCCAGATGGAAGCCCGCCATGGTCATTCCCACTGCTCTAGACCTCTCGGTGCGAGGAAACCACCTGGAAACGAAAAACGTGGATGCTCAGCAAATTAGGGTCACCAAATCCATCCCGAGATGTCACTACAAGCATTCCCAGCGTAGGGGTTACCAATCAAGCGCACTTGGAAATCATGTTGTTCATGCACGGCATCGCCACACCCTCGGCCAGGCCCATGAGCACTCGGACCGCCAGCAACATGGGCAGCGATTGCTCCGCTGCCCAGGGCGTGAGCACTGTGGCGAGCGACCATAGCGCTACCCCCCACGCCATGACGCTCTTGCCGCCGTAACGGTCCGCCAGCGCTCCTCCCGCAATGGGTGACAGCAGGTACCCCCATAGAAACGACGACTGCACGATTCCCACATAATTTACATTTCAGAGATTAGGACTGAAACGGAGGGTGGTCTAAATGAGATGAAGAATCTGGGATAGATTGATTGATGCATTGCTATTCAGAGACAAGGGTTGAAAGGGAGGTAATCGAAGGAGATGAAGGAGGTGGGAGAGACTGATTGAATTAGCGTACCTGTACAATGCCTGCGAAGCTCTGGCTCCACCCATGGGCGGCAGACATGGGCACAATGGCGACGGACATGACGACTCGATCGGCGTTGCACAAAGCCATAGCTATGGCCACCATGGCGACCACCTTGACTCTCTCCGAAGTGAGAAACGCTAACAACCCCGCTTCCTGATCTTCTTCCACCAGCACCAAATCTGCAGCTCCGGTCAACGCCACCTGAAACCGCGTGTTCTTTGATCCTGTGGGACATGCTCGACCTTGGGGTGATAAGATTTGTGAAGATGTTTCGAAATTCTCGTCTGGAGAGGAAATGGGTGCAATTAGGTCGCGGAATGCTGCAACAGGGTTTGTGATCTTCTGGGAGAGATGCAACGTCCGAGAAGTAAAGTGGGACTGATATTCACGTGACGTAACTCTTTGCAAATTCGTTGATCTCTGTGGTGCTGTGTTCTTCGTCATGAGATGTCGTGTCCGAGGTCCACCGCGTGAGGGGATGCAAGACGACGCCATCGCCAGCTCCATCTTCAGTGTGCCGAATGAATACATTAATATCTTCTGGAACCTTCCCAGCTAGACTCACTGCTGGCGGGCTCTGGAAGCAAATGGTTGAAAAGACTTTGGCCGAAATGTTCTTGTATGTCAAGAATAAGCATGCGAAGTAGAGATTGGTAAGCTAACTGCAAAGGTCTCTCCAAGCTCGACATACAGACGCATGAATCTCTACTCGTTGGAAGCAGATATTGGAAGAATGGAAGAGCTACGTCGAGAGCCCACAAGTTATTCAATATTACTGCCAGGAGACAAGTACTCGTGTGCGCACAGTCGCCCTCGTTTCAAGGATATACAACAAAGACTTCAATAAGTCAAAAGCTGAGCCAGCGGCAGTCAGAGCTTTAGGCACTCGGTGGTGAATTTACTTGACTTTAACTCGAATACTTTCATGCCAAAAGTCGTACGAGGTCAATCGACACGCAACACCGCAATCACAGCATTGAATACAATGTTCAAATCCACCATCGTATCAAACAGACCTAGCTTCTAGAGAGACCACGAACGGTATCCCAATCTCTTAATCTCTTGTGACCCATGCCACAGTCTGAGCCCAGCTACACAGGAATCCGGCCTCAGAATCTCTGCTCTCGGAAATGCATCAAAATGATGCGCATTTGGCTCCCAAACTTCAACTTTGCAAAGACAGGACTTGTCGGAGCAATGGCAACATGCAGAAATAGAAGCACTTTAGATGAGCTGTGTAGGCGGCGCTGCTATGACGGACTGATGAATCTGGACTTTTGGAGCATGGTCTTTGGTGACAGTATGAGGACAAATGGAAAGACAAGGGAGAAAAGGGTTGGGAGGTGGGGCCTAAAGGTAGGCACCAAAACAGGAAGACTGAGTACTCGTGCATCCAATTCTGCCATGAAGATAACCATTGCCAGCTCCCGGAATAAATACTTGGGCTGTGGTGGAATGGAGGATAGAGATGAAGAGGCAAATATTAATCCATGAACTCATGAAGGCCCCAATTCACCAACTCGCTTGTTCTCAGGGTTTGGGACTTCAATCATGCTTTGGTCATGCCCCTTGAATAGTCAAGCTATGGAGCTACACAGAAATTGTCATTATCTCATTTGAAGCTGCTGTGAGAGTTTTGATTAGGGGGCGAGTCATAATATTCTTGAGTGAGGATGGAGGGTGGTGCTTTTGTGAAGATAAAAAGAACAATACTATAACTCTAACTTCAACAACTAATCATTCAGGTAGTTAGGTAGAAAATTATCCACTCATGGGATGTGGAGATGTATACATTGTTTTAAGAAGAACCATGAGAGTCATCCACAGAGGGTGTTACTCCTGAGGTATACTTTCAATATGTAACTATACTCCTTTTTTTACTTTCAATTGTTAGAAAGTCAAAAGGGGGTATAGTCACACACACACACATAGATATATATATATATATATTTTTTTTAATTTTTTAATTTTTTTTAATTTTTTTTAATTTTTTAAACAAATGAAACGAATTCCATTGCAGAGGGATAAAATACAGGCCCATCAGCCACAGGTGGCCTGACGGGAGATATAGTCACATATTGAAAATAAACCTTGGGAAGTAAACCCTCTTAATCTCCTTGAAATTGATTGGGTCCTCTTCAACATTATAGGGTTAAGACCAATGTGAATGAAGAATATGATGGTGTATTTTTACAAATTAAGCCATATAGGCCCAAATAGGAAGTGTTTTAGAGACACAAATACTATTAATACATTGTTATAGAATGTAGCTCATATTTGATTATTTAACATGAGGTTCCAAAACTCTAAATCAACCTCTCAATAAAAAAAAGTGTTTTTTTTGTCAATAATTGTGCCAAAGGTTATCATAGGTTGATGAATGGATGAAAACTGTAAGTCAATGTTAGATTACAATTCTACTTATAGATATTGCCCTAGATTATTATCAAAAAGTGAAGAAAGTTTCAAAAAGGTATAGAATGCAAGATAATAGCATTTGAATTGAAGGGAAACAAAATGTAATTTTTGTACACTACTATAGTATTAAGACAAGTTTCATTGGTGATAATCCTTTCTAAAAATAAAATAGATGTCAATTTTTTTGTGAAATCTTTTTCCAAAAAAAGATCATTTATAGAAAAAGATCATGTGGAACTTTTCAATTTCTAGCATCTACAAAAATGTTCTCAAAATGAAAAATAATATTTGGCAAAGATGTACCATCCTTGCCCTTTAATTGAAGTGTGTGAACCACCATATTGGTTCACTATTTAAAAACCCCAAAATATAAACATTAGGTATGAATTTACAAATCTGGAAGTGTTAGTACTCCGGATTAAGCCATAACCATCAATTAAGGAGTTTTCCGCTAAATAGCAATGGAAACTTCATGAGGTTAGGGCAAGATGCTAGAAAATGCAATTAGGAGGAAATTAGAGGAAATTCTAGGGAAAAAATGGGAAGTTAAAACTAAAAAGAGGTTAAGTAAGATTTGGTAGAGTAACCAAATTAGACTAACGGTGAAATGATGAGAAAATGAAAACAAAAAATGTCAAATGAAAATCAAAACAAAACATTAGAAGTAGGAAATGAAACTATAAGTAAATTAAAAATTACAAAAAATAAAAAATAATAAAAAATACAAAAGAAGTTAGTTAGACTAAAACACTAGTGTAGTGGGTAAAACACTAAAATAGGATTTTACAGTAAGTTAGAGGGTTTTATAGTAATTTAGGGGGGGTGACACTAAAATAGAGCAATTTATACTAAATTAGCGGATTTACAGTAACCTAGCGCGATTTGCACTAATTTGGCGCATTTTGCACCAAATTAGTGGATTAACAGTGAAGTAGTGTAGGATGAAAGTAGTTTAGAAAATTAATCCATTAGAAAGTTGGATATAGGCAAAATTAGGGTTTGGAGCCCTCTCTCTCTCAACTCTCTCTCAATTTTTCCCAACTTTGTGTGCATGTGTGTTGGAGAGCATTCGTGGTGATGAGGGGCATTTTGAAAGCATGAGAAGCTAGAGACTAAGATGAGGGAACTAAAGTAGGACAATTTGTCGAGTAGGTCACCATTTTTCGAGAAAAAGTGGTGAAGAAATGATGGGAGTGAGGTCAAATGGGAATTGGAGTGGAGAGAATTAGGTTTTTGTTGAATTGAGAGGGGACTGCCAACTTTGGTGACTGATTACGGAATATTGTAAAAGTGGAATGGGCTGAATTTTTGGAAAGATGAAGAAGGGAAAGTCAGCTTTCCAACAAGACCAGTCTCGACCAATTCCGAGCAAGGACGAGGACGAAGCGGCCGATTTAGTGCGAGGAGGTCAAGTCGCCTCCGCCACGGAAGACCGACGACTTTGGCGAGCGACTGTGGGAGTTCGGCTATGCGGATTAGCGTGAATTTTGGGGAGGAGAAAGATGGGGAAGTTAGCTTTCCAACGAAACAAGTCTCGCCTAATTTGGAGTGAGGACGAAGCCGGGGCGATCATTTTAGTGGGACAAGGTTTGTTGCTCATCTAGCGGTAGTTGATTTTGGGTATTTCATCTTTTTTTCTTTGTGATTCAGCTGAAGCCAAATGTAATGTTAATTACAATATGATATTTTCTCATCCATCTTGAAGCAATAGTTCAATGACTTGCATGCAATGTTCTTGTGGGGTGTGAAGGTATAGAGGGTCTATGAGGATTTTTTAGGGTTTTAGGGCAAGTGCGGAAGTGTTGCCCAAATTGGGGGTAAAATTAGGGTTAGGATATGGATTAGGAAATTGAAAGAAAAAACCAATCGGCCTAAAAGGAATGTGTGAATATGTTAGGGATGGGATCTATGGAATTAGGGAAGTGTTGGGCATCAATTTAGGAAGTTAGTTAGGAATTGGGGTGGTTGTAGTGTGTTGAAATTTAATTTCAGGACACCAAATTGACCCATTTGGTGACCCAAGGGCTAATTTTAGCCAAAATTAGGCGTAGTAGGTTGCCCTGACCTCCCAAAGTAGGTACTAGGGTCATTGGAAGATTTTAGGGTGCATATTAGGATGGTGAAAGTGTGCTGCCCTCATTTCACTTAGAGTAGTTTAATGTTAAAAAATTGATAAAAAAGTATTTAGGAGTCCATTGCTTGGAAGGCAATCTAGGTAGGTGTCCCATACACTCCCCGCCGGCCAACTCTAGGGGGGTTCTTCACCTTGCGGTGGAAAATCCTTATAAAGTGTCACATAAATTCCATAAATTTTTTATTCTTTTTGGTATGAAATTTTTGTAATTATTAATATTAAGACTAAATTTAATTCAATATAATAAAAATCATAGCATATAATAATAGAAAAGGGGATGGCTAAAGGTTACGACCATCCTTTCTACACCCCAGGTATACATATTCACACATTTAGATACTCGAAAAATTTAGCATACCCCCTAGGTTCTATTTGGGACCTCTAAGCTAGTTTACACTACTAAATTAACCATGCAATGCTGTGAAATGAGTTACTAAAACCACTTGTTATTATTGGTTGGAATGACAAAGCCTTCCCAACTAATGAGATTCACTATAGGCGAAGCTAAACATTGTCCTACAGAATAGCCTAGGCATGATACACTATTTATTACATTTATACACAATTGAACAATCAAGGGGTTCAACATGTTAATTGTATCTAATTTTGGCACAAATGAAGAACACACCAAAGATTGTACTAAAGAAAATTCCTACTCCCTTTGCAATACCCATATGCAAATACATTAAAGAGAGAGAGGAAGTAAGTTATATACATGAATATTCCTCGATTCATTTGTGCAAGTTTTTGCACATGTGACATGATGTTGTATTGCAATAAATTTTGTATACATTTAGATCATTGGGAAGAATTTCGAGAATTCATTAGAGTACAAAGAGTTGAGAACTCAAAATGTATATGCAATTATCTTCCTATTTGGTTCATTTGCATTACATTTTGATTTCTTGCTCAACCATAATGCACTACAAATAAACAACATTTTTTGGCACCGACATTACTCTCAATGATTCTTTGTATGCAAATAAAAATTTTCATCCCAATTCAATTTCATAGAGTACATGGATATTGTTCTATATATGTAGAATAGTTCATTTGACAACATTGATGCAAATGTACAATGATCCCTTTCAAGATTGTACATCACCTTCTTGTATCACATTTTCCACACTAAATACGCAATTAAATATGTAGTACACAATAGTAGAGAGCAATAACAATTTTTTATTAAAAGTTCCAATAACAATTTATAACAAGTCTCAATAAAAATTTATTTAATGATAATAATAATAATAATAATAATAATAATAATAATAATAATAATAATAATAATAATAAAAGTTCCAATTTTTTTGCCTTTTCCAGTAATTTGAGATCTCAACGCAATCAAATGGCTCAAACTTACCAACATTGAGACCATGTCAGGTAACGGCAAAGCAAGTTCGGTGCTTTACTGTTATTGAGCCCAAAATTTGATGCTCTTCTACGTGATTAATCCATCCAGAAACGAGTCCAGATGTGTGTTGCAGTAGGCATATTTCGCAGCTGATTGCTTGAGCTCCGCCGCTCGAGCACGGAAGGCCACGCCTTCTGCTTGATGCATGACCAGACGCACCACCCTCTGGATCTCCTCTCTGCCCACAAAGCCCCTCCTCTCTTCCTGCAGCTCCGCCGCCACCTTCACTGTGTCAATCAGGTACCTGTGCCCACCCCCTCTAATAAGGTCAATTTCGCTGCATTGGGGCAATTCAGAGCACCAAAAATGTGATATTTCAGGAGCCAAAGCTCACTCTAACTAGGACTGCTATAGGTTTACGTTTCAAGATGCCTGTCCTAAGAAAGTGCCAATGTCGTGATTAGATACAACTGCTTTGTCAAACCAGTACACCCACACCTCCTTCACATAACATTTAATTTCTAACATCACATCGTTTTTCCCTCTCTCCAAACCCTAGGAAACGGAATTACCCAGTTTCAAACTCACTCTGTTATGTCACAATTGATTTGCATACAAATGGAATACTGACTTGGACAAGCGTGACAAGTGTTGATAGGTAGACAAGTGCTTGAATACAAAGGGTTCTAAGCCACCTCCGTAACTACACTGTCACTCGTACAAGCAACACCATTGATTATCACAGTGTTGCATCACGACATGTAGTCAAGTGGATTTTGGCTGTGATATTAACAAGGTTGGGTGTATCACTACTAAAACTAAAATCACTACTAAAATAACAATCTTAGGTTGGGCATGAAGTCATTTCAAATGTACAACTGCCATTATGCTCAACCCTCTCTAACTAAGTGCACTGCCTCATGAGTCCATTGGAGCTTCAATATGCTATTTAACATGTGTTCCCAACTTAACTTACATGAGGGAGTTCTCCACTCAGATCTGTACACAACATGAGAGATATCCAGGGAACATGCTATTTCATAGGGACTGTGGAATAGATAAGACCAAAGAAGCGTGACCAAATTATGTTGACAAAAAGAAAACTAAACAAGAGAGACTTTGCAGGCGTGAAAAGGAGGGAAACCTGGCAGTCATCCACTGCTCGAACTGCTGGGGCCAAGCAATGATCGGCACGGCACTTGTAATACTCTCCAACACGGAGTTCCATCCGCAATGAGACAGGAATGCACCACAAGCCGGGTGTCGTAAGATATGAATTTGAGGAACCACCATAGTCACCACCTTGCCTTGCTTCCGTGTGCGTTCCTCGAACCCTGTCATCATACACCCATAAAACCAATCCGCGTTCAGTAGGGAAACAACTCCGACCTTTTTTTAGAGCAACATACATTAAGACTCTACTTGCGCAAGGTCTCATGGCATGGGACACAGGACAAGAATAGCAAACCTTCATTGAGTATCATTCACACCAATTGGAATATCTTAATCTGAAGAGGGACAAAGTAACCCTTGAAAGAAGAACGAACGAGTAGGTCAAAATAACCTAACTATACTCTCCTCCAATCTCAATCCTCCATCACAGTGGCGATCATTCTATCCTTCTTAGGATTGAAATATTCACCTCTAGCGTGAATGATGACAATGATCTCAAACAATGATGCCTTGCTTACACAAAGCCTAACTGATGCATCTACCACAAATGGCACAAATTTCCACTTTCCATGTTTTGCTATCACAAACATAAAAGCACAGGAGATAACTTATATTGCTTTTAGAAAGGTTTTGCATTCTTTGACCTACAAATGCCATCATGTGTAGATGACTCTTAAATACATATTTCATCTAAGTTTACTTGTAGAGAGAAGTCATATCCTAAACTTGAATATCATCTTAATCCCAATTATTACATTTGGACATTCAAAGAATTTGCATACAATATCAAATGATGCAAACTTAGGTGCATCCTCTTTCAATTGAAAACATGAATGAAAAATACAAACTATGCTCAATGATTAGAATGTTGGGTTCTTAAGTTCTCCTACCTTAATTCCAAGATAGAAAGCAAGAGTGGATAATCCTGACCTGGAGGCAACAACTCAAAAACATGTGGAGGTGGAAGTTCATTTGGTCTCTTTATAGGAGTTCCTGCTACCCACAGAAAGGTTTGTTTGTTGGACTCTAGAGCAAAGGCGATCTCTTGCATCTACTCGATTTCATTCTTTACTAAAGTTCCAAACACAATGTACAACACTGAGCACGGGGGGTGCAAGTCTAGCCATTGCATTAGACTTCTATTTTCTTCACTAATTTCATCTGCAACCACTCCAACATGTGGCAAAAAGAAGTCATCTGGGAGAAGGAGAGGCCCGATTGGGATGACCTTTGGAACCTGAAGGCATAATATCATTGTCTACTCAATCGTTGTCTCAATGCAATTAAAGAAGAATTGATTGGGATTGGAATGAAGGAATAATATGTATTTCTTAGTAAACGGAAGACAAGGCATGCACAAATGGTAGTAGAGAACTTTCAAGATGAAGAAAGATTCACTTCCAAACTTCACACAACTAAAGGAGCACAACAAAATTTAGCATTTTAGAGGGTATGTACCTGTCGTTCAATTGTTGCTTGCAAAAGAAGGTCCTCAAAGGCAACAAAACAATCCTCTTCAAGTTCACGGAATGTATTGACTAAGATAATGGGGGCCTCACGAGCCCGTCTTGACATGCGGAGGTAGAGATCATATGCACCCACTTTGATAAGTTTCTCATCCTTGAGATCCGACACCAAATCAGAGGGATGCAATGGAAACTTAAATACAGGGATTGAAATTGGCTTTGTTTGATTTTCCTCAGTGAGAGGTAATCTTCCCTCTGCTACTAAATTTGGCACCTACAAGCATTCATGGTTAGGAATAATCTTTGAAGTAAATCTTTCAATTGTCAACATTTAGATAATTTTATATGAGGATGATTAAGATGATTTTGAGTGGCATTACCTTATTCCTCTTAAGCTCACAAGTTCACAACATAGGATACATTGTGTGAATATCATTGAAGCTATTACTCTAGAACCAAGTGAATGAATAGAAAAGCAATTTGAATTGTAAGAAACTATCAAATCAAGGAAATGAAATTATTTCAACTAGAACAATTGCAATCAAAATCTTAAGGTTTCATACATCTATAATGTTTTTTGAGAAGATGCTTGGATGTCATTAGGATTTAGCAAGAACAAATGAATAAAAAAAATTTTGCAAATAAAAGAAAGACATGTGAAATCATGACACCCTTTGCACCTCCTATACTAAATGCAAATTGTGTTCCAATTTCATTAGTCACATTTTCATCTACACAATTTTCTATTCCTTTGTTCTTGTTAAATCTTAATGACATCCAATCTTAATGACAAAACCATTTTGGTACTAGGGGGAGTCCTAGTTAAGGAGAGGAAATTCATCGTACTGGCTGACCACAGATTTGGCAACACAAACTCGGTGAGCTTTCTTCACCGATCAAAATGGTGATTACAAAAGTTCAGCGACTTCATTGAACCCACTGTGACTTCCCCTGTTGTTGCATTGCAAGATGAAGATGTCTACTAAATGAAGTGCACGGTGTCACCAACCCACATCAAAAACGATTTCATGCATTTGAATGGTCAATTATTCACCCTAGCTAAACATCTTCCTCCGCAATCCAGTTCTGGCAAACCCAAAGAAAAGACTACCGTACCCATGTTTCTTAGTTTTTGCATATCGAGTTCTATAGCAAGAGAGTTGCAATGGTTGTCCTACGAGTTTGATCTAACAAGAGGGGATGACAAGTGCGGAGAGAGTCCATACGTGGAGCATGAGCGACAGATTGGACGCAGGCTGAATGTGCAGCACAAACCGCGGAATTCCAAACTCCTTCGCCAACTCCTGCGTCCACCCCACCAGCATATCCGACACCACACAACACGGCTTCGGCACCATCGCCATCAGCACCCCTAAATGCTTTCCAAACACACTCACAAAAATCTTCTCCGACGCCACCTCCATGACCACCTTCCCAAACCCTTGCCAAGTGCCATCGTAAATCCCATCCTCCACGAGGACGAGCTCGATGGAGTCGCCCGCAGCGAGGAGCCGCGGGGTCGTCCGCCAGTATAGCGGGTTGGTCCACACCTGGCGAACGTGGTAGGAAGCGCTGAGGATGGTCACTTTGATAGAGAGAGAGGCGAGGCGGAAGGCGAAGTCGAACATGGGGAGGGAGTGACTCGGATTGAACATGGGGACGAGGACAATGTGGGCGCGGTACTTCGGTGCCGGGTGGCCCATCGCTGCAGCTAACAGTTAAGTGGGAATGGAGCTCTCGCTAGTTGTGGCGATGCTCTACGTTCGGGGAGAGCAGTTGCCGAATTGGAGAAGAGTTGGAATTGCGAGAGGTTATTGGAAGGTGGGTCACTAGCTTAGCGTTGATTCTGTTGGACAGTGCAAAGAGAAGGTTTGGGCGTTTGGAAGAAGGCTGCTCAAGATGAAGAGGACGATGGCGAGACGGTCAAGCTACAAAAGCTGCACATGGTTCACATGCACGCTCCAGAACATTGAAGAAGCAGAGACTGTAGAGAAGCAACTACAGGTAGAACCTCTCTTACTGCATACTCTATGAGTGCATAGTATACACTTGTCAGGTTTGTGGGTGGGCCCAATTTTGAGGATTTTTTTCTGGAAAGTAGTGTAGTTAGATGCCACGTTAGTTAGTGGCCATTAACCCCTCAAGGCCCAAGAAGCCTGTTTTGGACCTCTCACCTATTCAACAAGTCAAAGTTATAACTTCATTTCCCTACATTCTAAGAATTATATCTAAGTGAATTTCATATAATTATGATGTTCATATAAAACATGGAAGTTCAGAAGTACAATTGACATTATGTAATAAGCTTGATGTACAATGCATACTGTCAATCAAAGTTCAAACTTGTGAAAAAGTACAAAAATTGTTTGGGCCTTGAGGGGTTAATGCACCTTTGGAAATGCATAAAGTTTTCTTCTTCAATTGTTTGAGGTTTTACAATGGCGGTGCTCACATGAGCAAGCCAAGAAACGATATAGGGTTGTAGACTTGGATGATTTTTTGCATTTGTAGAAATTGTCTCCTTCCAACTTTTTCCATTTTTCTTGACTTTAGGAATTAACACTACAATGTGGATAACCAAATTTTTTTGTACAGCTTCGGAGGCATGCATCAATGCTTGAAATTCTTGTCTTGCTCACTAGTTATTAGGGTGTAAGGTTAGATGAGTCTAGCTCTTCATATTACTGCTTGTGGACCCTAAGTTTCGAAGACAAGTTTTCATGAAATTTGTTCTAGGGAATAAATTGTCACCTTGTTGTAAATAAGACAAACAATGTCCAACGAAAATTGTATCCATAATGGTCATCTTACTCACCTAAAGTAGACAATCATAATAATTCCTATTGTGGAAGGCCTAAAGGAGTCACTTCCTACAATGAATTTACACTAAAAAGATGGAACTTCCTAATGAAGTCACTAATCACTCCATTATTGTCACCTTAGACATTGATTGAGGCCCAAATCTAATTTACTAAAACAACCCCATAATGGTCATATTGCTCAAATAGAGTGCATGGTGCATGTTTTTTGGATTGTTTCCTCAATGCATCAAGGATTTGTCATTCAACTTTTTTATGGTCATGTTGCTCAAATAGAATGCATGGTGCATGTTTTTTGGATTGTTTCCTCAATGCATCAAGGATTTGTCATTCAACTTTTTTATGGTCATGTTGCTCAAATAGAATGCATGGTGCATGTTTTTGGGATTGTTTCCTCAATGCATCAAGGATTTGTCATTCAACTTTCTTATTGTGATGTTGTTGCGAGTTGGAAATTGGTATCACAAGATGAAACTTGGCATTATCTACTAGTTGTTTATCACATTGTGCACAATGACATTATCAATTTAGTTGAACTTGAAGATGTTTTGAATTTGAATATTTCTGAATTTTTGTCAGGTAATACATTTGTTATGATGCACAACCAATCACTGTTGTGCAATTCTACAATAGAAAACACATGCAACTCAGAGTCTTAGAAACCAAATGACTAGAAAAATTCTTCTAAACTTACAATAATATCAACAAAAGAATGTTATGAATGGTATATGTAGCCTAACCTTTAAACTTCGAAGTGGACGTTTTGTGTCCAATGGATGACAAAGAATCTCTCCATGTAGGCCAAAACTATGACTATTCATCCTCAAAATTTTGTGAGAAAAGGGTAGGTCTTCTATAGTAGTATGCCTTCTAATGAATATTTTTGATTTTTTGAAAGTAGATGATGTCACATGGTTCCAAAAGGGAGGATTTCCACAGTCACCAGTCCGTCATTTAACGGCTAAACAACAAACATGTACACTTACAATTGCCTCTGCCACAATTAGATGACTTGCTTTTTAGCAAGGGCCTTCTCAAACTTCCTCACATTATTTCCTTATCAAAGCTTCCTCCCCTTGGGTCCAGGGCCTACAGCTTAAAATTAGGGTTCACGAAACTCAAATGGCGATGGCTTTGACAACGACGGTGGAGTGAGTGGCGATGTGCAGACTGAACTGCCCTCCCTTCTCTCTCACATCCACCTTCTCCACTCCCGGAGGCGGCAGAAGCTCGCACGTCTGCACCAGGCGCCCGAACACGATTGCCATGAGCGGCATCGCAATAATGATCCCCGGGCACGCTCGTCGTCCCGCCCCAAACGGCAGAAACCGGAAATCGTTTCCAGAGGCTTCAATCTCCCCATTCAGGAACCGCTCCGGCATAAACTTCTCCGGCTGATCCCAGTCCCTCGGGTTATTCGCGATCCACCAAGCGTTCACAAGGATCTTGCTCTCAGCAGGGATGTCGTACCCGGCAAGCTTCTCTTGGCTGAGGTTCATGTGGGGAACCAGCAAGGGAATGGCCATGTGAAGGCGCATGACCTCTTTCACGAACGCGGTGAGGTAAGGGAGCTTGTTGTTGTAGGTGTCGGGCTCGGTGATTAGGTTGCCCTTACCTAGGGTTTGGGTGAGCTCCTCTCGGATGCGGGTCTGGATGGCAGGGTTGTTCACAAGCTCCGCCACACCCCATTCCATGGACCAGAGGGTTGTTTCGATGGCCGCGACGTTGATGTTCTCGACGATGTAGAGGACGTTGTCTTTGTTGATCTCGCCTTTCTTCTCGGATTCCTTTGGAATGAAACAATCAAGAAATTTAGAAAGGGTTATGTATCTAGTTTCTTCCATTTGTGATACTCGTAATGTGCGGGTTAAGAGAGATTTTACGTATGAGCATCATCAATAGTGCAACTCTTGAATCAGCAATCTAACGCTTGATAATGAAATTTTCATGTATTTTCTTCTGGACGACTCCGTTGTAAATATTACCATAATGTGGTCGATGGCGACTTTTGTACCGTCGGGTTTGGTGGCGAGAAGCTGCTCCCGCTTCTCCAGGAAGCTCTCCTTGAAGAGTGCCATGCGGCGGTCCTTGAGGTCTTGACATATCTTTAAGTAGCCTCGTAGAAATGGGCGGAGCACCGGGATGAAGTCGCCGTAGTTGTAGTCGAAGCTCTGTGCTAGCTCACTTCGCTGATTGTTGAGCACCTTCAGTTTTAGGAACAACGGATCCGACTCGCTCTCGAACCGCGAGTCGAACATCATGCGGTAGATGACGTTGTACATGAGCAGCTGGAGGCGTGTGCGGATCACAATGCCGGTCGTGGCGGCCACGGGGTTGGCTTGGATGTCGGTGATCGCGCGGAGGGCTTCGTCTTCCCATGCGGTGCGGGATTGTTGGACCACTTTGTTTGTGAAGAACGGGATGGTCATGATGCGACGCATCTTGCGCCAGTGCTCCCCGTAAACGGTGAATGCCATGTCTTGTCCGTTTCCCGTGAAGATGTCGAAGACGACGTTGCGCGTTCGCGAGCCGAATTCCACTCCTTGTGTGTGGAGGACGTCCCGGGCGATCTCGGGAGAAGAGACGACGACGAAGTTACGTTGTCCCATCCTGAGGTTGAACACGTCGCCGTATTTCTTCGACATCTCGGCTAAGTTCCTGTGGTTCAAATCATTTCCGACCTGCGAAAAATCATTCAACGAATCACTCAAGGTTAGCGAGGAAGTGGAATTCCTTGTCAGAGATACGAAGAACCTCGTTTGAGGACGTTCTTCAGGACTGGCTCAGCGTGAATTTGACCAGTTTTCCAACGTTTTCCGATTTCATTTGAGAGGTTTCAGCTCAAGAACTCAGGATGTTGAGCAAGTAAAGAAAAACCCAAAAAACTTGTTAGCAAAATCACAGTCCCAAACGAGGAATATTCGACCCTTATTCATAGCAATGACGACTGACGTTAATTATATATGCACAATTCGGAGAAATTTACCGATCAGCAAGTGCACCGACTGCATATGCTGTATCTTCTCTACCTGTCTATGCTAGAGAAACTTCATTTTCGTGACCGCATGACACAATAACAAGAGCTCATGTTCGGAACAAGCAACATTGAATTGTAGCAGTTGTTTCAATTGCCAAAGATGCAATTCCTTGTTCTAACTTTCCATGGGGAGCAATGGTGGCACGTTTCAAGTCTTGTGCTTAGGAATGATGGAATAGAGTAGAGGAACCCAACAGACCTGCAGCCAATTTCCGACGATGGGAAGGGCGATTGGGCCAGGGGGGAGCTTGAGCTTTGGTGCGCGTAGCTTCACGATAATCAGTCCCACAAAGACGGCGACACACAGCCCTTGCACTACACTCTCCAAGGTGAATCCCGGTGTCTGAAAATTACTGAAATTTGCTATCATAGCTGCCATCTTCCACTCCATTGTCCCCTCCTCTCTCAATCCGAAAATGTCTTAATCTCTAACAAAATCTCAATTTCAGAACGTGAAATGCAATTGATAGCTGCCTAGCTTGTGACTGCAGTGCGATTGTTAGTACGAACTTGGTGAGGAATGAATGAGTTGGGGGGCATTTGAGGGTTATTTATAGTGGAGACATGTGTGCAGCCCTTGTGCAAAGCACTGTTGATCTTCAAGAGCGGATCGAACGTAAGCAAGAACATGTTTCGGTTACTTCGAAGCCTGTGATTAGAAAGTTTACCATGGATCATGGTCAAGGTCGTGGCAAATTTCTTACTGCCACAGATAAGGTGCGCACGAGCAACTGCCTTTGGTAACGAAAGAGGGGTTTAAATTATCAATTTGAGCAATTGTATAACGCTTAGTCTTTGCAATGAAAATTTTTCATTTGCTTTCAAACCGAGGCTCCGTTCACTCCAACCAAAGTTAACCGTAACCGCGTTGTACATTACAGTGTGAATTTCGGTTGTAGAAAGGTTTTGGAAACTAGTAATAACTTAGTGAACACTACAGTATAGAATGGCTTTCAATTTGCACTACCTAGCTCTGTAGAGGCGGCGGTGTCATTCCACTTTTGCCGAGAGTCTACTAAGTAAAGCTTACTTTCAACTATAGTTGAACTCTGGAAAACTGGGACCTTGAACAGTTGACATACTATTTTACAAGCGTATCACGAGATGTATTTTGAACGTTGGTGCGTCACTGCTCTTGTCACTTGCATGCGTCATAGCTCTTCAACCCCTGTGCGTCATTGCTCTTAGTCCGGAGGCACAAAGTCCCTGTCCTTTCGTGGAACCGAATTCCGTATGCGTAACAGGCACAGTAAACCGAAGCCCCGATTTACTCTGGGCAATCAACAATTAGTTTGGGGGTTTTCTGTGCGCGTGCTCTGAAAAGGTGGTAGCTCGAAGAAAATTTCATTTTTTTTTCTGCATAATTATTTCGTAATTGACACGGATTTAGTTACCCATTTTGGTTGGAAAATCATTGCAATTTCAATAGTATATCACAGATTTTGAAAAATTATGATCGCTTCTACAGGGAAATATAAAATTCATTTTAGTAACTAAGGAGTACTCCATGATTGACTGTCATGTAGAGGTTGAAGTAGCTACCGTAGTAGGACATATGGTCAATTTCATTAAAATGGCGGTATTCAAATGCCATTTTTCAGACCGCGCAGTCTGAACTCTAAAAGGACATCTAAGACTGTTAAAGATTTAGTACATCTAGGACATTTATAGATTTCAGAAATCTAGAATTGTTATAGATTTTAGACCGCACGGTCTGAAATATCTGTGAAGTTTCTAGATTTTAGACATCTAGGACAGATCTAGATTTCTAACATCTAGGACAAGTTTAGATTTCAGACCATGCCAAAGTAGTGAAATAGACCACTAATTTACTAGAATACCGCCAATTTAATGGAACACCGCCATTTTGATGAAATTGACCATACATCTTCTCAGGTGTCATCTTGGAAGTAAAATCTGTGTGAAATAGCGTGGACCATACCCTAATCAAGATTTTGCTGTACGACTTGTTCTCGTAGACTTTGGAGATCAATTAATCACACTTTTAGAGTATTATGATTCGCAGTCTTGAAGCTAGGATCTGCTGGGATCTAAAATGAGATCAGTTACCAAACAAGGAGCTCTTGTATAAAGCATAATTGCTGCCGGAGAAGCATGGGCCCCAAAACTGATTTAACTTATGAATCTTCAACAGTTACTGCATTTGTTAATTTTTAACTTTCAAGAGCTCACAGATGTCATAGAAATGAGAATTGAGAAATTAATTTCAAGCAAGCATTTCGGGTGGGAATTCCAAAGAGCAAAATGCGAATTTCGAAGCCTTCGATGCCAATCATGCTCAGGACAAGCTGGTCTCTCCTTTAGAAGTGAAAACTTCGTAGTTTCAAAGTACGGTACAAGCAAAGTTTCTTTCAAGTTCCTGAGGGAACGAACACACTGTAGGAATCTTGGACCACGTGGTAGCTTAAGGTAAACTAAGGTAAAACAGCCCATTATGGACCTTTTACCCATTGTGGACTCCTAAGAATGACCCCATTATGGTTTTCTCTTAGTTATTGAGATTCGGGCCACATTCAATGTCTTAGCTAACTGGAATGGAGTATTTAGTGACCACAATAGGAACTATCAGATTTTTAGTGTTAATTCACTGTAGGAAGTGCCTTTTCAGGGCCTCTTCACACTATGGTTGTTCAAGTCGACAGGCCGTGGGATTGAGTGGCCAAACTTTGGTGAGAGTCCAAGGAAATGAGCAATAAATAGGCCAAAAAAACTAGGAATTGGAGCCTTTGGCCGGCCATAGTGTGAAGCCTCCAAAGGCCAAAGGCCAAAGTCCAAGCCCAAAGTCCAAACCTATTCCATTTTTTCAACTTCTAATCCATCCAATTTCTGAAATTTTCAATAAATTGTCACCCATGTGACAATTTATTCAAGTAAAAGGTTAAAAAAACATGAGAAAGGAGTCAAAAATGGCCTTGGAAAAATAATTATAGCACATGCTCTCATCATTAAACAAGGAATATGAAGGATATAAATGGAATAAAAAGGTGGCATTAAACATTGAAGGGAAGTAGGTTCATAGAATGCAAAGACTCCCCATTATAATGGTGGAGACTAGGGTTCAAACCCCAAATAAACAAATAAACAAATAAATAAGGGAGGGCATCCTACCTATTTCTACAAAAACAGTCCAATCTAATGGCTGAGATTTTGAGGGACTCTCGATTAGAGTTTGGGTCGGCCAGAAATAGAGACCCAAACTCTAATCGAGAGTCCGTCGCCATGTAGGCAGACAAGTAGGCAATGGACTTGGGATTGTGCCTCCTTGTGTGAAGGCTCGAGAGGCTGAACTCTTAGGTTTCTACAATCTCATTGGCTAAAATCGACGGACTCTCGACCTTGTGCCGCAATATGAAGTGGCCCTCAAGTCTCCTATGTTAGAAAATACTATGACCGCAATAGGTGAGTAAGATGAGTGTTATGGATTAGTTTTGGTTGGTTTTGGGTAGTCTGCAAACTGTTTTAGGTTGTGATGGGTTGAACACTTCAAACATTCATACCAAATTCACACTTTGTGGAAAACATATATTTTCAATTGCTCTTGCCATTTGTATCACTTGACTTTCTCTAGAAAAAAAAAGTAGAAAATTTCAAAAATGACAAGAGGGCAAAAAACCCCATTTAGTCCGTAATGGGTTATTTTACCTTACCCCATTCCAGACCAAATGGGAGCAAACCCATTGTGGGCTAAATTATGTTAGTAGTATACATCCAAGTTCTGAAATGAACACCGCTAACATAATTTAGCCCACAATGGGCTTGCTCCCATTTGGTTCGGAATGGGGTAGTTCACCTTACCTTCAATTGTTAAGAAGAATTGGATCCTTCGACTTCAATCTAAGGCCATGTCATACAAAGGGGTGAGTACTTATTCTATAAATGGATTGATGGGCAACAAGCTCCGTTGGAATTAAAATAAGTTCTATTAGGAAAACACTAAAACTTATTATTTATCATAGATGATAAAATCTAGAAAATGGGAATTCATATTTGGAATCATTGACCTAGATTGGTTGGGAGAGGTCAAATTAATCACTGCATTATAGGTGTAGTTTTTTACATTTATCCCTGAGGGTCTATTTGGAATTGTTTATGAGGTATCATATTTGACTCCTAGGATATGAATTATGTACTAAAAAGTAGCTAGACATGCAATATTGGATTGAATTTTCAACAACTAGAATCTTTCATTTGGATGTCATGTTAAAATCCCCAAGGAGATCACTCTAAAGTTTTTAGAAAACTACTTGAGTTAAAAGATAGGGTCCATTCAATTCAATGGGGGAAAATTTTATATAATATGTAGGGCTACTATAGGGTCCATGAAATTCCATATATTCTAATATATATAAATTAGGCTACAGAAAAACATCATCTAGTAGGAATTTTTATTAATAAATTAACCTTAACATATAGAGACAATGCAAATTTTTTTAGTACTATGAATATAGATAAGGACAAATAATTTCATGTGGATGATAAAATGGACACAATCAAGAAAATCTACAATGATGGGTAGTTGATTGAAATTGTGCCATGGTATTAATAGTGTATATATCAAAAAACATCAAGTGTAAATGTAAGAAATTGACTACAAATGGCAAAAATTATCACATTGCACAAATAGTGAGGTTTATCTTAGTGGATTAAATGACTTGAAAATTGTACAATATGAGGATAGAATTTATAGTCCATTTAACCTCAGTCTTTGAGGACATATGTGTTAAACACACAAATGTTGAATGGAATGTCACAAGATAGTTTCAGACTTTTAGTGGAGATTTTGGAATGTTCAATGGTAAATTTATTATTTAAAACTGCTTCTTTGTTAATGGCACTTGAATTGAATTGAATTGATCATTGTTGGTTTCATAGCGTATATGCATGTAGTAGAAGGAAGAGAAAATTTGTAAAGAAAGGTGGTAATGGGAAAAATTTGGACAATTAAAAATTGTATGTAAGATAGACCCACTAAAAGAATTGCATAAATGAATTTACAAAAAAACATAGGGTAGTAAAAATACACCCTTATAGCTTTTTATGTAAAAATATGGTCACCTTAAAAGCAATAATTATTAATTAAGGTAAATAGCCCTACATCAAATACCCTCTTAACTTAGGTGTATACCTTAAATTACAAGGAGTGATCTCCCCGAGTTAAAATCTAATTCATATCATACTCAACTATGGCGCAATTTAAGTAGAATATGTGACCATTTTGAATCTTCTCAAATATGTAGGAGGTGCAATAATGATCTAAATTGAAAGTTGTATATATATGTCATTGGATCATCCTCACTATCATTATAAACTTAGTCACTAATGTATACTTCAATGACCTCAATTTATGCACATTTTATATCAAAGATACAAAAAAATATAATGTTGCAATAAAAATTAAGCTTCCCGTATCCTTAATCTAATGAAGACATTGAAGCTTGAAAGTATCTAATGAATGACTTAACCCCTTAAGGCCTAAGAAGTAGTCTTAATTTCCAAAATTATTATGAAGGTACATGATAAATTGCAATTTTGGATAATAATGTAATGACAACTCTCAAACAATAGTTGTAAAATATGATTTGTAGATAATATTTATATGTTTAGATCAACTACTGTACTGCCCAATCTTTTTCAATTAAATTTGAAGACAAAAATTAATAATTCCTTTTTAAATTGATTGTAGATTGAATATTTGTGATTTTCACAAGGTTATTTTTCATTTCAGTTCAAGATGTTAAGCTCTTATTTTCGAGATTTTAGAAGATTTTTATTTTACTTTATGATTCAAATCCTCTTTGAAGGGTCATTTTTTGAATGAAAAAATAAATTTTAAGGCTAGACCTACTAGCATCCTTTGAATTATAGAAGATCTGAAAAATAAAGTCTACTAAATCTATATGGTTGAAATTTTAAAGAACTAACGCAAGATTCTACAATAATTTAAGGATGAAAAAAATACAATTTTGATTACTTGGTATGTGTTTGCATTTATCCATTGTTGAAAATTTGAATGTTTGGTCCTTGAGGTGTTAACCCCTAAAGGTCCACATATCCTATAGTAGATGCACCTCGATCAAACCATCAAATTTGATTGTAATTTTCAAAATATTCCTTGTTTTTTTGTTTTGACTTTAAATTTAGAAATTAAAGCCTAATAAATTATCTTTCAACTACATTTGTCAAAAACATTCACCCTTCATCAACTTGGATAACTTCACTCTACTTTTATTAAACTTTGTAGAAGTCAATTCTTCTTTCAATGATAAATATATATCCACCCAAATTCTTATAATATTCATGTGGCTAATTGAAACCTTCAAGTGACTCTACTAGACTATATATGTGACTTCTTAAAACCCCTCTTAGTTACCCTTAGGATTTCTGAATGCCTCCTATTGCCTCCTAGTTTTCTTTGAAGAGACTTCAAGATATAGTGATAGTATATATTGAAGTCAAGATAGGGGAACTTCAATCTTGCAAGCCCAAGTTTTAGAGCATTGTTGTGAAACTTTGTATTACATTAATATTAACAAACACCTTTTAAATTCTGTATGTTACATATTCTTGTCTTCTTTGATAGCGATGAGATTTGTTAAGAAGATTGATAGGTATTGTACACTTATGATTTTGGTCTTTCAAGACAAATATGGGGTTTACTCTCTCGTAGGAATTGCACATTCATGATTTTGGTCTTCTTGGAAAGTTGTCGAACATATTAATTGATAGGTATTGAACACTTTTATTCTTATGTTTTGATGGGTTATTGTGTCCAAGTTACCATATCAAAACTCTGAAAATAAAATTCAATGAATTATTGCAATTAGAAGCTTTGCATGTTAGATTCCAAATAATCTAAACTTGTATATATTCCATTTGTATTTATAAAAAAAATTCAAGTTTAAATTACGAAATATTGATTTTCACTCTATCTCTTGTTTTTTTTAATCAAAATTCCTAATTATTCTAATATGAATTCTAATTGATCCAATTTTTATATATACATTATATTTTAAAATCACAATAATTCGATTTCTTCACCTTAAATTCCAAGAAAATCAAAATCTATAGAAAAAGTGTTTATTCATACATAAAAATAATCAAAATTTAATCAAATAAATATATAAAGCCTAAACTTAGCTTAATGGTGGTGATTTGAAATGAAGGTCATTGTCAAGAGTGTAAAAATGATAACAAATACTTGAAAAGCTTTTACACTATGATCCTTGCAAAATTTGATTTCTTGATAAAATGTAATGCCATTACAAATATTCAATATTTTTTTTAACACAACACTCTCAATAGTACACAAATAAAAATTCTCATCCCAATTTCATTTTATAAAGCACATGGATATTTGTATAATTATGTAGAATAGATCATTCTACAACACTCAATTTGATGCACACATATAGCATTTGGGTGCTTCATTATACCTTGTAATCCATATATATATGCATCAAAGTTTTTTATTTTGTTGTGAGGGCTATTTAGCTATCATTTTACAATAGATATGTCCGTATTTTTTTTTTTACTTCTACTTTTCACCCATTTTACTATGCCCTATGGTAGTTCAAACTGAAATTTGAGGCATTTAAACATGTCCCTATTGTAATTCATTTTTTGAATCACATTTTCCACACTTCTTATATTCTTTTAATACAATAAGAGAAAAATCCCCAAAATTGAAAACCCCTCAAGTAGTATTATATAAGCTAAACTTGACTTATGCAAAGAGTCCTAGAAAACCAGCTGCCAAAAATCAAAATTAGATCAAATGAACAAAAACAACCCGAAATGAGACGCTAATTAATTTATCTATTGGCAAATAGAAAATAGAAGCTCTTCATGTAGGTTCTTCCCCTCCCTTTTAGATTAATTATCCCTTAGGTAGATTTACAAATCTTGTACTATGGATCATTATTATGTACAATATAATAGTTATAATAAAGTATGCTTCAAAAAAGTGATGCTATAGTAACTTGAATTTTTTTTTAAATTATTAGCTCCACCATTTAAAATACATCCTATAGTAGGTCTCACATTGCTTCTAAAGTAATCACTAGTGAATTACTTGGGGTATGACAATCCTTTTTAGGAGTTTACATCACCATCTTGTATCACATTTTCCACACTTCTTATATTTTCAATCGCTTACAAATGATCATATCTAATTCAAATGATTCATCATTTTTGAAAGCACGCCAAAATGCAAGTCATTTTGAGTAACTAAAGATGCATTCAAACATTAAGAAAATTTCATAACATGTTCTACCAATGCTCTTATAATGCATGCTAAATTAAAGTGCATTCGATTCTTGTGTCACTTGCCAATTAGATCCAATAAATATTGTTTATGTTTAATAATTGTAAATATGCTCAACTGCTAATGGAGTCAAGTATGGGTGCACTTAATAAATCCCCAAATTTGTTTATATCTCTTTTAAGAATGATTTTCCACTAAAGCTATCCTAATGCTAGTCTTAAGCACTAGTCTTAACCCCTAAATGCCCAAGGCGTGTTTGGAGCTCTTTGAAATTTGCTCTTAATTGAACAAAAAGTCAACATTTTCATAAGTTGTACCAATTTCTTTTGAATTGTAACCTTACAAATTCAAACTAGACATGTTAAAGATCACATAGGAAAAGAAAACATAACAATATTACTTATAGATTGAAAGATTATAATGTTTGATCATGAGGGTGTAAAAACTTTGAAAAATTTTCAATTCACTTTTTGCATGTCAACTCTAAAAAGTTGGTCACTAAAAAAATATGAGGTTATAGGGCCTAGCATGCACAACCCCAATCAATTTACGACTTTTCAAAATCTATTCTACAATTTTTTTAAATGAATTTTGAATGTGATTTTGCCTCCAAGATCTAGTGTATTTGAGGCTCATTTCCAAGAGCCCTCAACACTACGGAAAGTCAAGATTGCAATGGGCATCCTTGCACTAAATCGTCAATAAAAAAATCATAATCCTTTATTTTTCAGATCAACTTTTTGATCCTAAAACTAGACTTCAAAAAGAATTCTCCAAAAATATAAACTACTAATAATAGCAATTTGGTTGGGTTTTACTTAACTTCAAAATTTTTGAAACACCAAAATCTGGTGCCTTGGGCATTTAGGGGTTAACCCTAGAAGAGCTTGAAAGCCCTTTGCTGCTGTATAGTTTATTATCTATTTGGTGGTATTTGATTAGGGAAACATTGACCAAGTATTTTTCAGTACAAAATAAATTAATGACCATGATAGTATGTAAATAAAAATGTATCATAACTCATCTATTAAACCACAATTGAAGAGTTATAAAGTTAAATACGGGTCATATAGAAGGACCCCAAGGGCCTTTCAAGGGTTAAGCACTTGTCTTGAATGTCATATTTTTGAGCTCAAATTTTTCCCCACTTCAATGAATATCACCAAAATCTATGTATGTGAAGCAAGTCCTAATTACTTTCAGAAAATTGGCCAGAGTTCGTTTCCTCTCTCTGGACTTTTGTTCCGCCTTCGGTTGAAAATTTGAAGAGAAAGAAAAGAACTAAAAAGTCCC
This sequence comes from Straminergon stramineum, assembly GCA_963920665.1. Classification (NCBI taxonomy): domain Eukaryota; kingdom Viridiplantae; phylum Streptophyta; class Bryopsida; order Hypnales; family Calliergonaceae; genus Straminergon; species Straminergon stramineum. The sequence continues at coordinate 9,231,827 of OY987266.1, forward strand.
AGCAACTAGTAGACTATAAGAACACAGCAAGCCTTCGTGAAATTTGACAAAGTTCTTCAACGTCTTTCTCTCTTGTTCAGAATCTCACACTTTCCTGAAGACAGCATGATCTGGAAAACGATCACTGAAACGATGCTTGCGAAGGAACTTACCTATTAAGTAAACATAATTTCAATGCAGGAAGGTTTCCTCAAATGAATGTGGCAAGTAGTGATTTTTTGGCAAAGATGATTCAAGTTAACACTTGTAATGCGGAAATCGTGATGATGAATCTTGACTATGTACAGAGTAGCATTAAGTATGTACACAATAGCAGAGAGTGGTATCAATGAAGCTCCATTTTTTTTCCTTTTTGAGTAATTTGAGATCTCAAGGCAATCAAACGGCTCAAACTTACCAACATTGAGACTGTCAGGTAATGGCAACGCAAGCTAGGTCAAGAAAAACACCCACAAGTCACTACCTCCCTCGTCGTTGACGCGGCGCAACTCAAGAGGTGCTGACATGCAGTTATTCTTCAAAACCTCGCGTGCATTGTTGTTATTGAGCCCAGAATCGGATGCTCTTCTACGTGATTAATTCATCAAGAAATGAGTCCAGATGTGTGTTGCAGTAGGCATATTTCGCAGCTGATTGCTTGAGCTCCGCCGCTCGAGCACGGAAGGCCACGCCTTCCGCCTGATGCATGACCAGACGCACCACCCTCTGGATCTCCTCTCTGCCCACAAAGCCCCTCCTCTCTTCGTGCAGCTCCGCCGCCACCTTCACTGTGTCAATCAGGTACCTGTGCCCACCCCCTCCAATAAGGTCAGTTTCAGTACATTGGCGCGATTCAAAGCACTAAAATTGTGATATTCACGAGCAGGAAGCTCACTCTAACTAGAATTGTTACATTGCCAAATATTACAAACTTGGTGTTCAATTGCTTGGTCAAACCAGTACACCCAGACCTCTTCAACATCACAATTTGTAATATTACATCGTTTCTCCCTCTCTCTAAACCCTAGGAAACGGAATTACCCAGTTCCAGACTCACTCTCTTATGTCACAATTGGTTTGCATACAAATGTGATATTGAATTGGACAAGTGTGACAAGTGTTGACAATTTGACACGCGCTTGCATACAAAGTTTTCTAAACCACCTCCCTAGTAAGGTAAACCAGCCCATGACAGGCAAACTGCCTAATGCAGTCATCTAGGAAACCACTTATTAGAGTCTTACATCAACCCATGGCAGATCTTTTGTGATAAATGAGATTAGGACTACATTAGGCTGCTTTGTGGCCATAATCTTGTCTTGGGAGATGGTCATGGAGTTATTAGTAATTGTCATAGGGCACTTACACCATTCAAGTGTAAATTGGTCATAAGAAGTTATTTTTTTATTCCTTCATGTCATGGTCATGTTAGGAAATGTTTTAGCCATTTCAGAAAATGTTGTGACTGCTTTAGGTGGTAAGATGACCATTATGGGAATCCTTTTTGCTGATTTGGGGTAGTCTACAGACTCTGTTGGGCTAATTAGGCTGTACACTTCAAAAATTCATAAAAAATTCTTACTTTGTCCAAAAAATAAAATTTCAATTGCTTCCTTCAATTCTCACATATGTCTATGTATGGAAAAAAATCTGAATCATTTTGCTAATGGCAACAGTACAAACCACTCATTTTGCCTGTCATAGGCAGGTTTACCTTAAATGGTGTGGCTGTGATACTAGCAAGGTTTGGGAGTATCACGACTAACAATCTTCAAGGGTTGGGCACGAAGTCAATTCAAATAGGATTCCCAACATGTGTTCCCAACCTAAACGTACATGTGGAAGTTCTCGACTCAGATCTGTACACAACACAAGATACATCCAGGGAACGTGCTATTCCATAGGGACTGTGCACTTAGAATAAATAAGACCAGAGAAGAGAGACCAGATTATGTTGACAGAATGAAAACTAAACAAGAGAAACTCTGCAGGCGTAAAAAGGAGGGGATCCTGGCAGTCATCCACTGCTCGTACTGCTGCGGCCAGGCAATGATCGGCACAGCACTTGTAACACTCTCCAGCACGGAGTTCCAGCCGCAGTGAGACAGGAATGCACCACAAGCCGGGTGTCTTAAGATATGAATTTGAGGAACCACCATAGTCACCACCTTGCCTTGCTTCCGTGTGCGTTCCTCGAACCCTGTCATCATACCCCCGCACAACCAAACCATGCTCAGCAAAGAACCAAAATTCTGACCTTTATGAGATCACCGTACATTAAGACTCTGTATAAGGTCCCATGGAACAGGACATAGTACAAGAACAACAAACCTTCACTAAGTAAGTTTCAATTGCATAAAAATGTAAGTTTTGCATTCTTTGCCTTACAAATGCCATCCAGTGTAAGTGATTATTAAACAAGTATGTCATCTAAGTTTACTTTTAGAAGGAAGCCTTAACTTAGACTTCAATATCATCTTAATCCGAAATACTGCATTTGAACTTTCAAAGAATTGCATACAATATCAAAATTAATGATATAAACTTAGGTGCATCAATATCCTCTGAGCATTGAGCAAACAAGAACCAATAATACAAACTATGCTCAAAGCTTAGGATGCTGGGTTTTTCCACCGTTCTCCCACCGTAGCTCTAGGAAAGAAAAAAAGAGTGGATGATCCTAACCTGGAGGTAGCAACTCAGAGACTTGTGGGGGTGGAGGTTCATTCACTCTCTTGGTAGGAGTTCCTGCTGCCCACAGAAAGGTTTGTTTACTAGATTCTAGAGCAAAGGCGATCTCTTGCAACCGTTCCATCTCATTCTTTACTAAAGTTACAAACGCAATGTACAAAACCGAGCTCAGGGGTTGCAAATCCAGCCATTGCATTAAAATTCTATTTTCTTTACTAATTTCATCTGCAACCACTCTAGCACCACCCAACACAGGGAAGTCATCTGGAAGAAGCAGAGGCCCAATTGGGATGACCTTGGGAACCTGCAAGCACAATATCACTATGTGTTCACTATCTAGTTGCAATCAAGGAAGAACTAATTGGGATTGGGATGAAGGAATAATGTGTTTCTTTGTAAATACAAGACTAGGAAGTAGAAAACTTTCAAGATGAAGAAATATTCACTTCCAATGTTCACACAAGGAGCGTAGCAAATCTTAGCATGACGAACCTGCCGTTCAGTTGTTGCTTGCAAAAGAAGGTCGTCGAAGGCAACAAAACAATCCTCTTCAAGTTCACGGAATGTGTTAACTAGGACAATGGGGGCCTCACGAGCTCGTCTTGACATGCGGAGGTAGAAATCATACGCACCCATTTTGAGCAATTTCTCATCCTTGAGATCTGACACCAAATCAGAGGGGTGCAATGGAAACTGAAATCCAGGGATTGGAATTGGCTCTGTTCGATTTTCTTCAGTGAGTGGTAATCTTCCCATTGCTACTAAATTTGGCACCTGCAAGCATTCATTACCGTATCCATGTTTCTTAGATTCGAGTTCTGTAGCAAGAGTGTTGCAGTGGTTGTCCTACGAGTTTGATCTAATAAGAGGAGATGTGCAGAGTGAGTCCATACTTGGAGCATGAGCGACAGATTGGACGCAGGCTGAATGTGCAGCACGAACCGTGGAATCCCAAACTCCTTTGCCAACTCCTGCGTTCACCCCATCAGCATATCCGACACCACACAACACGGCTTCGGCACCATCGCCATGAGCACCCCCAAATGCTTTCCAAACACACTCACAAACTTCTTCTCCGACGCCACCTCCATGACCGCCTTCCCAAACCCTTGCCAAGTGCCATCGTAAATCCCATCCTCCACGGGGACGATCTCGATGGAGTCGCCCGCAGCGAGGAGCCGCGGGGTCGTCCGCCAGTACAGCAAGTTGGTCCACACCTGGCAAACGTGGTAGGAACAGCTGAGGATGGTCACTTTGATAGAGAGAGAGGCGAGGCGGAAGGCGAAGTCGAACATGGGGAGAGAGTGACTGGGATTGAACATGGGGACGAGGACGATGTGGGCGCGGTACTTCGGCGCCGGGTAGCCCATCGCTGCAGCTAGCTAACAGTCAAGTGCGAATTTCATGCGCAAAGCTCCCGCTAGCTGTGACGATTCACAGACTGCGTTCGGGCCGGGAGAGTAAGATCGAGCAGTTGCAGAAGTGAAATTTGAGATGGAATTGGGAGAGGTTATTGGAAATTAAGTGTGTCACTAGCTTTGCAGCTTGATTTTGTTGGACAGTGCAGCTCGAAAGCTGGGGTTTTGGTTGCAGAAGGAGAGTTGTGTGTGTGGTGGGGGGTTGACTAGGGGGAAGAGAAGGCTGCGTTGGATCAGAGCTAGAGACGATGTAGGAATCTCCGAGTTTGTTGGATCTGGGCATGGGACTAACACTGATCGAGCATGCATGCAACTGAACGACAAACTGGGGTTTAGAAGGTACTGTAGTACTGGACATGTGTGAGGACAAATGGAAAGAGAAGAAAGAAAAGGGTTGGAACTTAGGACTTTGGGAGGTGGGGCTTAACCCTTGAACGACGCGGCGGACGATTATTGTCCGATGAATGACAAGGAATTCTCCTGTGTAGGACAGAATTGCAACTATTCATCCTTGGAATTAAGGGTAGAAAGGGAAAATCTTCTACAGTAGTTTGACTATCAATGAGTATTTCTGTTTTTTCTAAAGTGGATGATGTCACACGGTTCCAAAATGGCGGTTGTGACTATAGTAGTGTGACGAGTCGTTTGCGGGGTCAGGTCTGGGACTCGGGCAGCCTGGACGAATCCTCCTCATGTGCCGCTGCTTCCCCTCCTTCGAGACTGACGCGCTGCTGCGGCACAGCCCGTCTGACGTGCCCAAGCGGTACAGATCCAATTTTCTCGGGCGACCTCCCTCGTCGCCATGCTCGTCAGCTTGGTGCCCCCGACGTCTTCTGTTTCATGTCTTTCTCAGATTTTCAGGGTACCCTTTAGGTCCATCTCGTGGCTGGAGCTCGGGTTGTGATTAGTTTGTACAGTAAAGATTAGGACAATGAGGCTTTGCATCTAGTCCGTGATGAGCACCAATTGCAACTTGTGAATGATCTATTCTGTTTGGAATCGGAAATACTACTCACGGAGTCTAGAGACTTGATTGATTGTGGGTGGTTTGAGAGTATCTTTGCTTTTGATTCAGCAATTCCAATGTTTTGGAATTGCGGGTTTATGAATTGAATGCTGATTGCTGATTTCTTGAAGATATGTCGAGATACTCAAAGCATTCAGTATGGTTGCTAGTGATAAACTGTGTTTGACAGAGATTTTGTGCGATCTTTTTGGTACTTGAAAGGGAATTCCAAATTCCTCTCCTTTTTTAATTTTGTGACACAATATTAACAATGCCTGAGAGTTTTAAAAGGGAGATTTGAAAAGACTTTTATTTGAAAACCATCTTACCGGAGGCTCTTTTCAAAAGCTTCTTGAACATGAAGGTCCTCTGCAAAACTCAAGAATGTGTCTGACCAAAAAAACAGCATCAATGACGTCAAGCAAGTCACCTGCAGTGTAAACTCCATTGTATTATGACACTGATTCATCCTTCAAAAATAGTAATTACACTTGATGTACTCGTCAATGCACAACAAGGAGCTGAGGAGAGACAAGTCTGGTCCGTAGCATACCTACCAAGAGCCTCCAACAACGGCTCCAAGACCTTCACTTTGCAAAGCAAAGTAGTTTTCTTGCCTGCAACCCCGAAAATGGACGCTCAGACAAATTGAAACGGAAGCTGGATCACTGTATAATATCCCTCACACAATTGCAATTCCTTGTAACAATATTCATACATAATAGCAATCCCACAACGGTCATTACATCCAAACAACAATAAAAAAAGTTGAAAAGGGCTGCAGGGCTTTGTGGTTTCAGACTTCATTGAGAATTCGAGCAAGCCAGAACAAAACAAGATCGACATAACTGCGCCATCAAGGCATAAGCTTCTAGAGATTCTTGCCTTGTTTCAATCGATCTCACTTCGCTTGCGCAGCAGTCCACTGGAACAATGACTACTAGGGAGGGCACCAAGCTGAAGAGCATGGCGACGAGGGAGGTCGCCCTGGAAAATTAGATCTGTACCGTTTGGGCGCGTCAGGCGGTCTGTGCCGCAGCAGCGCGTCAGTCTCGCTGGAGGGGATTCGTCCAGGCTGCCCGAGTCCCAGCCTGACCCCGCAAACGGCTCGTCACAATACTATAGTCACAACCCAAAATGGCTGATTTCCACGATCACCAGCCCGGCCTTCAAGGATTAAAGATAGGCACCAAAACAAAAAGACCTAGCACGTTATGAACAGTCGCATCTGTAAGGTAGAACCACCGGCAGTATCTGATCACTTAAGTAATTCTGGGTGCAGTATGAGGCAATGCAAATTTTTCCCATTTTATAAAAGATAGGAAATATGGGGATTGCAAAAAAAATCGTAATTTTATTCGTAATATTGAAATTACTATGAATTTTGCAACTAAAAAGAATTTTGAACCCATAGCCAATCAGTTAAGAGACTACTTTCCCTCTTAGTACTTTTCGCACACTTTGGGACATGTGTCATTGTGTCTTGACCTTATTAGATCCAACCTTGAAAAGGGGAAAAAAAACAATCCAAGCTTTGGTTGGAAATTTGTTCCAACCTTGGTTGGATATAACTATGACCTAAATGTTGGGTATGGCTCCTTTGTCGGAAATGGGTGCATTAGGAAAATTTTCAGGTCTCATCAAGGCTACGAGTTTTGCACCCCCATGATGCAATTATGGAAAAAAAAATTAAAAATTAAAAATTATTTTTTAAAATGTGAAATCTAGCGTGGCATTATTGGTGCCATGTTAGCGCCACATCAGATTGATTGTTTTGAAAAAAGTAAAATTATATATATATATTTAAATTTTTTTTCTATATTTACACCACAGGGTGCCAAAAATCTAAAACTCACAGCACTCCCTTGACCTCATAATTTTCCGAATAGTTCTACCTTAGTAGTACAACAAGCCAAATGAAGGGACTATTTAGCCTTGTCTATTATCCTAGAAAAACACAAGAACTTTTCATTATCCATGCATGATAAAATTTACAAATTTTGACTTCATATTTGCTATCATAGGCCCTAAACTAGTTGGGTGAAGTGTTGATAATAGATTAATCAAGTACAAAATAGGGGATTTATTTTTTTTACATTCACCTTTGGCTAGATCTATGTATTCTGCTCATTGTACTATTATAGCCCCCCCCTATGAACCCCCATCAAGCAATTTACCCCCTTGCATTAAATTAGTTATGAATTTTTAAGAAGCATTTCAATAGAAGGGGGTTTAATCTAAGGTAGGAGGCTTAAACTCCGTTAGGGCATTTTGAATCACCCACCTCTCAAATGTACACTATTTGTACATGGTATTTTTTCATCTTTACATGGATGTACCAAATGTGTACATTTGAGGAGGTGGGCGATTTTAGAGCCCTCTACCATTTCGACTTCAAAAATTCATAACTAATTCTACAAAGCTCAAAAAAATATGAAACGACTTGGGTTAGATGTCAATTCCTCTTGTCTTTCAAGAAAAATTTACTGAAAAATATTTCAAGAAGTTTCACCTCTCCAAAATTCAGTTTCAGCTCTTACATGGACGCTTTATGGACCTCCTACCTTAGTGTCACTTTTTTGCATCTTTTTGCTTATTTTTTATTTTTGAAAGCCATTTTGTAGATGCATTTAAATGAATCACTAAGTTCATAATATCTCATTTCCAATCAATTCCTATAATTTTATCTTCATAAACTATTAATTTTTTGTTTTCAATAAAATTAAGAAGGAACTTTATTTGGTACATTAGAATAAATCCAAAATGAAGCTTTTGAATGTTGATATAAATTATTGGTGATAGAAGTGGTGGATTTAAGTGCTCAAATGGAATCTCAGTTTTCCAAAATCTACAACTTTTATTTGTATATCAATCCCAAAACATTCTTCCATATAGTATTCTTCAATTTCTCTCAAATCGTCAACTCTAGACTCTAGAGACACCTTCTAAAGTATAAGGGTTAAAGGATTAAAAATCTAGAATTTAGTTTCCTTTTTTATATTGATTGATTGACTATTCAAGATATAATATAATTAAAATGTAAGAAATTGATGAGGTTTAACCCCGAAGTATTCAAAGTCTTCTCTAGAATTGACAATTTGAGAAAATTATTATAAAATGCTATTTGAAAGAATATTTTGGAATTGATATACAAATAAAATTTGTAGATTTTAAGTTTTGGTTTATGTCCATACAACTAGTTAGATTCACTAATGCTATCACTAATATTTTTTTATAATTTTAAAAGGAAAATTTTGAATTCTTTTTAAATTCAATTACAAGCCAAATTATAATATCATTTTTTGACAATAATTTTTTCAAATGGTTTTGAAATGAAGTTCTCTAGACATAGTGATTTTTTGAATTTTTTTTGTTCTTTGAATCTATGATCTCATTTTTGCAAATCCAATTTTGAATTAGAGTCAATGCAATTTTAGCTTGGGCAACCACTTGACATACTTCCATGTTTGTAATTTTAGAAAAATATATACTCTAGTACCACCAAATCCAACCATTAGATAGGACAACATCTTAATAAAGTACCTCCATAAATTAGAATGACTTTCATCCAAGCAGTAATGAAAAAGAAGTGTGAGTTTCAATTTGTTCATTGTCCAAAAATTGGATGTCAAAGTGCTTAGGTTTAATTACTCATTGCAAAAGGTTCACCTACTACATGCTCCACAATGAAACAAGATTTTTGAATAAAAGTAGTTTGTCAAACAAAAGGAACTCACATCTATATATGGGTTTAATTTTACATGACATGAATAATAGTTAACCTTTTTTTCTTTTTCACAAGCTCTCAATCAATAGTGCTTCTTGGAAGATAAATAAGTATTTCTTCTATAGGTCAAGTAGCCCTTAAGATGAAACTAGATGAATACAAATGAAAGCTAGATAGAATTTGTAAGATAATTGTACTATTTAAGGTTGTACAAGAATGGTTTACTAGACCACGATATTGCCTTTGTCTAAAAATAATGTAAGCCTCCATATAAGTACACCTCCGGGAACTTGAATTAATTCTAGAACTAGTGCAAGTTAGCATTATTAGTTTCCATCCTTGCAATCTATTAAGCGATGCGCATGTACATATGATATGTTTTCTTGTAGTTGATGTTTCCAAATAATGTTCTTTCTATTAATGTCTATGGATATAAAAAACTTCATCAGTCTAGTGAAGATTGCTACTTCTACTACTCAAAATTATGAAATTAAAAACATTCTCTACATCTTACGTAATACCTACTATAGTTGCATCATTGACATATATACTACCTTTGATGTGAAAAGTGCAACTTTTGAACAAAGAGATTCTTAACCCCTAAAGTACCATGCATTGTCCCCTTGGGGGACAAAATGGATTTTGGGCATGCTCATATGGTCTCAATATTCATCCTGATTTTCTAAAACTTTTTGTGAAGATAGAAAAACTCCATAGCTTTCTAGGAATATAATTTTTATTTCATTCAGTACCCGGGAGCAAAAGTTATGGCTCAAAAAGTCATTTTTTTGGGTCTGGTGGGCAAAAATCCTCTCACTTAAAAAAAATTTAATTTAAAAATGTCAATAAAAAAATTCTCATAGATTTTAGTTTTATCTATATGAAAAGTTTTGATTCATTCCATTTGCATTTGTTATGTGGAAGCTATGGACACTCTTATTTTTTGAACACTCAAAGCATCTTCTTGAAAAAACAACCTTATAGGATTAATTTTTTAATGCAATTTTCAAATTTTTTTGACAAGGTTAAGTTTACTACTTTACTTGCTAAAACAATCTAACCATCAGGATTATAGTGTTCTAATCACATCTTAGAGCTATTAATGATTTAGTTTTTCTTTCAATCTTGGCCCTACTTCTACTTAACATTTTTTTTAAGAATGAAAATCAAGTGTTTTTTTTTAAAAAAAATTTAGATTTTCGCCTCAATTCTTCAACATAACAAAATTTAAATTCAAAGTTTGTAGTGCAAATTTTTTCCATAAATGGCAGTCAAAGTCATCTAAAATTGCAAGGTTAGCCAACATTCAAGAACTTTTTTTCCAACTTTGAATGCTAATATCTTCCAATCTATACTAGCAAACTTCATTAAATTTTTACCACATGATTTGAGACTAGTGAAGTACAAGATCCTATGGTTAGATTCTAAAAAAATACTTTTTTTGTTTTCTTGGGTGAACACAATAGAACTAGCATTTTTGAGTCATTTTTGATAGAAAAATGGCCTAGGGACTTTAAGGGTTAACCTTGAATTTCAGACCTATCATTGTAATCATTAGTCATGCTTATCTATTGAACAAACGAATATGTGCATTCTTCATTCCAAACCTATCATCATAATCATTAGTCATGTAATTATCTATTAATTGGACAAATATGTACATTTCTTGTTCCTCATTTCATTGCTGACATGTGGAAAGTCAATCATTGCACACTTTTTGTCTTCACAAAGTTAATGTTTGCCAACCTATAAAAAGTGAGAGTTACTTTCTCTTCCTGGCTTCCTTCTATTCTAATTTATCTTATTCACAAGACAAACAATTAGTGTCATTTGCAAAAATAAATTACAGTCACAACAATTTTATTCTATTTTTGGAAATTAACTAGTACATTTCCGTAATATTTCGTCCTACACTAATAGAAATATATTACATATAAGTGAGTTGGACCTTGATAAATTATGCTTGCGCTTTTCCACAACAGTTACTCCAATTGTAGTGACTCTTACACTGCAAAGATGTTCACGGCTGTCTTGGATCACGGCGTCATCTCCTCTCCACAGCTCAATGTCGACTTCTTCACGAGCTTCGAACAGAACTTAGCTCGTAAATATCGAATTAGAGCAGCACAGACGTACCATAGCTCCTTTGCTAAAGAATTTTGCAGGACGTACGTCATTTCTACGCTTTTACTTATGAGGCTTTTAACTCCAGTGGCTGCGCAGGTCAGTATCTGTTGGAGTTTGACGGCATTTGTAACGCTTGCGATCACTGATCAATGCCTTTCAGGGAGTAGCATCCTGAAATAGAGGATGTGTAGGATCCTTGTAACTTGCATTGTGAGCGTCCTCTGTTTCTGACGGTTTCAGTCTCGATGGTTCAGTCGATTGAAAGCTGTGATTGGCTTTTGAAATTTCGGTTGTGTGTACTCGTCGACTTTTCATTTTCCATGTTCTGTTTCTAATGTACCACTGTTTGGAAAGCTAGAAGTCGGCCGGCGAAGATGCTTGCAATTGATAGTAGGCTCTGTGATATTGCTTGGAAGTCTAGATAAGTTTCAACTCCAGCACAAGCCGAAAAATGCTCAGGTCAATTGTTAGAACTGACGTTTTTAGGCCTCTAAATATTTCGTAGAATTTTGCTCTCATTCCACAAATGCTCTTGCCAAGTTGTGAACCCAGGGCCAACGCTTTGCACTTGAGCTTGTTGACGTCTGGCCTCAGCTGGCGATGAAGTTCCAATTTAAGGACTTGCCCCTGCCAAAAAAAGGTTAGCGTTTCTGACAAGTAGGAGAAAGTGATGAAAGACAGGCTCATCAAACGAGATTTCAGTCACATACGGCACGACCCTTACTACAAGGATTTGACCAAGCCACAGAAGCAGAAGTCAATCTCATATGCGGACCACCATAGAAAAGACTGAAATTGGCTATCTGACATTGCGAGTGTTGTAAAGCGAGATGAAGAGCTCGGCAGAAGGTAATTAATTTCGAACAGTTCATAGAACCCTCCGACCCCACAAACCAGTGCCTTGTCGAGGACGACACTTCTAACTATTCATACTCTACAATTCCATTTACATTGTCGTGATGAAATTCAGTCTTCAGAATCTGAGGTTCTGGGATTGTATACAAAACATTCATTAGTGTTTTGAGTTTTCTCAAATTGCAGGAGTTGATTCCAATTTGGGCCAACAAAGAAGCATGGAGACGACACAAAGCAACGACGATGAGGGAGATGAGGTGCAACGTCGATGAGGGAAATGTGGTACAACGCGTAAGTGGTCATGAACGAAAGGATGCAAAAAGTCGGCTGCCGCAGCAAAAGAAGTGGTGCCCCTCATTTCAAAGTAATCACTCGGAAGGCTCTTGGAGTAGAAGGGACTCCAGTGGACGAAGGTCCTATCCATGAATACCTCGATCAATAAAGTTTCCAGGTAAGGTTACCGACTATTCTTTTCTGCGACAAGGCGTGGAAGCTCCTGACTTATTATTTGCACTGTCAAACGTTTGTCTACAATCCATGATTCGCTGTCAATGAGATCTGGAAGTTGGATGTTTGCACATACAAAGCGCGAAATCCAATGGAAACTGATGTTGCTGGAAAAGGCGAGTGGGGCACGGAATTTCAGTAACCTAAATTGGACAGAGAATCCTCCTGGTCAGGAATTACCATCATGGCCAGAGAAACCTCCGCCCCCAGCCCTTCCACCCTCCTCCAAAGCCTGATTTGCACATCAACACCTCGAAAGGAGCTCTCATATGCTCGTCTCTTCGACCCACTCGGCGTGATCGACTCTCAGTAAATCAGACCCAGGTATACGGCACTCTTCAGATTAGGTTGGACACAGGCTTACCAAATGCAATGACTTCTCGTTTTAACATGGTTTCGGTCAAGAGCAAAGCGAAGGTCGGTAGTTCAAGAACTATTGTAATTAACTGGTACTGCTCAGCACTTACCAATTCGAGGAAAACACCAGTTCTGAAGGTGATGACATTCAAAATTCAATGAGCTACAGAAGAAAGCACTTTCAACTGTAAAGGAATAATATAGCATAGATTAATTACAATTGCACATGCGAATCCGGTAAGACCGATAAGCTCCTTGACAAACAACCATATTCAAGGTAGCCAACAAACAGATAACTGCCTAGCGATTCAACTGTGGCAAGGTATTTCTACTCCACTTACTACAGGAAACTTCTCTTTTTCTCTTCCCGAAGTCCTGCTGTGGAACTAGCTGATTAATTGATATTGTACCCAAGAAATTGTTCTTTTCTTCTCTTAAGGAAACTAAGGGTATGCGTTAAGAGAAGAAAAGAACAATTTCTTGGGTGCAAAATCAGCTTAACTTGCGCTCTTGCAAATAAACCAAAAGTGCTTCACAAGCAAGACAACATCTGAGACTAACTCTACCGCCTAAGTTTACCAAGGTCTTCCTTCCTACTCTAAGACACACTTGGGGCTTCAATATCGCCGGCAATGATCAAGCACGTGGAGGCTCAAAATGATCTTAATTATGTACGATGATCAATGCGGCACGAACGTTGACATCTCTGAGAGCTTAGAACCAAGCTTTCAAAATAGCAGCTCCCGCTCCAGCAACTGCTCCCACGGCCAACACAGCTGGCGCTCCAACTAGTATGCCGCCACCCATAGCTGTTGCTTGGACGGCAGAGTACAACGACCCAGCTGCTACGCCTCCGCCATTGGCGATGGCGGTGCTGCTCATCCAAGCAGCGGCGGAAGAACCCGCAGCAGGACCAACCGTTGTAAAGCCGGCGGCCTTCAAGGTCAAGGCACCAGCAGTTGATGCCGCCACAGCACCAGCTGCTGCACCTCCTGCAGCCTCTACAACTCCTTTCGCAGCAGTGGAAGGCGCCATCGCTCGGACAAGATGGACTGCGTGCACCTGAAGCAAGAAGAACTGCAAATGGATGACTGCGACACCGTCAAATCAGCTGGCGAATACACTGATATTCGATTATCACGACGCTCGCTGTCACACTCAGATTTGGTGCAAAGGGGCTGTTATATGTGTATCCCACGTTAGTAATTTGCTACTCGCATACAGTAGCTGTGCTATCACTAGGTGCAACTGAAGCAACACAGTAATTAAATTCTAATCAGTTTATGATGAATGCATACTGTATTCTGTGTCTAAGTTGGTCTCACATTTATCTCCGATCAAACTTAAAGAATCATTGATGAAGCTTGGGTTTGCAGGATTTACATATTCTTTGTGCATGAAATGTTTGCACAAGCAAAGACTTGATGACTCCATCGGTATCTATAATTACCTTCGCCCAATCAGTGTATGGCGTGAGATCTGGCCATCCGTGACTTGTTGGGATTCGAGCCACCGTTACCAAATGCCGTCGTTTACCGCTAATTGTGAATTTCGACACATGTGCGAACGATGAGTGAACAATTTTCTGGATTGAGTTACTTTACAGTAATTTTATTCATCTAATGCCGTCGTTTACCACTATTCGTGGATTTCGATGTGCGGACAATGAGTATACAATTTTCTGGGATTGAATTACTTTACAGTAATACCCTAAACCCTAATGTCTATAATGGACTTTGAGGAAGCTAAAGCATCATAGGACATTAGTAGCTAGATCACCATGAGACTTAAAACTACACTGCTAGTAAATGCACAATACACCTAGTACGTCTCTACGTGTAGAAAGACATCTTGGAAGTAGATTATGTAGCTCAGTGGGGGAAGGAGATACAATTGAGTTGAACATCTCTCTCAATATCTCTCTTCTACATGGTTAGGTGGCAACTTACATTATTTTTCACATCTCTTCTGGCTTCTTCAAATTTTATTTGGTGAATTACAAGGAAGTTGGGAAGTATTGACCAACGGGAAGATAATATTGACAAGACCCTTCGACGAATCAGTTGGATTTCGATCTTTACTTTGAAGTGCTTGCATTCCGTCTTTGCGATCGCACGTAACGCATCTTTCAAGAATTGATCATCCAATTGACGGAGAAGGCAATGCTGCGAATAATTATTGCAATGGACATGAGAACAGCAAAACGCAATCAGAAGGCGAGTATGATGCAAAGTCATCCACGGCGGTGATCATGTGAATATTTGCATTCGACGTAATGGAAATTTCTAATTTTACAGATTCAAAAAGTGAGAGTCAACTGTCGAAGGAATGATCGTTGCTCTTCTCTTCCTCCTCTTCTCCTCAGGTGTTTAGCAATTGCAATACCTTTCCCACACGAACGATCATCATCTCTGTACATACTCCAGAATTAAAATGATGTCGATACACCTTCGTCGTCGCTTGCGTCTAACTTCCAGTCCCTCCAGCGCCACCGGTCGTTGAATCTTCAGAAGCGGCAAGGGCGGAGCTTACCGACAGTTCACCTCCGCCATCTCTTGTCACAATCTCGACAGGTTGAATTAGAGACCTGCCCGGTGTTCCGGGGTAAATGACTTCATCATGGTAGTGAACTCGTGAAGAAAGTGATGTCGACCGTTGAAAACTGCCCAAATTTCAGAGGTTGCTAAATTTGTACATTGCCAGATGGAGAAATATATTCTTGAAAATTCATTTTCAAAAATGCTAAACTTGGATTAAAATGTTGTTTTCTTATTTTCCACAAAAATGCAACTCTTTGATCATTTTTTCATCCAATTTAGAGTGGACTGAGCCTCATGTAGAAATCAGTCAAACTTGACTTAAAAGACAAAAGATTTCCTAGAATTCCAAATAGAAATGTGTAATGTTCGCAAGAGGAGAATCAAAATTGTTAGTTAGCAAAAGTATAGGAAGAGGTCCAAGAAAAGTGGAGTGACCTAAGGAATGGGGTGGAGGCAACTTCCAAACTTCTAGAAAACTAATTTGAAATTTTAATTGGATTTTAATTTTGAGGTTGCTTTTTATTTGATAGCAAGACAAAGCTAATGCCTTAAAATGTAAATGTAGTCTCTCCCTACTCACATAGAAGTCTAGGATCATTGCAAGAAACATCTGCTAGTTTGGTTGTGTTTTGATTTTGGAACACTATATCTTTTGAATTATGAATCCAATTCCCAAACCAGAATATCTATTTCTAGATCTCTTGCTTGTTATTGTATCGTTATTTTTCAGAAATTTTTAAAAATCATTTTATATTTGAAAGTCAATTTTGTTAATTTGTCACACTTTGACATTTAGGGTTTTTTCAAACTATTGAGTGGTTTAAATTAGTGATTTCAAGCTAAAATTTCTATGATATATTCCTCATGTAGGCAAACATATTTCTACCAAAAGGAATCTAAAAATTCATTATTTTATATCCTCCACATTTGTGCAAATAGGCCTCTCTTGTACGCGCAATTCTAAACATTAGGGATAGTTTTGAGCTCATTTTTTGGGTCAAATCTCATCATCCAAAAGTCCTCCCAAATGGCCAATTTTTAGTTTTGTTGAAATTTTTTTTTCCTATTTTTTACAAATTAAAACGACTAAGTATGTGCCCAAAAATGTCCCAAAAAATACATACTTTGTTGTTATAATTTGTAGAAAGTAAGAAAAATAATTTTCAACAAAACTAAAAATTGGCCATTTGAGAAGACTTTTGGATGATGAGATTTGAACAAAAAAATGAGTTCAAAACTATCTCTAATGTTTAGAATTGTACGTGCGAGGGAGGCCTATTTGCACAAATGTGGAGGATATAAAATAATGAATTTTTAGATTTCCTTTGGTAGAAATATGTATGGATTGCCTACTAGAGGGATATACCATAGAAATTTCAGCTTAAAATCAGTAATTTAAACCACTCAATAGTTTGAAAAACCCCTAAATGTCAAAGTGTGACAAATTAACAAAATTGACTTTTAAATATAAAATGATTTTAAATTTTTTTTGAAAAATAAGGTATGCAATAAAAAACAAGAGATCTAGAAAGAGATTTTTTTGGATTGGGAATTGGATTCATAATTCAAAAGATAGAGCGTTCCAAAATCAAAATACAACCAAACTAGTAGATGTTTCTTGCAATCACCCTTTAAGCATCATAGAAGACAATTGAAAAGCAATTCCAATTCTAGAAAACTTGAAAATGGTTTTCCAATTCCAACTTTAGATTTTCATTTACCTTACATCTACTTTTACATCTTGATTGTTGAGAATTTTTCTAGGTACTAGAATACTCTATACTAAAATATTCTTTTATTCTTAGATTTTTAAATCTTTTTAATATGATTGTGTTCTATTTAAATTTCTTTACTGATTCTTCAAAAATTCATGGTAATTTAGAATTTCCAAAGAATATATTAAAATCTTTGAAATTCAACATGTATTTGACATGTGATTTCATCTTTGAAAATTAAAACTAAAACTCATTCATTAAATAGCATAAAATGGAGTGGAGGATTTGGAGGTTTGACTACATGGTCATGGACTTCTACCCTGATTTACCAAAGATAAATTATGTTATTATTGTAAATTAAAATATTAATGTATTTTTTTAATTTAACAACCCTCTTTGCATTGACACTAATTTTACATTCTCACTAATATATTAAGTTAGTGTGGCAAACATGATTTGATATATAAATTGTTAAGTGAATTTTTGAAAAATATAACCTTAAAAGCAAGAATGATTCTTTTCAATGTTTGGTATCAAATAGACTCAATAGAAAACTAAAGCAAAGACAAGCAATTTCTATTATTTGGAGTGGCCTAAGGAATTGCTTCTCAATTATGAAACTTTCACACTTTTGTTTTGGACAATATAACCTTGGAAGTCAAAAGTGTACAAGAGACATAATCACAAAATGCATTGGCAACAAGTCAATTGCAAAGGGCCATTACCAAGCTTTGAAGCATGCCAATCATGGCCACTATTATTTTTAAAAGCCAATGAATTGCTCACCAGGAACAAAGCCCTTTAGGAATAGTTTGCCCAAAACATATTAAACATCATACACAAATTATATTTTCAAATTATTTCATCCTTGATACACAAAAAATTGTTGAAATATGTTAGTACACAAATTGACAAGTTCCCCCTTCAAATCTATATCTGTACATCAAGTTTTAACCTATAAACCTTGAAAAAAGCCAAAGCAAATGTATTTATAAAGAACAATCCATGGAATACATTTTCAACCTATGATGCAATAATTTCAAGACTCACCTTCACGTCAAACCTTCAAAGCTCTCATTGAATCACATTTAGATGAACTATACATGTCACAACCCTCATCAAGAGGCATGCCCGTGCTACCTTGGTGAACAAGGGGGATGTTGGAGGTAACTTCCCAAGCCTTGCAAGAGATGGGGTGAGGGGGACGAGTCCCGAGCAATCAGAGCATTGTAGCGTTCTGATCCGGATGAATTAGGGTGTGTGTCACATATGCTTAGAAATTTTGTGAAAAGACGCGTCCATGGGTTCAAAGAATGCGAGAATCCGAATTGGGAGTCAAAAGTTATGACTCCTTAAAGTTGACAATGTTTCAAACACGTCCTAAGGCATGGGGACATGGGAAAAAAGGTTTGAGAGGAATCCTTTGAGCCAAATAGGTCATGCTACATATCATTGGAAAGCTAAGAAGACAAAATTTCTAGATTGCTTAGGTTCATAAAGAGATGAGGTGTGAGCTAAAAGTTATGAGCATTCAAAGAAGGTGGAGTCTTAGAGAACTACACCTCCTAGGGGACTCGTACCTTTGGAGGGCCATAACTTCCTCAACAGTTATTGTATTGGAGAAAGTGAATAGTTTAAAATGATCTAAAGAAAATGTAGATCATGAAAATGGTCTTGCACTAGGGATTTGGAGCTCTGAGCTAAAAGTTATCCCAATGGGAAGATCGGAAGTCTTTGGAGGTCTGATTTGGGAGAAACCACTTGGA
This sequence comes from Straminergon stramineum, assembly GCA_963920665.1. Taxonomy (NCBI): domain Eukaryota; kingdom Viridiplantae; phylum Streptophyta; class Bryopsida; order Hypnales; family Calliergonaceae; genus Straminergon; species Straminergon stramineum. The sequence continues at coordinate 9,250,515 of OY987266.1, forward strand.
ATTGGGTGGTCTTTCAAGATGGGGAGCATCTTGAGATTTTTCGGTAACCTCTAGTATGGGAGAAGGGTTGCTGAATCTCACAGACAGTACTATGAGGAGGGGTGGTCTCCCTCCTCCCTCTCGGATGGTCCCATTCAAGGGCGGTTAGCACTAGTAGAGAATAGTACCTACACCAAGTGCTTGGACACCAATGCAAGTTCTGCCCCATGTCATCAAATAACATGCCTAATGTCTTGTGGGAGTTAAGGGTTGGAATGAAAATGTTGAGAGTCACGATATTGAGTAGAGAGGCCTTGTCTTGGGAAACACGGGGCTTCTAGCTGCAATTAGATGTGGCCCAAATAATAGAAGATCATGTGGTCAAATAAAATCACAAACATAATAATAAACCCCGGATGATGTTATATGAACCAAAATACTATCACATCTCCATATACCCCTCAAAAGATGTCATGGAGTCTCAATATATATTATAGGTGATAAAAAGTAGTAGAAAAAGTCATATCCTCTATAAACTCCCCTTGGAGAAGTATCTGATAGAAAAATGAGTGTTACGGACTCTATACAATTCCAAACTAAGAGTGTGATATGTATCTGAAAAGTTAACAAAAAATTTTGCAACCTCTCCAAAATTCACTCAAAACTAAGGTATTGTCCGACTTTTATAGTCAGTCAAAATTCACCCTTCCCAACTCAAAGGCAACTCACCTATACCTCACTCTCAAGCTCATAACTTTCACATACTAACACCAAACCAAGAAAATAAATCCATTTTGGAAAACTAACATAAGTATCTACAACCTCTGTAAGTCTCATTCAAATCTAAAGTATTGTCCCACTTTCATTGCCCTTCAAAATTCACTCTCTTGAAAATCCAAGGCAACTCTTCACCCTTTTACTCTCAAGCCCATAATTTTCACACATTAACTCCAAGTCAAGAAAATAAACCCATTTTGGAAAGTTAAAAGAAATATTTACAAATTCTCCAAGTTTCATTCAAATTTAAAGTACTGTCCACCTTTTATAGACTACCAAAGTTCACTCTTTTGAAAACCAAAAGTAGCTCTTCACCCCTTTCACTCTCAATCCCATAACTTTCACACACTAACTCTAAACCAAGAAAATAAACCCATTTTCAAAAGCTAAAAGTAGTATATACAACCTCTCCAAGTTTCACTTTAAATTAAGGTGTTGTCCACCTTTTATAGTCTATCAAAACTCACTCTCTTGAAATTTTAAGGCAGGTCCACAAAACTTCACTCCCAAATTCATAACTTACACATACTACCTCCAAATTTAGTAAGTGACAGCTTTTCAGAAATACAAAAATAAGATATACAAGTTCTCAAAATTTCATTGCAAAAATCCTCCATGTACAATGTGCAATGTCTTCCCAAAGTGACGAGTTCTCTCAAGCAAACAAGGAGGAGGAAGAAGATGACCCTCCACCTCCACCTCCATGCCATCTACCTAAACTAGTGGATTTGGACCACTAAGATGGCATATGGACCATAATACACTCATGGACCACCTCCTATTCTCGATAAGTCTATCCACATCATCTACATGAACTTCTAATCCATTAAAAACAATCAAAGAAAGGTAAAACAAGTTTTACTTTTTATTTTTTACAATTTCAAACAAACTAACTAAAATATTAAAACATCTTCAAGTATAAAAATAAAAAACTAAATGTTTTTCAAATAGAGGTAAAAAATAAGAGTTCAAGTGGAGTATGACCCCATTTGTTTCTTGAAACTTTAGAAAAAAAAACCCTCTAATTTAACAAACAATTATGTATTTTCACATAATGAAAGCATTTACAATGCGACAACGGAGGAATGGGAATCCTCGTGATTAATTGGAACCTAACATTGTAGGTGGATGGCATGTATAGGAAAATTGAAAAGGTGATACTGGGGGGTTATAATATTTCAATATGTAACTATACCCCTGGTCTCACCCTCTTGATCTCCCTATGATGTGCAGTGTTAAGAGAGCGTGACCCTTGCTATCACTAAAGAATTAAGTGCTTGGAGAAGCAATAAGAGGCGAGCTTAAGATAATAAGTATCACTAATGGGTGCAACAATACAAGGGGATCTACATAGAAAGCAACAAAACTTAATTTGGCTAAAGATAGATAAATATGTTTGCCTTTCAAAACATATAGTGAAATGTAGTCTCATTCAGTGCATGTAGAAAGCAATTGAGATGACCTATGATAACTAGGCTCCAATGAGAATTGTCATCCCAAAATGATCAACACAACATGAGAGCTACATAAAGTATGCAAAGTTTTCTTTGTCAATGTCAACACATGACATTATACAAGACAAAAAATAATGAAGCCTAGAAACTATTCATCAAGTAGTCGAATAAAAGCTTTAAAAACACTCACAATTTGCAACCATGATTAAACATATAACACAATAAGGCTAGCACCTCTTAAAGATGGGACTGAAAATAATTACAGTCTTTGTCAAAGAGGTTCACTTTCACCTCAATCCACTTCCAAAGTTGCTTATAGTCCACCTAACAGAAATCAATATCTATAGATGCAATGCTTTGCAAAAGCTTCCTAAAGAAAAAGTTGTTGAAGAAACAAAAAATGATGTGACCTTGAGGCTCTGTTCACTCCAACCAAACCCTAATTGCATTATGCAATGTGAATGTAATTGTAGATAGGATTTGAAAACTTGGATTCAAAAAACAAAAAGTCAATGCCATAGTCTTGGTCCAAAGGTTAGAGCCAATAAAAGAGCTTTGTATGCTCAGGGGAAAATCTACTTCCAAGATACTTGCAATCAGAGCACAACCAGGTAGAGCTTCTAAATTAAGGAAAAGCATTCATATTAACTTAAATCACCCAATCAACAGGGGCCAGGGTGAATTGACCCCCTCATTGCCCCGAATGTGGATGGATGGAGGGGATGAGGGAGCCATTCACTGTGCATATCGTCCCAACCTCCTGCCCTGCGACCTCCTCCAGTGCGACCTGCGACCTGCTCCCCTCTGACCTTCCCATCCAACCTGCTCCTTGCGACTTCTCTCCTTCGCCCTCAAATGTTTCTGTTGATCCGGACCTGTCGAATTTTTTGCTTCTCCGAATGCTGATCTTCACCGTATTCGCCCCACATGTGAGCACAGACTTGATCTGCCCCCAATGTTTGTATTTCTATGTTTTGATGTTTGAGTTTGGAGTTTTGGTGGTACCAAGGAAAGTTGCTACTTCAATCCTTCCAATATTCCGTGAAAGTCGGATCTGAACCTCTGTGGAAAACGGATTTGAAGCTTAAATTTTGGAGTGTCGGATCTAGTGGATCTGAAGTTTGATGTTCAGATCTCAATGACGTTTCTGGCTACATATTTCTCTGCTGCCAAGTACATCTCCACACCATTCATGACATCTTAACTCCTCACTGATGAAGGGGACGAAAAGAGTCCTCAAGTAAAATTCAAAGTGCTGTAACTTTTGCATCCAATGTCCGAATTCAATAAAACTTGTTGAAGAATTTGCGCTCTCTCTTCTAGTTTGTGTGGTAAAATTTTCAGATCAATCCAAGATTTGTTGAATTTTTGGAAGCCAATCGAAGTTCATAGGTTCAATTTTAGTTCTCCAAACTCCATTTGATGGATGCAACTTCGGGGGCTTGTATCTCCTTCATCTAATGTTCTTTTTCAATAACATGTGTTGGGTTATTTTCCTCTTGAAGTCTAATTATTGAGGTAGAATTTGTATGTCAATCCAGATTGTTTTGAATGTCTGGGAGCAATTTGAAGTTCATTTTCCCAACTTTTTTGGATTACAATGAACTTCAACAGCTTGTTTCTTCTTCATACAATGTTTGTTTCCAATAATTTTTCTTGGAAAAGTTGCGCATACTAGTTTCATTCGTGTGTATAAAATTTCATATCAATCCAAGAAGTTATGGGTGACTAAGAAGCATTTTAGGAGAAGGAGGTTCAGTTTTTGATGTGTTTTTTGCAACTTTTCTTGCAATTTTTTGACATTTCAAAGCCATAATGCAAACACAATGAGTCAATTCAATGAATTTTTTTTGAAGAAATGTGTTTGTATGCTGATTTTGAATCACTTTGTAGTATCAAGTTTCTTCATTTGAGTAGATTCAAAAACCGAATTTTGCCTTGAAATGTGTTTTTGGGAAAATTTCAGCATGTTTTTTCAACACTATAACATTATAATCTTGCAATCTATGCGGTCAAATGACACCAAATTTGATGCACGCCATCTACAACAAGTGCACTACAAGATTATATGGTTAAGATCTCTATAACAAAGTGAAAATTTATATCTATAACACTTCAAAAGGAATGTTGTTTTGGGAGTTGTTTAGACCTTCGATAGTGAGGGGTTAAGCCTAAAGTGTCTGTCAATTTATAAGCCTCCTAATGTTACGAGCTTTCTTTTAGTAATTTTGCACAACAAAAGTGTAGAGCAAGATCCATTCAATCACAATGTGTGCTATCCAATCTCTTCTATTAGCGAAATTTTGTTGTGTCCTCAATCTGACGTAGCTCTTATTGAATTACATTTATTATTCTGCTCATATGCTATTAGAATGTGTTGAGATGTGTATAACGCTCCCCTCTACAAGTATTAGATGGGGAACTACGACATGGTTTATAGGTTTGAGATTCAAGGTGGCAATTCAAGAGAGACATTTGTTTTGAAGGTTTGTACTTAGGAACAAGTATGCTAAGCAGTTTGTGTATAGGGTCTTCAAGAATCAGACTTCAAGTTAAGTTTGAAAGCGGATCACTCTAAGCCTAAACCTTTACTCTATCTAAATCTTGAGAGCAACTAGAAAATACTAATGTTCTACAAAGGCTTGCAATTGAGCTATCAAATTGGCATTAAACCTCAATTTCATTTAATTGGTGGTAGCCACTACTTTGACCAAGGCATTTTGTCTAAAACTTAAATCCTACTTATCTTAGATTTAAGAGTTTAGAATACATGTATGTCACAAATCTTGTTGCAATCCAAGAAAATTGACAATATCTTATGTGATGATTCTCTCAAACCTTTTTGATCTCAAGCATTTATCTAATCCACACTTATTACATGCCTATTTTTTATCTACACTTATTTCAAGCAAAATTTGGAACATATCCAAATTTTGAGAAAAATGAAGACAAATATAGATATACTTAAAGGTCATGAAATGTCACTTTTTATTCGATTCCTACTTTACATCTTGTCCAAGATTTCATTTGAATTCTTATTCAATTTATGAATTTTTTGGAACGGCAACAAAGCTTAATTGCATGCAAGCTAGTCAAATTCACAGAGGTGCCTTCTTTTTGAATTGAAGTTTACAATCCACCCCTTTATAGCTCAGAGTTGCAAGGGTTGGGGACCTCAACGCATCTTCAATCTAGACCACAAAATTGGCCCAACAAATAATTTAATGAATGTATGTACTCTTTGCATGATCATTTTTTATTACACTAAATTTATCATGACTTCTATAATTTTTGTCTTTAAGTTTTCATTTCAATTGGGTCTATTTTAATTATTCAAATTTCAAATAAGGGCATTTTCATACTAGACATTTTTCAAACTACAAGCAATTCAATGGCTTTGAAAGAAAGACTTCATTTTTAGTGTACCTTGTGCTCATTCAACAATTACTGCTAAAATGATAATTTTGAAACAAGATTTGTAATGAATTTTTATGAAATGAAGAATGTATAAAGGAACTTGTAGAAACTTTCATGTGTACATAAACTATGATTTTGAAATTTCAATTTTTTATGAATTGCAAAGACTTATCTAGGATTAAACTCTTAAAAGACCATGTGTTCAAATTTCGAGCATAATATGAACACAAGCATGTCTTGAGTGAACAAAATCATTGTTTTTTCATCCTTCTCAATAATTATACATTCCTATGTGGGATTCCCATATTTTTTTAGTATACATGTTCACAACTTCACTTTGCAAATCTACTATAGTTCATCAGTGATAAATATATTTGACCTCAAAAACTAATCTTCTTGATTCAGAAAAAGACCCTTGAAAATGATTTGAATAAATAAGTAAGAAAAAATCTTAAGAGATTATAAGAATTAGAACTCAAAAAAAATGTTTTGTGAAAAAATCACAATCATTCGATCTATAATGAATTTTAGAAAGAATTATCAGTTTTTGGTTTTAATTTTTATTAAAAAAATACTAGTTAGTATAGCAATTGATGTAATTATATGAATATGATTTGTGAATCTTATTTTACAACTTTTTTTTTGAAATTCTTCATCAAATTCTTCTTCTAAGTTGAATTTTATAATATATCTCTAATATTTTGGAAATTTGGACTCCATTGTTTTAAGGAGTTACAATCCCTATTTCAGAATTATTTCAAAATAACTTTTGTCTAATATTTGAGTGTGAATTAAAATGACGTACAAATAAATAAAAATATCTACAAGATGAATCCTCAGACATGCAAACACTTCTATGGTTAGTTTTTTTTCCATTTCTTTTAGATTTTTTGAAAAATCTAAATATAGACTCAAAGTGTAAAAAATATTTTTCCAAAAAATAGGAAGTTATAGTTATATTAAAAAATAAAAACTTTCTTTCAAAATTTTGAAAAACAAATCATCTATCCTTCAATTAAAAATGAATGAGTTTTTATTTTATCAATAACTTATGAAAGCAAGCACAATTTCTTATTACATTTCCACATTTTTATGCAACATGACAAACCATTAAGGACTCAATTTAATCAATTTATTAATTTAAAAAATAATAATTTGATATGAATAGAAACCCCAAGGAATAATTACTTCATGAAGCCAGTACTAAGGCGCAATGAATTTTCGAAGTTTTGAAGGGAAACATTGAACCCTAAATTAAAAACACGAAATTTCACGCCAGAGTTTGAAATTGGGCAGGTAGCACCGTAGCAGGACAACAGGGAGGAAAGAACAAAGAACCAAGTGATCTGTGGAGCCCAAGGTATGGAACTCTCAGAAACACACACCAACAACAGGAGCACTCGATCACCTGATGTAGAAATTTCAACAATGTGATTGCTGAGAAACCTCCCTGGCTGGTTGTATTGTAGTTCCTCCATATCTCTCTCAGTGACTGTCACAGCATCACCTTCACCTTCAGGATACTAGATATTAAGCAACTCGTGTGAAAGCTCAACTTCTTGAAGAATCTGTTGCATAGCTAATTGAAACACCGTCTCTGCTGTGCTTAGAGCATGCTCGGCTTCGGAATCTTAACTTCGACAGGCTTAAAATCCACGTGGTGTTCTCCGGCCTGACCAGGTCTAAGTTACCTCCTGTCATCTGGCCCAGTGGTCGAGCTCATGACCGGCGGACATATCTAGCTTTAGTCTAGCAGGAACGATCCTTTGAAACGAGAGACCAGTTTATCTGCCTGCCGGTTTCATAACTCTCTTTAGAATAAAATTCACTACTATTCTAGATGAGCCACTGAATGCCCATCCAAGCTCCAGGTCAATTTCAGAGGGAACGAATTCTACAGAGAAAATATATTACTCAAGTTGTTAATTTCATTCTCTCCACAGGCAATGAAACTCCCAGCAGCACATCGTATGAGGGCCTACCCATCTAGGAAAGGCCAATTCTTTCAGGAAAAACACGATACTGTGAAACGCGAGCAAGTGAATAAAATTCGGGGATGTTTCTGTCTGTAAAGAAAAAATGGAATCACTAGAAAGGAACCGCATTGAAAAGACCAAGATGGGGAACAAACTACCCCTGCATTCTTCATTGTTTCCCCCACAGCGCAAATGCCTGGCTGTCTGGGGAAATAAATGAAATGCAAACAAGTGGTTTTTTTAATTTAACAAATTCTTAAAAGTTTATAACATACAGTAGCCTACACTTATCACTATATTCACTTTGGACGGGCACATTTGAAGCATGAAGGGTCCCAACTTTCATTGGTAGATTTAAAAAACTCTTCACCTCTCATTGGTTGCGTCTAAAATGTTGTGGTGGCTGTGTCTTGGCAGTGTTCACTCTAGACCATTTCTTAGAATTCGGCGGAAGGTATTTAATCTTGAACATTTCATAAAACCCTCCGACCCCACAAAGCAGTGCCTCGTCGAAAAAGACACTTCTAACTATTCATTCTCGATAATTTCATTTACTTTGTTGTGATGAAATTTGGTCTTCAGGATCTTAAGTTCTTGAATTGTATACAAAACATTCATCAGTATTATGAGCTTTCGCAAATTTCAGGAGTTGATTGCAATCTGGTCCAACGAAGAAGCATAGAGACGAGACAAAGCAACGACGATGAGAGAGATGAGGTGCAATGACGATGAGGGAAATGTGGTACAACGCATAAGTGGTCATGAACGAAAGGATGCAAAATGTCGGGTGTCGCAGCAATAGAAGCGGTGCCCCTCGTATCAATGTAATCACTCGGCAGGCTCTTGGAGTAGAAGGGACTCCAGTAGACGAAAGCCCTATCCATGAATACCGCGATAAACTTTCCAGGTAAGGTTGCCGGCCATTCTGTTCTGCGACAGGCCGTGGATGCTCCTGACTAATTAGTTGCACTGTCAAGCGTTTGTTTACAATCCATGATTTTCTGCCCGTTAAGCCAATCAGATCTGGAAGTGGGATGCTTTCAGATACAAAGCAATCCCATGGAAACTGATGTTGCGGGAAAAGGCGAGCGGGGCACGGAGTCTCAATATCCTAAACTGAACAGAGAATCCTCCTGGTCAGGACCATCATGGCCAGAGAAACGTCCACCTCCGCCCCTCCACCTGCTCCAAATCCTGATTTGCACAAAACGCCCGGCTCGAAAGGAGTTCTAATATGCTCGTCTCTTCGGCCCGGTCAGCGTGATCAGCTCTCAGTAAATCAGACCCAGGTATACGGCACTCTTCAATTGGATTAGATTGGACACAGGCATACCAACTACAATGACTTCACGTTTTAACTTGGTTTCGGTCAAGAGCAAAGCGAAGGTCGGCAGTTCAAGAACTATCACTGATATTGCTCAGCACTTTCCAAATTCCAATTCGAAGAAAACACCAGTTCTGAAGGTGATGCCATTCAAAATTCAATGACCTCAAGAAGAAAGCACTTTCAACTGTAAAGGAATAATACAGCATAGATTTATTACAATTGCACATGCTAATCTGGTCAGACCGATAAGCTCCTTGACAAACAACCATAATCAAGATAGCAAACAAACAGATAATTGTGTAGCGATTAAAAAGAACAATTCTTGTGTGCAAAATCAGCTTAACTTGCACTCTTGCAGATAAACCCAAGGTGCTTCACAAGCAAGTCAACATGTGAGACTAACTCTACCGCCGAAGTCGATCAAGGTTTTCCTTCCTACTCTAAAACACACTTAGGACTTCAGTAAGTTATAGCCGGCAATGCTCAAGCACGCGCAGGCTTAAATGATCTTATTTATGTACGATGACCTTAGTTATGTGCGATGATCGATTCGGCGCTGACTTTGCCATCTCAGAGAGCTTAGAACCAAGATTTCAAAACAACAGCTCCCCTCAAAGTGCTGTTCAACACGCTTGTGTCAAACATAAAAATACCAAGCAACAGCTCCCGCAACCGCAACCGCAACCGCTCCCATGGCCAACAGAGCTGGCGCTCCAAGTAAGCCACCACCCATAGCCAATGCTTGGACTGCAGAGTACAACGAACCAGCTGGTACACCTCCGCCATTGGCGATGGCGATGCTACTCATCCAAGCAGAGGCGTAAGAACCCGCAGCAGGTCCAACCGTTGTAAAGCCGGCGGCCTTCAAGGTCAAGGCACCAACGGTTGATACCGCTGCAGCAAGTACCGCTGCAGCGAGTAGCGCTCTAGCGGAACGCGCCATCGCTCGGACAAGATGGACTGCAAGATGATCTGCAAATAGATGACTACAACAGCGTCAAATCAGCTGGCGGATACAGAGTAACTTGATTATCACAAAGATCGCTGTCTCAATCAGATTTGGAGCAAAGGGGCTGTTATATGCGTATCCCACGTTAGCAATTTGCCTACTCGCATACAGTAGCTGTGGTATCACTAGGTGCAACTGAAGCTAGCAACACAGAAATTCTAATCTATTCTATTCAGTTTATGATGAATGCACACAGTATTCTGTGTCCAATTTAGTCTCACATTAATTTATCTCCGATCAAACGTAAAGAATCATTGATGAAGCGTGGGTTTGCAGGATTTACTTATTCTTTGGGCATGAAATGTCTGCGCATGCAAACTAAGACTTGATGACTTCGTCAGGATCTTTAATTACCTTCGACAAATCAGTGTATGGCGTCATGGCGTGAGATCTGGCCATCCGTGACTTGTTGGAATTCGAGCCACCGTCACCAAATGCCATCGTTTACCACCAATTGTGAATTTCGATGTGCGAGAAACGAGTGTACAATTTGCAGGATTAAAATACTTTACACATAACATGCAGTAGCCTTCAAGGAGGCTGCCTTTTCCTCTCCAAATTCCTCATCCACGAGATTCATCCATCTGTCACGAGTATTGAAGTGAGCTTAATTACCGGGATGCCGGTAGTGGCAGCACAAACCAAACTAAATAACAAATAAATTTTAAGATCGTTTACCGAAAACCCAATGACTCCTTAAGTTTTATTCAAATGTAAATATCATTTGATCATTTCTCATCAATTGAGATTTTAGATGGCATCTGAAAGGGATTGCTTCGTTGACAATTATGGAATGAAGGGTGCAAATGGTATTTTATATATAAATTCATTGTTCATCATGAATCCTTAAAAGGTATGGGATAATTTGAAGATGAGAGCTTGAATGCTCATTGTCAAAATGTAAGAATTATGTTTGAAGTAAAATTTCAAACCCCATTTAGGCATAGTAGAATAACTCTTTCAAATAAACTTTCAACTAAGAAAATTTGTGAAATCAATCTAAATTTCATTTACAAAAATCCGTTTGTAATTTTGAGCCTTTAATCAAAAGTTATGGACAAAATTCGGAGAAGATGTTTAAAAATGTCAAAAAAATGTCCCTTTCAACCCCTCTCTAAAATTTGTCTATAACTTTTGATTGGAGGCTCTAAATCTCAAAAGAACTTTTGGATATTAAATTTAACTTGATTTCTCAACTTTTTTTAATTCAAAGTTTTTTGAAAAAAACTATTCTACTATGTCTAAATGAGGTTTGAAATTCTACTTCAAATACAATTCTTTCCTTAATATGCGTTAACTATGAGTGATTGAGCTCTTACTAATTCTAATTTACATATCCCACATTGTTTGTTCAACCTCCTACCACTTCACATGTATATAGAGAATTGTCTTTATCAAATTGCCTCTTAATCGTATGACCTCTTATAAAGCAAAGTAGAGGATCATGGTTGCTGAATTCATCATTTTCTATGTCTAGAAGGTAGTTGTTTTCAAGAAGTTGTGGAACTTATAAGGGTATATTTGAAATTATTCAAATTCCTTATACTATCCCGAAGACCCACAACGCATACTCGTAACTGACCCACAACAAACGTCAATCATTTCTTTGATGTTTTCACTACGTGACCTCTTAGCTATTGATGGTTTGGAATATTCCACAGCATTCCATTGTATGGAGGGTAGTGAGTTGCTCTGCCACTGAATGTTATGTAGTAATTATATTCACCTAATGTCTATGGATTTTGAAGAAGCTAAAGCATTATAAGAAATTAGTAGCTAGATCACCATGAGACCTAGACTACACTGGTAGTAAATGCACAATACACCTAGTGCATCTCTACATATTCTTTAATATGTAGAAAGATATCCTAGAAGTATATTACATAGCTTAGTGGGTGAAGGAGATACAATTAAGTTGAACACTTCTTTCAATATCTCTCTTCTGTGGTTAGGTGACAAGCTCACAAGCTACATTATTTTTCCAAAAGATAATTGAAAAGACCCTTTGACAAATCAATTAGAGATACTGAGATTTCAATCTTTAACCCTTAAAGGACAAAGCCCCCATGACCAATGTAGTCAACAAAACTATTCCAATTATTGGTCCAATAGGTGCATTTTGTTTTCTACAGTCAACAGTGAAGTCATCCATCAAACACAAAATGTCCACTTCGACATTTTAAGGGTTAAGTTAACTTGAAGTACTTGCATTCCGTCTTTGCAATTGTATGTGACACATCAATCTTTCCAGAAATCGATCATCCAATTGACGGAGAAGGCAATGCATGCTGCGAAGCATTATTGCAGTGGACATAAGAACAAGAAAACGCAACCAGAAGGCGAGATGCGAAGTCATCCACGGTAGTGATTATGTGAATTTCTGCATTTGAAGTAATGGGAATTTCCAATTTTTCAGATTGAAGGAGTCTGTGAGAATCAACTGTCAACTGAATGATCGATGCTCTTCTCTTCCTCCTCTTCTCCTCAGGTGTTTACCAAAAACAGTTCCCAATCGATTAATCAAGATTATCATCTCTGCATGTAGTCCAGAATTAAAATGAAGATATTCATCATCGCTTGCGTCTAACTTCCAGTTCCTCCATCGCCACCGGTCACTGAATCTTCAGAAGCGGCAAGGGCAGACCTTGCCAACAGTTCATCTCCGCCATCTCTTGTCACAATCTCAACAGGTTGAATTAGCGTCCTGGCTGGCGTTCCAGGGTAAACGAATTCATCAAGGTAGTGATTAAAGAAAGAGATGTCGATCGTTGAAAGCTGCGCAAAGAATTGTCAGGAAATTCGTATATTGCTAGGTGAAGAAATCTATTTTCAAAAATGATAATTTGTACTAAAAAATCTCGTTTCTTTTTTTACCAAAATTTTCAACTATTTGGTCATTTTTTCATCCATTTTGAGTGATATTTGGTCCAATTTAGAGTGGACCTCCTCATACAAACATCGGCCAAGTCTTTTTTTCAGAAGACAAAAGATTTCCCGAAATTGTATATAGAAGTGTTTAATGTTTGCAAAAGGGAAATCAAAATTGTTGGTTGGTAAAAGTTTTGAGAAAGGCCCAAGAAAAGTGGAGAGACCCATGAATTCTAGGAGAAGCAACTTCCAAACTTTTGGAAAAATAATATAAAATATTGGACTTGAACTTTGGGGTTGTTTTTTGTTTGACAACAATATACAACTACTTCTAAAATGTATTCTCTCTAGCCTATTCACAGCTATTCCTAAAATGTGGTCTCTCCTATTCACAAAGAAGTCTAAATGTAGTCTCTCATACTCATGTTGAAGTCTAAGCATCATGGAAGTCACCTAAAATGTAGTCTTGGGTCATGGCCGGATCTTACTTGGCAGCAATGTATTCTTGGGTCTAAACTGCCCAGACGCCTGCAGAAGGGCTCCTCGATGTGGTCCTTGTTCAGGGGGTCCGTTTTATGGATCTCTTGGCTGGACAGGAATGCAACCTGTTTCAACAATTCACCTTGGCCGGTACAAAAGCTCGAGCGGATGCTCTGGGAGGCCTTTATTGATCATGCCCGTGTGGCTTGGATCAAAGCCTCCAACCTGTGCGCCCTTTACCCGGATAAAGTCGGGCTTTTCCTCAAGCGGTTTGATAGTATCTGGTTGCAAACTCGGTTTCTTGGAGTTAGATCGCATATGCGCATACAGTGGAACTTGGCGCATCCCAAGACCGGAGTGCTCAGTTGAGAAGTCAGGCTTCTCCTTCCAAGACGTTGGTGGTTTAGTTCTGGCTCCGTCGTGGATCTGTACTGTTGCTTTGTTGTTTAAGTCTCAAATCATTTAGGCTGAATCTTAACCGTTAAAACTAAAACAAATACAAAAAAACTTCCGCCGGGGGCTTGTCCTCCTGGTTCGATGTACTGTTTCCCTTATCAATGGAAATTGTCCGTTTGTTTCAAAAAAAAAAAAAAAAAATGTAGTCTTGTCTACTCATGTAGAAGTCTAAACATCATAGAAGTTAGCAAAAGCAATTCTAGAAAATATAGTCTCTAACCCCAATTTAACTAATTATGGACTTATCCTTGAAATCATAAATTATGGACATTTTTTGTAATTGAAAATGTGTTGGCCAGTAGCCAATCCTTGTCTATATTTAATTTTTTTTTTAAATTTCATTTGATCCGAAATGATGATTTTGATCCATTTTAACTCAAAAATTTACAATTGGACTATATACAAATCATATTTTCATCATTCATCTATAGATTATTGAACTAATAATTGTCTAGAATGAGTTAACAACTTAAGTTCCTTGACTATGTTTTCACCAAAAACGCTTTTAAATTGTCATTTCTAGTACAAGTACCAAATTTTAGAAAAAAACAAATTTTTGGACATATGTAACTACAAGGTCTTGTAGTAAGTTAGTTTGAGAAGATGTGGAAAAAATTTCCAAAATTTCACAACATGGATTGCAAGACATAAGCTTTTGAATTCACAAAAATCCTTTTTTTGGTCTTGGGAAAAACTAGGCAACTATACTTCTCAAGGGCACATTCGTATGAAAAAATGTCTAAAATTGTGGTGTTTCTTTAGATTCATTCTTCAAGGCAGTTTGACTATATGCTTGAAAAATTTCAGATCATTTGGAATTGTACAACATATAGGGAAAAAAATGTAAGTAGAAAAAAATAGATAATGATTCAAAATATAAAATTATGAAGAATTTAATTATGGAATTGAAATATGCAAATCCCAAAAGCTGAAATGTTGTAATAAACCATCTACATCCTACAATATTATGTTTTCCAGAAATATTAAAAATTGAGTAAAATAAAGGACTTCAAAGTTTATTTTAGAATAGAAAATCCACAACTACCTACAAACTAAAATTCCTCATAACTTTGGACTCATTGATGAAAATGGAATTATTTAAAGCTTTAGATGTATATATAACTCTAGAAAATCAATTTCTGATTTTTGATTCTACGAAAGTGATTTTTTTTATCTGCTGAAAATGCCTACCTAAAGGAAAAAATAATATAGGAGGCCATAACTTTTGACTCATATTTCCAAATGTCATGAAATTTAGTGCACATGAAATATATTCCTTGTCCTCACCTTCTATTAAAAGTTTGATCTAAAATATGAAAATCTCTAGTCAAATGTACCTTTCCAAAATTTCTATGTTGCCAAAAAATGTATGTTGGTCCTTTAGGGGTTAAATTGGGGTTCTCTCCTACTCACATAGAAGTCTAAGCATTATGGAAGTCAACAAAAACAATTCCAATTCTAGAAAACCTAAAAATTATTTTCCCATTCCAACTTCCCATTTTCATTTATATTACATTAGTTTGTGACATCTTTAGTCAAAATTGATTATCCTTGGAAGGACACCATTGGCCAAAAGTGCCATTTGGATGGTCAAATGTTCTCTTTTATATTGAAAAATGAAATATTTTCATCCAATTATGTGTGAGCAACTTTATTAATACTATATCCACATTGCTAGTTAAATTCAAGTCATATTAGGTGTTGTCTTTATTTAATGAGGGATAGGTTTAAGAAAATAGTACACCCTACTAATGTAATTCAACACTTGAAGCATTTTATCATTCAAAATGATTTCTATTTCTTTTGCAAAACTAAAGAAATAAATTTTTTCATTTCTAGTTTCTATTGTGCTTGAGAATTTTTCTTGGCATGAGAATGTTCTACACTAAAATGTTCTTCTACTCTAAAAAAATTGAGATCTTTTGAACATGTTTGTATTTGATATAAGTTTTTTTACTTTTTCATCAAAAATTCATGGTAACTTAGAATTTCCTTAAAAAATCTAAACATCTGATGTCATGTATTTGACACGTGATTTCATCTTTGAAAATTAAAACTAAACTTTCATTTGAAAATAGCAAAAATGAAATGGAGTAGAGGATTTGGAGGTCTGACTACATGGTCATAGGCTTTAGGTTAAGATTTCATGGAGGAGATATTAAGAAAAATAAATCTACCCTAATCACTGTAAATTGAAATATTAGTGTATTATTTTAATTTCACAAACTTGTTTTTGCAGTGATACAAATTTAAATCCTCACTAATAGGTTAAGCCAATTAAGTCAGTCGGTGTAGCAGATGTAATTTAACTTACAAATACAATTAAGTAAATTTTTGAAAAAATAGAATCATAAAAGCAAGAGTGATTCATTTGATCATTTCAATGTCTTGCATTAAATAGTTTAACAACAGACAAGAAACCGAGGCAAAGACAAGCAATTCCTATTAGACTTATTAGGAGTAGCCCAAAGAATTGCTTCTCCACTCTAAATTTTCATGCTTTTGTTTTGGACAATATAACTTTGCAAGACATAATTGCACAAGGGACTAGTCGGTGTTTTTTCTAGGCATTTAAATTCCTAAAATCACCAAAAATATTTGGACAACATCAAGCCTATAGGAAAAATTTGAAGAAAAATTAGATGATGATGCCAAGTTGTTCTAATTTTTTTAAAGAATTTGGATGAAATTGCCAATTTTAAATGAAAATCATCCAAATATGTGGATAAAGAGATAGTTCTATCCAAAATATGGATGAATAGTAAAATATTTGGCTACATGATTCTCTTGCATATTGCCACTTTAGCACTTCTTCCCCACCACACACCCCAAAAAAGAACAAAAACTTGCAAGAGATATAATCACAAAATACATTGGCAACAAGTCAATTGGCAAAGGTCAAATACCAAGCTTTGAAACATGCTAGTTATGACTACTACTATCTATCAAAGCCAACAAATTGCTTGATAGGAACAAAGCCCTTCTGGGATAGTTTGCCAAAAACATACTATAGAACTTCTATAAAGTGAACTTTTATAAGTTAGTAACGCCTCTAGAATGATATTATTCCTTCAATTCCGGCCCGGACGTATTGAAAATATACAAAATAATTTAAAAGCAAAACAAAACTTTATTGAATTTGGAATCCAGATTTTGCTTTGGTGAACATGCCACTTTGGTCTAGGAGCACCATGAAATTGCAATCTACTAAAAAAAACTTTGAACATCATTAATGTCAATTTTTATTGAATTTGGAATCCAAATTTTGCTTTTGAGAACATAGCTTTAGACTAGGAGCACCATGAAATTGCAATCCACAATAAGAACTTTGAACGTCATTAATATCACAGCCCCTCTCTAAAGCAATAACCTCTATTGCAATATTCTCCTCTGGTCCTAGAGTTATTCCTTTATGAAAGCTTTAATGTATTAGATATAACACAAAGCCCTTCATGAATAGTTTGCCAAAAATATACTCCCTTTTCTCCCAAAATGTTTTGGATTAAGGCTAAGCATAACATTTTAAAAAGCTATTTCAAGTTGTAAATAGAATTCTACGCACTCTTATCATCCTATAAACTTTGAGTTTTGGAGCCTTTTTTAAAGCAAAGTTTTGGAGTACCAAAAAGTAGATTTGGGGGGCATTTTCTAGGAGCACTAGTAGACATTTAAAAGTTGATTGTGAGGTTGTCATTTTGTGGGTAGTTAGTATGGGCCAAAGACCATATGTGGACTTCCATTTTGCCTCTTAGCTAGAGATTCATCTCTTTCAATTGGGCAATACTCAAAGAGATCCAAAATAAAAAACGAATAGTGTTGATTGACCCCTTTAATCGTTTCATTTGTCCTTTAATTGATGATTGCATGGATGAAGCATTAGAAGAGATTTGAGGGCATGAAGAGGTTGTGAGTTATTTTGAGTTCCCAAGGTGTGGGAACTTGACACATTAGTAGTATGATGTGGCATAGACATTGCTACATCAAAAAATAATATTAAATTTTAATTATTTTTTTGAAATTATTTTTTAATTCAGTTTCAGGTTTATCAGTGCTTTTATAAAAATGGAGATAAACTAATTTTTAATTTTTTTCCAAAAATTTGGAAATTCAGCCCATTATGGGCTGGTTCCCAATTTCTCGCAGCACAGGGAACAATGCAAGGAACAACCCTGAAATTGGCTCTTGAAGCCCTCAATTCTCCTCTAACAAGTGAACTACTATCCGGAGGTGTTTTGTTAGTCCTAAATAGAAATCAGAAGATGAATTTGAATAATTTGCAATATCACAAAGTGCAACAAAATGATCACTTTGGGACAAAAAATTAAGGCCAACAAGAAGATCCTTTTAGTATGGAGGGAGTATCAAATATTACAAATGAAATTATCCTTGAAACCAAGGGAGATTACTCTTGATTTTTTAGAAAACTACGTGAGTTAAAAGATAGGGTCCATTTAATTCAAAGGAGAAAAAACTTATATAATATGTAGGGCTACTATAGGGTCTATGAAATTTCACATACTCTAATATATTTAAATTATGCTAAATAAAAACATCATGTAGTGGGAATTCTTATTAATAAGTTAGCTTTAACAGCTAGGGGCTATGATAATTTTTCGTAGTACCATAAGTAAAGATAAAAACAAATAATTTCATGTGGATGATAAAAGGGATGAAATAAAGAAAATCTACGATGAAGGGTGATTGACTAAAATTGTGCCACAATATTAATAGTATATATATCAAAAAAATTAAGTGTAAATGTAAGAAATTGACCACAAATGTTAGATAATATTAGATTGCACAAATATGGAGGTTTACCTTAGTGGATTCAATGATATGAAAATTGTGCAATACAAAAATATAGTTTGTAGTCCATTTAACTTCAATCTTTAAAGCCATATTTGTTAAACACACTTATATTGAATGGGATGTTCATAAGATAATTTTAGTGGAAATTTTGAAGTGTTCAATGATAAAGTTGTTATTAATAACTACCACTTGGGCAATAGCACTTGAATAGTTGAATTGAACCGATTGTTGTTTGTTTCATGGTTTATACTCTATACATGCATGTATTAGAAGGAAAGAAAAATTTGTAAAGAAGGGCAACAATGGGAAAAATTTGGATATTTAAATTTTGTATGTAAGATAGCCCCACTTAAAAAACTCAAAGAAGGAATATACAAAAAAAAATATAGTATATTGGAAACACACCCTTGTAACTTTTTATGTAAAAATACAATCATCTTAAATTTGGTGATAATGGTAAATAGCCCCACATCAAATACCCTCTTAACTCAAGTGCATACCTTAAATTATAAAGAGTGATCTCCCTAAGGAAAGGAAATTGTTGAAACAAGTTAGTACATTGAAAATTGATAGGTGACCCCCTTTGAACCTATACACCAAGTTTTGAACTACAACCTTGAGAAAAGCCAAAACTTGAAGCAAATATATATTTACATGGAACAAACCATGGGATACATTTTCAACCCATTATGCTATAATTCCAAGACCCACTTTGGGATCAAACCATCAAAGCTCTCATGTTGTCATTCAATCACATCTAGATGAACCATACAAGGAGATCTCATCATTCATCTACAAACATAGAAAGTAACACAACTTAGTTTGGCCAAAGATAGAAAAATATTTTTGCCTTCTACAACATACCGTGAAATATAGCCTAACCGAGTGCATGTGGAAGGCTATTGAGGTGGCCTATGATAACCATACTGCAATGAGAACTACCATTCCAAAATGATTACCACAATATGAAGGCTACAACGTATGTGCAAAGTTCTCTTCATCATTGTCAAAACATAATGTACAAGACAAAAATTAACAAAGCTTGAAAACTATACATCAAGGTTAGCAATGGAATGAAATCTTCAAAAACCCTTGCAAATTTTTGTTAACCATGATTAAACATATTGCAATAGGGCTAAATAAATACCTCTTGAGGATAGGAATGAAAGTCTTTGTCAAAGATGTTCACTTCCACCTCAGTCCACTTCTAGAGTTTTTCATAGCCCACCTCATATGGATCGATGCCTTAGATGATGTATTCTACAAGAACTTCATCTAAAGATAAAGTTGTTGAAGAATGAAAAGAACTTTCTATGCTCAGTAGGTAGTCTATTGTCAAGCTACCTACGATTAGAGCACAATACAAGTAGAGCTTCTATATACAGAAAAACATTGATACTAAACCATCTAAGTAGTCTAAAGCAACAATGACCTTGCGATCATCATTGGGAGAATGGTTAGGCGACCCCTTTCTCCATTGCCTTCTCATATCATAATAATATTTTAACACTTGAATCCTATATAATAGAGTGAGTAGCATTTAAGCATGTAGAAGAGTGTTGTTAGACGCGTAGTTTTAGTAAGTAGGTGCGTAGCGCTATGTAAGATAAATATGAAGGGACAATCTCTATTATAGGCTAGGATCTTTTGGTTATAAAAAAATATAAAAAATATTTAACATTGAGCGGGCAAGCAAAATTATAGGCAAGATGGATGTACTTTGTTTCTTTGACAAAGTGGTGGGGCAAGAGGCATTCACTTGCTCTTTCTTCTAACAATGGTGATGTGAGGTTGCAACTATTACGTGTATTCCAAACCACCTAGTCTACAAGTGAGTATCTAGGAATTCAAAAGAACAAAGATTCAAGTGATCTTAGGAGCCCAAAGTATGGAACTTTGAGAAACACATACCAACAATAGAAGTACTCACCAAATATTAAAATCAACCATGTTGTTGTTGAGAATCCTCTATTAGAAGAGATTTGAGGGCAAAAGAAGCCCACGAGTTCCCTGGCGTTCCCAGACTATGGAAACTCACCACATCAACAATCTAACATGGCCGAGGCCTTGCCACATCAAATAACATTAATTAATTATTTAATACTTGAATATTTTTTGCTATGTTTTTTAATTTTAAAAAAATCAATTTTTAGTTTTTAAACACTTTTTGAAAAAAAAAATTAATTTTTTTTTAAATGAAAAATTATTGACAATAGTGGCTAGTCTAGAGTTCTTGGACAGTAGGGGGAACAACCCTAAAACAACCCTCCCTTGCCCTCAAATTCCCCCTAATGCCTAGTTGTATTGTAGTTCCTTCATATCTCTCTCAGTGATTGTCATAGCATCACCTTCACATTTAGGATACTAGATAAGCAACTCTTGCAAAAGCTTAGCTTCTTGAGAGACCTATTACATACCTAATTGAAACACCATCTCTGCTACGCTTCAAGCGTGCTTCACTTCGGAATCTTTGACAAACTTAAAATCCGAGTAGTGTTCACTTGACTAAGCCTAAGGTAGAAGCACCCAAATGTAATTTAACACTTACCCTGGATCTCTTGATCTTGAGGGTACATAAAGAGAAGAATGATGTAAGTGTGTTAAGAAATGGTTTAGAAACCAACAATGTTGATTTCACATTTTTCCAAGCTTGTATAAATATTATACAAAATTTTGGAAAGAACTTCATAGATGCACCTATTGTGGACACTAGACTATCATAACACCAAAGTGGGCATAGAAACACCCAAAAATGACACACTATAAGCTTAGATCATGTGCGGGCGATTGGCCACTTCTTGGAACCCCACCTGTCTACTACTTGGGTCTACTTGTGCATGGATTTAGGTCGTTTTTTTAAGTGTCCGAGAATGACTCGTGTTACATTTGGGTGCTTCTACCTTACCTCCTATCATCTAGGCAACTCATGGCGGACATATCAATCTTTAGTCTTACTAGCAGGAACAGTCCTTTGAAACAAGAAACCAATTATTTATCTATTTTTTTTTTAACTTTCTTTAGAATAAAATTCACTACTATCCTAGATGAGCCACTACCCATCTAGGTTCTAGGAAAAATTTCAAAGGAAAGGAATAAATAAAGAGAAAATTTGTTTCTCCAAGTTGTTAATTACGTTCTATGGCTACAGGCAATGAAACTCCCAGCAGCACATTATATGAGGGCCTACCTATTTAGGAAAGGCCAATTCTTTCTGGAAAAACACAGTTAATACTGTGAAACATGAACAAGTGCATAAAATTCAGTTCAATTTTTGTCTAAAAAGAAAAAAAAATGAATCACTTGAAAGGTATCATATTGGAAAGACCAAGATGGGTTCTTCTTCACTGTTCTCCCATAACGCAAATGCTTGGTTGTCTGAAAAAAATTAAATGCAATTAACCAAGTGGTTTTGTAATTTTACAAATTTCAAAGTTGAAAATACAAGGTAGCATGTATTTAATCCCTAAACGTCTAGATTCATCTCTAGAATTGACAATTTGAGAAAAATCATTATAAAGTGCTATTTGGAAGCATATTTTGGAATTGAAATGCAAATAAAAGTTGTAGATTCCATCTATGCAGTTAGATTCACCAACGCTATCACCAATTTTCTTTTATAAATTTTGAAAGAGAAATTCCAAAATTCCTTCAAAATTCGATTGCAAGTAAAATATTATCATTTTTTGAGTAAAATTTGTTGGAATGGATTTTAAATAAGGTTCTCTTCACATGGTGATTTTTTTGAAATTTTTGTGTTCTTCCTATCTATGACCTCATTTTGGCTAATCCAATTTTGAACTAAAGTCAATGCAATTTGACCACTTGACATACTTGCACATTTGTAATTTTAGAAAAATATGAACTCTAATAACACCAAATCCAACCCTTAGATAGGATAAAAACTTGATAACATATCTTCACAAATTAAAATAACTTTCATCCAAGTATTTAGGAGAATGAAACTGGAGTACCAATTTGTTCATCATCTAGAAAATGGACGTCGATGCGTTTAGGGGTTAACACTAGTCCCTAAAGGTCCATGCATCCTAAAAGTGGATGCACCTTAGTCAACCTCAACTGTAACTATCAACACAACCATTTTGGGTATTTGATTTAAACTAAGAAAATGAAGCTTGACAAGATCTCTTTCTACTTCATCTTGGCATTTTGAAAAAAATCCAAAAATTGAAAGAATTATTGCAATTGCAAGCTCCATGTGTTAAAATCCAAATTACATAGTATGATGTGTTTTTCATTACTATTTTTTCTTTTTAAAATGGATTTACTATTTAAATTACAAAATGAATATTTTCATTCTAACCTTCATTTACAGTAAAAACTCCAAACTATACTTTTCTACATATCATTTATGTAATTTTATTTCCACCTTTAAATTTAAAGAATCACAATAATTTAATTTTTCTATCAACTATTTTGATAAAAGTAGAAAATATATTTTTCTACCAACAAAAAATATCAACATTTTATACATCAATTAAATAAAAGGATAAATTTGGTTGATAGGCAAATTTGACTTCCATGTCTTTGTTGTGGTTGTTTTGGATGCAAAAAATAAAATAACCAATTGAAATGTTTTTCCACTAATTTTCATTGCTACTTGTACCTCTTGAGAAAATTTCAGATAAATTTGGATTGTTTTTTCTATTTTTACATCTTTTTTTCAATTTTTTCAACAAAAATGATGACTACAATTTTTCAAGAAACAAATTGAAATCTCTCAAAGTGATATACAATTTATAGTTTCTAGTAATAAAAATATTGAATTGATTTTCAAACACAATCTGATAGGCTACATTCTAGTGAAGTTTGACCAATTGGTAGTGGATCTTGTCTTTAACTAAAGCGGCTCGACTCACTTTGAATGGACATACTTCCTGCATGAAATATCCCAACTTCTATTGCTTGATTTTAAAAGCTCTTCACCTCTCATTGGTTGCATCTAAAAAGTTGTAGTGGTTTTGAGCCTTGGAAGTGTTCATTGTATGTCATTTTTGAAGTATTGGAGAACAAAACATGTGACTCTTTTAGGTGCTCCTACCTTAGTCCACCAAGTTTTCAAGCAAGGTGTCAAAGTCATGCCCTAAATTGCAATAGTCTAGAGGAATGGACCTCCATTCAATGCTTTTTTTGGGGGGGTGAAGTAGTCCTCGATTGCACCCCAAAAAAATAATTTGGCTAAAACAAGACAACAAACCCTAAAGTTTTCTTCCAAGAAACTCCAAATTAACAAAAAAATCTTGAATGAAATCGCCAAATTGTAGATGAAATCATAATCACAGACATGTAATATTTGCTAATGCAATATTTTCTATCCAATATGTGGATGAATGCTGAAATTTTGGAGCACCTCTGTAACATTTCATATTGCCACTTTGGCACTTCATAAAAAGGGAAAAACAAAACCAAACAAAAAACCTGCCTCCACTGTTCCAACTTCGGAAATTAAAGCTTCGATACCAGAGTTGATCTTCAATGGGACTGGAATTAATGTAACCGGCCAATAACTCCGATATCAAACTGATACCGGTGTAGACTTGACAGATCTTCTGGTTTCACACGTCCCTTGTCTACTGCGGTATCGGAGCGATTTCTTCGTGGCTTCCGGAGGGATTCCGCATTCGGGTGCTTCAGTCGGTGACCTCTGCGGTTCACGTCAGGCAGGGCCTGCGGAAGTTGCGGTAACTTGGATCGATCTCCACAAACTGAATATGCCAAAAGTCTTCTGAAGTTGGTTAACTTTCGAAATCAAACTTGAATGAATGAAACGGGAAAAAGGTTGCGGAATTCTCATTTTGAGTTTGGCATGTATCCGCACACGTTTACTAGCTGGCTCAGGACTGAAGAGGAGGAGGCACTAGTTTTCTGCAATGACTGAAGCTACATACCCTGAGGAAGTTTGAGCAACTACCCAACTCAACAACAAGTGAGCAAGTGCTACAAGGAGAGAATCTCTTGTTGACTAGTGGTGATGTCTCGCTTTTAGAACGATGGAATTGTTCTACAAAGACATGTGGATAGCATGCTCCACCAACAAAACATTTTTAACTGAGGATGGAGGCTTTCAATTCACCTTCAGAAAACTCCAAGTACCTAAGAAGAATGTATCTTCAAAAGGAAGAGATGGACCCAGAGGTGGATACACTCCCTAGATTCAGAGGAAGGATGAATTAGTCTATCTTTGAGCTTAAGTATATCCTTTGATGCTTTAATAATAAGGGTAGTCACAACTTCTTCACCATAAACCCGTTATTCAAACAATGGGGATGTGGTGGCTCTCCATTGGCTTCCGTTTCCTCTCACCATTTTCTCATTATTCAAAGAAGTTTGCCTTGGTGAAGAAGGTGTGACTACCCCTAATGTTCTAGGGCCCTATGTTTTGCTAGTTTCAATAAAAGATTATGTAGGTTGAACATACTTTGCAAGAAAGGTATTGTATTGTCTAAGGTAATCATATTAAATTGCAACTTTCTAACAAATCCCATCCCAACAAATTAATTGTAGCTAAAAGTGCATGGTTGTTGAACATAAGAGCCTTCTAGGGCCAATTTTAGGTACACCTACAATCAACATTTGAAAATTCATATTTTGTTCATACATAGTGAGACCAAAAAATATGCTAGGAGAATTAGGAATTTATTTTTATTTTCTAATGGGACCTTGATAAAAACTAGGATAGTTAAATGATAAAAACTATATATACTCATATTCTTCTTCCCAAACCTTAAGGCAGGGTTTACTTTTAGTATTGAATTTGTGTGTGATATGAGTATGAAATGGAGCAAGACATAAATCATGATTATTAACTCACTTAAGTGGACTCTATAGTCATGGAAACATATCATTTACAAAGAATCCAAGAGGTAGCCAAATGTAGTAATAGAAAGAAGACATCATGCTCAATGCTTTTGATATTATACTTGATCCCTATTTTTGAGTGATAGATAAATGTTTTGAAAGTAACATTGAACAAATAATAGCTTCTAACTTAGAATATATATTTTTAACCTTGGATCTTTGGATGTTTAGGGTTCAATTTGATTGTTTGGTAGAAAAAAACATCTCAATTGGTAACATAGGTATACCATTGGATAATAGAGCTTATTATGAGAGCAACTTCTAAATTGCATTTAGTACCTTCAAAGTCATTTTGCATCTAATTAAATTTTTTTGAAGAAGTTGGTGATGGACATAGTTAGATGCCCTAGGAATTTACCTAATATAAAATGTTGATGAATTCTTACAAAAGATGTGCTTGATGCTTTACAAGAAATTTGAAACTCATTTAAGGCTTCTTCTAAGATGTTTCTTTGTTACATTATTCATTTCTAAATTAAAAAATATTCAATCTTTAATTTGAACACATATAATAAGAATTTTGTGTTCATATTATACCACATTGATCTCTTTATAGCTTTAGCCTACCAAACCAAAACTCGAATATTAAAAGTAAAATTCTTATTTTTTGGTGAATGTTCAAAGTTGTGTGCTTCTCCATCAATTTGACCCCAATAGGTCATTAGACATGCTTGGATGGGATAACACCACAAAGAGATTCTATAGGATTCCTAAAGATCAATCGAGTGACATATAATACAATAAATTTGGATAATTATGACGATTTCTATGCTAACACGCAATGTTGGAACTTTTGGAAGTGCCTTAGTTTACCAGTGAAATGAAGGGGCGGTGATGATGTCACTGGGCAATGACAAGTTCCAAGTGGTTGGTATTTGTAGAGGTGCAATGGGTAAATGCTCCATACACTAGATGTTGACCAGTAAATGAAGAACTTTAGGTTCTCCCCGCGCTTTACAACTATACAACTTTGTCCACTCAGCAAGATGCTCTGTAGTCCACCCGACTGTTTGCCAGGTTTGTAGAACGCATTGAGCAACCAACATTCAAGCTTGGCTCATGAAAGATCTAGACGGTGAAAGATCCCTCAATTTTTCCACATTCTTCCATGACGTACTTGAATCATTTTCAACAAGTCAGATCTTACTACATCACATTGCACTCATTTTGGCGAATTTTAGAAAGAATGGATTCTCCAATTCAAGTGTTCAAGGTACCTTTGAGAAGTATGTCAAGTACAACAAGCTATTAGAGCTTTTGTCATTTTTTTCAAGTCAACATGTCAATTTATGTGAGGAGCTCCAATTTGTTAGTAGAGGTGTGACACTAATTTGAAATTTTGGATGTTGTACAAGGCCACTGATGAGAAAATAAACCCATTGCAACTTCCATTTCTTCCTGCTAATACCATTTTTCTACGTAAAAAAATTAATCAAATAAGAGAATTAACAGTTCAAAAAATTTCACACTATCCAAGTACTATTTTAGTTCCCCTTTCTACAATTGGATGTATTTGAAAAGCAACACATTTGAACCCAAAAATTTTCAAAAATAAAAACCTATAGGAGTTGCATCTTCCAAGAAAAAACAAACCAATGTCACTTTGGGGTTAAAGATCCCACTTTTTAGCATTGGAAGTGAGAAATTTTTCGGATGAATGATCACATTGTTGGCTGCAGTTGTAGAATGTAAATGACCTATGTTTTACAGATAGAACATTCCCTCCAAAGAGGGCCAAGGTGCCCTAACTTCTCTAGCTCACTTACACAAGGATAATTCTATGTAAATATTTAGGTCTATTACAAGATTTGGGGAATCCAAGTTACACTAATTTATGATGACATATAATGGCATGCTTATAATCTATAATCTTTGGCTCCCACTAGTCACATTCTTTGTCACATATGGACTAGAAAGAGTGACAATGATATAAAATCACATCCCCATCCACCATTACTATTTGAGATTGTTGTAGATCTCCACAATTTGATGCTCTTGATCAAGATTGAAGGTGATAATTATATTCAATAGTGACATACTATTCAATAGCTTAAATCTAAAAGGGGGTCGAAAACATTTGGCCTCCTAGAAATATAATGGGAGTTTTAGGGTACAAAGATGGCTTTAGAGGTGCTAGAAATCTTCAATTGACTTAGGGTTTTTTGGAACTTGTAATATGTCAAGGGCAATGCTATATATATATATATGGTGATTTTTTCAAATGATTTTTCCAATTTTCAGAAAATGTTAGTATTTGTCAAAATGGCATGAATCATGCAAGTCTACAAATACTAGCCCTTTGTTTGATTGGGAGTTGTTGGAAAAAGATCCAAATACATTGTCAATTTTTGCAATGCATAGATTTGCCTCTTCAGATGGTGGTCATGTATAATTGACTAATGTAAAGATTTGTGATAATATTACGGAAAATAGATGTACAACAATGAAGTAGGGACATGAACAATAAGCATTACATAAATTATGTACTCTTTGGAGGGTAATATAGATTTGACATGCCAAACCCAATTGAACCAATTAGAAGTACCAAAACTCTACCAAAATTTATCCATGTCTTGTACAAATATCTAGACAGACAACATTTCTTATTCCACTTTCATTAGAAGAATATACTTGCATTGCCTTTGTTTATCTTAGATTTTATGGTTGTCTAATCCAATGTCATGGACACAAATGATGACGAGCTTGTAAGCTACATCTATAGTATAGCTCAAAGGCATCTCTTCGAATAAAAGATAGTAAATTATGTGCACCATGCTAAAGACACCTCTTGTTGGAACTACAAGTACCTCTTGTTGGTACCTTTGAGTAGCAATAGGGGAACAAAGATTATAAGAACAGAATAAATGTAATAATGGGATCCCCTTTAGCACTTCTCAACAGCCCTCCAAAGAGTCCATATTTTCTCAAATGCTTATTGCATTGAAAATGTTGTCTTGTTGTGTTTGCTTTGAGTTGTTTCTATTGAACATTGTGATTTGAGGTGGTGATGGAGGTGGAGGATTCCATTCCTTGAGTTGTTTATTTGTGAAGATTGATTTGGTAGGGAGCTTGTGATTTAACATGTTGGCTTGGTGCTTGAGAGTGAAAGCATTGCAAGGTTTTTGTGATTTAGATGCGACCAAAATTCTTTCGTTAAGGTTCACTTCCGGTCAATTTAGTCTTGATCCGTTTTTTATTTTATGAGGCTGATTTTTGTGGACAACTTGAATATTTTATTGCATTGGCGACGGTTTCTTGTTGTTCAAAGATTGAGCTTTTTCTTCTAATTTCATTGCAATTGAGGTGGTACTAGTCAATGACACCGAATTTCATGAACCATTTCATGTGTAAAGGCCAATTGCAAGTGGCCTGATTCCGGAGTCTGGGATCATATGTTGCAATTCCGATATCCGATATCCTTTGACTCATCCTTTGTCTAATATCGGAAAGGGTCGTTCGCGGCCCCAGAATGATTCACTCCGAGGTTGGTGACCACGAAGGTCTGTTCAGGTCAGTCACGCCGTCCTGCTATATATGGTTTTCTTGTAGCTTCACTGTTTCTCCCACATCGCAAATGCCTGTCTGTCTAGAAAAAAAATGAAAGCACTTCAGTTCCATTGCAATTGCAGCACAGAAAATACTGACGCTCAACACCAACGGGCACACATTAGAATCCTCATAATCACAAGAATTCGCCATGAATGTTAGAATTGAAGCAATGGGAGTCAGAACAACTTCAAGTTTCATGCTGTGCACAGACTAAAGTATCGCCGACGAATTTTCTAATCAACAAAACACAGAGCTACAAATCACAACACCAAACAGAAAATGAGATCCTGTCAAGAAACTCCAAGGGCGTGTATACCTGAGTGACCCGCTCAATTGGTGTCTGTGAGTTTGGAGAAGCCTGACGGTTGCAGAGCTTCTTTGCTTCTGCTGCTGCCTCGATCTAGTGTTCGCAGTATAAGCTAGAGCTAGAAGATTGACATGACGACAAGGCCTCTTGAAGACAAGATGGAACTTCAAATTGCACGCTCTACTGAAGAAGGTACTGAAGAAGGTCGCCAGGATCGACAATTAAAGCTGAATTTTCAGTTCGGAGCAAGATGGGTACTTCAAGTCTAATTAACGGAAGTGATGGCAGGCTCAGGAAGGCACGAGGCCTCGTTCCGATTTCCGCAAATCCGCCTTGGAGAAGCTCCAGCACGACGCCGAATAAATGCACCCTGGTAATCAAAATGACCAGATTTTGATCCTGCCAGAAATATTCTCTTTGGGATAGCCGATGTTTGTCCCCCAAAACAAAACGAACTAGGTAATTGCAAAGCAGGCCAAGTCATCAAAAATAATCACCATTTAGGATCTACTGAGCCACGGGCAACGAGGTTGGTATTATCTGTGATTATTTTTTATGACTCTGACCACTTTGCAATTACCAAGGAAATAATCTCAATGTAGTAGAGTTGAGCCGTATGATTTTTGTGATTGTTTAACCAATCAAAACATGCCACAACGGCAAAAGTCTCTTGCATTTAGATTATGTTAGGTAGAATCACACTCACTAAAATAATTCCGGTTGGTAGTAGTAGAGATTTCTCTCAAATTTTTCTCATTGCTAGATCAATGAAATTTCTACTTCATACCCACCTTGTTGAAAATTTGCACAAGGCAAGGAGTGAGCATTATCAATCTTAATTTGCTTGTCCTTAACCAATGAAACATGCCATAATGACAAAACTCTCTTGTATTGAGATTATGAAAGTCTCTTTGGTGTGGCAAAAATTGCAATTTTAGTTGGAATAAGAACTCTTGACCACAAAAAACTACTTTTTCTTCTTACTACAAATAGTTCATTGGATTAGTAATCATGATACGAATTGTTTTTACTAGCTTTAGGCCACTAGAAACATTGTTGTTGTTTGAAAGGACAAATATTGAGTTGCACAAGTGGGACAAAAAATAATTTCTTGCAACCCTCAAATCTCATCATCCTTGGTGAAGGATATGTTGCCCAAACCCAATATCCTTTAGATGTTAGCCACTAAACTATAGGACTTTTGAGTGTTTGAGGGACACTTTTCACCAATTCTATCCAAACCAAAACTTTCTTATCATAATAAATCATTGTAATCCAAATAAATAATATTAAAAACTAGCATTATAATCCAAATAAATAATATTAAAAAACTAGCATAAACATCAAAAGTCAAACAAATAGATGGATGGTAGTGTCAAGACCAAATGAAACACTTGCATCTATCTCCTTGTGAATGATGGAGCATCAATTGTGAGGTCAAAACTTCAAAGTCCCTCACTCTATAAATTCCATTTCCTCACTATTTATGAGTACATTTATTTGGTTTTATTTTTCAAATATGACATCAAATGTCTAGTATTTGTCAAAAATAACTTCAATTTTTGTGAGAAAAGTTTCAAATTACCATGAATTTTTGAAAAAAATAAAGAAATTTACATCAAATACAAATCATGTTTAAAAAATCTAAATTTTTTAGAATAGAAATTCATCATAGTATAAAGAAAACTTCTATGTCACTCCATATTTAGAAATGTACTTATAGATCCTCAACTTCAAATCCTAGGGAGATCACTTAGTGTATCTATAACAAACCACATGTGTTAAAGTGATTTTTTGACACCCTCTATACTTTTTAATAAATAATAATTTCAACCAATAACTTTGAACTTTGTTTAATAATGACTATAGGTTTCTATTGTCAAAAATTCCCAACTCAAAAAACATATGACATGGTTTCTAGAATAGGTTGAATAATGAACTAAAATGGCTTGTTTTTTAACTCAAATATTTATAGAGAATACATTTTAGATGACCATTCCATCGTTATTCAAGAAAAATGAACTTTCAATAGGGGGGGTATTTTTAGCAATTTTTTGTTCATTTTTTAGACAATTTTTTCTTATATAAAATAGGGGTGTGAAAATTATTCTCAGCTCCACAGTGTATCTTTTAACTTCAAAAATTTGTAACTAACTATAACCATCAAACAAAAATACCAATAATTCACAACTTAAACTTTCAAAGTAGAAAAATCTAATAATATTTTTTTCTTTTCCTTTTATTTAAATTTTAGAATATAATATAGGGGGTCTAAAATCTTAACACACATTGTTTCTAATGGACACACTAAGTGATCTCCCCGGGCTCCAAACTTCACTAAAATGCTTATTGAAAGGAATTTTTCAAAAATTTCCAACTAGAGTAGGAATTAAAACTTAGAATCTTTATTTTGGTAGTTTTGCTAAAAAAATCAATATGAATGTCAAAATTCAGTTTTAAAGAAAAAAACTCAAAATTCACCTAACAATGTACCATTTTTTTGATAAACTACCTTATATTACATAAAAAAAAATCCTAAAATGGACTAATATATATAGTTTCTCTCAAATTATGTAGCTACTAAACTAACAAATCAGCAATCTAATTTTAGCAAAACATTTATTATAATTACAACGATGGATTTCGATACTTGGACCTTTAGCCCACTTGACTTTGAAAATTCCAAGATTATGACAATAGAAGTTAGAAAGGTAGCTTATTACCCCACTCAACAAGAACAACAAACTTCAAGCCTTCTTGTAGTGAGATTTTTGCTCTACACATATGAGCCTGTAGACTATTAAATGTTATATGTTGTTGAATACAAGCTTGCAAATTTTCAAAAGGAAACACAAGATTTTTTTTACTCTCAATTATATTACAGCATGAGGAGGTCATATAATCTAGACATACACTATCCATTTTCTAGGAATTTTTTGTAGATTTAGGAATTTTTTTTTATTGAATTTTGATTGTGCAAAATTGTTCTAGAAATTTGTGTAAGAAATTCAAAAACTTTGTCCACACAAACTGAAAGATCATATCACTTGAAGTTAGGAAACAATGTTCTCAACCTTGCCTAATGGAATCAATAGACTTAAACTCCTTTTCAAGTGAGATTTTAGCACTACACCTATTCTTTTTCCAAATTGTTGCATTGTCCAATGTCATATTACTAATTATATACTTGCTACATTACAAGAATGGAGGAGAACTTTCTAATAAGCTACCCAACCTAATAAATGTCCTTCAAGCAACGATATATTATGCCCTTGTAGCTCTCTTGGTTCCTTCTAAAGTTTCATCATTGTTAGAATCTTTTTGTATGCCTTTGATGCAAGCTTCTTCTATCATTCAAATGGCCCTATGAGTTTTTGCCAAGCAAGATATTGCTTGTGTAAGCCATTAGCATCCAAAGTGACCACTAAAGTGATAATGCTTAGCTAAGCTTATTCTACCCGTTGTACATAATAAAAGAGTTTTTTCTAGAATCTAGTAAAACAAAATTTTGACATTCCTTGCATTCTAGATGGTGAGTGGATTACTAACAAAATGGAGTTTTGAAGATGACCTCTCTTTCAATTTCAATTACGTCATTGTATTGTAATGATATGCAGCAAACTCTTTTAGATGCACCAAAAACTTGATTTGTTGGATTGTGTCAATTTATTTGTAAGATTTGATTTGAACATTTGATAGGGAAAATTACATAGTCCTCCAAATACATGTCCTAATGATGTGTCCACATTCCAAAAACATTTGTTAAAAATTTGAACAATTTTTTTTGCAAGTCTTCTACAGTTTTATGATTTTATGTAAAAGTACCTTCAAAAACTACCTTTCTCAATGCAACAAATGATCCTTCAAAAGCAACTTGAATGAACAAGTAAAACAAATGAAGCCTAGGTATTATTTGAGCCAACTTTCAAAAGTCCAATGTGAAACCTTAAATGAACAAACTCTTCATGTACACCCACTATTTAGAGTGGATAGAGATATTTCTCTCTCTAAATAAATATCTCAAAAAAACACTAATTTAGAAGTTAACATTTTGAACTCAAAGAAACAAAATTCATGTGAAATTACAAATATATGAAAGAGCATCTGAAAAGTTTGTTGTAGGACAATGATGTGTTGGTGATTATCAAACAATACCCTACACCGACACATCAAGCATTCAACACTAGTGAATGTAGCTCACGTAGCTCTTCATTCTAGATTCCATTTCAAGGTCCTAAGATTGATCAAGTCCTCCCTACCTCGGATCTCCTTCACACTAGTCCCCCTTAAATCCAAGTAAACCAAGGCTTTCAAGTGCCCTAAGAATGGAAGCTGGTCTAGTGAACTGCAATCCTGCAAGTCTAATAAAATCAACGAATGCAATTCTTCTACACCTTGAATATTTTCAACACCACTCTCACTCATATCGAAGTGGGTCAACCCCTTCAAGCAACCTAACCCCGGTACCCCTGTCAATTCTTTGCAAGACTGAAGGCGGAGGGTTGTCAAAGCCTGAAGCCCACTCAAGCCTCGGATGCTGGAAAAATCACAAAACTCAAGGGACAAGAATTCCAAGAACTTCAATTCCTTAAGGTCCTCGAGATCTGCTATTTCTGAGAAGTTCTCTTCAAAGCGTAACACCAATCTCTGCAATTTAGCACATTCGTTCAACTGAGACAAGTGCCAAGGGATCGGTGACCCAATCATATCCCTTCGCAATACCTCAAATTCCCTCAAAGAGAAAAGGTATCGTACTTCAGGAAAATCAAGATAAGCATCGCACGCCGATATCTCAAGTGATGCAAGACGTGTTGCAACTTCCCAACCAGTTACCAAGTTCAACAGTGGACACTCCCACAGGATAAGGGACTGCAAGCTCGGAAATTCCCTCAAATCTAGATGCTCGAGTTCACAACTCTCATCGAGCGTCAACACTCGAATATATTGAGTCGAAGATTGCTCAATCGGGAAACTCGTACAATAAGTCCGGAGCTGGGGATTCTTGCACAACACTTCCTTGCAGATCTTCTCGTAGAACTCTAACTTTAAAAACCATGTTTTGTGCTCCCAAACAGATATATGAGCAAGATCATTTCCTTCTTCAAACACCATATCCTCCACATTCACGAAATCGAGCTTCCAAAGCTGAAAAACCTGCACAAAGATATACTTTGCCACGTTAGAGCAAAATTATTGTTAGGAGAACGAGGTTCTTACACAAAATCGGAAGTGAATTGAAGACCATAGAGTGAATTCCATGATAATTCAGATATTACGTGGTCTCCTAATCATTTTAAACAGATGAAAATCAAGCATTCAAATCATCTGGTAACAAAAAATAAGAATCAAACAAAGATAATGATCTCAATGTTTTGGCAAACAAAACCTACATAGTTCAGAATTTCTCTCGGTTCACGGCCTTGCAAAATTGCAAGCCTTCGGCATACTTCTTCCAAGGAGAAAATTGTTCCATTCTTCCCGTATGGAAACGAATCCCTACATGAGCACTCTTGGACCAAATTGAGTAGTGTAGATTGCAAGTCCTCATTAAAGGAACTCAACACACTCGCTGGGATAACATTGCAAAGTGCAACCACAACTGTTCCACATGCACTATCCAATATAACCTGCACCACACCCATCACCGAGTCAAAGTCAACAAGCAAACATAAACTACGAGAATGTTATCACCTTCCTAACTTATCATGCTCATACAATCGACTACAAGTAGCATCTCGTTCTCACATAAGCATCGATATAACCATTCTCAAAATTTAGAATTGAATCCAAGAAAATCACATGCATCATTTGATTACACAAAAGAATGAACAATACAACATTTCAATAAACCATCCACTAATCCAACAATCAAGGAGCATGCCATAATAGTATGAAATAGGAGTGAGCCCAAACTTCCAACTTCATCCTCAAATGACCTTCCCTTTGAGATTGCTGGTGGATTGGGAGCAAGTGAGTCAAGTGAGCTCAATGGGTGCAAGTCATCACATACATTAGAACTCAACTTCAAACGCTTGGGAGATATATTGGCTTTGCTGCGAATTTCATCCATGGTGGTGTACATTTCCACACTCAAGGTCGTTGATAATTTCAAGTCAAGGCGCTCTTCTTGCGTGATCTCGGAAAATGTCTTACCGGTCTTCATGCAATGCTTCTTATATGTCTTATAAGCCTTCAACAAAGTGTCATATCGAAGCCGACATTGGTCAGCTGACAAAAAGCTTCCAAGTTTCTTTCCAATTTCTTCACAGATGCGGTCCCAATGTGTACGGCCTCCACTCCCCTTGCAGAAGCGACCTCCTTCCACCATACATGAAAGCAAAACCCAAGTCTCCTCCTTCGTCATATTCCTACCTCTCTTATTTCTCCCTTTTTGAACTTCAGAAGAATCCATACATGGTACCTCTTTAGGCGCAGGATGTTGCAGCATGTCTGAAAAACTTTCAGTGACTCTTGGATACTCAACATGTCGAAGCTCATGACCATCCAACAGTTCATAACCGAACCTTGATATCCCGCTTGATTGTTGATGTTGGTCATCAATTGCATCTTTGTCAGTAGACGACGCATGCTTGGCCACAGAAATTGAATCATTGAAATGAGTTGGGCCACCAGTTAGCACCCTAGGCTCAACATATTGTTGCTTGGATAATAAACTTTCACTTCTATCTTCCCTCTCTGTAGGTCCAATCTCAAGACTATCCAATGGTCCATTATCCCCCTTTGATATTAGAGTTGATTGTCCGGCTTGGGCATAGAGTGCATCTTCATGAGTTGATGCGTGGTTCATCTCAGAACCTTCACCACTGAAAAAGGTTGGGCCAACAGTCTGCTGCACATCTTTGATGCATGCCTCAAAATTACCTGTAAAAACACCCACGACTACAAGTAAGAAGATGCTGAACATATCAAAGAAGAGAAGCAGTAAG
Organism: Straminergon stramineum; assembly: GCA_963920665.1. Classification (NCBI taxonomy): domain Eukaryota; kingdom Viridiplantae; phylum Streptophyta; class Bryopsida; order Hypnales; family Calliergonaceae; genus Straminergon; species Straminergon stramineum. The sequence goes on from OY987266.1 coordinate 9,286,746, forward strand.
GACTAAGGTCCTAAAGTCCACTAAGACTGAAAATATTAGAAAATTCCAAAAGTACCTACACCCCAAAGGTCCTGCATCCCAAACGAGGTGCACCTTGGGTCAAACTCACTTGTAGCTTTGAAACCAATTAATTTGATATTTCCAATACATGTTTCGGACAAACCATAACTTTAACAAGAACTCATTTCTCACATCAATTTTGTTTTCAAATCAAAAAATTATGCAATGACAAAATTTAGCTAGAGAGCAGAAATCTGGCTTCCAGGGCGCAGGTAGAGGTGACTACGGTGTAATGAATTAAAATAGTTATTTGAGAACTCTGCACAACAGTCTTCGACGTTGCTTGTATCTTGAGATAAACTAATTGAGATAAAAAAAATAGAACAAGAAAGATTTCCGACATGGAAAAAAGTCACAATCATGAAATACAGACACGAAATCAAAACTCGCATGTAATTCAAAAGGCTTGAAAATGCCGTTAGGCAATGTGATGGACTTCTTCTCAAAAGGTAGCAGTAAAGTAGTTCAGAAGGTCGAAAAGGACACTGATTAGAAAGTGTAACCAACCAAATAAGTGTCTCTAGAAAGAAATAGACTGAAATCTCATATAACAAATTCAGTAGACACAAATTTCAACACTCGCTGATAGTGTGACTTTGATAAACTCCAGTCACACGCACTAATAAGGAAAATCCGTGCAGTTCATTACGTTGCTTGATGCAGGCATGTAACTAGAATATCTATGAATTATGACTACTTCTCTACTTTGTAATTAGATGCAAAAAAAGAAGAAAATGTAGAAACAATCACAACCTCATCTCTGACAATGGAAGAAACATCACCTTCGTGAGATAAGAGAAACCGAAGATTCTGGGTGGATTGCAGAACCTCTTGGATTGCCCGGCGCTTCCTGGCACGCTGTTGAGATATATTGATGAGCTCATGGATGAGGTTCTGGATGTGCTTCCGCTTGCCCAAAACCTCCCGTACAAAATGGGGACTAATAAAATCCAGACCCATATCACTTGAAGGAAAGCTGAAGTCGGATGAAGTTGACTTCACGAGAAATGATTCAATATAATGTAAAACATGTAAACCACAATCGTGGGAATTGTCCTGTTTGGGAACCTTGCACAACCAAAAATACAACAAAATATACACCGTGAACCTTTTTCTGCAGCTTTGGCATTTAAAAATGCAAAAAGCAAGTAATCCAGAGCAAGTCAGCCATAACAAACAATACCTTGCCTTGCACATACTTCATTTGACAGAGTGCAAGTAATTGATCCCCGTTGCTTGAAAACTGGAATCTTTCCATCCATGCTTGTAAGACATAACTGCACAAGTGACATAATCATAATATTTAGAAAAGACATTGGCAACAAGTCAATTGCAAATTGCCAAGGTCCATTACGAAGCTTTAAAACATGCCGATCATCCATGACTATTTCTCAAAGCCAGGAAACAATTGGCTTGCAAGACACAAGTCTTCATGAATATTTTGCCAAAAACAGACTGGATAGCACACATATTATACTTCCAAGTTCATTCTTCACAGGAGATACGTAGAAAAATGATGAAATAGGTCATATACAAATTGACAAGAGACCTCCTTCAAACCTACACACCAAGTTTGGACCTTCAAACCTTGAGAAATGCCAAATATGTATTGACATGGAGACATCGATCGGAACTTTGAATACAAATGGAGATATCATTCCGAAAAGAGGAATACGTTTTCAATCCACCATGAGAGTCCAAGACTCACCTCCGGATAAAGCCTTCAAAGCTCTCATGCTGCCCTTCAATCGGATCTAGATGAACTACACATGGAGATCTCATCATTTCACCTACGGAGAAGGCAACACAACACAACTTAGGCTGGACAAAGATTCACAACCAATTATACACCTTCAAGCACATGCAGTGAAATGAAATACAGACTCACCAGGCAGACGAGTGAGGTTACTGAGGTGGCATATGATGACCAAGCTCCAATGGGAACTGCCATCCCCAAAAGATCACCACAATGTGAGAGATACAACACGTGGACAAAGTTCTCTTCTTCAATGTCAACACACAATATTAGGGTGAACAGAAACAATCAATGCCTAGAAACTAATCATCAAGCAACACACTCAAATTTTTGAAAACACTCAACTTGGCAACCATGATTAAACATGGAACACAATATAACTATCACCTTCTAAGGATAGGAATGAAAACATAGTCTTTTGCAAAGAGGTTCACTTCCTTGGTCCAATTCCGGAGTTGCTCATAGTCCACCTTACACGGATCGATGCCTGTGGATGCTGTACTCTGCAAAAGCTTCCTAAAGAAAAAGCTGTTGAAGAAATAGAAGCGATTTCCATGCTCAAGGGATAGCCCCCTTCCAAGAAACCTGCAATCCGAGTAGCCAATAGGTAGAACTCTCACGTGAGGAAAGGCACTGATACTAAACTACCCAGTCATCAAGTGGTCATCCTGAAACCAAAAAGAACAAAGATCCAAATCGTCTATCTAGCCCAAATTATTTATCTATCAAACACAGTACAGCAACACGATTACGTACCTAATATAGAAATCAACAATGTTATTGCTGAGAAACCTCCCTGGTTGTAGTTCCTCCACATCTCTCTCAGTGATTGTCACCGCATCATCTTCACCTTCAGGATAGAAAAGCAATTCTTGTGACACCTCAACTTCTGGGGGGATCTGTCGCATAGCTAATTGATACACTGTCTCTGCTGCCCTTAAAGCATTCTCGGCCTCGGAATTGTCAATAGGCTTGAAATCCACATGGTGCTGTCCAGAACTACCTCCAGTCATCTGGCCCAGTATGGCAGACATGTCTTCAGCTGGCAAGAACGACCCCTTGGAACCAAGTTAGGTGCCGGTTGGATTGATTAGAAAGGTACTCTCTGTTATCCTCGATGAGCCCTCCCCACACAAGTTCCAGGACTTGTTCAGTGGGAATGAACAACGAGAGAATTTACAACAGACTCTGATACATTCGACCCACAGGCAATGAAACTCCCAGATGCAGAACATATGGCGGGCTATCCATCTAGGGGAAGGCCAATTCTTTGAGAAAAACACGATACTATGAAACATAACCAAGACGTTTCTGTCTAGGATGAAAGAAAATTTGCATCACTAGAAAGGTACCGCATTGAAAAGACCAACAAGGGGATCAAAACATCCCTGGTCTCCTTCGCTGTTTCTCCGACAGCAAAAATACCTGGCTGTCTGGAAAAAAAATGAAAACATTTCAGTTCCATTGCTGCATCACAGAAAACATCAACCCTCAACGCAAGCGTGTACCTCAGCTCTCGCGCTTCATCAACATGCACACATTGAAAATGATCTCGTTTAGAGCCTAATCCTAACAAATTCGCGACCAAACGTCGAAATCCTGGCCTTCAAAAACAAGCAGCAGCTGCTGGGCTCTGTTTCTGTTGGCTATGGAAGCATCCAAAACACGGAATTTCTAAGCAACAAAACACGAAGCACCAAAGCGTTACATGACGGAGAAAATGACAGATAGTCAAGAAATTCCACGGGCGGGCCCAACTTACTGGCACAAACTAATGCTGTCGACGGCCTTGGCGAAGCCCAATGATTGCAAAGCTTCTGCCGCACCCCATCCCAATTGGGCAAGCCAGATCAAGGGCTTGTGGTTCCAGTGAGCGAATTGTCGACTAGAGAAGGTCGGCGTTGAAAACCACCATCCATCGGAGGAAGCTCGAGAGCGAAGCTGATCGAGTGAGGAGATCGAACAAGTGTCTCCTTCTTATACTCAAGCGCAAACGAAGGCAGGCCGCAAGAGGGTAGGACAAGTCGGGCTCCGATTTCCGCAACTCTCTGATACCAGAAATAAGGGCTTCGCACAGACAAAGCAAGACGGCACGCGATGACAACAGGAACGATTGCGGCGAACAGGAGCACCAGAGATTCTGTGAAGGCCCACCCAACTCCGATTGCGGCATTTTTGACGCGTTCCAAGTCTGATATCGGAGGAGGTCTAAGTTCGGAAGAGTACAGGGAGGGGATTGCAGGGGATGAAACGTACAGTAGAGTCCCGCCTTTGAGAATACAAGAGAACAAACGGCAAATGGTATTGTACTGTAGGTGACGTGTCCACAGGGCTCCAGTTGTTCTCGGGTTTGGGGAACGCACGGTGAAGGAATGCGCATGTACTGTAGGTTCTAGGACAAATTTTAGAGGGAACGAATGAATAAAGAGAAAATTTGTTTCTCCAAGTTGTTAACCCCTAAATGCCGCCCGAGGCACCCAAATCTGGTGTTTGCAAAACTTTGGAGTTAAATTAAACCTAACAAATTTTCTATTTTTAGTAGATTGTACTTTCGGAAAGTTCTCTTTGAAGTCTAGTTTTAGAATCAAAAATCCAATTTGAAAAGTGAATGATATTGATTTTCCTATTCAAGATTTTGTGCAAGGGTACCCATTGCAATCTTGACTTTCCATAGTGTTGAGGGCTCTTGGAAATGAGCCTCAAATACACTAGATCTTGAAGAAATAATCACATTCAAAATTCATTTAAAAAAGTTGTAGAATAGATTTTGAGAAGCCATAAATTGATTGGGGTTATGCATGTTAGACCTTCTAACCTCATAGTTTTTTGGTCACCAAATTTTTTAGATTTGACTTGTGAAAAGAGGATTGAAAGGCTTCACATCACTTTTGTAGTTTTAACACCCTCATGGTCAAACATTATAATCTTTCACTACATAAGTGATATTGTTGTGTTTTTTTCCTATGTGATCTCTAACATGTCTAGTTTGAATTTGTGTGGTCACAATTCAAAAAAAAATGATACAACTAATCAAAATGTTGGCATTTTCTTCAATTGAGAGCAAATATCAAAAAATGCAAAACAACCCTTGGGCATTTAGGAGTTAAAAGGAACATATGTGAATCAAACACTGATTGTAGTGATGTGTATCGGCTTGAACTCGCATGGAAATTTGTTCATAGAATGTGAGCTAAATGTGAGGAAAAATTTAAAAGTTTTTTGGTAGGAAACTTGAGTGTAACATGACTAGGTTTTGAATATAAATTTCTACTTTAGCCGCTTATTCTCTTCTTCACAATTGCCAACTTCAATGACATGAAATGGATAGTGTGCCATGTGCCATAGCCACAACCAAAATAAAAGTAAATATAATTTTTGAATTTTTTTTAAAACAAAAGAAATTCAAAAATCCATGACTTTGACAGTGTAGAGCCAAATGCCATGCAACAAAGCTTCTACACCCCTCCTTGCCATGGGCTTTTAGACGGTACGAAGAACGCAACTGGGGGATGCACAATTCTTGAGATCTCGACGTACTAAACAAAACAAAACAATTCAAATAACCTAATTGAAGGTATAGATGTTCTAGCTAGAGGCAATGAAACTCCCTGCAACACATTGTATAAGGGCTTTAGTATACATCTAGGAAAGGCCAATTCTTTTAGGAAAAACACAATATTGTGAAATATGAGCAAGTTGCACAAAATTCAAGGACGTTTCTATCAATAAAGAAAAAAAATTGAATCACTTCAAAGGTATCATATTGAAAAGACCAAGATGGGGTCTTCTTCGTTGTTTCTCCCGCAACGCAAATAAATGCAACCAAGTGGTTTTGTAATTTTATAAATTATTCTAAGAATATAGAGCATCTCTTTCTACTTCATCTTGACATTAGGAAAAATTCAAAAATTCAAGAAATTATTGCAATTGCAAGCTCCATGTGTTAGAATCCAAATTATATAGTATGATGTGTTTTTCATTCTATTTTCTCCTTTAAAATTGATTTACAATTGAAATTGCAAAATTAATCCTTTCATTCTAACCTTCATTTATGGTAAAAGATAATTATTATTCTTTTCTACACATATAATTTATATAATTTTTTTCCACCTTTAATTTTAAAGAATCACAATAATTTCATTTTTCTATCAATTGTTTTGATAATTAAAAAATTAATAGAAAAATATTTTTCCACCAAAAAAATATATCAAAATTTTATACATCAACTAAATTAAAGGATAAATTTGGTTTGATAGAAGAATTTTACTAGAAGGTCTTTGATGTGACTATTTTGCATGTAAAAAATAAAGTAACCAATTGAAATTCTTTTACACTAATCTCCTACTTGTACCCACTCTTGAGAAAATGTCATATAAATTTGGATTTTTTTAATCTATTTTAATTTTTAATTTTTTTCAATTTTTGCATCAAAAATGATAACCACTACAATTTTTTAGGAAACAATTTGAAATTTCTTAGAGTGATACACAATTCATAGTTTCTAGTAATAAAAACATTGAATTGATTTTCAAACACAATCTAATGGGCTATACTTTCTAGTGAAGTTTGAAGAATCGGCAATGGATCTCACCCTTAAGTGGCTAGACTCTTTTTTTTTCTTGAAACAAAAGAAAGTGATTTCATTGCAAATGGCTAAAATACATACCCGCCAGCCACAAGCAGCTTGACAAGGAGGCGAGACTCACATTGAATGGACCCAGTTCAGTCAAGCATGAAATATCCCATTGTAACTTTCATTGGTTGATTTTGAAAAACTCTTCACTTTTCATTAGTTGTGTCTAAAAAGTTGTGTTGGTTTAGAGTCCTGGAAGTGTTCACTATGAGTTTAGAACATTTTTTTTTTGAAACACATAGACGATTTCCATTGCAAATGGAAACAATATAGTGAACCAGAGGCCAAGACCCCCGTGAAAACATTTTTAAAGTTTAGACCATTTTTGAAGTGTTGGAGAAGTAAACATGTCTCTTTTCGATGTTGCTACCTTATTGCTCCACGAAGTTTTGGAGGGGAGGACGTTAAATCGTGCATACAAATTGGGCCCTACAAGAGCATTTTGTGTTTTATTTGGGGGTAAAAGTAAAAACTGCCCCCTATTTTGAGCCGTGTCTAGGGTATGTTCAAGATCTCTCCAGGCTAATTTGGGGTCTCTGATTGCAAATGCGAATTCAGAATTTGCAAAAAAAATAATGTGCAAAAAATAAAAAGTTCCTGCATTTTCCCCAAGGTAAATCAGCCCCTGTGGGACCCAGTTTGTATGCACTATTTCACGTCCTCCTTCTGGAGGAAGGTGTCAAAGTCATGCCCTAAATTGCATCAGTCAGACTGGAAGAAAGGACCTCCATTCAATTGCTCCAACTTCGGAACTGCTTAAAGCTTGGATACCAGAGCTGAGCTTCTATGGCGGACAGGAATCAAATAACTCCGATAACTTAATTATCAGTCTGAATTAAGTTAACTTCGACCAAGGAAGTCTTCCGTGGCAGTTTCCCACGTCAGTCCCTTTGTCTGATGTCGGAGCGGGTTCTTCGTGGCCACTTCCGGAGGCTTCAGTTCACTCGGGTACTCCAGTTCAGTCGGTGACCGTTGGAGGTCTAGTCACCGGCAATCCGTAGTCCAGAATTTTATTACACAAAATGTAATTATTACAGATTTTTCAGTGAAAGATTCTCTTCGACCTGTAATGGTAGTATAGAACTTTCTATTTGTGAACATAGGCTAATTGTAGAATTGAGCACAAGCTGGTTGCAATATTGAGAGCCTTGAACCAAATCATAATGCGACACAATTGCTCCAGGACCTGCACCACAACTTCACACAAAGAAAGCAACCTACATATTGGAAATGTGGGGGTCATAGTTCTGCGGTTGCGGCATTGTGGCAACCTCTTCGGCCAAGTACACTCAAGGATTCCATTTTTGATATTGGAAGAAATGTTTTTGGATGAATGATCATGTTGTTGGCCGCAATTGTAGAAATTGACCAATGTTCTACACATGGTACATTCCTTCCAAAGATGAAGTGTCTAATCTCTCATCTCACTTACAAAAGGACAATTCTATCTAATATTTAGGTCTATTACGAGATTTGGGGAATCCAAGTTACACTAATTGACATGGTGTACGATGGCATGCTCATAATCTATAATCTTTGGCTCCCTAGTCCCATTCTTTGCCACATATGGACTAGAAAGAGTGACAATGATATAAAATCACATATCCATCCACCATTTGCTATTTCAAGTTGTTGTAGATCTCGTCAATTTAATGATCTTGATCAAGATTGAAGGTGAGAATTATATTTGATGATGACTTGTTGTTCAATAGCTTAAATCTAAAAGGGGTGGAAAACATTTGGCCTCTTGGTGTATAAGGGGAGTTTTAGGGTAAAAAAATGGCTTTAGAGGTGCTAGAAATCGTCAATTAACTTAGACTTTTTTTGAACTTGTAATATGTCAAGGACAATGCTACGTACATATGATGATTTTTTCAAGTGATTTGTTTTAATTTTTAGAAAATATTGTTAGTATTTGTCAAAAAGGCAAGCACTAGAAGAAAACAATGTTAAGTTGAACAAAATTCAGGTGACGTAGACTTTAGTTTTCTGCCAGCAAAACTAAATTTTGTGTCAACTGAATTTTGTTCAACTTAACATTGTTTTCTTCGAGTAAAGACTCTTCCATATTTACAAATACTAGCCTTGCATTTGATTAAGAATTGTTGGAAGGAGATCCAAATTAATCAATTGTCAATTTTTGCAATGCATAGATATGCCTATAAAGATTGTGGTCATGCATTTACTAATGTAAAAATTTGTGATAATATGAAGAAAAATGTAACTTGTACAACAATGAGGTGGGGAATGGAATGGGGATGTGGACAACGGGCATTAAAGAAATTATGGACTCGCAAGAGGGCACTATGGGTTTGACATGCCAAGCTATTTCAAGAGCTCTATTGAGCCTACTAGAAGTACCAAAACTCTAACAAAACCTATCCATGTATTGTGCAAATATTTGGATGGACAACATTTCTTACTCCACTTTCATTCAAAGAAGGAATCATGATGCTTTTGTTTAACTTGGATTTTATGGTTGTTTAATTTAGTGTTGTGGACACAAATGATGATAAGGTTATAAACTATGCTTGTTGTATAACTTAGAAGCATCTCTTCAAATAAAAGATAATAAATGTGCACCTTGCTAAAAGCACCTCTTCTTGGAACTACAAATACCTCTTATTGGTGCCTTGGAGTAGCAATAGGGAACAAAGATTGTAAGGACAAAATAAATCTAATCATTGGGTCCCCTTCAACACTTCTTGGCAACCCTCTAGAGAGTCCATATATTCTCTAATGCTTGGTACATTGACAAAGGTGTCTTGTTGTTAGTTTGCATTGAGTTGTTTGTATTGAACATTGTTATTTGAGGTCGTGAATGAAGGTGGAGGATTTCATTTCTTGAGTTATTTCTTTGTGCATATTGATTTGGTAGGGAGTTTGCGATTTAACATGTTGGCCTGGTACTTGAGAGTAAAAGGATTGCAAGGTGTTTGTGATTTGGATGTGGAGGTCCACTAATCGGAGCAGTTTTGCTAACTACCTTGGTCATGGGTGCCACGTCCTTTAACCCTTGAACACTGGGCTGATGATTGTGGAAATCATCCATTTTGTAACCGTGTGACATCATCCACTTTAGAAAATCCAAAATTATTCATTGGGAGTCAAACTATTGTAGAAGATTTTCCCTTTCCACTCCTAATTCCGAGGATGAATAGTTGCAATTATGTCCTACAAGGGAGAATTCCTTGTCAGTCATCAGACAATAATTGTCTGCTGTGTCATTTAGGCGTTAAGGGTTAAGGTTCACTTTTGGATGTCCTAGTCCTCATGTGTTTTTAATTTTATGAGGAGGGTTCTTCTTTGTGGACAACTTGAATATTTTATTGCATAGGCAATAGTTTCTTGTTGTCCAAGGATTGAGCTCTTTCTTCCAGTTTCATTGCGATTGAGGTGGTACTAGTCAATTACACTGAATTTCATGAACCATTTCATGCGTAAAGGTATGCATCAAGCTAGATGCTGATTTCCAAAGCTGATTCAAAATGCCGGGTGACAAGGCCAAATGCGAGTGCCTAATTCCGGAGTTTGGGATCATTGCAATTCCGATATCCGATATCCTTTGACTCGTCCCTTGTCTGGTATCGGAAAGGGTCGTTCGTGGCCCAAGAATGATTCTCTCCGAGGTTGGTGACCACGAAGGTCTGTTAAGGTCAGTCACGCCGTACTGCTGTTGTTTTCTTCTTCACTGTACGTATCACCCACACCGCAAATGCCTGTCTGTCTGGAAAAAAAAAATCAAAGCAATTCAGTTCCATTGCAGCACAGAGAACACCGACGCTCAACACCAACGGGCACAGATTAGCAAATTAAAGGATCTAGTTCAGAATCCTCATAATCACAACTTACAATTCGCCATCAAAGGTACGTAGAATGGAAGCAATGGCCGTCAGAACAACTTCCAGCTGCATTCTGTGCATACTTAGACTAAAGTATCGCCGAGGAATTTTCTAATCAACAAAACACAGAGCTACAAATCGCTAAACCAAACAGAGAATGAGATCCTGTCGAGAAATTCCAAGAGCGTGTATACTTGACCCACTCAATTGCTGTCTGTGAGTTTGGAGAAGCCTGACGGTTAACGTTGCAGAGCTTCTTTGCCACCGCTGCTGCCTCGATCTCGTGTTCGCAGTACCGGTTAGAGGAGATTGACATGGCGACATGGCCTATTGAAGACAGGATGGAACTTCAAATTGCACGCCCTCCTGAAGAAGGTCGCCAGGATCGACAATTGAAGCTGAATTTTTAGTTCGGAGCAAGGTGGGTACTTCAAGTCAAATTAACAGAAGTGATGGCAGGCTCAGGAAGGCACTTCCGACTTCCGCAAATCTGCCTTCGAGAAGCTCCATCGCGACGTCGAATAAACGGCCCCTGGTGATTCTGGGATGGAAAAAGTGGGCAGTAAATGATTTTGGTCCTGCCAAAAATATTCTCTTTGGGTTAGCGTGTGTTTGTCCCCGACAACAAAATGGACCGGGTAATTGCAAAAAAGGCCAAGTTATCAAAAATAATCACCATTTAGGACCTATTGAGCCATGTGCAGCGAGGTTGGTATTGCCTGTGATTATTTTTTATGACTTGGCCCACTTTCATTGCAATTACCCAAGACATAATCTCAATGTAGTAGAGTTGAGCCAGATGACTTCTTTGCATTGATTGTTTAACCAATCAAAACATGCCACAACGGCAAAAGTCTCTTGCATTTAGATTATGTTAGGTGGTTGCGCACTCACTAAAATAATACTGGTTGGTAGTAGTAGAGATTTCTCTCAAATTTTTCTCATTGATAGACCAATGAAATTTCTACTTCATACCCACCTTGTTGAAAATTTACACAAGGCAAGGAGTGAGCATTCTCAATCTTAATCTGCTTGTCCTTAACCAATGAAACATGCCCCAATGACAAAAATCTCTTGCATTGAGATTATGAAAGTCTCTTTGGCGTGGCAAAAATTGAAATTTAGTTGGGACAAGAACTCCACCAAAACTATTTTATCTCCTTACTACAAATACTTCATTGGATTAGTAATCATGATGCGAATTGTTTTTACTAGCTTTAGGCCACTAGAAACATTGTTGTTGTTTGAAAGCACAAATATTGAGTTGCACAAGTGGCACAAATAAGAATTTCTTGCTTCAAAATTTTTGTAAACCTCAACTCTCATCATTCTTGGTGAATGGTGAAGGATATGTTGTCCAAACCCAATATGGTTTAGATGTTGCCACTTCACTAGAGGACTTTTGAGTGTTTGAGGGGGACTTTTCATCAATTTCATCCAAACTAAATTTTTTATCATGATAAATCATTATAATTCAAATAAATAATCTGAGAAAATAGAATTATAATCAAAATAAATAATATTTAAAAAACAACATAAACATCAAAAGTGAAACAAATAGATGGGTGGTAGTGTCAAGACCAAATGCAACACTTGCATCTATCTACCTATGAATGATGGAGCATGAATTGTGAGATCAAAACTTTAAAGTCCTTCACTCTATTAATTCTATTTCCTTGGTATTTATGAGTACATTTATTTGGTTTGATTTTTCAAATATGACATCACAAGTCTAGTATTTGTCAAAAATAATTTCAATTTTTGTGGGAAAGTTTAAAATTACCATACAATTTTGAAGAAAAATAAAGAAATTTACATCAAGTCCAAATTATGTTTAAAAATACTAGCTAAATCTTTTAGAATAGAAGTTCATTGTAGTATAGAACATTATTGTACATGGAAAACTTCTATGTCATTCCATATTTAGAAACATGGTTATAGATCCTCAACTCCAAACTTCACTAAAATGCTTATTGAAAGGAATTTTTCAAAATTTCAAAGTAGAGTAGGAATTGAAATTGAGAAGCTTTCTTTTGGTAGCTTTGCTAAAAAAATTATTATGAATGTCAACATTCAATTTCAAGGAAAAAAAACTCTAAACTCACCAAACGATGGACCATTTTTTTGATAAAGTACCTTATATTATATAAAAGAAATCCTAAAATGGACTAATACATATAGTTTCTCTCAAATTATCTAGATATTAAACTAACAAATTAGCATTCCAATCTTAGCAAAACATTTATTATAATTACAACAATGGATTTGGATACTTGGACCTTTAGCCCACTTGACTTTGAAAATTGCAAGATTATGACAATAGAAGTTAGAAAATTAGATTATTACCCTACTCAACAAGAACAACAAACTTCAAGCCTTCTTGTAATGAGATTTTTGCTCCACACATATGAGTTTGTAGACTTTTAAATACTATATCTTGATGAATACAAGCTTGCAAATTTTCAAAAGGAAAGACAAGATTTTGTTTACTCTCAACTATACTACAACATGAAGAGGTCATATAATCTAGACATACACTATCCATTTTCTAGGGTTTTTTTGTGGATATAGGAATTTTTTTCTATTGAATTTTGATTGTGCAAAATTGTTCTAGACATTTGTGGAAGAAATTCATAAACTTTGTCTACAAAAAATGAAAGATTATATCACTTGAAGTTAGAAAACAATGTTCTCAACCTTGCCTAATGGAATCAATAGACTTAAGCTCCTCTTGAGCTAAGATTTTAGCACTACACCTATTCCTTTTCGAGATTGTTGCACCATCGAATGTCATATTACTAGTTACAAACTTGCTACATTTCAAGAATAGAGGAGGACTTTCTAATAAGCTACCCAACCTAATAAATGTCCTTCAAGCAACGATATATTATGCCCTTGTAGCTCTCTTGGTTCCTTCTAAAGTTTCCTCATTGCTAGAATCTTTTTGTATGCATTTAACACAAGCTTCTTCTATCATTCAAATGGTCCTATGAGTTTTTGACAAGCAAGATATTGCTTGCAAAAGCCATTGGCATCCAAAGTGACCACGAAAGTGATAACAACCACTTAGCCAAGCTTATTTTGCCCGTTGTGCACAATAAAAGAGTTTTTCCCGGCACTTAGTAAAACAAAATTTTGACACTCTTTACATTGAGGATGTTTCGTGGATTACTAAGAAAATGGAGTGATTGAAGATGACCTTTTTTTCAATTACAATTATATCATGGTATTGTAATGACATGTAGTGAATTCTTTTGGATGCACCAATAACTTGGTCTTTGGAGCTATGTCAATTTATTCGTAAGATTTGATTTGAACATTTGATTGGGAAAATTATTTAGTCCTCCAAATACATGTCCTAATCATGTGTCCTCATTCCAAAAACATTTGTTAAAAATTTGAACAATTTCTTTTGCAAATCTTCTATAGTTTTATGATTTCATGCAAAAGTACCTTCAAAAACTACCTTTCTCAATGCAAGAAATGACCCTTCAAAAGCAACTTGAATGAATAAATAAAACAAATGTAGCCTAGGTATAATTTGAACCAACTATGAAAAGTTCAATATGAAACCCTAAATGAACAAACTCTTCATTTTCGCCCACTATTTAGATTGGATAGAGATATTTCTCTCTCTCTCTCTAAATATCTCAAAAAACCACTAAATTTAGAAGTTAACGTTTTGAACTCAAAGAAACAAAATTCTTGTGAAATTACAAATATATGAAAGAGCATTTGAGAAGTTTGTTGTAGCTCAATGATGTATTAGTGATTATCAAACCAATACCCTACACCACCACATCGAGCATTCAACAATGGTGAATGTAACTCACATAGCTCTTCATTCTGGTTTCCATTTCAAGGTCCTCAAATTGATCAAGTCCTCCCTACCTGGGATCTCCTTCACACCAGTCCCCCTTAGATCCAAGTAAACCAAGGCTTTCAAGTGCCCTAAGAATGGAAGCCAATCTAGTGAACAACAATTATGGAGGTCTAATAAAATCAACGAATGCAATTCTTCTACACCTTCAATATTTTTAACAGCACAAAAATTCATCTGCAAGTGGGTCAACCCCTTCAAGCAACCTAACCCCGGTACCCTTGTCAGATCACAACAACAGTGAAGGCGGAGTGTTGTCAAAGCCTGAAGCCCACTCAAGCCTCGGATGCTGGAAAAGGTACAATATTCAAGTGCCAAGAATTCCAAGAACTTCAATTCCTTTAGGAACTCGAGATCTGCTATTTCTGAGAACTTCTCTTCAAAGCTTATCACCAATCTCCGCAATTTAGCACATTCGTTCAACTCAGACAAGTGCCAAGGGATCGATGACACATTGGATTTCCTTCCCCATAGCTTAATTTCCCTCAAAGAGCAAAGGTATCGTACTTCAGGAAAATCAAGATAAGCATTGCACGCCCATATCTGAAGTGATGCAAGACGTGTTGCAACTTCCCAACCAGTTACCAAGTTCAACAGTGGACAATTCAAGATGGCAAGCGACTGCAAGCTGGGAAATTCCCTCAAATCCAGATGCTTGAGTTCCCAACAACACTTGAGACTCAACACTCGAATATATTGAGTCAAAGATTGTTCAATCGGAAAACTCATACAGTAAGTCCGTAGCTGGGGATTCTTGCACAACACTTCCTTGGAGATCTTCTCGTAGAACTCTAACTTTAAAAACCATCTTCTCTGCGCCCAAAGAGATATATGAGCAAGATCATTTCCTTCTTCAAACACCATATCCACCACATTCACGAAATCGAGCTTCCAAAGCTTAAGAACCTGCACAGAAATACACTTCGCCACATTAGAGCAGAATGATTGTTGTAAGAACTTAATCGGAAATAAACTGAAGACCTTAAAAAGAATTCCATAATAATTCAGATATCAAGAGCTCTCCTAATCATTTTAAACAAATGAAAATCAAGCATTCAAATCATCTGCTTACAAGAACTATGAATCAAAAAAAAATACGGATCTCAATATTTTGGCAAGCAAAACCTACATAGTTCAAAATTTCTCCCAGTTCACGGTCTTGCAGAATTGCAAGCCTTTGGCATACTTTTTCCAAAGAGAAACGTTTTCCATTCGTCACGGTCTGAGATAGGCCACTACATGCGCACTCTTGGACCAGATTGAGTAGTATAAATTGCAAGTCCTCAATAAAGGAACTGAACACGCCCGTTGGGATAAAATTGCGAAGTGCAACCGCAACTATTCCACACACACTATCCAATATAACCTACACCTCACCCATGACCCACTCAAAGTAAGCAAGCAGACATAAATTGTGAGAATGTTATCACCTTCCTAACTTATTAAGCTCATACAATCAACATCTAGAAGCATCTCCTCCACATGTGCACCAATAGAGCCACTCTCAAAATTACAAACAAAAACTTTGGGAAACTGAATCCAAAAAAATAACATGCATCATTTGAATACACAAAAAAATGAACAATACAACAATTCAATAAACCATCCAACTACCAAGGAGCATGCCATAATAGTATGAATTAGGAATGAGCCCAAACTTCCAACTTCATCCTCAAATGACCTTCCCCTTGAGATTGGTGCTGGATTGGGACCAAGTGACTCAGGTGAGCTCAATGGGTGCAAGTCATTACATACATTAGAACTCAACTTCAGGCGCTTGGGAGATATATTGGCTTTGGTGCAAATTTCATCCATGGTGGTGTACATTTCTGCGCTCAAGGTCGTTGCTAATTTCAAGTCAAGCCGCTCTTCTTGTGTGATCTCGGAAAATGTCTTACCAGTCTTCACACAACACTTCTTGTATGTCTTATAAGCCTTCAACAAAGTGTCATACCGAAGTTGAAATTGGTCAGCTAACACCAAGCTTCCAAGTTTCTTTCCAATTTCTTCACAAATGAGGTTCCAATGTGTACGGCCTCCACTCCCCTTGCAGAAGCGACCCCCTTCCACCATACATGAAAGCAAAACCAAAGTCTCCTCCTTGGTCATCTTCCTACCTCTCTTTCCCCCTTTTTGAACTTGAGAACAATCCATACATGGTCCTTCTTTAGGTGCAGGATGTTGTAGCATGTCTGAAAAACTTTCAATGACTCTTGGATACTCAACATGTCGAAGCTCAAGACCATCCAACAGTTTATAATCCAACCTTGATATCTTGCTTAATTGTTGATGTTGGACATCAATTGCATCTTCGTGAGTAGACGCATGCTTGGCCCCAAAAATTGAACCATTGAAATGGGTTGGGCCACAGGTTAGCATCTTAGGCTCCGCATATTGTTGCTTGGGTAATAAACTTTCACTTCTATCTTCATACTCCGTTGGTCGAATCTCAGGACTATCCAGTGGTCCATTATCCCCCTTCGATATCAAAGTTGATTGTCCGTCTTGGGCATTGAGTGCATCTTCATGGGTCGATGCATGGTTCATCTCAGAACCTTGACCATTTAAAAAGGCTGGGTCAACAGTGTGCTGCACATCTTTGGTGCATGCCTCAAAATCACCCGTAAAAACACCCACTACTACAAGTGAGAACATGCTAAACATATCAAAGAAGAGAAGCAATAAGGACTAAGATCCTAAAGTCCACTAGGACTAAAAAACTCAAAAATTTCAAAAGTACTACACCCCAAAGGTCCTGCATCCCAAACTAGGTGCACCTCAAAGCAAACTTAGCTATAGCTTTTGAACCAATTATTCTGATATTTCCAACACATAATTTGAACAAACGATACCTATTGTATAACAAAAAATCATTCCTCACATAAATACTTTTATGTGAGAAATCAAAAAATTATGCTATGACAAAATGTAGTTGAAGAGAAGAAATCTGACTTCAAGGTCGAAAGTACAGGTGACTGTAGTGTAATGAATAGGAATAGTTATTTGAGAACCCTTCACAACCTCATCTCTCACAAGGGAAGAAACATCACCTTCGTGAGATAAGAGAAATCGAAGATTCTGGGTGGATTGCAAAACCTCTTGGATTGCCCTGCGCTTCTTAGCACGCTTTTGAGATATATTGCTATGCTCATGGATGAGGTTCTGGATGCGATTCCATTTGCCCAAAACCTCCCGTACAAAATGGGGACTAATAAAATTCAGACCCATATCACTTGAAGGAAAGCTGAAGTCGGATGAAGTTGAATTCACGAGAAATGCTTCAATATAATGTAAAACATATAAACCACAATCGTGGGAATTGTCCTGTTTGGGAACCTTGCACAATCAAAATACAACAAAATATACACTGTGAACCTTGTTCTGCAGCTTTGCCATAAAAAAATGCAATAAGCAAATAAACAAGAACAAGTCGACCATAACAAACAATACCTTGGCTTCCACGTACTTCATTTGACAGAGTGCAAGTAATTGATCCCCGTTACTTGAAACCTGGAATCTTTCCATCCATGCTTGTAAGACATAACTGCACAAGTGACATAATCACAATATTCAGAAAGGACATTGGCAACAAGTCAATTGCAAAGGTCCATTACGAAGCTTTGAAACATGCCAATCATCCATGACTATTTCTCAAAGCCAAGAAACAATTTGCTTGCAAGACACAAGTCTTTAGGAATATTTTGCCAAAAACAGATTAGACCGCACACATATTATACTTTCAAGTTCATTCTTCACAAAAGGTACATAGAAAAATTGCTGAAATAAGTCATATACAAATTGACAAGAGACACCCTTCAAACCTAGACAACAAGTTTGGACCTCCAAACCTTGAGAGATGCCAAATATGTAGAGAAATCGAACTTTGAACACAAATGGAGACATCGATCGGACCAAAGGAATACGTTTTCAATCCATGCTGCGAGTCTAAGACTCACCTCCGGATCCAGCCTTCAAAGCTCTCATGTTGCCCTTCAATCGGATCTAAATGAACTACACAAGGGGATCTCATCGTTTTACCTACGTAGAAAGCAACGCAACTTAGTTTAAATAAAGATCCACAACCAAGTATACCTTTAAGCACATGTGGTGAAATGAAATACAATGCAGTGAAATGAAATACAGACTCACCAGGCAGACGAGTGAGGTTACTGAGGTGGCATATGATGACCAAGCTCCAATGGGAACTGCAATCTCAAAAAGATCACCACAATATGAGAGTTACAACGAGCGAACAAAGTCTTCTTCGTCAATGTCAACACACAATAATAGAGTGCATAGAAACAAACAATGCCTAGAAACTCTTTGTCAAGCAATAGACTAAAATCTCTAAAAACCCTCAAATTTGCAACCATGATTAAACATATAACACAATACAACTACCACCTTTTAAGGATAGGAATGAAAACATAGTCTTTTGCAAAGAGGTTCACTTCCTTGGTCCAATTCCGGAGTTGCTCATAGTCCACCTTACACGGATCGATGCCTGTGGATGCTGTGCTCTGCAAAAGCTTCGTAAAGAAAAAGCTGTTGAAGAAATAGAAGCGATTTCCATGCTCAAGGGATAGTCCCCTTTCAAGAAACCTGCAATCAGAGTGGCCAATAGGTAGAACTGTCATGTTAGGAAAGGCAGTGATACTAAACTACCCAGTCAGCAAGTGGTTATCCAGGAACTAGAAAGAACAAAGCTCCAAATCAGCTATCTAGCCCAATGTTATTTATCTATCAAACACAGAAAAACAACACGATTACGTACCTGATATAGAAATCAACAATGTTATTGCTGAGAAACCTCCCTGGTTGTAGTCCCTCCACATCTTTCTCAGTGGTTGTCACCGCATCATCTTCACCTTCAGGATAGATAAGCAATTCTTGTGAGACCTCAACTTCTTGGGTAATCTGTCGCATAGCTAATTGATACGCTGTCTCTGCTGCCCTTAAAGCATTCTCCGCCTCGGAATTGTCAATAGGCTTGAAATCCACATGGTGCTGTCCAGAACTACCTCCAGTCATCTGGCCCAGTATGGGCGAATTCATGGCGGACATGTCTTCAGCTGGCAAGAACGACCCCTTGGAACCAAGTTAGGTACCGGTTGGATTGATTAGAAAGGTACTCACTGTTATCCACGATGAGCCCTGCTCACACAAGTTCCAGGATTTGTTAAGTGGGAATGAACAACGAGAGAATTTACAACAGACTCCGATACGTTCGATCCACAGGCAATGAAACTCCCAGATGCTCATCATATGAGGGCTATCCATTGAGGGAAGGTCAATTCTTTGAAAAAAACACGATACTATGAAACATAACCAAGGAAACAAAAATTTGGGGACATTTCTGTGTAGAAAGAAAGAAAATTTGCATGACTAGAAAGGTAGCGCATTGAAAAGACCAGCTTGGGGATCAAAACATCCCTGGTCTCCTTCCCTGTTTCTCCCACAGCAAAAATGACTGGCTGTCTGGAAAAAAAATGAAAACATTTCAGTTCCATTGCATCACAGAAAACATCAACCCTCAAGCGTGTACCTCAGCTCTCGCGCTTCATCAACGTGCACACATTAAAAATGATCTCGTTTAGAGCCTAATCCCAACAAATTAGCGACCAAACGTCGAAATCCTGGCCTTCAAAAACAAGCAGCAGCTGCTGCGCTCTGTTTCTGATGTCTAAGGAAGCATCCAAAACACGGAATTTCGAAGCAACAAGGCGCTACACTACAAAGGAAATAACAGGTGGTCAAAAAATTCCACGGGCGTGCCCAACTTATTGGCACAAAGTAATGCTGTCTACGGTCTTCGCGAAGCCCAACGATTGTAAACACCACCCCACCCCAATTGGACAAGCCAGATCAAGGGCTTGTGGTTCCAGTGTGCGAATTGTCGACTAGAGAAGGGCGGCGTGGAAAACCACCATCCATTGGGGCAAGCCCGAGAGCGAAGCTGATGGAGTGAGGAGATCGGACAAGTGTCTCCTTATCATACTCAAGCGCAAGCGAAGGCAGGCCGCAAGAGGGTAGGACAAGTCGGGCTCCGATTTCCGCAACTCTCTGATACCAGAAATAAGGGCTTCGCACAGACAAAGCAAGAGGACACGCGATAACGACAGCAACGACAAACAGGAGCACCATATAACTTATTCTGTGAAGGCCCACCCAACTCCGATTGCGGCATCGTCACACGGTCCAAGGCTGATATCGGAGGAGGTCAGAAGTTCAGGAGGGTACCGGGAGGGGATGAAAGGGGATTCAACGGGGGGCCCGCCTTCGAGAATGCAAGAGAACAAACGGCAAATGGTGTGGGTGACGTGTCAACAGAGCTCCAGTGGTTCTCGGGTTCGGGGAACGCGCGGTCAACGAATGCGTATTTCGTTTCCCTCTTCTCTCGGAACAGTGCAGAGGTTTGGGGGGGTTTAGGGTTTCATTCTTCGGGATCGGGTTTGGTGGTGTGTGTTGAGCTGATGGCGATGTCGCGCTCGGCGACGATGCTCCCCCTGCGGAGGGCCACGGCGTCCGTCACAAAACATGCGGAAGCTGCAGCAGAGGTGGTCCAGAAGAATCCAGGCACTGGGCATCCGACGAAGAACAACCTATTCGACGTGGCGAGGCTGCTGCCAGGCTGGGGCATTGGTCACAAAGTTGCCAAGACGCATTGGCAACCTCAAACTTACTACAAGATTTATGACATTAAGTTAGGAAAGGTACATGAATGAGCCTTGCTGGGATTATGATTTGCGGGGGTTGTGATTGTCTCGTTCTGAAAATGCAAGGTTTGCATCTTTTAGGAAGGATAGAATTCGAGCTTTCAGCTTGATTCGTCCCTTGTGTTCCTTGATCCCTGTGATTTTTTCCAGTGAGGATCAGCGGAGTGTTTAGTATATCTGGGGAAAGAAAGGTACATTTATGAGTCCTGCTGTGACAGTGATTCACGGAGGTTATGGTTGTCTAGTTCTGAAAATGCAAGGGTTGCATTTCTGAGTAAGGCTGGAATTGGAGTTTTCATCTCGATTCGCTCCCTTGTGTTCTTTTATCCCTGTGATTTTTTCCATGGAGGATCAGCAGAACGTTTAGAAATATCTGAGGAAAGAAAGGTACATTGATGACTCTTGCTGCGATTCTGAGATGCTGAGGTCATTGATTTTCTAGTTCTGAAAATGCAAGGGTTGCATCTTGTAGGAAGGGTAGAATTGGAGTTTTTAGCTTGACTTGCTCCTCGTGCTTCTTCATCCGTGTTATTCGTTCCATCGAGGATCAGTAGAACATTTATGTTGAGGAGAGAAAGGTTAAGGATTATGCTGAGCAGCATGTAATGTAGGGTTTTTGAGTGTGTGTAATGAGAGGCCCCAAGCAGACTGGGCCTTTCCTGGCATAAAATCAAGACAAGTTTGCAATTCCTGTCCTCACTGGTCTAACCTCATAGGTCTTGCCTCACAGGGCACACCCTATGAGGCCGCACATGGACGGATCACATGCGGTGATGAGTCGGGCGATTGATCTTAGATTCCTGTTCCTGGAATGCGTGGAGCAGATTGGAATTTTCCTTACCAATATTTCAATTCCTGTCAAGTACGCCAGAAGCTTCTCTTTGAGCTGACGTGTTGTTTATTGTGTGCTTGAAGGATGCCGGGCATGGAACTGCCTGGGGGATATATCATGAACAAGGCAAGCAGTCTTTAACCTGACTTGGCATTCTTTGATAGCATTATGTTGAGGAGAGAAAGGTTAAGGATTCAGAGGGAACGAATGAATAAAGAGAAAATTTGTTTCTCCAAGTTGTTAAAAGGGACATTTGTGAATCAAACACTGATTGGAAGGGATGTATATCGGTTTGAACTTGCATGAAAATCGCTTCATAGAATGTGAGCTAAAGGGGAGGAAAAAATTAAAAGTTTTTGGGTGGAAACTTGAGTGTAAGATGAAGAGGCTTTGAAAATAAATTTCTACTTTAGAAGCCAATTCTCTTCCTCACAATTGCCAACTTCGGCTACATCAAATGGATAGTGTGCAATGTGTCGTTGCCACAACCAAAATGAAAGCAAAAATAATTTTTGAATTTTTACTTAACCAAAAGCAACTCAAAAATCCAAAACTTTAATATTTTAGGACCATATGCCACGCAACAAAGCTTGTGCACCCTTCCTTGTTGAGGACTTTTGGATGGTACCAAAAAAGTGATTGGGGGACGTACAATTTGGGAGATCATGGAATAAACAAAAAAAAGCAAACAACCTAATCTAAGGTATGGATTTCTATCCATAGGCAATGAAATTCCTAGGAGTACATCATATGAGGGCTATAGTGCCATCTAGAAAAGGCCAATTCTTTCAAGAAAAACATGATATTGTGAAACATGAGCAAGTTGCATAAATTTGGGGATGTTTTTGTCTATAAAGAAAAAAATTGAATCACTTGAAAGGTACCATATTGGAAAGAGCAAGATGGGATCTTCTTCATTGTTTCTCCAACAATGCAAATGCTTGGTTGTCTATAAAAAATTAAATGCACCCAACAGGTTTTGTAATTTTATAAATTTTTCCAAGAATATAGGGCATCTCTTTCTACTTCATCTTGGCATTTTGAGAAAATTCAAAAAATTGAATGAATTATTGCAAGTGCAAGCTCTATGTGTTAGAATCCAAATTACATAGTATGATGTGTTTTTTATTACTAGTTTCTCTTTTTCAAATGGATTTACTATTTCAATTACAAAATTAATCTTTTCATTCTAACCTTCATTTATGGTAAAAAATAAAAATTATTTTTTCATGTTAATATAATTTATATTATATTTTTTTCACCCTTAATTTTAAAGAACCAAAATAATTTGATTTTTCTATCAATTATTTTGATAATAAAAAAATAAATAGAAAAAATGTTTTTCCACCAAAAAAAATATCAACATTTTATACATCAATTAAATAAAAGGATAAATTTGTTTTGATAGCCAAATTTGACTACAAGGTCTTTGATGTGATTATTTTGTGTGTAAAAAATAAAGTAACCAATTGAAATATTTTTACACTAATCTCCATTGCTACTTGTAGCCACTCTTGAGAAATTTTTCTATAAATTTGGATTTTTTTCTCTATTTTTACTTTGTTTCCTTTTTAAATTTTTGCAACAAAATGATAACAAATATGACTTTTCAAGAAACAAATTGAAATTTCTCAAAGTTATATACAATTCTTAGTTTCAAGTAATAAAAACATTGGACTGCTCTCAAGAACAATCTAATAGGCTATACTTTTGAGTGAAGTTTGACCAATTAACAAATGATCTCATCCTTAAGTGGCTCAACTCACTTTGAATGGACCCACTTCAGTCCAACATGAAATATCCCATTGCAACTTTTATTGGTTGATTTTGAAAAACTCTTCACTTCTCATGGATTGCATCAATAAAATTGTGATGGTTTAGAATTTGAAAAGTATTCACTGGAAGCTTAGACCATTTTTGATGTCTTAGAGAAGTAAACATGTCTCTTTTAGATGCTGCTACCTTATTAGTCCAACAAGTTTTGGAGCAAGGTTTCAAAGTCATGCCCTAAATTGTAGCAAATTACATTGAATAGAGGTATTAATTAATTGACAGTTCACACTATATAAATATCTACCTTTATAGTACATTGATAGTTTTTGAAGTGTCCAAGGGATATACATCATGTTTTAAACATCTTCAACTTTCCACAATCAATCCCTTTAACCCCTCACCACCCAAGCCTTGAACAAGTTCAAAAACAACATTTCTTTTGAAGTGTTATAGACATAATTTTCACTGAGTTATAGAGATCTCAACCATACAATTTTGTAGTGCACTTGTTGTAGATGACGTGCATCAAATTTGGTGTCATTTGATTGCATAGATTGCAAAATTATAATGTTTTAGTGTTGAAAAAGGATGCTGAATTTTTCCTAAAAATACATTTGGAGGAGAAATTTGGTTTCTAAATCTATTCAAATGAAGAAACTTTCAACTATAAAGTGATTTGAAATCAACATACAAACACATTGGTGAAAAAAAACATCACTCCATTGACTCATTGTGTTTGCAAAATGACTTTGAAATGTCAAAAAATAGCAAGAAAAGTTGCAAAAAATACATCCAAAACTAAACCTCCTTCTATGAAAATGCTTCTCAATCACTCACAACTTCAAGGATTGATATGAAATTTTGTACATACAAACTAGACTAGTATGCACAACTTTTCCAAAATTTTATTTATTGGAAATGAACATTGCATGAAGAAGAAACAAGCCATCAAAGTTCACTATAATCTAAAAATGTTGGGATTTTGAACTTCGAATTGCTCCCGAACATTCAAAACAACTTGGATTGACATGAAAATTCTACCACAAAAACTAGACTTCAAGGGCAACATAACCCAACAAATTTCCTTGAAAACAAACTTTGGGTGAAGGAGATACATGCCCCCGAAGTTGCAGCCATCAAATGCAATTTGGTGAACTCAAATTGAACTTGTGAACATCGATTGGCTTCCAAAAATTCAGAAAATCTTGGATTGATCTGAAAATTTTACCACACAAATTAGAAGACAAAGCTCAAATTTTCCAACAAGTTTGATTGAATTCGAACACTGAATGCAAATATTACAGCACTTGGAATTTGACCTGAGGACACTTCTGGTCCCCTTGGCGGTGAGGGGTTAATATCGATTGCTCCAACTTTGGAACTGCTTAAAGCTTGGATACGAGAGCTGAGCTTCTATGGCGGACAGGAATTAATGTAGAGTATCCCGCCAACAACTCCGATAACTTAACAGACTGAATTAAGTTAACTTCGACTAAGGAAGTCTTCCGTGGTTTCACATGTCCCTGTCTGATGTCGGAGAGGGTTCTTCGTCGGAGGCTTCAGTTCACTTGGGTGCTGCAGTTCAGTCGGTGACTGTTTGAGGTCAAGTCACCGGCAATCCATGTCTTGCAGAGGAGTGCGGTGATTGGTATCTCCACCATAGATTTCATATGCCAAAAGTCTTTGGAAGTAACCATTAAACATCAAAGTGGACGTTTTGTGTCCGATGAAAGATGAATGACAAAGAATCTTTCTATCTAAGACAAAACTACAACTATTCATCCTCAAAATTAGGGGTGGAAAGGGGAGATCTTCTACAATACTTTGACTTCCAATGAGTATTTTTGATGTTTTTTAATGTAGATGATGTCACACGGTTCCAACAGGGTAGATTTCCATGGTCACCAATCCGTCCTTTAAGGGCTAATTTTTGAAATCAAACTTGAATGCATGAAAGGGAAATGGGATGTGGACTTAACTTACTACATATTTTTGAGTGTGGCATCTACTATCTATATACGTTAATTAGTTGGCTCTATTTTGAAAGGGAAGAGGTAGTGCTTGCATGGTGATCTTGTTTGTATTCTTCTATTTGTATTCTCATAGGGAAACCTATGGCATGTAATTCTAGTTAAAAAATGTGGTTGCTATGGATGTGTCATGTCTTTACTGTGACCCTTGAAGGTCGTATGTTTAAACAAAAAAAAAGAAAAAAAAAAGAAGTAGGCAATGAAATTTTGTTTCATTTGTGTAAAAAAGGAAAAAGGAAAAGAAAAGAGGAAGAGGTATTACTGCATTGATTGAAGCTATCAATACCCTACCCATTTTGACAACCAATGATCTCTAAATTGGATTAAATTAGCTAAGTTTCTAACATAAAAGTCCTTGTGCTACTAGTACATTGTAGAAAAGGGCCTTTCATGGAGATATTTTGGCCAATATTGCAATGAAAAATAGAATTGGATAGCCAATTTGAAAAATATGTAACTTCCTCCACATAGGAATCAACATCTAATTATTTAGTTAGTTTTGTATTATAATACCTCTAATAATCCTTCAAAATTCTTTCTTTTCTATTTTTTTCTTTGATACTACTCACTCTTAAGGTAGCCCAAGTTGATGCTTGCCTATCTTGAAGGTAGCATTTGCACTAAATTCCATAAACTTCAAAAGGAAAGAGCTAAATACACTCCTAAGACTCAAAGGAAGGATGAATCTATCTTTGAGCCTATATCTTTGGATGCTTTAAATAATGTTCTATTGCCCCATGTTTCACTAGTTTCACAAGAAGGTTATGTAGGTTGGACATCCTTTGCAAGAAAGGTTTTGTATTATCTAATGAAATCACATTGAATTACAACTCTCTAGCAAATCCCATCCCTACAAATGAATTGTAGCTCAAACTAGAGCTTAAAGAACATGGTTGAACATAAGAGCCTATTAGGGTCAATTTTAGGTACATCTACAATCAACATTTGAAAATTCATATTTTGTTCATACATGGTGAGACACAAAGCACATCCTAAGAGAATTAGAGATTTATTTTTATTTTCCACCGGGACCTTGACAAAATCTAGAATAGTTCAATGATAGAAACTATAATCATATGCTTATTCCAAAACTTTGAGGTAGGATTACTTTTAGTATTCAATTTATATATGATATCAATGTTAGATGGAGCAAGAAATGAAATAGGATTAGTAACTCTAGATTGAGGCACTTAAGTAGACTCTATAGTTGTGGAAACATATCACTTACAAAGAGTCCAAGATGTAGCCTAATGTAGTAATAGAAAGAAAACATCATGCTCAATGTTTTTGATATCACACTTGAATCATGTTTTGAATGATAGATAAATATTTTCAAAGTCACATTAAACAACTAATAGCTTCCAACATAGAATTTATATAATTAACCTTGGGTCTTTGGATGTTTAGGAGTCAATTCATTGTTTGATAGAAAAAAAACATCTCAATTGATAACATAGGTATACGACTAGATAATAGAACTTCTTGTTAGAGGCTATTTCTAAATTGCATTTATTATCGTCAAAGTCACTTTGGATCTAATTGTAAATTTTGAAGAAGTTGGTGAAGGACATAGTTAGATGCCCTAGGAAGTGACATAATATAAAATGTTGATGGATTCGTATAAAAGATGTATTTGATACTTTATAAGAAATTGAAAACTCATCTAAGGCTTCTTCTAAGATGTTCCTTTGTTACATTGTTCATTTTTATTGAAAAAATTAGTCCTCTCAATAGATATATTAATAAGAATTTTGTGTTTATGTTATACGACATTTAACTCTTGATAGCTTTAGACTATTAAACTAAAACTTAAATACTAAAAGTAAAATTCCTATTTTTTGGTGAATGTTCAAAGTTGTGTGTTTGATTTGACTTGGTCTATGAAGAATGTGTCCCATTTGATTGTATAGGTAGGTTTAAAATTCCAAATAAAAATCATATCTAACATCTTTTCTTCAAATGGGAACTTGAAGAAATGGTAGTGAAACCATATATTGTACTACATCAAAGTTTTGTGCCAAACTCTCTCATGGTTAGAGGTTAAATAGAATTACCACTAAAGTACCAATATGCATTTGAAAGTCCATTTTGTGCATATTGTTGCATGCTAGTTTGACCACCTTATATCCCTAGGGATTGAAAACCGGAGAATGTGCTTTGGAGTTACAAATTTTGTAGCCAAACTCAAATTCTAAATAATAAACACCATCTTCCAACTTTAATGATGCATCAAGGCTAGTTGACAATTCTTTCCAAGTCCAAGTCTCATGGAATTCTTGAAGTTTAATTCTTCAAAAGTTGACAATTAGGGACTATAGTTGTACATTAAGTTCCAAATACTGGTTCTCTCACAAATGCTCATGTAATAACATTTTTTGAAAATTTTGGTGCCTAGGAAGTGGAATATAGTTGAGCTAGAGTTGGATTTCACTAAATAAAAATCCAACTCAAAAGTCAAGTGCCAACCTTTTTTTGGCATACACTATTCGAGATTTGAGAAGAAGAAGGCCATTGGATTGAAAAGGTCATTGAGTTATCAACTTGAAGGTTTTTTGTCTATGATATTCAATATTCAAAATCTAGATTTTAAATAATCCATAAATGTTTTGACTAGAGTAGTTTGAAGCAATAGCAACCCACATTGTCTATTGTCAATGCCGAGTCTCAAGTATAATTTAGAACCATCCCTTCAAATAAAAGATAATAAATTTGCACCTTGCTAAAAGCACCTCTTGTTGGAACTACAAATACCTCTTATTGGTGCCTTTGAGCAACAATAGGGAACAAAGATTGTAAGGACAAAATAAATGTAATCATGGGGGCCCCTTCAACACTTCTTGGCAACCCTCGAGAGAGTCCATATATTCTCTAATGCTTGGTACATTGAAGAAGGTGTCTTATTGTTAGTTTGCATTGAGTTGTTTCTATGGAACATTGTTATTTGAGGTGGTGATGGAGGTGGAGGATTTCATTTCTTGAGTTATTTCTTTGTGTGTATTGATTTGGTAGGGAGTTTGTGATTTAACATGTTGGCGTGGTCCTTGAGAGTAGAAGGATTGCAAGGTGTTTGTGATTTGGATGCGGAGGTCTACTAATCGGAGTAGTTTTGCTAACTACCTTGGTCATGGGTGTCGCGTCCTTTAACCCTTGAACGCGAGGTTGATGACCGTGGAAATCAGCCATTTTGGAATCATGTGACATCATCCACTTTAGAAAATCCAAAATTATTCATTGGGAGTCAAACTACTATAGAAGATCTTCCCTTTCCACTCCTAATTCTGAGGATGAATAGTTGCAATTATGTCCTACAAAGGAAAATTCCTTGTCAGTCATTGGACAATAATTGTTTGCCGTGTTGTTTAGGGGTTAAGGGTTAAAATTCACTTCTAGACGTCCTAGTCTTCATCTGTCTTTAATTTTATGAGGAGGCTGCTTCTTTGTGGACAACTTGAATACTTTATTGCATAGGCGACAGTTTCTTGTTGTCCAAGGATTCAGCTCTTTCTTCCAATTTCATTGCGATTGAGGTGGTACTAGTCAATTACACTGAATTTCATGAACCATTTCATGCGTAAAGGGATGTATCAAGCTAGATGCTGATTTGCAAAGCTGATTCAAAATGCCGAGTGGCAGGGCCAAATGCGAGTGCCTGATTCCGGAGTCTGGGATCATTGCAATTCCGATATCCGATATCCTTTGACTCGTCCCTTGTCTGGTATCGGACAGGGTCGTTCGTGGCCCCAGAATGATTGACTCCGGGGTTGGTGACCACGAAGGTCTGTTAAGGTCAGTCACGCCGTACTGCTGTTGTTTTCTTCTTCACTGTACGTATCACCCACACCGCAAATGCCTGTCTGTCTGGAAAAAAAAAATCAAAGCAATTCAGTTCCATTGCAGCACAGAGAACACCGACGCTCAACACCAACGGGCACAGATTAGCAAATTAAAGGATCTAGTTCAGAATCCTCATAATCACAACTTACAATTCGCCATCAAAGGTACGTAGAATGGAAGCAATGGCCGTCAGAACAACTTCCAGCTGCATTCTGTGCATACTTAGACTAAAGTATCGCCGAGGAATTTTCTAATCAACAAAACACAGAGCTACAAATCGCTAAACCAAACAGAGAATGAGATCCTGTCGAGAAATTCCAAGAGCGTGTATACTTGACCCACTCAATTGCTGTCTGTGAGTTTGGAGAAGCCTGACGGTTAACGTTGCAGAGCTTCTTTGCCACCGCTGCTGCCTCGATCTCGTGTTCGCAGTACCGGTTAGAGGAGATTGACATGGCGACATGGCCTATTGAAGACAGGATGGAACTTCAAATTGCACGCCCTCCTGAAGAAGGTCGCCAGGATCGACAATTGAAGCTGAATTTTTAGTTCGGAGCAAGGTGGGTACTTCAAGTCAAATTAACAGAAGTGATGGCAGGCTCAGGAAGGCACTTCCGACTTCCGCAAATCTGCCTTCGAGAAGCTCCATCGCGACGTCGAATAAACGGCCCCTGGTGATTCTGGGATGGAAAAAGTGGGCAGTAAATGATTTTGGTCCTGCCAAAAATATTCTCTTTGGGTTAGCGTGTGTTTGTCCCCGACAACAAAATGGACCGGGTAATTGCAAAAAAGGCCAAGTTATCAAAAATAATCACCATTTAGGACCTATTGAGCCATGTGCAGCGAGGTTGGTATTGCCTGTGATTATTTTTTATGACTTGGCCCACTTTCATTGCAATTACCCAAGACATAATCTCAATGTAGTAGAGTTGAGCCAGATGACTTCTTTGCATTGATTGTTTAACCAATCAAAACATGCCACAACGGTAAAAGTCTCTTGCATTTAGATTATGTTAGGTGGTTGCGCACTCACTAAAATAATACTGGTTGGTAGTAGTAGAGATTTCTCTCAAATTTTTCTTATTGCTAGACCAATGAAATTTCTACTTCATACCCACCTTGTTGAAAATTTGCACAAGGCAAGGAGTGAGCATTTTCAATCTTAATTTGCTTGTCCTTAACCAATGAAACATGCCACAATGACAAAAATCTCTTGCATTGAGATTATGAAAGTCTCTTCGGCATGGAAAAAATTGAAATTTAGTTGGGACAAGAACTCCACCAAAACTATTTTATCTTCTTACTACAAATAGTTCATTGGATTAGTAATCATGATGCGAATTGTTTTTACTAGCTTTAGGCCACTAGAAACATTGTTGTTGTTTGAAAGGACAAATATTGAGTTGCACAAGTGGGACAAACAAGAACTTCTTGTTACAAAATTTTGGTAAACCTCAACTCTCATCATCCTTGGTGAATGGTGAAGGATAGGTTGTCCAAACCCAATATGGTTTAGATGTTGCCACTTAACTATAGGACTTTTGAGTGTTTGAGGGAGACTTTTCATCAATTCCATCTTAAACAAATTTTTTTATTATGATAAATCCTTATAATCCAAATAAAGAATATTTAAAAACTAGTATTAACATCAAAAGTGAAACAAATAGATGGGTGGTAGTGTCAAGACCAAATGCATCACTTGCATCTATCTACCTGTGAATGATGGAGCATGAATTGTGAGGTGAAAACTTCAAAGTCCTTCACTCTATAAATTCCATTTCTTTACTATTTATGAGTTCATTTATTTGGTTTGATTATTCAAATATGACATCACATGTCTAGTATTTGTCAAAAAGAATTTCAATTTTTGTTGGAAAGTTTCAAATTACCATACATTTTTTAAGAAAAATAAAGAAATTTACATCAAGTACAAAATATGTTGAAAAAAGCTAAATCTTTTAGAATAGAAGTTCAATATAGTATAGAATATTATTGTACAAGGAAAACTTCTATGTCATTCAATATTTAGAAATATAATTTTAGATCCTCTACTCCAAACTTCACTAAAATGCTTATTGAAAGGAATTTTTCAAAATTTCAAAGTAGAGTAGGAATTGAAATTGAGAAGCTTTCTTTTGGTAGCTTTGCTAAGAAAATCATTGTGAATGTCAAAATTCAATTTCAAGGAAAAAAACTCAAAATTCACCAAACAATGGACCATTTTTTTGATAAACTACCCTATATTATATAAAAAAAGAATACTAAAATGGACTAATACATAGAGTTTCTTCAAATTATTTAGGTATTAAACAAGCAAATTAGCATTCCAATTTTAGCAAAACATTTATTATAATTACAACAATGGATTTGGATACTTGGACCTTTAGCCCACTTGACTTTGAAAATTGCAAGATTATGACAATAGAAGTTAGAAAATTAGATGATTACCCTACTCAACAAGAACAACAAACTTCAAGCCTTCTTGTAATGAGATTTTTGCTCCACACATATGAGATTGTGGACTGTTCAATATTATATTCTGATGAATACAAGCTTGCAAATTTTCAAAAGGAAAGACAAGATTTTGTTTACTCTCAATTATACTACAACTTAAAGAGGTCATATAATCTAAACATACACTATCCATTTTCTAGGGGGGTTTTGTGGATTTAGGGATTTTTCTATTGAATTTTGATTGTGCAAAATTGTTCTAGACATTTGTGGAAGAAATTCAAAAACTTTGTCCATACAAAATGAAAGATTACATCACTTGAAGTTAGGAAACAATGTTCTCAACCTTGCCTAATGGAATCAATAGACTTAAGCTCCTCTTGAGCTAAGATTTTAGCACTACACCTATTCCTTTTCGAGATTGTTGCACCATCGAATGTCATATTACTAGTTACAAACTTGCTATATTTCAAGAATAGAGGAGGACTTTCTAATAAGCTACCCAACCTAATAAATATCCTTCAAGCAACGATATATTTTGCCCTTGTAGTTCTCTTGGTTCCTCCTAAAGTTTCCTCATTGCTAGAATCTTTTTGTATGCATTTGACACAAGCTTCTTCTATCATTCAAATGGTCCTATGAGTTTCTGACAAGCAAGATATTGCTTGCATAAGCCATTGGCATCCAAAGTGACCACGAAAGTGATAACAACTACTTAGCCAAGCTTATTTTTCCCGTTGTTCACAATAAAAGAGTTTTTTCCGGCACTTAGTAAAACGAAATTTTGAAACTCTTTGCATTGAGGATGTTCAGTGGATTATTAAGAAAATGTAGTGATTGAAGATGACCTTTCTTTCAATTACAATTATGTCATTGTATTGTAATGACATGTGATAAACTCTTTTGGACGCACCAATAACTTGATCTTTGGGGCTATGTCAATTTATTTGTAAGATTTGATAAAAACATTTGATTGGGAAAATTATATATTCCTCCAAATACATGTCCTAATTATATGTCCACATTTGAAAAACATTTGATAAATATTTGAATAATTTTTTTTGCAAATCTTCTATAGTTTTATGATTTTATGCAAAAGTACCTTCAAAAACTACCTTTCTCAATGCAAGAAATGATCCTTCAAAAGCAACTTGAATGAATAAGTAAAACAAATGAAGCCTAGGTATTATTTTAACCAACTTTGAAAAGTCCAATATGAAACCCTAAATGAACAAATTCTTCATGTACACCCACTATTTAGATTGGATAGAGATATTTCTCTCTCTAAATAAATACCTCAAAAAACCACTACATTTAAAAGTTATCATTTTGAACTCAAACGAAATTCTTATGAAATAACAAATATACAAAAGACCATATGAGAAGTTTGTTGTAGGACAACGATGTGTTGGAGATTACCAAACCAATACCATACACCAACACATTGAGTATTCAACACTTGGGAATGTAACTCACATAGCTCTTCATTCTAGATTCCATTTCAAGGTCCTCAAATTGATCAAGTCCTCCCTACCTGGGATCTCCTCCAAACCAGTCCCCCTTAGATCCAAGTAAACCAAGGCTTTCAAGTGCCCTAAGAATGGAAGTCCTTCTAGTGAACTACAATAATACAAGTCTAATAAAATCAACGAATGCAATTCTTCTACACCTTCAATATTTTGGACACCACTCTCACTCATATCCAAGTGGGTCAACCCCTTCAAGCAACCTAACCCCGGTACCCCTCTCAAACTTTCGCAACGGTGAAGGCGGAGTGTTGTCAAAGCCTGAAGCCCACTCAAGCCTTGGATGCTGGAAAAGGTACAATATTTAAGTGCCAAGAATTCCAAGAACTTCAATTCCTTCAAGCTTTCGAGATCTGCTATTTCTGAGAAGTTCTCTTCATTGGATATCACCAATCTCCGCAATTTAGCACATTCGTTCAACTGAGACAAGTGCCAAGGGATCGGTGACCCATTGATATCCACTCGGGCTAGCTTAATTTCCCTCAAAGAGCAAAGGTATCGTACTTCAGGAAAATCACGATAAGCATCGCACCCTGATATCTCAAGTGATGCAAGACGTGTTGCAACTTCCCAACCAGTTACCAAGTTCAATAGTGGACAATCCCACAGGATAAGGGACTGCAAGCTGGGAAATTCCCTCAAATCCAGATGCTCGAGTTTAGAACACCCAACGAGACTCAACACTCTAATATACTGAGTCGAAGATTGCTCAATCGGAAAACTCGTACAATAAGTCCGGAGCTGGGGATTCTTGCACAACACTTCCTTCGAGATCTTTTTGTAGAACTCTAACTTTAAAAACCATATTTTGTGCTCCCAAACAGATATATGAGCAAGATCATTTCCTTCTTCAAACACCATATCCTCCACATTCACGAAATCGAGCTTCCAAAGCTGAAAAACCTGCACAAAGATATACTTTGCCACGTTAGAGCAAAATTATTGTTAAGAGAACGAAGTTCTTACACAAAATCGGAAGTGAATTGAAGACCATAGAGTGAATTCCATGATAATTCAGATATTACGTGGTCTCCTAATCATTTTAAACAGATGAAAATCAAGCATTCAAATCATCTGGTAACAAAAAATAAGAATCAAACAAAGATAATGATCTCAATGTTTTGGCAAACAAAACCTACATAGTTCAGAATTTCTCTCGGTTCACGGTCTTGCAGAATTGCTAGCCTTCGGCATACTTCTTCCAAAGGGAAACATTTTCCATTTTTCACTTCGTGAAACGAATCCCTACATGAGCACTCTTGGACCAAATTGAGTAGTGTAGATTGCAAGTCCTCATTAA
Organism: Straminergon stramineum; assembly: GCA_963920665.1. Lineage (NCBI taxonomy): Eukaryota > Viridiplantae > Streptophyta > Bryopsida > Hypnales > Calliergonaceae > Straminergon > Straminergon stramineum. The sequence continues at coordinate 9,321,379 of OY987266.1, forward strand.
AGGAACTCAACACACTCGCTGGGATAACACTGCGAAGTGCAACCACAACTGTTCCACATGCACTATCCAATATAACCTGCACCACACCCATCACCGAGTCAAAGTCAACAAGCAAACATAAACTACGAGAATGTTATCACCTTCCTAACTTATCATGCTCATACAATCGACTACAAGTAGCATCTCGTTCTCACATAAGCATCGATATAACCATTCTCAAAATTTAAAACTGAATCCAAGAAAATCACATGCATCATTTGAATACACAAAAGAATGAACAATACAACAATTCAATAAACCATCCAACTATCAAGGAGCATGCCATAATAGTATGAATTAGGAGTGAGCCCAAACTTCCAACTTCATCCTCAAATGACCTTCCCCTTAAGATTGGTGGTGGATTGGGAGCAAGTGAGTCAGGTGAGCTCAATGGGTGCAAGTCATTACGTACATTAGAACTCAACTTCATACGCTTTGGAGATATATTGGCTTTGGTGCGAATTTCATCCATGGTGGTGTACATTTCCACACTCAAGGTCGTTGCTAATTTCAAGTCCAAGCGCTCCTCTTGCGTGATCTCGGAAAATGTCTTACCGGTCTTCATGAAATACTTCTTGTATGTGTTATATGCCTTCAACAAAGTGTCATACCGAAGCCGACATTGGTCAGCTGACAACAAGCTTCCAAGTTTCTTTCCAATTTCTTCACAAATGAGGTTCCAATGTGTACGGCCTCCACTCCCCTTGCAAAAGCGACCTCCTTCCACCATACATGAAAGCAAAACCCAAGTCTCCTCCTCGGTCATTTTCCTACCTCTCTTATTTTTCCCTTTTTGTACTTCACACAAATCCATACATGGTACTTCTTTAGGTGCAGGATGTTGCAGCATGTCTGAAAAACTTTCAGACACTCTTTCATACTCAACATGTCGAAGATCAACACCATCCAACGGTTCAAAATCCAACCTTGATATCCCGCTTGATTGTTGATGTTGGACATCAATTGCATCTTTGTCAGTAGACGACGCATGCTTGGCCACAGAAATTGAATCATTGAAATGGGTTGGGCCACCGGTTAGCACCCTAGGCTCGACATATTGTTGCTTGGATAATAAACTTTCACTTCTATCTTCACTCTCCGTAGGTCCAATCTGAGGACTACACACTGGTCCATTATCCCCCTTCGATATCAAAGTTGATTGTCCGGCTTGGGCATAATGTGCATCTTCATGAGTTGATGCATGGTTGATCTCAGAACCTTCACCATTGAAAAGGGTTGGGCCAACAGTCTGATGCACATCTTTGATGCATGCCTCAAAATTACCTGTAAAAACACCCACGACTACATCTAAGAATATACTAAACATATCAAACAAGAGAAGCAGTAAGGACGAAGGTCCTAAAGTCCACTAGCACTCAAAATACTCAAAAATTCCAAAAGTACTACACCCCAAAGGCCCTGCATCCAAAACCAGGTGCACCTCAAAGCAAACGTAGCTGTAGCTTTTGAACCAATTCTTTTGATATTTCCAAGACATGCTTTGAACAAACGATACCTACTGTATAACAAGAAATCATTCCTCACATAAATATTTTTATGTGAGAAATCAAAAAATTATGCTCTGACAAAATGTAGCTGCAAGTAGAGGTGACTATGGTGGAATGAATAAGAATAGTTATTTGAGAACCCTTCACAACCTCATCTCTCACAAGGGAAGAAACATCACCTTCGTGAGATAAGAGAAATCGAAGATTTTGGGTGGATTGCAGAACCTCCTGGATTGCCCTGTGCTTCTTAGCACGCTTTTGAGATATACTGCTAAGCTCATAGATGAGGTTCTGGATGTGCTTCCGCTTGCCCAAAACCTCCCGTACAAAATGGGGACTAATGAATTTCAGACCCATATCACTTGAAGGAAAGCTAAAGTCGAATGATGTTGACAGCACGAGAAATGCTTCAATATAGTTCAAAACATGTAAACCACAATCGTGGGAATTGTCCTGTTTGGGAACCTTGCACAATCAAGGTACAACAAAATATACACCGTGAACCTTTTTCTGCAGCTTTGGCATACAAAAATGCAAAAAGCAAGTAATCAAGAACAAGTCAGACACAACAAACAATACCTTGGCTTCCATATACTTCATTAGGCAGACTGCATGTAATTGATCCCCGTTACTTGAAACCTCGAATCTTTCCATCCATGCCTGTAAGACATAACTGCACAAGTGACAGAATCACAATATTTAGAAAAGACACTGGCAACAAGTCAATTGCAAAGGTCCATTACGAAGCTTTGAAACATGCCACTGAGCCATGACTTTCTCAAAGCCAACAAACAATTTGCTTGCCAGACACAAATCTTCAGCAAGATTTTGCCAAAAACAGAATGGACAGCACACATCTTATACTTTCAAGTTCATTCTTCACAAAAGGTTCATAGAAAAATTGCTGAAATAGGTCAAATAAAAATTGACGAGAGACAACCTTCAAACCTATACACCAAGTTCGGACCTAAAACCTTGAGAAATGCCAAAATTTGTATTTACATGGAACTTTGAACACAAACGGAGACATCGATCGGAACAAAGGAATACGTTTTCAATCCATCATGCGAGTCCAAGACTCACCTCCGGATCCAGCCTTCAAAGCTCTCATGTTGCCCTGCAATCGGATCTAGATGAACTATACAAGGGGATCGCATCGTTTCACCTACGTAGAAAGCAACACAACACAACTTAGTTTGGACAAAGATTCACAACCAATTATACACCTTCAAGCACATGCAGGGAAATGAAATACACACTCACCAGGCAGACGAGTGAGGTTACTGAGGTGGCATATGATGACCAAGCTCCAATGGGAACTGCCATCCCCAAAAGATCACCACAATATGAGAGATACAACACGTGGAAAAAGTTCTTTTCTTCAATGTCAACACACAATATTAGGGTGAACAGAAACAATCAAGGACTACAAACTAATCATCAAACAGCAGACTCAAATCATTCAAACCCTCAACTTCGCAACCAACATTAAACCTGTAACACAATAGAACTACCACCTTTTAAGGATAGGAATGAAAACATAGTCTTTTGCAAAGAGGTTCACTTCCTTGGTCCAATTCCGGAGTTGCTCATAGTCCACCTTACACGGATCGATGCCTGTGGATGCTGTGCTCTGCAAAAGCTTCGTAAAGAAAAAGCTGTTGAAGAAATAGAAGCGATTTCCATGCTCAGGGGATAGTCCCCTTTCAAGAAACCTGCAATCCGAGTGGCCAATAGGTAGGACTCTCACGTTAGGAATGGCACTGATACTAAACTTCCCAGTCAGCAAGTGGTTGTCTAGGAACTAGAGAGAACAAAGATCCAAATCATCTATCGAGCCCAATTTTATTTATCTATCAAACACAGAACAACAACATGATTACGTACTTGATATAGAAATCAACAATGTTATTGCTGAGATACCCCCCTGGTTGTAGTCCCTCCACATCTGTCTCAGTGATTGTCACCGCATCGACTTCACCTTCAGGATAGATAAGCAATTCTTGTGACACCTCAACTTCTTGGGTAATCTGTCGCAAGGCTAATTGATACACTGTCTCTGCTGCCCTTAAAGCATTCTCGGCCACGGAATTGTCAATAGGCTTGAAATCCACATGGTGCTCTCCAGAACTTCCTCCAGTCATCTGGTCCAGTAAGGGCGAACTCATGGCAGACATGTCTTCAGCTGGCAAGAACGACCGCTTGAAACCAAGTTAGGTGCTGGTTCGATTGATTAGGAGGGTATTCACTCCTATCCTCGATGAGCCCCTGCCCATAAAACTTCCAGGACATGTTCAGTGGAAATGAACAACGAGAGAATCTACCACAGACTCTGATACGTTCGATCTACAAGCAATGAAACTCCCAGATGTAGATCATATGGGGGGGTTATCCATCGAGGGGAAGGCCAATTCTTTGATAGAAAAACACGATACTATGAAACATAAACAATACGTTTCTGTCTAGAAAGAAAGGAAATTTACATCACTAGAAAGGTACCGCATTGAAAAGACCAGCAAGGGGATCAAAACGTCCCCGGTCTCCTTCCCTGTTTCTCCCACAACAAAAATGCCTGGCTGTCTGGAATAAAAATGAAAACATTTCAGTTCCATTGCATCACAGAAAACATCAACCCTCAAGCGTGTACCTCAGCTCTCGCGCTTCATCAACGTGCACACATTGAAAATGATCTCGTTTAGAGCCTAATCTCAACAAATTCGCGACCTGGCCTTCACAAACAAGCAACAGCTGCTGGGCTCTGTTTCTGTTGGCTATGGAAGCATCCAAAACACGGAATTTCTAAGCAACAAGGCGCTACACTACATAGAAAATGACAGGTGGTCAAGAAATTCGACGGGCGTGCCCAACTTACTGGTACAAACTAATGCTGTCGACGGCCTTGGCGAAGCCCAACGATTGTAAAGCTTCTGCCGCACCCCACCCCAATTGGGCAAGCCAGATCAAGGGCTCGTGGTTCCAGTTAGCGAATTGTCGACTAGAGAAGGTCGGCGTTGAAAACCACCATCCATCGGAGGAAGCTCGAGACCGAAGCTGATGGAGTGAGGAGATCGGACAAGTGTCTCCTTTTTATACTCATGCGCAAGCGAAGGCAGGCCGCAAGAGGGAAGGACAAGTCGGGCTCCGATTTCCGCAACTCTCTGATACCAGAAATAAGGGCTTCGCACAGACAAAGCAAGACGGCACGCGATAACAACAGCAACGACAAACCGGAGCACCACATATTCTGTGAAGGCCCACCCAACTCCGATTGTGGCATCGTTATGTGTTCCAAGTCTGATATCGGAGGAGGATAGAAGTTTGGAAGAGTACCGGGAGGGGATTGCAGGGGATGAGACGTACAGTTCTGCCTTTGAGAATGCAGGGGAACAAACGGCAAATGGTGTAGGTGACGTGTCAACACGGCTCCAGTTGTTCTCGGGTTCGGGGAACGCGCGGGGAACGAATGCGCATTCCGTTCCCCTCTGCACTCGTAACAGTGCAGAGATTTTCTGGGGTTTAGGGTTTCATTCTTCGGGATCGGGTTTGGTGGTGTGTTGAGCTCATGGCGATGTCGCGCTTGGCGACGATGTTTCCGTTGCGGAGGGCCATGGCGTCCGTCGCAAAACATGCGGAAGCTGCAGCAGAGGTGGTCCAGAAGAAGCCAGGCACTGGGCATCCGAAGAAGAACAACCTATTCGACGTGGCGAGGCTGCTGCCAGGCTGGGGCATCGGTCACAAAGTTGCCAAGTCGCATTGGCAACCTCAAGCTTACTACAAGATTTATGACGTTAAGTTAGGGAAGGTACATGGATGAGCCTTGCTGGGATTCTGATTTGCGGGGGTTAAATGCAAGGTTTGCATCTTTTTGGAAGGATAGAATTCGAGTTTCCAGCTTGACTCGCTACTTCTGTTCCTTGATCCCTGTAATTTTTTCCATTGAGGATCAGCCGAACGTTCAGGATGTCTGAGGAAAGAAAGGTACATTTATGAGTCCTGCTGTGACAGTGATTCACGGAGGTTATGGTTGTCTAGTTCTGAAAATGCAAGGGTTGCATCTTTTAGGAAGGGTGGAATTGGAATTTTCATCTCGCTTCGCTTCCTTGTGTTCTTTTATCCCTGTGGTTTTTTCCATGGAGGATCAGCAGAACGTTTAGAAATATCTGAGGAAAGAAAGGTACATTGATGATTCTTGCTGCGATTCTGAGATGCTGAGGTCATTGATTTTCTAGTTCTGAAAATGCAAGGGTTGCATCTTTTAGGAAGTGTAGAATTGGAGTTTTTAGCTTGACTCGCTCCTCGTGCTTCTTCATCCCTGTTATTCGTTCGATCGAGGATCAGTAGAACGTTTATGTTGAGGAGAGGAAAGGTTAAGGATTATGCTGAGCAGCATGTAATTTAGGGTTTTTGAGTGTGTGTAATGAGAGGCCCCAAGCAGACTGGGCCTTTCCTGCATGAAATCAAGACAGGTGTGCAATTCCTGTCCTCCCTGGTCTAACCTCATAGGTTTTGCCTCACAGGGCACACCCTATGAGGCCGCACATTGACGGATCACATGCGGTGATGAGCCGGGCGATTGATCTTAGATTCCTGTTGCTTTGGAATGTGTGGAACAGATTGGAATTTTCCTTACGAATATTTCAATTCCTGTCAAGTACGCCAGAAGCTTCTCTTTGAGCTGACGTGTTGTTTATTGTGTGCTTGAAGGATGCCGGGCATGGAACTGCCTGGGGGATATATCATGAACAAGGCAAGCAGTCTTTAACCTGACTTGGCATTCTTTGATAGCATAAATAACCATGATAATTTGAAGGGGTGATGACCTTGTATACAATTTACTGAGTTGTTACAAGCATCTGTCTGAAATTGTCAATCTTGCCCCATGCCTATTGATTTTGGCGGAGACATCTTAGTTGCAGGTTCTAAAGTGGTTGCCCATAGCGTCATATTATTAGTTTCATGTTCTCGTGTGAGGTGGAGCTATGATTTGTCAAAGAAAAACTACCATCATGACAATCTTTCTTTAAAGTCAATACTTTTGTGGAGTAAGATATCGAACCTTCAGTTATGTGGAAAATCTAGCATCTGGTTCTATTCTTGAATTTTACAGTTCTGGACAGCATCATAGTTTTCAGATGACCGATTTACTTGTCCATCTATCTTTCTTCGTGTGGGATGATAACATTCTATCTTGCTCATTGTATCTGTGCAGATGTAGAAGCAGGGAAGTTACAAAAGATTAGTGGCGCAAATAAGCGGTGTTGGAAGTATGTTGCTGATGGACCTGAGCGAAATTGGGAATATGTAGCGTCTCAGAAGGCACCCAAGGAAGCAACGATGGAGGTCTTAGCTCAGTGACGAGAATATAGAGAAGCTCTTTCATCTCAGTTGTCGACAATTGTATTCGCCGTCTCCTATGTGACACCTTCATGATGTGATCGCAGTCTTCTATCTATGTGGGTTAATTATTTGGTCAGCGTACCATAGCGAGCTTTTAGTCATTGCTTTGTTTGTTCTATTACTAACTGGGCATGTCAGACTGTCGAATCGTTTCAGAAGCAGATCTATCTGTTATAAAAGGATTCTTGGACTCTTCTCGAGCTGTTCCTTTTCAGATAGTTGCTTAGTCTGGACGTAAGTGTGGAGAGAGCTTTACTTGTCAAAGGCAATTCGCATGCCAGCACCGCGTTTTGCTAATGAGGAAATTTTTGTAACTCCTCGAAAATTGAAGCGTTTCGCTGATTGTCGCCTTATTCCCTTGATTCTCGTCTGTGATTGCACATTTGCACTCGTCTGTGAGGTTGGTCAGCAGATGATCCCACATTGGAGTTATTGAATGAGAGAAATGATAGTTGCAAGATGAAATCATGTGAAACTCTACTTGAATTGCAATTTCGATTAATGTTTTTTTTGTTGGCAAAATTTTGTCAGTTTTATGAGACTTTTGTCTGCCATCCGTGAGTATCTCCTGTCAATAGCTTACAAAGATAGTCTTATAATTCCCGTGAAAAAACGCTAGTTTGGACCTCAGAGTATGTTACATTTTAGGATGTTTTAGGCCCTTTGGTGTTCTTAGCATGCTCTCACAACTTTCATAAACCTTTCGTCTGTAACTTCTCGCCATAATACTCTACCTTTAGGTTTGTGGATGAGAATTTATTAGACAAGCCAATCCTCGACCCTAATAGACAATCTAAGTGGATGAAAATTGCAAATATCGAGATATGTTTGTACATGATTAGGCTTGGAATAGATCCAAAACGAACACTCGTAGTCCATAAATATTCAAACAACATATACTAAAATTGATTATTAAAATGATGTAATATACCAATATCAATAATAAATTGTTAATTCTTCCAAAATGTCGATATCATTGATTCATGTAGACCATTTTTTAATTCTTTATATAAACACAAGAAACATATTTTTTTGTAAGCTTCTCTACTAGCTATTAAATGGGTGAAGTGTATTTTTTCAAACATTGACAATGCACTAGGAGAACCTTTGAGCAATTAGGGATTAATGAAATGTCAATCTTGAAAAATCTAGGTTGGAATTAAGGTAGGGAGATCTGTAAAGTGTTTGTTATAGATTTGAAAATTAATTTTGGGAGGTTAAATTTCTTGAACTATTTTTTCAATAAATTTCCCTTGAAAGACAAATGGAATTGGCATCTACCTCAAGTTGTTTTATTTTTTTAGAAGCTTTGTGGAATTAGTTGTGAATTTCTTAAGTTGAAATACAATGGTCACTAAAAGTGTTCACCTCTTGAAATGTACACTATTTTGTATGTTGCTAGTGCAATGAAAAAGGAAAATGTAAAGATAGTATATAGTTTAGGAGGTTGATGCTTTTAGAGCTTAAGTGCTTTATGGACCTCCTACCTTATCTCCTAGGTACCTAATCATCCATCCAATGGATTATCATTGTTGTGAAAAATGAATTTCATCCAAATGAATTAGTGTTCATTTTGAAAGCTTCAAGAAAAGTCATATAATATATCAATGGAAAGAAAAAAAAAAAGTGCTCCACATCATGATGCAATTAAAAGGGTTTTAAGAAAATATTTCAAACAAAAGTAATCTTACTATCTTTAGATGAAGCACTTAAGAATTAATTTCTCTTCGTAGTGTTTCTTGGAGCTAATGAATTTATTTGTTTTTTCGTGGAAGCACAACATGGCCCCTAGAATGCAAGCAAGTTAGATAAATTATTCAATTATAACCATCCATCACTCATCTACAATATTATCTAAAAAATAGCAAATTTCATCTACATACTAACATTTTTAGAAATGATATTGTTGATTTCATTCACTATGGTAGTCTTTTCTTTTTCCCTAAAGTCACGGAAGCCAACTCAAAAATCATGCAAGATTTTGGCAATTATGGTAGATACACCCTAAATCTCACCCTATCTTAAACCGCCATCATCACTATGTGTACATCTCCAAAATCAATATGTACCTATGCTCAAGAAACGATTTTAGAACACTTACCAAAATAAAACTTTGACCATTCATAACTTTTGCATATGGTATTCAAATGTCACATTCTTTGGTGCATTGGAACCTCTTTTCTGCCAACAAGAAAACATGAAAATTTGACCAGTAACTCTGCAATAGCAGAAAAAAGTAGCGCTTTAGGGTCTCCCTCCCTTACTCGCCAAAAAATTTCAATGCTTGGAGCCACTCCCCTCTAGAGAAGCAAAAAAGTGAGAAAAAGAAAGAAAGGGCAGGCCGGGAGTTTACTTATCCACGCGTTCACCAATGAAAGGCTGGCCCTCCCCTTCCCATCTTCCCCTTCCTGACCAGATAAGGCCCCCGAGCCCATGACCACACACCCGGCGACCACACTCCCGCTCCCTCAGTGGCGCCCCCAAGCGCTGCACACACGCCTCTCATCACTAATTTACTGCCGAAGAAGCCCGATTGCATCACACTCCTGTCTTCGCTGCTTCCCAATCTGCCCACCTACCTCGCTGCTGCAATCCGCAATCAGCCTCTTCCATTTCGCATCACTTCCGGCAATTCATTCTTTTGCTCCTCAGCCATGGCCGCTCTCGCTGTCGCCTCCGCTCCTGTCGTCGGCGCCTGCGCCTCCTTGGCCGGGGAGAAGCTCAACCTCGCCCCGGCGCGCACCGCCACGTTCGCCGTCCAGGTGGGTTGCTCACATTGATAGACTTGCATTGTGTTTCAATTGAACTGGATCGTCGCTGCTCCGCTTCTTGAAATTACCGCAATTTGAATGAGCGTGTACAGTTTCGGAGAGGGGTGTGCCTGTGGAGGGAGCTCTTTGTACTTGTTGGGGCTCATTTGAATTGTGGCGGGTTTTGATAGATTTGTTTTGTGAAATTTGGATTTCGTGTTTGTTTAATTCTTTGTGGAAGTGATATACAGCGCATGGTAGGGGAAGCAATGCGTGTTCGCGAAGTTTGTGTTTATGGAAACCGCATTACTGTACATTCTATGGAGAGAATGTACCTGAGATGTACATTTTAGGAGGTGGGGTATCCTGTGGAGCGCCCGTCGCGTTGGACGCTCGTTTGAATTGCTGGTTTTTTTGTTAACCGCCGCAATTCTAATGTGTTTTATGAAATTTGGCTTTCTTATTTGTTCAATTTTTGTGGAAGTGATTTACAGCGCATGTTAGGGAAGCAATGCGTGCTCGGGAAATTTGTGTGTATGGAAACCGCATCAATGTACATTCCATGGAGAGAATGTACCTGAGGTGTACTTATTAGGAGAGAGTGTCCCCTGTGGTGCGCTCTTCCCGTTTGAATTGTGGCGAAATTTGAATTCGGTTTTTTTCGATTCTTTGTGGGAGAGATTAGCATTGCATGTGGGGAACATTTGTATGTATGGAGACTATATGAATGTACATTCTATGAAGAGAATGTACCTGAGGTGTACATTTTGGGGAGGTGGTGTCCCCTGTGGAGCGCTCGTCGCTCATTCGAATTGCGCCGTTTTTTGATAGATGTGTTCACTAAAATTTGAATTTTTGTTTGTTCGATTTGTTGTGGACGTGATTTTCACCGCATGTTGCGAAGCTATGCATGCTCGGGAAATTTGTTTGTATAGAAACCACATCAATGTACATACCATGGAGAGGTGTACATTTTAGGAGAGTGTTCCTGCGCATTACTTTTTTCTAGTGTGCTGCTAAGGGGACACTTGCTGAGTGTTCTAAGGGGGAGAGTGTACCTGAGGGGTACGCTCAGGAGATGATGTACCCCTGTGTAGCACTCGTCATTTAAATTGCGGCGGTTTTCATTATATGTGTTTAGGAAGTTCGAATTTCTGGGTCCTTCATTGTTTGTTGAAATTATTTAAACCGCATGCTTGGAGCAATTGATTCGCAACATCGTCAAAATGAGTATCGACTTCTGTGCAATTACACTGGCAATCAACTTGGAATCGCAATTCGATGATGTCGATAACGATATGACAATGGCGTCCTTGTTGTTTCATTATTGCAATGTGGTGGTGTTTTTTCTGTGTTGCGATCAATGACGAGGAGTGATTTACGTGATTGTGTGATATGTTCCGCAGATGGCGCCCGTGAGATGCTCGACCCAACGCAAGTCCGAGAGCGAGGTCGTCATCAGGCAGCGCGCCATCATGGCGGCAGCATCGGCGTCCGTGATGGCCATCGCCACGCCTGCGTTGGCCGCCGCTGATTCGGCACCTCTGGACCTCACAAGCGTGGCGTGGGGAGCCTTGATGGTGATTTTCTCATTCTCGCTGTCGCTGGTGGTGTGGGGGAGGAGCGGGTTGTAGAATTCAGCTTCGGTGATGGAAGTTCAGCAAATGCATCCCACCAAACGCATCCGCCATTTCTCGGTCCTTACAGCAGAAGATTAGTCGAGCACTCTAACTTTCCGGTTTCCATTGTTTCTGGGCTGAATATGGAATTCGGTCCTGCTCATTCCTCCCCAAGGGATGTGCATGGGTTGTAGATCTCCTATTTCGATGTATCTTTAATTACGCATTTCTTCTTTCCATTCTTGTCTTGTGGTTTAGTAAGTGGTGCGAATTGCGCTTTCTCAGGGGTGGTGATTCTGAGTTTGTATTGTTGTGACCTTGATTGCTGAGGAAGAATGGCAGTACAAGGGAATACAATCACTCGCTTGCTTTGATGTTGCAGCTAGGAACAAGAGAACGAGTACTGAAACGAAGGAAATAATCTATCGTATGTGACTGATTCTCGAAGTTTTAATCGGATGTATATGTACCTTACTTTTTGATGCAATTTTTTTGGCTATTGACTCGTAAGATTACATCGTCTCTCATCCTCTAGATATATGTAGTGCCTTGACAAGAGATTACGTGAGCAAGGCCTCGACAGAAAACGCCAACCACAGGGGAACAGCACCGAAGGCATGCTTGATACTGTAATTGCGGAGTGGTGCCAAAATCCGAAGGTAGAAGACCGATGCTACGAGCATGACAAGATTGTCCTAAGCCCTGGCCATTGAGAATGTAAAGAGGTCATCCCAAATCCCAAACAGTACATGAATCGGAAACTACGCCTAGAAATTCTATGACAACTGAACTGGAGTATATAGATCCTCTCACAGCAGTTGAAGACTTCACAATATAGTCTTCCTGTAGTGAGTTCCGGGGAACTGCCCGCAAGGATTCAATCAGAAATCATTTTATATCTAAATTCTACTGCCCTTGGTGCTTTCTGTGAATGGAGGAGTTTGTGACTTGTACTTCTGTTTCTTATGCTGATGAGTAAATGAAGTTGTGTTTTCCTAACGCAACCTCAAAAAGTCCTACTGGTATCGTCTGAATCTCCCGCAACTGCATCGTGATTCGATATTCTGCGAAGTGATCGTCGTGTCTTGAACCCGTCGTAAGTAATCGATTATGTAGGAGGGGGAGCCATTTCATCTTCAGTAAGTTTTCGAACCGATAACCAAATTGTAAACAGGACGAAGAGACTAGAAAGCAGAAATTTAGAGCACGGCGAACCTCTGAACGCATCAATTCCATAGCGTTCGAGGCACAGTAGATTTCCAGATGCCTTCGCTTGCTGACTATGTTCTTGTGCATTTGCTTCACTCGTTCCTTCTGACGTCTCTAATGACGCTTGTTCATCCTCGTACTGGTGGAAGTTGTTATCCCTTTTTGAACACTCTTGCACATCTGGTGTCTTAATAATTCTTAGATCCTCTTCAACAACCTTTTCGTCTTCAGACTTCTTGTCCTGCGGAGATGCGGTATTGCTGTGCTCCGTGCAATCTGCTCCTGGGAACTCGTCGGTATGGCCGTTGTTACTGTTCTCAGGGTTTGAGTCAGGGGAATCCACAGCTTTGACCCCACAGGATAGCGAAATCTGTTTCTCCAAACCCGCAATGTCGGGATTTTGGTCCGTCTTTGTTTTCAAGAAATCATCGAAGACATTATCACCAAGAGAGAACCAGTTCACAGCCAAATTTGAATTCAGCACGTCCAAGTCCTTAGAGTGAGGTCCAGGGTCAGGCTCTGCCACGATAGTGATGCAGTTGGTGTCGTCCGGTTCAATATACTTCAATGATATCTCATTGGAAGCCTCCTATTTCACAATCCATATAAATGTGCAAGCCCTCAGAAAAAGGTGCAAAAAGGTTAGAAAATATGTTTGATGCAATGCAGTGGAAAGCAATTAGTGACCAGATCCTCCTTGCTGAAAACTACGGAGCCATCTCGTACAATAAGACCTAGAAAAGTCAATTTCAATTGATAGCGCACGAGTGAAGTCACATACGAAGAGGCTCTCTGGAACTTGTATACCGAACTCTACATTTCTTGATCCGAAGTTAAATAGTAACGGGAGTAAACGACTTAAATTAGGAGAAGGTGATTACAAATTCTGTGCTGGTAGACTCAGAGGAGCATTCGGAGGTAGAAAATGTCGCATCCTCTGGGGCATCCTTCGTTCCCTGGGACGTCTGAATGAACATGCGATATGAGTTTACTAAACAATGGTAAGGAATACCGATCCTGGTAAGAGACTTGGTCAGGTCCGTATTAGGTACTCTAGTTAGCCACACCGAAGAGAATGACAAATAGACAATAGACCCGGGAGGATTTCGTCAATGCCTTGTGATTGAAAGTAGCATTTCCGTCAAGGAGACCTCTCCTCCCACACTCTGAGTCGGAAGAGCTGGTTGGTGGAGACTTTACAAAAGATCCTTTCATGGATTTCGTCGAAGAAACTGGAACAAGACGCTTGAGATGTGAACTCGCTGAAGTACAGCTCGCCAATTGCTTCGATGCCTTCTTGGCTTTAGTGCCAGTCGTCTGTGTAATGCGATTCTCTGCCGTCATCGCGTAGATCGGTTGATGAGGTCCAAGGGCGCCAGAATGCACACTTCGCTGCGACCACAACGATTGCTAATTAAATCAGTGAGAGAGCACCGCACTGGACTACTGAAAACACGAAATAATGAAATTCAGAACTGCGAACGTCACCAATTATAAAACTTTACAATCACAATCTCGCCAGTGCTCGTCAAAACATCCAGGAAGTCCAATATAGAGAAATAAATGTCAAGACAGATTTTAATTATCAACTGATGAAGCGACACACCATGGCCACATTCAGCGGTTTCAGAGGCTAACTAAAGACCGCCTACTAATTACATCACAAAATTAGGAAAAATTGTATGACATCAATCCAACAAGTCGCTCCGCACACTGGAGAATCTCCAAATGCCTGTGCACGTTACTGCGTAACTGAACCCTGCCCAGAGCTAACCCGCCGCTTTCTGGACATCTAACGTACCTGCACCTTCGGAGGTCGCGAGAAACTTCTGAATGAAGAGGACGCACAAGAATGAAATTACAGATCATTCCCCTTATTATCACACACTCTAATATCTTATGTTTCACAAATGACTGGACAACTTTCAGACGGTAGTCTATAAGCTTAAGGTAGTAGGCTCATAAACCGCTCATCTAAGGGCTGGTCTGCCTTTTCATGTATTTCTTTTCATGGAAATATTTTTAGATTATTTTTTGGATAAAGAAAAATAGATGTAGAATGTAACACAAGCAGTTTCATATTTTTGAAGCATTATTGAATTAGTTATGAATTTTCAAACATTTGTGTCATAGGTCCTTATATATGACACTAGGTCTTCCATAAATTGTTCACTTGAAGTTATAAAGAAAAATGGGGAAAGCAAGGACAATGATTGGTTCTTGCAAAAAATAATATTTTTTTTCTCAATCCATTTAAATGACTATAAAGGTTGATTTAAGGACCGTCTCATGTCCATTTTAGACCTAAAGTAGAGGTGATTCTAAATGTCAAAGCGGAGTTCAAGCCTCCTACCTTATTAGGGTCACATTTGGTATAAATTAGTTTTTTTTTGGTCCCAAATGCCACATGGACTATCAAGCTAAACCTGACAATGGAAAAGATGTAGAGGATGAGAAAGAATTCCCATTGGGCACAAGGAGCAACCATAAAATCAAATCTAGTAGGAATGTTAGCTCACACATTGGCAAAGACTTTTAAGCCCACAAGTATTAAATCAGGATTTTTAGGGATTGGCACCTTTCAAACAAAGTAGCTATGGATGCTAAAGTAGGCCCTAATTTTGTACTACAACTAGAAAGTGTTGACTACTACCACAAGATTACCAAAGAGATCAAGTTCAATCATGCATACCTAGTATTCATTTTCTCTCAAATGTGAATTCCTCCAATTCAATCACAAGTGCCTAGCCTATTCTAAGAGTTGCATCTTCTTAGTTGAAGTACTTGTTACCCATGCTCAAGTTGCCATCACTCCAAATTTTATCCCTATAGTGGAGATAATTGATGTTGCAATAAATGCACTACTTCATGAATATGCATCATCTGAGATCCCTGTTGCTATAGAACAAAGGTCACCTCATAAATTTGTAGCAACATAGAAGTCATAAAACATAACAACACTATCACAGACTCTTTAAATTCCTAGATTTGAGACAAACAATGCTAGAAAGTGATCAATTGTTCTAGTTGTCACAATAAGCTTGTCACACATGCAACATTTGTAGTTGAGGTCCAAGAGAAGCTCATAGAGAAGCAACAAAAAACCTAGCCATTGAAGAAAAAACAAGAAGAATCAAACAAAAAGAAGCACGAAAAAGAGAACAAAATAATTGACACAATGGTTAAATGGTGGATAAAAGAAATGGAGAAGACACCAAACTGATGCACCTAAGTACGTACTAATCAAATATCAAAATCTAGCTAATTCTGATTTGAGCACCCAAAAAAACTCTAAGTAGGGCTTACTTTGGTACTTTGCTGCATTCATTGCATTTATCTTTTATGCTTCATAGCAATAGCTCCTGGTTTGTCAAAATAAAAAACGTCCATGAGTACAAGGCATCAATGTTGTTTTACTGATTCTATCTGTAGAATTATCATAATCAAAATCCATATGTGCCACAAACTCATGTAAATTAATCAAAAGCATGTAAATTAATCTAAAACCTTCATCAACCTCCCTCAAAAGCTTTAACAAGATACGCCAATTGTACAAGAGATCTAACCTGAATGGCTTGTGCAGATTTTGTAGGTATCTGCAAAATCACATCCACCCAAAATGAGAGTGCTCATCAAACGCAACCCAGCTCGTGCAACAAAATGGTCATTGATTAAGCTGCCTAAACTTTAAAACCTTCAGACATCGGTATTTTTTTGTACTTACAAATGTTTGAAATGATAATCATTCATTCAGCATAGTCAAACAATTTGATGGACTGATAACCTTATCACTGTAATAAGGGTTGTTTCATTATTTTTTCCAGAAGTAATTGCGACTTGTTGTGCATCTTCTCGGTGTGTTGGTGTGGGCGGTGATGATGGCCGTTGCGCGTGTTGGATTGAAGCTTCCGTGCGTGGAGTAGAGCTGCTGTTTCAATTGGGACGAGCGGGAGCGGGTGCTGGAGCTTTTGTTTATTACAGCTGCGCAAACCTTGGAGGAATATTTTTAAAGCGTTTGTGCGTGGTTTTGCTTCTCCCTAGGTGAGCGTTTTCGATGAGATTTTCTTCGGTCCGTGACATTGACAACCGACTTGCCAGGCCGGGCTTTTCTGTCTGGGACGATTAGCGTGGGTGACATTTCTGAGGCGGATGCTATTTGGTGTTGGTGGATTAGGGTTTGAGAATGGCATGCACTATTGTCTGGACGTATGTGATGAGGAGAATGGTGTGGAAATTGGGAGCTTTCAGTTTTGAAATTTAAAAGAGCGCGTCTTGCTTTTTGGAATCAAGTATGAATTGCTTTGATACTGAATCGTAAACTGCTAATCGAGGGCTTGATTTCGTATTCAAGACTCGAGGCTCCTGGCTATGGTGATGAAATCGACGTGGATGCTGCAGCAGGCCTTGCCAATCCCTGGCCGCTTTCTGCTTCCCAAATTCTCCCTCAAGAATGCTACCACCTACTATCTCCGTAGGGCGAATTCTCCCAAAAACCTTCAAGCACCTGGCCAAACTTCTGTACGAGCTTTAGGCGTGGGTTGCTCTGTTTTCAGCTTTGTCAATAACCCTAGGGTTGTTGTTTCGGGAGTTCGAACATTGTCGTGCGCTGCTACTTCATCCTTCAACGCTGCCATGGCTGGCGCTTGCAGTGACCCGCCGCCGATGTATCGGGCTAATGTTGGTGTCTGTCTTATCAATGAGAAGAATCAGGTTCGTCTTTCGGCTTGAGCGTTATCAGTGCGAATTTTTGTTTTTTGGGACTCTTTGCGCCACTTGTCGGAGGTAGTTACGTAGGTCTTGTTTAGAAGTCTTACAAGTGCCTGAATGTAATATTATTCGAATTTTGGTGGAGGGTCATATGAACCTAAATAAATTCATTGTGAGTATTTTTTGCACATTTTCAGCTTTTTGAAACGACTCGCCACTATGGTAAGAGCAAATGAAGAATTCAGTTAGATACTTGCGTTTTTTGTGTTGTCAGGTTTTTGTAGCGCAGCGATTGGATGTTCCCGGAGCTTGGCAAATGCCCCAGGTATGATGAACTTCTTCCATGTATTGTTCTGGAAATTCCTCTGGTGATCAGCTATCTTTATTCTTAAAGTACATATTTTTGTGAAGACGTTTGGAGCTACCATGGTAAGCACATAGTTTGGGAGACAACCACATAGTGAATGGTGAGAAATATGGGGAGCTGGTTAGTGCAGGGAGGTATAGATGGAGAAGAAGACCCTCGAGCAGCAGCTTTCAGGGAACTGAGGGAAGAGACGGGAGTTACCTCTGCAGAGTATTTGGGAGAGGTACGAGTAATTTTAAAATACTATGAAACGCGAGTGTCGTCGTATTTCTTGCTTGGCTCAGTTTGAAATGGGCGATTTCAGAAACTTGCGTGCGTTATCAACCTTTTTCAAAGAACCTTTTTGGATCTGTTGCTACTCTGTTGAGAATATCAGAATGCACTCAGCAATTCTCCTTCCGATGTTAATCTTCCTCATAGCTTGATAATATCACCTCTGCCGAAGTGGTTTGCAGGTGCCTGAGTGGTTAACGTACGACTTTCCACCCGAGGTGAAGGCAAAGCTTACTAAGTTGTGGGGAACCGAGTGGAATGGGCAAACCCAGAAATGGTCAGTGTAAACTATTGCCAAATTTATTCAGTTTTCAACAGCATTGATGTGTAGAAATTCGTAGAGTACACCGCCACGGAAAAGTTGAGACTATCAAGTCGATCAAGTTTGCGTTGATACGGTTGTCTTTGTGCTTACCAGACGTTTAACTTGCATGTCTCATATTTCTTGTTACCTAAGAGTTTCTGTTCTGGTTACTCTATCGTGCTCCTTGATTGAAATCCGCTAGTCCATTCAGGTTCTTGTTCAAATTCACGGGGAACGAGACCGAGATCAATTTGCTAGGTGATGGCTCTGAAAAACCTGAATTTTCTGAGTGGAAGTGGGTGCCAGTTGAAGAAGTCATCAATGATGTATGGCTAATTCCTAGTAATCTTCATACTAGTGCTTCTATGCTTCTGCTTACTGCCTCCCATTTACTAGATTTGAGTTGCAGCTTCCGATGTTGAGGCATAATTTTGTGATTGCTCATGATTGTTAGAATACTGATAAATACATCAGTACAGTTTGCTTCTGGCCTTCTCATGTGACAAGCGGTGTATTCAGGCTGTGGAATTCAAGAAACAAGTGTACGAACAGGCTTTCAAACATCTGATCAAGCTGATGAAGTGATGTTGCGTTCGCGAATACGCTCCCCAAGAGGCCTGGTGATCGAGCTCGGGGCAAAATTTTAATACAGTCAAGGAACTCTGATTATGAGATCTTGAATCTTTATCTGTCTTGTTTCATGGAATATCTGGGCACACAATTATCTTGAACCTAAGGAACTTTACGATTAGGTGAGCTCATGCTCAATACTATTAACTCATCTAAGGGCATGCCACATGTTTAGTCACTGTTCAAGCACCATGTAACCTAGCAATCTGCCACCCTGAGGAATTTCGTTTCTTAAGAGGTAGTTTATATCAAAGGTAATGAATTGAAAAAGTGGTAACGATTGTTTGATACCCAGGAAAGTTTTGATATCTATTGAGGAAAAGTTTTGTAGTCATGTCAATGACACACACACACCCCCAAGGAATGCCACAAGTTTTGTGCACAAGTTCTTCTCTAAGATCAAATCATATATCTTTATTCATGAGATTGAGTGAGTATGAATTGATTGTGCTTTTATATCTCTTGGGAAGGGACCAAGGGCCGCTTCAGTAATTCATACAATGTTTCAAGTCCCATTGAATTCTCAAAATCTGATTGGGAAGTTTAAAAATGGGCTTTAGGCTTTAGGCTTTATCCTAAATCTATGACAATATTTTTGGGGATTTTTGGTGCTAAAGACATTAGACTTGGATGTTGAATTGGGTCTAGCAAAAACAGAAAAACGACTTAGCTACCAAGTCCCAACTATTTTTTTGAATGTAAAATGAAGAAACAAACACCATATAAAATATCCTTGTGGGTTAATATTTTGGTTATTGGAAATTTGATGCCATAAGTGCCCCTAAATGGAGTTTTGACTTTTTGATTCATTTTTTGGGCATGTAATTCTTATATTATATTTTTCATGAATCAAATTGGAATTTAGAGTTGGAACTTTGATCTTTATACTATGAAGTCCAAAGTCCCATATTATATATTTTTTATTTACCTTTTGCAACCTATAAAAGTTGGGATTTGGGTTTGAACCACAACTTGGAGAGTTGAGACTTGTAATGCATTCCTAAATAATGTACTTGGTTTTGGTAATCTATCACCAAAAACCAACCTTGAAAAGGCCCTTGTGACAAAAGTATAGGAAAACTTGGAGTTTTTTTACTATATTTTACAAAATCTACCTAAATGAGGGTTTGAGATTCATCAAAATTTTCTTATTGCAATAAACCATGAAACACAAATAACAAAATGTAGTTAAAGATAGTATAAATTGACATCTTTCATTTATAAACCATTGCTACATGGACATTATGGTTAGAAGGTAAAAGATTTATTCTACTTCTAAGAAACTAAAGGTAAGTACACCTAATTCTAATCTTTTTATAAAATCAACCCCTATAGATTCTTGCCTAAAATATACAACCTCATTTTATGAGACTCTAGGGGCATTTTTAGATTCACCTATATTTAGCAATGACAAAATTCATAGTTTTTCATATAGAGTCCAAAAAATGCATGAGAAGGGAATGTAGAATATTATTTTGACTTATAATAGTGTTAAAACAACAACTAGGCAATTTAAATATAGAAATAATGCTTAATTGACTCTTTAGATGCATTTAGGTGTAGTTACTTTACCACATTCTAGAAAATTGAGAGGAAATTAATGAAGTGGGAGCTTATCAATAGTTGATTCGAGCAAGTGGTTACCACTCCAAAGGAATTATGATGAACGAGATTCAAGAGTCTTTTTTTCCACTTGATCATATTTCTTGCATCTTATGTGATACATTTGAGATGATAAAGGAATTAGAAGCCAATGCTTGAAATCAAGGAAAGAATGAATTTACATCTATTGTCTCTATCTAAAGAGATAGATCAACTAATGGTGTACAATGGTTTAAAAAATCCAAGGCTACATATTTAAATGAAAATGATACCTATCTATCTAAGGAATAAATTAATTTATAAATACAAATTCAAATCCAAAATTGTAGAAAATTGTATTCATCAACATTGAAGGGATTAGGGATAACATATTTAATGTCTATAACATAAATCATTTAAAAAAATAGTGGCAAGGATGTATTGGGCTTGGATTTTGTTGTTACTTAAATGGATACCAAACCAAACTTTCCAATAGTCTTATATACAACGTAATTATGTTGAATGAAATAGGATTAGTATCTCTAGCTATATGCATTGAAAGGATACAATTGATATGGGATAATTTGGAGCAAGGTAGAAGCATAACCACTCATACAAAATACACCTACATTGATATTTTTGCAAAACTTTGGACCTCATATAATCATAGTAATTCAAAAAATTCAAAAAGAATTGGACTACCAAAATGAGGAAATTTAAATTTACTTTCAGTTCAAATAATCCCTTTGTGATTTGAATTCTCCATTATTCAAAAGTTATTAATAGACAAAGTTCAAAGAGGAATACAAAGGTTCATATTCATATTCTTCTTTCTAAACTTTGTTTATAACTTTGAGTCTACAAGCATGTGTCAAAAATCCTTTTTCTATGTTAATATCAATTCATTACAAAATTGTAACACTTTGAAAATTCACAATAATTATATGTCTTATCCAAAAATTTCAATTTCTTCTTAATAGATTATTTTGGATTGCTAATACAAGTAGAACCTCTCTTGCTGCATACTTTATTAGTGCATAATATGTAGTAAGAAGGTTCATGAATGGGCCCAATTTCAAGGATTTTTTTGAAAAGAAGTGTAGTTAGTGAACGCTGGAGCTTTTTAGGGTTTAATACACCTCTACAAATGCATAAACCTCTCTTAGTGCATAGTCCCAGCACTATGCACTAAGAGAGGTTCTAAGCTTACCTGTACTTCCCTACAAAAAGGTGCCTCCAACCACGCTGGATTGCTTGTTTTTGCTTGTTTTTGCTTGTTTTGGATGGTTTCACTGTAGTTGAATCTGTGTAGAGCTGAAGTCCGTGCCGAGAATGTCGGAGCGGAAGGGTTCATCCGACAATTGTGGAGGTTTAGGTTTTGCAACAGTTGTATGTCCCGTTCTGGCATCCCGAGCTTTGGCTCTTGTGCAGACTTAGGTTTGTGTGTTTGGGGAGCGAGCTTGAGCAAGAGCTTTTTCACGGTGAAGATTCGGTGTTGCCTTTTGGAGGTGAGGTTTTGCCGCCTGTCACTCCGAGTGCTATTTGTCAGCACACGATTCAGGGCATCAATTTGTTAGGTTCTGGCTTAGGATCTGCTTAGATAATTCACGCTGCTTCGATAAGTTGTCTTGCTATCTGTGCAAGTTGCTACAATGTTACAATGCTTAGGAATCTATGTTGAGGGTATGTTCGCACTTGGTGTACTTGGTGGCACTTGAGACGTTGAGATTGCTGCCTGAAATTTCTGTGATTGTAGGCCTGGGTAGTGATTGCATTGTTATGTTTAGATTTGTGTTCTCATGGCGACATTGTGAGATGCAGCGACGGCAGAAGAGGTCAAAATTAGAGAGAAGAGAGTCGAAGGGTTTAAGGGTTTTAGGGTTTAGGATCTAATTTTGATTATTGTGATTCTGCACACCAAAAAAGTTGCCCCCCGCCATGTCGTCCATTCTCTCGCAGGGTTCTTTCTCCATTTTAATTCATTATCGGGTGTCTGTTCGTTATGTTAGCAGCAGTGCTCATTTGTGTGCCAAGCATTACGGAGTGTTGTCACTGCTCTACTGAAATTAAGGGTTTGGACTTCGCCTTTCACTGCAATCACTGGGAAATTGAAGCCTATAGAACATGTCCGGCCCTGGCTTCTACTTTTAGGGGTAATGATTTCCGGTGAATGGTTTGTCTCTGCAGGTCTTGACGGACGTAATCGAGAAGATCAACGCGGGACGAAGCGCGGAAGAGCTCGATCCTTGTATACAGCGGCTTCTAAACCTAAGCGTTGTAAGTGTCTTGGGGATTCCAAAAACTCTCTGTTTATGGTTAAGAATTTTATTTCGCGTTTTTTGTGATTCGTATCGGTAAAGATGTTTGTACTGAGCGGCTTGAAAACCTGAGCGTGGTAAGTACCTCAGAGATCCTGAGTGTTCTGTTTCTAGTTTGATAAAAGCACAATTCGCAGTTATGTGATTCATGTCCGTAAAGATTGCATTATTACCTCGAACTTTGTAAGATATATGATTTGGAATGACCAGTTTACAGAACCACATAGCTTTTGGATTCTTGCTTCTTCTTTATCTGTCCCTCCTATCACAAGGATTTAAACATGCAAAATCATTTATTGATGGCAGTACCTATTCTCCTTTGTACCGCCTGCAAAGTAATCTTTCATTAAAGACTTGTTTCCTGTATTGCATCTGCAATTTGATGTGAAATTGACGAATCTTTCAAATTTCTTTTGATCGATTGATTGAAACTGTACTTCTTCGAGGTATACGGGCAATCTTATGCTCTGTACTTTTTGAAATGCAGAACTTGCTGAAGGCTCTTGTGTTAAAAGGTACGATTTTACGGGCAGTGACGGAGACAACCAGAATACTAACTCTGAGCTCCCGTCTGATCGCCATCTTCTGCCCTACCTGTTCTGTGTCTCGTTAGAACATCCACAATGAATATTACACGTGGACCCTTATACCATTCAAATATGCAGACAGGAACAAACACTATTTTTCTGAACACTCTTCTGGGCAATGAAAGTTTTGTTGTAGAGACTTGTGGCGTATTTTGTTTGAATAAAAAATTTGAAGTTCTTTTTAAAGCTATTGTGCAGCGATGGTGGATGCGGCGGTGGATAGCTTGGTTCTGGCCCTGCACAATGTGGAGGCAGTGAAGTTTGGCGAATTCAAGCTCAAGAGCGGCATCATCTCCCCAATTTACATCGATTTGCGAGTGATAGTCTCCTACCCGAAGCTCTTGCAGCAAGTTTCGGATTCTGTTTGGGCGACCGTCTCAGGCGTGGAGCAGGATGTGATCTGCGGGGTGCCTTACACGGCGCTGCCCATTGCGACCGCCATTTCGCTCAAGCACAATGTGCCGATGGTGATGCGGCGCAAGGAGGTCAAGGATTACGGCACGAAGAAGGCAATTGAAGGTTTCTTCAAGCCCGGGCAGAAGTGCTTGATCATCGAGGATCTGGTGACGAGTGGGGCGTCGGTGTTGGAAACCGTGGAGCCTCTGGTGGCGGCCGGGTTGAAGGTGACGGATGTGGTTGTGTTGATCGACAGGGAGCAAGGCGGGCCACAGACTTTGTCCAAGCACGGGCTGAAGTTGCACGCGGCACTGAAACTGACGCGAATTGTGGAGGTTCTTGTGCGCCATGGCAAATTGACGCAAGAGGTCGCGGACTCAGTAGGGAAGTTTTTGGCTGCGAATCAGACGACGGTGAGCATGCCTCTCGTTGCGCTAACTCCTGCGAAGGCGAGACGGTTGCCGTTCGGAGAGAGGGCGGACTTGACGAAAAACCCAACCGGAAAGAAGCTCTTCGAGATTATGGAAAGGAAACAGAGCAATTTGTCGGTAGCAGCTGATGTGAACACAGCTCGGGAGCTTCTATTACTTGCGGATGCCATTGGCCAAGACATTTGCGTGCTGAAGACGCACGTCGACATCTTCCCCGACTTCACTCCGGAGTTCGGCCGCCAGCTTCGTGAAATTGCTGACAAGCATGACTTTCTGATTTTTGAGGACCGGAAGTTTGCAGACATTGGGAACACGGTGACTATGCAATATGAAGGGGGCATTTACAAGATAGTGGAGTGGGCAGATATCACAAACGCGCACATTGTCCCTGGTGCAGGCATTGTGGATGGTTTGAAGTTGAAGGGGCTTCCGAAGGGGCGTGGACTTTTGCTTCTTGCAGAAATGAGCTCGAAAGGTACCTTCGCCAAGGGGGAGTACACCCAGTCGGCTGCTCAGATTGCTGCAGATCATCCCGAATTTGTTATTGGATTTATCTCAACCAACCCCGCTGCATGGGTGGGAGGGCCCGGCAGCCCTGCGTTGATTCATATGACTCCTGGCGTTCAAATGAGTGCAGGTGGGGATGCTCTCGGCCAACAGTACAACACGCCTAGCTCGGTAATTGGGGAGAGAGGCAGTGATATTATTATTGTGGGACGTGGTATTATCAAGGCTGCAGACCCTGCTGCTGCTGCAAAGGAGTATCGCAAGGCGGGATGGGCAGCATACGAGCAAAGTCTGTAAGCTCAGAATTGTTTGCATTGCTACAGTACTCTCAATGTCAGCAAGTTTTGGTCTATCGAATCCTCTGCAAGGCTGGATTGTTAAGATAGTTGGGACATTGGGAATACAAGTGTTTGTTTGCAACGTGAGCTTTCAAGAAGAAAGAGGAATTGATTCCTATGCACTGCGGAACAATGCTTTTTAGGTCACATTGCAGCATTGGGCTTCGTTCTGAAGCGACGTGCTTTGAGAGAACATGTATTGTATTTTGGAGAATAATAAAGAAACACTTGAACAATTTACTTCGTGCAAATGTACCAAACTTTATATGC
Source organism: Straminergon stramineum (assembly GCA_963920665.1). Classification (NCBI taxonomy): domain Eukaryota; kingdom Viridiplantae; phylum Streptophyta; class Bryopsida; order Hypnales; family Calliergonaceae; genus Straminergon; species Straminergon stramineum. Next base: position 9,346,610 of record OY987266.1, read on the forward strand.
TCTTCTATTGTGAAGCTGTCGACTCAGGAACTCGACTTTGGTGATTGCAATGTTGGCTCAACAAATGCATCAAGCGTGCAGATTCACAATCTCCATGATCTTCCAGCACTTGCCACTCCATATGTTACATCGACTATACTTAGCATTAATAGTCAAGCGGAGCGTGTTTCTATTCCAGCGCGTCAGGCGTTCAATTTGGATATAGATCTCGTCCCTCCCAATCGTAAGTATCGGAAACAAATCCGATTTGATAACCTTTTGAATAAGGAAAATAATCAGGATCTCGAGGCTTGAGCAAAAATAATGGATCATCACCATGTTTTATTCCATTCGGTGTGTTACAAATTACAAACCCGGTCTACAAGCAACTTTCTCATCTTTGACAGGTGATGACTTAACAATCTGACGAGATTAGTAGTCCATCTTTCTTGATGTGTCTTCATCCGTTTCCTTTTCCACTTGCTTGGGTGGGTAAGAATGTATTGTATCGTTGTTTCTGAGTAAATATGGATGTTGGCACTTTCTAATCTTCTTGTTTGGTTGCGAACCAGCGCGGTTGTCAACAACCTATGTGTGAAGATACTGTCGGTTGAAAATATTACGGATAAGAAACTGGTTTTGGATTTCAATACCAACATGCCGGAAGATTTGGGCATCTATGCTTTACAAGATAACCCTTCATCAGAATACGAAGACCTTGGTGTTGGCGATGTATGCAGCTTTTCTAGTGAAGCCAGCGAGGAAGAAATCCACGAAAATCGAAAGAGGTATGTTGCGTGCTTAATCTTGTTGTCAGTTTTCAGGTTCCAGGGAACCAAACTGTAATTATGAGTCCACCTGGAAGCCGTTAATTCATATAACTTTTGTCTTAAACCAAGCTAATTTGAGTTTGTTTTTGAGTTCACACATGCTCAGAAACTGATACTTTCTTTCAATCGCTAATATGGGGTGAACGAAGTTTGCGGGAAATTTGTCATAGTATGTAACTACACTGTTAGTGAGGGTTCATGAGCTGATGAAACAGTTCCCGTGTTCATAATTTACGTCCTATTTACCTGGTCATAATCCTCGTACTGTTTAGGTCTACATTGTCACCAAAGATGCGAGGATGCTAAGTATTAGTGCGTACATTATGTTGCTATGCCTTGAGCAGTAAACTTCTATTTGAAACGGATGCTGAGCCTGTTGTTTGTTTTGTTTTCTTTGTGAAGAGCTTATGCAGCTTCTGTGAACAAGGAGAAAATTCTCGAAACTCTTGAAGAATCTTAAGCCTCAGCTAAGTAAAGCGATCGTTGATTCTGCTCTCTTTCCTTTGCAGCAGGGCCATACAAAAACAAAGCAGATTCCCCTGAGATCCCCATTTTCCTCCTCAGAGAAGATATCAAGAATGAGGTAGGTAGTATTGTTGATTGAATAGCATCACCTCAGTGTAAATGCTTATGTCTATAAGTTTACCATTTTTAATTTGTGCCGGTCAATAACCAAGGTACTACTGGGCTAAAATATTATTTCTATCATTGATGAGATTTGTCTTGTAATTTAAACCCCAAAAATAGATACATGTGTTGACGGTGTTTATATTATAAGCATCTTCAATGGTTGTAAGATATCTACTTATACATATGCTCAAGGATCACATGCTTGCATTTTCATGCGCACACACTAGCATCCTTGGTAAAGTGCAAGATTGTATGTGTGGTCCCTATTAGACCTTTAAGAGTTAACTTGGCTTAAATGTGCAATAGTTTCAAACTACTCTTTCACCAATGAGGATATTATATAAAAGGCATGCTTATTCTTGGTTGTAAATTAGGCTTTGCCATACATATATTTGTTCCTTATTAAATAGTTTAAGTTGTTAATTCTCAATGAAGACTTATGTATGCCATAAATTCCAACTTATTCACTAATTTGCAAACCTCAACTTGAAAGTTTTTTTGTCATATATAAAGATGTAGTGCTTATTTTTGGCATCAATATAAGGGTGTAAATGTTGGTGTGAATTTATATATAGGAAAAGTCGACTTTAATTTAAGACTACTTGACTACATTAAAAAGAGTTTCACATTTTTTAATATTGGTATATCTAAAATAGAATATAGATCATAGATTGAATTTTTGTTTACATTAGATGAAATTTAGCTATTGTAAAGAGTTGTGAGTTCTTTTGAGTTCTTAGATTGTAGGAACTCAACCATGTTAGATAATAATAAAAAATTAATTTTTCAATAATTTTTCTAAAACTGGATTACTTTTAAATTATTTTTTGGTTTTGTAGTTTCTAAATTTTTAAAATTTTTTTCATAATTTTTAATTTTGGCCAACAATGTTTGGTTCCTAGTATGGGAAACAAGCCTAAAACAACCCTTTATAGTAGCTAAATTTATCTAATGCATGAAGTTCGTGCATTCATTTACTTCATAAATTTTTGGTCCATTTTTCAATAAACTTCTATTTTTATATTGGATGAACTTTTAATACAATTTATCAAACTTTGGTGTAGTCTACTTCATCCCCTATTTTTCATATGCATAACCTCTGTTTTTTGTTACCTCATTAAATGTTTATCAAGGTTCAATTGATCAACCATTAAATTTACAAGTAGATGTAGCAATTCATTTTGGCTAGTCAAAGCAATCCACTATCTATATAAAATAATAATGAAGTAAATTTTTAACATCTAAAATTGTTTGAATAAGCAATTGAGCATGATTTAGTGGTATTTAATCATCATAATATTTGTTGAATCTTGCTAGTGATTTCTAGGAGATTTGAGATTCTTTGTGTTTTTATATTTTGGACATTGCATAAAAAAACTATTATTTTCAAATTTGGTTGATGATTAGGGGTGTATCCAAATAGATTGTAGGATTTCAATTTTTTTTCATGTATACTTTTATATTTTAGAGTAGAATCTAAGTGAGAAAATTTTCATGGATTCATTTGTGGAGAATTTTTGCTAAATTGTGAATTTGGAAAAGTATTGTGATATTTGATAAAAGAAATTCTATTTTTGAATGGATGAAATTGCAAAAATTCACCTAATTTTTTGGCTAAAAGAATCACTATTTAGTGGAATGTATACAATGCTGTAATATTTCAACTTAAACTAATTTAAATGTATGACAAATAGTATTAATTTGGTAGATCAATAATGCAAAATAGTGAAAAAGAAATGTACTTTAGACAATTGAAAGTCAAGACTTTAGGATCTTAATTTGGTATACTTACTTTAACTCCTAAGTTTTTTGTTGTCTTTATTCTAGATGATGAAGAAAATTCATGATAATGTTTTGTCCAAGTAATTTCTTATTCATTCAAGGTAATATTTCATATTTGAGTATCTTGTAGACAACCTTTTTTTAATAAATAGTGAGGTAATTAATAGACTTGTACAAATCATAAAAAAAAGTGTGTAAAACTTCAAAAAAAGACTTAGCATTTAAGTGTTGATACCATATTATATTAAATCCAAACCATTCAACTTTCTACAAGGTGGACAACAAATGTTGTGAAAAGCCAAAAAGTGTAATTCAAATTTTAATTTTCACTATAGACCTTCAAAAATCTAGAAAAATTATTTGGTAGAAACCAATGAAACAAATATATTGGAAGGATTTAAATAATTCATTTCAAATTTTCAACAATAATTTTATTTTTTTTCCCAATATTTAGAAGGTAAAGTAGTAACACCTAATTGTAACACCTTTCTACAATGGAGTCTAAAATTCATGAGAGCCTATGTACATGCTTCAATGCTTTAAATTTTTTGTAGTTTATTCATATGGTATCTAAAAAATGCATACAAAGAAAGTTTTTAATTCTCTTGACTTCCCCAAATTGGAAATGCAATTGTGGGTGTGCAATGAAAGGTGCCCCTATTTTAGGTGGTTGAATGGGCCTTGAAATTCTAGGGCCAATTATAACCCTCCAAACCTAAAAACACTTGCCAAGTATGCATCTAAAGAAGACAACCTCCAAACAATAAGATGCAACAAAGAAATATGCCGTTTAATAATTGAAACACATATATTTTTAGTAAAATTTTACTAAAAATCTCCTAAAAGATCAACACTTCCAAGACTATACTACCATGACTATACTTAAAACATCCCTTCTCTTGTAGTGATTGCAAATGCAACCTACCTTCTATACATTAGTTCTAAGGGCACTTGCACCCTTGATTCATTGGCTTTGGCCTTAGTATACTTGCAAGGTGGTCATGAGTTCAAATCCAGGCATTACCAAAGGTGCTTACTACCATGAGTCCACCCAACTATGGTGGGGGGTGAAATGTCTTCATCATGATGTGGGGAATTGAGAATTTCTTGGGAAAAGCAACGTGTTGGTTCTTTATAAGGTCTACTTCCTACCAAAGGCATCAAGGATGGAATTTGCCATCTAAGGTGGGCACCTCCAAATATGCCATCAATTCACTCTATGTACATCTCCAAAGTCAATTATGTACCTTAGTATACAAACAGTTTTAGAACCAAACTTTGTTCCTTCATAACTTTTGCACACAATGTCCAAATGTCACATTCTTTGGTGCATTGTAACCTCCTTTCACTTGCCAATAAGAAGGTATGGAAATTTGACCAGTCTAATAATAGCAACTAGGTACAATATCAAAAAGTGACAGTTTTGGGATACCCACCTTAAATCCATGCGACTTAGATAGTTAAACCATTGCTAACAGATGCTTCATTCACGCTGATCTTTCACACCAGAAGAAACCTTCTTGTTCATCAGTTCCATCCATAGCCACAGTAACTTACAAGCAAGCCCTTCAGTTCCTCAAGTCTCCGTCAATTGAAAACCATGCCGGGGTCATCTTCCGCAGTTGGTTGCATTCCTTTCCCAACCAACCAACGTTCCGCTTTCTCGTCGTGCTTTTCCTCCTTTCGGTTTCCTTCCGTTCATTGTCGTCCCGGCTAAGTTACTTGAGGTCGAGCTGAGCAATGAGAACCCAACAACACTGGCTGGATATATCTTAAGTTAAACAGCATGTGAGGTGGCAAGCGCAATTCGCAGCAGGTGGGTGACACTGTGTTTTGCACTTGTCAGATGTTTCGAATTCGAGTTTTTGGAATAGCCCTTTTTGCTCTTGTGGGTTTGATCATTCGGATTTGGAAGAGGTTGTGTTGTTTGTTGCATTTTTGGGCATTGCCCATTGTTGTTCTGTTTTTTTTGTAGCTTGGAATTGTTTGTAATGGAGTGGCGGTGTGAGGGTGAGTGAGTGGAGGTGGTTATGGTAAGAGATACAGACAGAGAGGGCCGGGAGAAGGATTTTGTCGATTATTGTTGTGTGTGGGATTAGAGTGCAGGGTGGTTGCTTGTCGCTCTGGCTTTTTTTCCCGAATTAGGGTTTGCGGCTCTCCCTCCCCTGCAATGCTGGCCAGACAGAGCCACGTTGTAGTGTCACGGGGAATTTGTTGCATTCGAAGGGCGCATTATCCAAAGAGATCGTCCTTTGCGGTTTTGAGTGGCAGGCCAGGTGTTGCTGTTGCTGCTGCTGCTGCTGCTGCTACTGGAGCGTCTTCGTTGTCATCGTCGTCGTCGTCTTGTTGCTCTAGTTTGCGAAGCTCGACGGTTTTGGGTTGCGGGATTGGTGAAGAAGCGCCATTGAGTGGCAGGAGTTTCTGGACGAGCTCCGCGAGAATGTCAGGCGAGATGGATGGAGATGAAGGCTCTGCGTCGCACAAGCACACGAATCGTCTTGCGAAAGAGCACAGCCCTTACCTTCTTCAGCATGCACACAACCCTGTGAGTGTAGCTTTGGGCTTGATGTTTTGTATTTTACTCGTCTTTGGTTGAATGTGATTCTGAAATTGGCTTTATGTATCAGTAGTGTGGTATGTGTTGGTGCCTCAACTTCTGTGTCCAGTTGTCCTCGAACTCTAGTTTTTTTTCTTATGAGGGCTTTCCAGTTTCGCAATTTGTGTGTTTTTTACTAAAGTGAGCCCAGCAAGACAACGCTTTGCTTGTTGAAGCTACTGTTTTCTTTGCCCCTCTTAGAGTTTTAGAATGTGATTCTGAAGTTGACTTTTTCTCCAGACCAGGTCTTGGAACTCCAATGATGTGAATTGTTTAGTATGGCCTATCTTGTTGCCCTATTTTAAATCCCCTCCTTGTGGCTAAATTTACTATCTTCTATAATTTTTGATGTCAGAAGTGCTTTGACATTCAGTATCTTGTGTTCCATGTTGCTTCTTGCAGGTGGATTGGTATCCATGGGGTGAGGAAGCTTTTGCCAGAGCACGAGCTGAGGACAAGCCAATTTTTCTTTCAGGTATCAAATTTTTCATTATTTATATTTTCATGTTGACATTTTGATGCATTTTTCATACCCTTGTCTATGTGTTGCAAATTTGCATGAGATTTTGCATTTGAGTGTGCAATAATTGTCTTCATGGCGTTCATGAGTTGCCTTCCTTTGATATTTCTATGTTTTCATTATAGTTATGGTAGCATGAAACGACTCTCTTGCATGAATATTATAATGAAATGTAGCTCATTTATGCCTTTTCTGTAGTTTCCCAATAGTGGTTATTGTACTCCCTTGGATCGGTTTGATTCTGTGATTCTTATCTTGACCGGTGTCTGTTTTGAGTGTGCATTGTAGCTTATGTGGGAGTGAGTCCTACCATCTGATGTTTTTGTCGCTGACACTTGTGTCTGTCTTGTGGCCGATCATCTGTGGTTTTGATTCTGAAGTCGGTTACAGCACCTGCCACTGGTACGCGTTTATTCCGACTGTTTTTATCAGTAGTAAGATGCCTTAACTTCTGCCAATGTTTTTGGGAGAAGAGAGAATTATTAATCAGGTGTATAAGAGCATTTTAGTCGTATCAATTAGCTCCATACTTCAACGTACCTGAAAAGAAGTCCAATAGTCTTGCATGCGCTGTGAGACGTTGGCAGGTTTAGGACTGTTAGCATGAATTTTTCCTGGAAGCGTCGCAAAGGGGTTCCTAAATGTTTTAAAGTGATTGCTTCAATATCCGTAAGAGTCAAATGGATCATTTAACGAATGTTTCAAAATATTCCAATACAAAGAAGAAACAATGCCTTGACTTTTGAAGGTTAAGAAATTGTTTCGGAAGTTATCCTAATTGACTATGAACTTCCAAAGTGGCACATTGTATTTTTAGTTCAAGTCTTGTGGGGTTCATGAATTCTTTCTGTGGGGTCAGGTGTCATGTTATGGAGGTGGAATCGTTTGAGAGTGAAGAGATTGCTAAGCTCCAGAATGATTGGTTTATCAACATTAAGGTTAGCTCATCTATCTCACACTGTGTTCTAGGTTTAATCATGACTTTTGGTCACCTCGGCGAGCATTTACCTGGGTCAGGCATGGTACTAGTGTAGTTACAAATTTTGATTTCAAGTGGACAAACTTAAATGAGCCGCTGGTGTTCTTTCGCAGGTTGATAGAGAAGAACGACCTGATGTTGATAAGGTGCGCTTTGTCCCGTTCTTACTTCGCTGTCATTTTGAGTAGGTGCTCTTGAAAGCGTTAATCGGTAAAACGAACTTTGTATTGCATGTCTTTTCATTTGTGGTGGGGATAGGACCTGTAGTGCCGACCTGGTATTTTATAAGGCATCAAAGGCAATGAAGTCATATCCAAAGTATAGAGGACCCTAGTGTACCTATAATACTAAGGTCAATGAGACCAGCTTCGTTGAGACTCTTTTCTGTGAATTTTTATTAGTCCCCCTAAGTGGGACGGCTTGCACGGCCTAGCTGTTTTTCCAACCTTATCACAAACCCTACTTGCTCCGTTTATTAGGGTTTGTTGTTTATGAGGGTATTTGTCTCCGGGGGTCTTGGAGGAGGACACCGTACAGTGGGTTGGGTTTCCTCCTTTGGCACTCTTTGGTATAACTAACCTGTTTTGGAGATGAGGAACAAGCAAACTAATTAAGGGGAAATAACTTTTTCTAATTGATAAGGTTATTGCACACAGGTTTATATGACGTATGTACAAGCTTCTCAAGGAGGTGGAGGATGGCCTATGAGTGTATTTCTTACTCCTGAGTTAAAGCCCATCGTTGGTGGCACTTACTTTCCTCCAGACGACAAGTACGGGCGCCCTGGCTTCAAAACTGTTCTGAAGTGAGTTCCTTTTCTGTCATGTGCAATTCTTTTGGGACGCGGGCTTACATGGATTCTAATAGACTTCTATGTGTCGTCCCTTATTTCCTCAATTCCAAACCTTTAAAGGAACAAAATGTTGTAACATCTTGTTGCCGATCCATAATTCTAGATACGAGAGTTTTCTACACTTGGCTTGAGCACTGTTTCAGGCAATTTTATAACAGTTGCTGGCTTCATAGTACAGACTATGGACTTTTGATGTCTTAAATGTTCACTTAAATTTAAATTTTTTTCAGACGTGTAAAAGAGGTATGGGAGTCAAAGAAGGAGTTGTTGCGAGAAACAGGAAAGCAGGTTGTGCAACAACTAGCTGAAGCTACTGCTGCTGTGGCCCCTACTCCAGAGCTCACTGAGAGCAGTATTCCTGCGCAAGCTGTTTCACTTTGTGCTATGCAGGTCCTCTCTTGCTTCTCCTTAAGATCCTGCCTACACTACGTCTGGGTCAGTTTCGCAAATAATTTAAGCGAAATTTGAAGCACTGCCAAAGTTTGTTAAATTTGTAGACCATTATCCGAAAAACAAAGCAAAATTTATTTGAAGGTTTTTAGTTCTTTGTGAAACCTGAAATGCCAGAATTAGGAATTTTCCCAATATTTTGAAATTTTAAAAATTACATCTCGTGCTGTCTGAATTCCAAAATTAAAATTTTTCAACCCGCAAGTGTCGAAACTGACGTAGCGGTACTGTAAACGCACCTTATGTCTGAGATCTTACCCTTAACTGAGAACTTGGAGAAAGCAAGTAGACTGTGACCACGTACAGATGGAAGCTACGGACACTATTTGAGTCACTTAGAATCATTTTTAACAATTTTAGGAGGGTTGTTTTGGGGGGATCACTTTGTAGGTGTGGAAAGGTTTGGGTTCAAGAGCCAAATCTGTTGAGATCAAAATTTAATCCCTCCGTATGAATATCTTGTGCAACTTCATGGTGGAAGATTGTAGGTCACTATAAGGGCCACTAGTCAACCCAGATCAGTGACTATCAACCAATTTAGCCGAGTCATGCTTACATCACTTGCTCATAGATTGAGTTGTTGATCACAGCGTTCAGTATAGGAGACGGGATGGGGTCCCTAATGGTTTGAGTGACTATTCTTAGAGGCTCCATGTTCAACATAGAATTCAGAATTTTTTTATGATGTGACTTTTGACTTACATCATAAAAAACATGCTTGGCTTCACCTGGGTTGCAGAACCGTGCGCATTCTTCAATATATACGTTGGAAGTCTAGTATGTTATATACGTTTCTGATGAAGAGGGAGTCTGATGTGGCTGCAGCTTTCCAAGGGATTCGACGCTAAATTGGGGGGCTTCGGAGGAGCTCCTAAGTTTCCTCGGCCCGTAGAGGTAGCTCTTATGATGAGAAACTACAAGCGTTTGGAGCAGCAAGGCAAAGACTCCGCTGCCACCCGAGCACTTGAAATGGCTCTGTTCAGTCTGCAATGCATGGCAAACGGTGGCATGCATGATCACGTTGGGGGTGGATTCCATCGTTACAGTGTGGATGAGTACTGGCATGGTATGCTAACTCCTACCGAAAGGACCTCGGGGTTGCGAACTAAATGTGGATGTGTTATAATTTTTGGCATCTATGACTCTGATGAAGTTTGCTGTCGAAGAGGAAATGCGACATCTAGTGATGAGAAATCATCCTTACCGTCAAAGTTGATAATATATTTTAATTTTTTTTGAAAACCAATATAGAAGCATCAAATTTTGTATAATTATAAAAGGTTCTCATCAAAGATTTCAAAATTTCCTTTTCAAGAGTTGAATTTCAACATGATTAATTGTAATAATATTTTCAGTGTATGGTAAAAAAGGATGGAAGTTAACGCCAAGGATATCAAAACTTTTTTCATATACTATATTTTCTAACATTGATCAATTTGCAATGGTTCCTTTTTTAGGGGTTAAAGGATGATTGCTCACATGTGAAAACTTTGACTACATTGATCTAGATTAATAATGTCTCATTTGTAGGTAATATGATTGCTGTTTGAATTTTAAATTATTATTATTTGGTTGAATGATGGGAATTCGTCACGCGATGGCTTCTGAAAGATACCTTGCAACCATATTATGTTTGCATGGTCCCTTAGGGGTTAAAATGTTATCTATGTGTCTTTAATGCCTTAAGTTGGCTAAGTTTACCGTCACAAGTGTTTATGAAGGTGATCAAGGTTGTGTCTAGAAAGTGGACTACAGGCTTCCATATCCTATATTGGTAAGATATGCTGTTTTCTTCAGTACTACTTTGACCATGATTCATGGGGTCTTGTAATTTGCTACAGTGCCCCACTTTGAGAAGATGCTATACGACCAAGCCCAGCTCGTGAACGTTTATTTGGATGCTTTCGCTGCTGTGAAGGATCATTCGTACTCGTATGTGGCTCGGGATGTGCTGGACTACCTTATTCGTGACATGACCCATCCCGAAGGAGGAATTTACTCTGCTGAAGATGCAGATAGTGCTGAGTCTACAAGTTCTACTAAGAAGAAAGAGGGTCTCTTCTACATCTGGACTTTGCAAGAGGTCAGTTTCATCATGACCTACACGTTGAGACTTGCGACTATCTGCAGACATTGGTCAATGTATTTGGCTGTTCATATTGGAAGGATTGGGAATGCACGAATGTGATTGTAATTATTAAACAACTTAATTGGGATGGTCTAGGAAATATCGATGTTTTCAATCAAATTAGCGTGTTTCAGGAAGTTTAGACAACATCTTAAAGAGATATTCTTCAAGATTCATGGGGAGATCCCCCTATGATCATACAGAGCCCTCCTTAGGTTCATTCGGAGGCCTCCCTATTTATCATGAGCAGCTCTTTATATGATTATAAGGAGACCTCCCTTGAATTTTGAAGAGGATTTCCTTATTACACTGTCGAAGAGTTCCTGAGACAGCCTGATTTGAATTTCACTGTTCAGTCAGTGTTCGTGGACTTTCACTGCTTTAAATATCTGTTTGTCATCGCTGAAAATGTACGATTTCTAATAAGTTTTTTGTTTTTCAGGATTCTGTTTATAGTATTCCTACCTTTGCTATGCATGTGATTAGTGTGCCTCTATAAACTTGAGGATCACTAAGTCCTTTGGTCTTTTTCAGTCTGCAATTTGAAATTCAGACGCGTAGTACGGATAATGTTTCTGAAGTGCAGATTGAAGAGGTACTCGGCAAGGACAGGGCTCAAATGTTCATAGCATACTACTATGTGAAAGCTGAGGGAAACTGCGACCTTTCAAGAATGAGTGACCCCCATGGAGAATTTGGGGGTAAGAACGTGCTCATCAAACGGCCGACGGTTGATGTAGCAGCCAAGTTTGGGAAAACACCTGAAGAGATTGCTCAGTACATGGGTCAGTGCAGGACTCAGCTCCATGCTTTCCGAGCCTTGCGCCCTCGACCGCATCTTGATGATAAGGTCACAGTCTACGTCGTCGTATTTCCTTTCCTTGGGTAATTATATAGTCTTAAAGTGTCTCGTCTCTACCCCCAAGGGCAGGGACCAAGCAATGGTTCAAAATATCTAAAGTAAAGGTGCCCCATTACATGATTTATGTATTGAAAGCATGTTGGGGCCCCTCATTCCAAAGAATGAATAAATTACCTATGTCTTAATAGAATTCTAGCATGTGGTCATAGGAATAGCGGTATTCTAAGATTGTTATATAGGGGTTTTGAAAATTTTAATTCAGTGAGGATTATATTTGAGAAATGATTTAAAGGTTATAGAGAAGGAGACATATCTGAAAATTACACTTTTCTATTGGGGTAGAGATACTTGTGATTAAGGGCTTTTTTATTGAATCGCGAGACATTTTTACAGGATCTGATCCTGAGTACACTACTGGTCACTTCATTGTCTCCACAATTTGGCAGATATGGTGGATTCTCACCAAAGTTGTGTTGGTTTAGACGAAGCTCAACTCAGTCACAAACTAATCGCAGCTTGTGTTCCTTGAAATCAGGTGATTGTCGCTTGGAATGGTCTCGCAATCTCAGCCTTTGCCAGGGCTTCACGCATTCTCCTTACAGAACCGCCTGGTGTTCGCTACGAATTCCCTGTCACTGGATGCCATGTGATTTTTTCACCCTGTTGCTCTTCTCTTGAAACATTTTCACTGAGTGTGCACTAGGTCTTACTTAAGATGTCATTGTTTTGTTATCTAGAGCTTGTTAAAGCGCTTTTATCTGGACTTTCAGTAAAACTAGACTAATTCAGGAACTTTTGGACAATATTTTAAAGAGCATCTTCCCTATGTCTCATCGAGAGGTCTTCCTACAGTTATAGTGATCAGTCAGAGAATTCCCTGTGGGGAGGCCTGCATGTAATCACTGTGATCATAAGGAGAACTGCCTATGAATCATGTCAAAGACTTCCTTTATGATGCTATTTAAGAGTTCTTGAAACAGTTCAATCTTACTGGAAACATTGTTATTTCTTGCAACAGTATAGATTACCTCTTGTTCTCTTTAAGGTGACTACTGGGATTGCGGAGCTAATGAGTTATGTTGGCAGCGCAGCCAAAGGAGTACTTGACAGCGGCAGAGCGTGCAGCACTTTTTGTAAAATCCAAGTTGTACAATGAGAAGACCAAAAGATTAACTCGCAGCTATCGAAATGGTCCTTCTAAAGCTCCCGGTTTTCTGGATGACTATGCTTTCCTTATTGCTGGACTTTTAGATTTATTCGAATGCGGGGGTGATTACAAGTGGCTCCAGTGGGCCCTTGAGCTTCAATCTTCTCAGGTGGGCCTCTTCAGTTCTCCGCTTGTTAGCAGTATTTGGACTGACAGTGAAATAGGACATCCATCTGTTAAAACTAAGCTCAGTAATACATGACACCTTGCCCTAATGCGTATTAGTGATTAATTCGAACCATAAAATAATCATGTATGGTAGTTCTTTTTGCTACTCACTCCAAAAATATAAACTACATAATTAAGTGTCAATGGTTAGCTTTTTTGTACCCCTGCTATCGTTAGGATAGTTAGAAATGAAAATCTCAAATTCGAATGGTGTAATTGAGTGAAAACTAGACATTATAGATGAAATCCTACTGTTAAAAGCTTTTAATTCACAATGACAGCTTTTCCTACTTCCAATTGTTAACTAATGTGAATGTCCGCCCTTTATCAGGATGAACTATTTTTAGATAAGGAAGGTGGAGCATATTACAGCACTCCAGAGGGTGACCCATCCATCCTGTTCCGTATGAAGGAAGACTACGATGGTGCCGAACCATCTGGAAATTCTGTGGCAGCCCAAAACCTTCTCCGCTTGTCATTGCTCGTGGCAGGGGATCTCTCCGAAAGCTTTCACAACTCAGCAGAGCATCTTCTGGTAATACACTCTGACCTCTTTAATGTCACAGCGTTGGTGCCTAAAATGCTCGTGTTAATAGGAGGTCTATGATATTGTGGCATTGAAGAAGTCTTAGGGACCTTACGAATTAGGAGGACGGTCTAGAACCCTTATTATCACATTTTATGCAGCTGCTTGTGACATTACAGAGTGAGATAGTGAGAGTACAGAATAAGTTTTGAGCTGGTTACGTCTGTTTTTGTTTAGTGTTTTGGGATGACAGAGGGAAAGACATTGAAGAGATCTGGTGGCATATTTGCATGTGCTTTTTTTGCAGTAACCTGTGGTAGCTATTATTATCGCTTTACATTGTATGCTTATTATCATTGTGTGTTTGAATGTTTTTGGTATACAGGCTGTTTATGAGCAACGGGTGAAAGAGGTGGCGATGGCTGTGCCCCTCCTCTGTTGTGCATTTGATTCGTTCAATGTTTCTGCTAAGCGCCAAATTATCATTTCTGGTGCTCGAAATGCACCAGATAGTGAGGCTCTTTTGACTGCTTGTCATGCTACTTTTGATCCTGACAAAACGGTAAGTGCTCGGAACGCCATCGTTTCAGCTCATTCGTCTACTAAGGCCAGGTGTCCATAAATCAACTGGTTAGTTTTTGAAGGTTATTATTAAATATTATGATTTTCTTTAGTTTTTGAAATTAAATAGTCTTATTCATTTAGTGTTAAATATTGTGTTTCATTTCAGAATAAAATGAAACGCTGTATTTCATCCATTTATATTTTAATCGTGTTGCAGTGGGAATGCTAACCCTGACCTAGATTTGCTATTCCAAAACTGTCTTTCAAATTGGTGACCTTGGTTGAACCCGTGGATGCTGGTAGATCGTTGTTGGTATGCTGATGAAGTGGTGTCACTGTTGAGACCAAAAAATGGGAAGTTCGAAGTGATTCTTTCATAACATGTGTTTGCAATTTCTATTTCTTTTTGTAGGTGTTCTTGATTGATGAGGCGAATCCAGAAGAAAGGGCTTTCTGGCAGTCGGTCAATCCTGTGGCGTTCGCAATGGCACGGAGAAGCCCAGATGGAAAAGCATTGGCCTATGTGTGCCAGAACTTCACATGCCAAGCGCCACTGGCCGACCCTGTTGCACTAGAGCAGCTGTTGCGGCAAACATTCACAGGGCCCAAGATATCTTCATTCAAATTAGGATCAGTGTCAAAGTGACTAGAAGAGGCTTCATGTTCTACATGTACTGTACTTTTCAAGTGCTCGTAGGGTTAGTGTGAACTTGGCCTCTATTTTGTGGTTATGTACGCTCTACTCCGAATAGCAAAGCCATTTATACTTAGGATGAGAGGTCATGTGAAAACAATTTGACAGGGTTCAACAGCTTATGTTATGTACTGTACAGGAAAGACTTTTGGAATCGAATGGCATGTAGAGGTGACATGTTTCTGAATTATATCAATGTAGAGCTTGTCAATACATCTAAGGTGTCTTAAATCTTTGAGCTGCTTCTTTCGATGATACCTGTGTAAAATATTACACAGAAAGGTTTGGATATAATCGCCCAGAATGTGCAACATGCTACACAAAATGTGTGATGGGTTACTTCATGCAATACTGGTTTTGATTGACTAACTCGTGCTTGATGATCACAGCTCCAACTCATTCTGGTGTGTTGTCTCCCTCTCTTGTCAGATTCTGTTCTTTGATAGAAGGCGATGCTGAACCTATGAGTGCTCTGAAATCCATATTGGGGATGATGAACATAGCGCTTCCTGACTTTTCATTCAGCCTAAAAGTATGTTCGCACTTGGTGTTAGGGATGATGTTTGCAATGTGAATCTGGTCTAAAAGTAGGTCTAAATTCGTTCCTAAGACCCTCAATAACAACACTCTTTAACACCAAGTGTGAACATACCATAAGTAATACTGGAATCTTTAAAATATAATCTTCTTCTATTACCTATTCGATGTAAATGGGGAAAATAATATATTTGCACAATGACTTAGGTAAAATTTCCAAAATTTCCAAAAAGGATGTAGGTTGTAAAGAGCTCATGTTTCTTCTCAAGCTTTGTGCAAGGAGTAAGGTGAGTGTGCCTATTAGGAGCAAAATTCCAATCCTACCTATATATTCATAGGTACATTTTTGTTTTGTTTTGAAATGTAATCTTTGTAGGGTCTTAAAGGTGGAATTGAGTAGAAAGTGGTAATAGGTTAGTTTACCTTACTATTTTTAAGCTGAGATTTTCAAATTCACATTTGTCAAAATGGAAAGTTTTACACTAGTCAAGGCCAAGGTCGATGAATGTAAGTCATATATTTTTTTATTGATCTTTTTTTGAAAGATAAACACTTTGCTTAGGATTTATTGACCTGTCTAATGAATTACTTTTTATAAAAAAATATTCATTCATTTGAACCTAAAGGACAATAGTCTTCTTCCTTAAGTTTTTAAATCAAAATTTAGACAATTAAATGAAATCACTTTTAATAAACATATTCCTTCATTTGAATCTAAAGGAAAACAATAGTCTTCTTCCTTTTTAATTCAAGATTTATACAACTATAGATGTGAGTTTTGTTTCTAAAATGGTAGTGAGCATGAATTTGTTTTGAAAACTTTATAGCTTACACTAGAGTCAAAGGGTGATATTACAAAAATATTTGAAGTTCCATGAACAGGGATGTTGAAAGACAACATCATTCTCTCCAAATTCAAGTCTAGAATTGGATGATGAATAAAGTGCTTCAAGGAGTAATGATGTGCCCAATTAACTTCTCATTCATCCAAATGAATGCTATTTTAAAGTCTAAAGATAAAAATCCTATAAGTATGATGAGTCCCAATCTAATGAAATTTAGGCAAGTAAAATAGTTTTTGCAAATATGAGTCAAAAAGTTTTTTAAAATTCAAAAATTCAAAAATAAATTTGGACATTAAGAAGTTTATTGATTAATCTTAAGAGCACTGGGGGATAAAACATTTTTCAACAACAACAAGATGTCAAGGTCGTCCTTTTTGTAGTCATCAAGGCTTGCTCTTAATTTTGTTGATCTAATGTGTATACAATTATTAACCCTAGAACAATGCGGGGGTGCTGTTGGTTTCTACTATAATTGAATCTTTGTACTTTTGAAAAAAAGGTCTTCAATGAGGGCTGACTCATGCCTAAGAAGACTATGCATGCCCCCACCTCCCACTATAAAAAAATAAATGAAGAATTGCTTCTCTGTCTACTACAAAGATATCCTCTATCATTCATCACATGATTTCAGTCCTCAGTGTTGTTCCAAGGTTAAGGCAAACTCATTGTATTCCACCTCTGTAACCACTTTGGTCCAAATGATATGTTTACATTCATTTCAACCTTGAGAATATAGGAGTGCGCATGATCTTTTATGACCTATATTTTTGTTTTGAATTGAATACAAAGACTTTATTTGATCTAGGGTACATGATGTCTATGCTATATATATATATATATATATATATATTCATTTCAATTGTGTGAATCAAAGAGCATGCATAATCTCTTATTCTCTTATCATCTAAATTCTTGTCATGAAATGGATGCAAAGACTTCATTTGAAAAAAAATTGAGTACAAGTATGGAATACATATCTAATTTATACTTCCACCATACAATCAACCTGAAACTTCAAATTTACTTTAATCTCTTAAGGACACCCCATCTTCCACATTCAAATTTTGAACAATAGATGGAAGCAAACACATCCCAAGCACACAAAATGTGTTTTTACATCCATCAATTTTTTTGAAGATTCTTGTATTAGTTCTTTCAAATTTGTAAGGTATAGAATGATTATGAAGACCTTGCTTTGTAAATATTCTACAATTCAATAGGTACTAGTTCGTCTAGCCTCAAGAAGTAATTTTCTTAGTTAAAAAAATAATTCTTCTAAAATGACTCGAATAAAAAAGTAAAATAAAAATCTTCATAAATTACTATGATGAGAACTTAACATTTTGAACTTAAAAAAATTCTTGTGAAAATTACAAATATTCAACCTATGATCAATTATAGAAGGAATTTCCAATTTTTGTCTTCAAATTTCATTGTGTACTACTTGATCTAGTTGTATGCATATAATCTATGAATCATATTTTACAACTATTATTTGAGATTCATTATTAAAGTATAATTCGAAGTGTCATTTATAATACCTCTTTACAATTTTGGAAATGTGGATACCCCACCTTCAAGGTGTTAAAGTTTGAGAACCTGCAAAAGTTAGTTATCCCAATATAAAAAACTGTAATTTTTTTAGCCCATGTCGTTCAAAGTACAATACTAATTAAGTTTAATATTAACTACCCTAATTAATTTTAAAATGCTATTAATTTTTAATCACTCTTGATGAATCTTTTTACCAATTATATTTACTGAGATCCCCTCTTCAAATAGTATTGATATCTATGTTCTTAGTAAGAATCTTTATCAAAAGTAAAAATTCATAGCATTCTCAAATCAATTTGTGTGGTAACACAAAATTTCATTATTAGAACACTGAGAAAGTAAAAATTTCCCTAGTAAGTGTGCATCTGTCTGATTGACGATGTTTCATCCATAAGCACGATAGTTCGTTCGTAACCTCACGATATTCATCCACGAAGGGAACAGAAAGTTACATGAGCTTTAACAGAGCTGCTTCACTGTGCGGAGCGATGCTCAGTTGCTCACTTCTTACTTAGCCCGCTTCTCAGCCTTGTTGCACTGCACTGTCTTCCTTCCCTCCACACTCAATCTCGTTTGTCCAAGAGTACATATGCACACTGTAGCATGATTTTACACTGTCTCTTTTTCAGTAAACTCCACAATTGTGATGATTTATTCAGCAAGTGATGGTGGAAAACTTTGTGCCAAATGAAGAAGACAACTCCATGCATGGGCATGAAGTGAAACGGAGTCAATCGCTAGAGTTTCCATGCGCTATTTGCCGAGGAGCTTTTCTTGGTGCGAGGGCTAAAGGATTGACGCTGATGTCTGCGGTGCTGCTTAATGGCTTCGGAGTGACAGCGACGCCCGCGCGGATCAAGAGGCTTGGATGGAATGCCGTGAAGAATTGAAGTACTTCCCATGGTCGCCGGCCTTGTCCATTGCAATAGAATTCAAACTTTTCTGATGTGACTCTTGCGTGCTCTTGTTGAATTGTCAGTGATCGAACTCCTGTCGTTTCGTTGTGTGAGTCATGGTCATTGATTGATTGATGCTCATCCTCTAAGGGAGTGTAGTTAGTTGCATTCAGAGAGGGATGTTTGTTTTGCTTGATCGAAGGAAACCGGAAAAAAAGTTTTATAGCGGGATTTATCTTCTTAATCAATGAAGAGTGTTCTTCGAATGATCTGTTAATGTGAAGTATTCTGGAGCGATCGAGATTTCAAATTTTTTCAGAGATCGCATATGGTGATGATGCTAAGCTCAACGGTTGTCCTCGGGAGTTACGTTATTCAGACTGAGTTGCAGTTCATTGTTGTTTTCGTAGCTGACTCCTCCGTTTCGTGGTCACATGACGCTCTTTCGGTTGGAGAATATTAATAGGGAGGGCTTCGTTTAGAGCCCGCATATCGAGTTGAATGTAGTACTGACACTACAGTGTAGGAATAATAAGTTGGAGATCAGTCGCAACAAACTTTGTTGCAATGTAGTAGTGAATTACGTCTGCTTCCGCCTCACAATGAATGGATACGTGATGATATGAGAATGCAGGCAATTTCGCTGAATTTCGTCACTTAGAGGTCATGTTACTACAAGAATATGAGGCGTAGGGACGAAATCGGATATGCCGGCGGACATTTCCATGACGTCTATGGCTGATAGTGTGACGATGTTCAGATTTGACTGAGTGTCCAGGGCGAAAAATCGTAGAGAGTAGCTCGGTAACTTGATTTATTACTTGCACTTTAGAGGGAGAGGAGTACTGCGGAATGGTCAGGAATAATAATTTTGTTGAACACTCGTGCGCTGTGAGAGTACTCTATCCTCGATCGTCTACTCACCATATCCGTCTTCCGTTGGCACGGGTGGTGCATTCATTCGATCGGTCGATCGATTGCAGTAGTCCAGCTTCTCTTCGACACAGATTGCACACTGTAAATTCTTCTCGATCGTGTGCTGCACGTCAGGGATTGAATGACCGATCAAGATTCTTTCGCATGAATGCACTGTCTTGAACAATGTGGCGGCTGAAAGTGCCTACGAATTCTCTGTGCTATTACGCCGCTCGCATTCTTTTGCTCTCCTAATGACCATTCTTTGAGTTTCTTTTCTGAGTATTTTCGTGTTTGTGGATATTTTATTCTGTAATTCATATATGTGATCGATTTATATTCTGCCACAGATCGTGCTGCGTCGAGGGGGTTAAGGTTTTTGTAGGATAGCGAAACTCTTCAGTTTCTAAAAGCGGAGGAAGGTGACAAGCCAGTTGGCTCTCTACATTCAATCGTATGGCAGAAGTAGAAAAATGGAGTTTATGAAGTAGTTTTTTGACATAAGCCAAGTGGACGTACTAGGATTGTGTGGCAAGTGAAACAGGCTAGGTTTAACTAAACAGCTTAAAAAGGTCGAGTGCAATTGTAGAGTTGTAATCATCATGGCGGATGGCGGACCTTCTTCGGTATACGGATTACAGGTACTCCATCTTTCAAACGAATTCGAGACTTATTCACAGGAACTTTTGTCATCGACGAACGAGTGAAATATTCGTTGTGAGCCAGAGAGAGCTTTGAATGTTCAGAATTTCTGTCTTCAGCTCCCTATGGATCCTATCAAACATTCTTTAGTGCGGCTTCCTCTGGTGCGGAAGAGAAGTAGAAGACTTTGAAGCTGCAATAGATTTTTTCGTGGCTCTGATTATCCTGGCCTTCCCTTCACGTTTAGTTAACTACCAGGTTTGCATAATGGCAATTGTGGAATTTAAAAAAATATTCTATCTGCGGAATTATTTGAGAGTGAATCCTGGGACAGCTGATTAAGAGTTGGTGAGGTTTTGCAATGCAGGAAAACATACCAATTAGGACGATTTTATTTTTGGCATTTCAGAGCTTTGGGGTGGTCTATGGTGAGCTGAGCACTTCACCTCTGTACGTGCTTCGGAGCACCTTTTCAGGCAGGCTAAGTTTGCACGAAAGTGACGACGAGATATTGGGCGTCTTGTCCTTTATCTTGTATACGCTGACAATCATTCCCCTCATCAAATATGTGTTCATTGTATTGGGTGCTAGCGACAATGGCGAAGGTGCACAATTCCTATATATTTTCCATTTTCACCTGATTGCATTGCATTTGTATCTGATTGACTTTGGATGATAGGTGCAGCTTCACGAAGGCACTGCTTTAAGAATTTGGAGGATGCAATGAGGTCATAACTGTGTACCCTAAACGTGATGTGCCTGAACAGGAGGAACATTTGCTCTCTACTCTCTTTTATGCCGACATGCCAAGCTCAGCTTATTGCCCAATCAACAAGATGCTGATTTACAGCTGTCTACTTATAATGTGGAGATTCGACAACAGAAAACGGGTGGATTGAGGGTGAAGAATTTTTTTGAAAAGTTCGAATGGGCTCGAAAGGGTCTCCTTGTAGTGGTCTTACTTGGGACCTGCATGGTCATAGCGGACGGTGTTTTTACACCCGCCATGTCTGGTGCGCTGCATCCTCTACGCTTGCCCATTTCTGGGCCGCTTCCCGTATGTCTTTGAAATGCCCGCAAGTCATCTGTATTTTCTAATTGATGATTTCACTTTTGCTGCAGTGTTATCAGCTGTTGCAGGTATCAAAGTCGCAGTACCGAATCTTTCGGAGGGTAAGTAACAACACTCGTGCTGCTCTCTCCTTATCTTCCCCTCACGAATCATGTTATAAGGTTCAAATTCGGCGATTGATGTGTGCCTAACTAAATAGGGTGAGTTATTTGGACAGGAGTAGTTACAGGCGTGTCATGCGGCATTCTAGCGGGCTTATTCTCACTTCAACATCGTGGCACCCGCCGAGTCGCTTTCTTATTTGCACCAATTGTGCTTTTGTGGCTTTTCTGCATCTCCAGCATTGGGGTATACAACATAGTAGTTTATAATCCACGGGGAATCTGGTCTGCATTCAATCCAGTGTACATGTACAAGTTCCTAAAACTCGCTGGGAAAGATGGTTGGGTATCCCTCGGTAGTGTCGTCCTGTGCATTACAGGTAAGTGCCCCTTTTTCTGCTTATTTGTGATAGGTTTTTCTTGCTAGTACTCAAATCTATGACAAATTGTACTACACAATTTATTCCCTTAGTAAAAAAACCGGGCAAACAGAACTCATTATTTACTGGGTTTACTAAAAATTTAGTGAGTGTTTTAAAGTGTGCTGTTGTGAAAGACTTGTATATGCAATCATACAGAATGTGGCTTCATGTATAACAGGTTATCGTAACTATTTCTGCTGGTATATATGTTACAGGAACTGAGGCTATGTTTGCAGATCTTGGCCATTTTAATCAACTATCTATCCAGGTATTATTCTACGTCTTTCAGAAGTAGTGCAGTAATCCGTGCTGTAGTTAGTGATATGTCACTCATGTACTAAAGTTTAGCTCGATGTGTTTGAACCTTTTTTTCGAGCTCAGAACAGATGGTGCACCTGAGGGACCTGCAAATGGTGAATTAGGTGGACCTAGGAATGCCTGTGCACAAAGACCTTATCTCTACCACTGCAATTTGGTTACAGATTGCATTCGCGACAGTGGTGTATCCATCACTGATGTTGGGATATATTGGGCAAGCTGCTTATTTGACCAAGAATCGAAACGATGTGTCAGAAAGCTTCTACAAGTCGATTCCAAGTAACCTCAACTCATATCATTCGTTACATTTGTATGATTGAGTTCATGCAACGTACTGGTTGGCAAACATTGGCCTGTGGAAAGTCTGCAAATCATTTCATTCTGGGATACTTACTAGTGAAGATTTCATATGTTGATGAAGCACACTACAGGAAAAATTGTATATTTAGTATAAAAATGGGCGCGAGAGTCTTCCCTGTTGTCCGACAGTGGCCATTTGGATTGACAAGGTTATTTTTATGTCAATGTGCAGAGCCTTTCTTCTGGCCTGTTCTGGTGATCGCATCACTGGCAGCTGTAGTGGGTAGCCAAGCTGTCATTTCAGCGACTTTTTCAATCATCAAGCAATGCGTATCGCTCTGCTGTTTTCCAAGAGTCAAAGTAATCCATACATCAGAGAGAATCCATGGCCAGATATACATACCTGAAATCAACTGGCTCCTGTTCGTGTTGTGTATGGCTGTAACAATTGGCTTTCGGAATACAATCTCTATTGGAAATGCATATGGTATGTACATGCTTTCTAAAGTTCCACCAGACATATCCTTAGAACTACTATTTCACTGCAATACCAGTGTTGTTGGTTGGTCATTTACGAAAACCTGTAACTATTGAATAGAATACTAGGTAACTGGGTTGAGTAGCTGAACTTTTGAGTTGCATGTCTGGGTTGAGTGAGTTACAGCTTGGGGATGATTTAATTCCGTAATAAAACTACGGTATCTATCCCTGAAACGCTTTTTTTCTTCATTTCTAATTATTTTGTCAAGGAGCCAACAAGTTGATTTCGTTGCAGGTCTTGCAGTAATAACAGTAATGCTTGTGACAACATTTCTCATGGCTTTGGTAATATTGATCGTGCGGGGACGACAGCTAATTGAAGCTCTGGGTTTCCTACTAATATTTGGGTCTATTGAGGCACTCTTCATCTCTGCCTCTTTCATGAAATTTCCACAAGGAGGATGGGTTCCGTTGGTGTTAACTTCACTTTTCATGATCGTCATGTTCATATGGAATTATGGGACTTCCAAAAAATACGAGGCCATGGACAGCAGAATCAAGTGGGAATTGATGGTGTCCTTGAACGCGCTTGATGAAAACGTTCTTGTCCCCGGTATTGGCCTTTACTACACAGAATTGGCAACGGACGGTGTTCCGCTAATTTTCTCTAATTTTCACACTCATATGCGAGCGTTTCACACGTTTGTAGTACTGGTCACTATAAAATCTGTTCCAGTGCCTTACATACCTCCAAACGAGCGCAATCTCTTCTCACGAATTGGTCCTAAGCGCTATCGACTGTTCAGGTAACTTTAAACCGTTAACTCCAGACTGATGCAAGTTTTCTGGAAAACTGTGGTTTGAAAATTCAGTTGGACAGAGTGTTACTTTTGAAGTAATTTATATAGCTCATCCTTGTTGGATTCTGTCCCGCGAACGGATATGGTAACTCTTTGTTGATACCCTTCTATGAAGTCCTCTCAAAATGCTTCAATATGAATTGTTTTGAAATTTCGTTTCTGTTAATCTATCGGTTTTACTGGCAGGTGCACTGTTCGCTATGGATACAAAGACATACACAAAGCCGATGTGAGGTTTGAGGAGATGCTCTTAGCAGATCTACGTGTCTTCATCTTGACAGAAGACGATGAAGAAGTATTCAATGCCGAGGGTGAGGCCAATGCGGAATTGAGACCATTAATACCAACCATTCTCTCAAGGAGCTCAGTTCTTCCTGTGGAAAATGACTCGAATATTGAAATGAGGGATTTGAAGGGGGAAAAAACTCTTGTTGAAGTCTCTGAGGTATCGTCTTCTATTTTCCTTCGTTCTGATGGTTGTGGGAAGTGTAACTCACATCTTTGTTGGTTTCAAACTATGATAGTGTCTCATTCCTGAGCACATAAAATGGACCAAATAGCATCCTTTTCATCTTACAACAGGAAAAGAGGATCCAAAATGAACGGGTTAATGAGAGGATTCTCACATTGCAAGTATTGCGGGAATGTTCCACTACGACTACCCGCAATTGCATTCGACTTGATGATTTTCAACTTTTGATCTGAAAACATACTAATCCACAAAAGTTTATATATTTACGTGAAAACTGGAGTTTCCACTGCAAATCTTGGCACTGATTCAAGCATTTGTTTGTTTTGCTTATGATGATGAAGGGCACTGGTAGTCAGCAACCTGCACACGCACCTGGTATGAGGAGAGTGCGTTTCAAAACTAGTGACCTTCAAGATCAAAGTCCTTCCGAGAGACGTATGCGAAGTAAGCGAATGGAGCTCCGAAAGCTGGACGAGGAACAGAGCAAAGGCGTGGTCTACATTCTGGGTCACTCTTATGTGCAGGCATCCGCCACATCGTCAAGGGCAAAGAAATTTGCTATCAACTATGTTTACAACTTTTTGAGACGGATATCCAGGGGACCTTCGGTTGAGTTACACGTACCTCCAGCGGATACCATCGAAATCGGTGTGATCTACACTGTATAAACAGATTCCTCTGGTGTATCAAGCATGACATTTTTTTTTCCAGACAGGTCCTACTCCGGCTACGTAAATTATTGCGTGAAACCAACTCCGGTTACATCAGTGTTTAAAGCAAATTACTCTCATCGAGGAAGACGGAGGGAAGAGGTTTCCCCAACCCCAACCCCAACCGGTATAAATTATAATTTATTTATTTCGGCATTGGATACGGGACTCAGGATTCAGTTACCCCAGCTATCACAGATCAACCTTTCTTTCTTTCTTTCTTTCTTTCTTTCTTTCTTTCTTTCTTTATTATCTGCTACAGAAACATCTGCATAGATTTTTATTTACAAAAGCTTCAAAGCATTTACTGTAATTTACGTAGCTCTTTTGTCGTTCAATCTGAAACCAAACAAGTGGAACCATTCCTGTTTTCTCCCATGCGACCGGTTCTATCACCGTTCATTGGGTACTATGATTGTACCCTATTTTGCGAGTGATTTGGCAATATTGGGCAAATCCTTGTAATGAGATCAGGCAATCATATACGGTAGCTAGAAAAAGCGGTTTCGCCAGTTTGTGTAGAAGGAGACCGTACCACTACAGAAAAAACAAAAGAAATTCGGCCAATGCTCATAATGTGGTCTATGGTATAAGAGCATGGTCCAAATTCATAATACACTCAATGCTCTCTAATTGCATTCTGCAATTGAACATTCTTTAAATGTTTTCCTATCATGATTGACAAAAGTGAGTGGTTTTACCCCTCTCTATGAACTTACACAAATAAGGGCATGTGGGTAGTTGAGTCTGAAAACCATAAGTAACTCCACCAAGGTCCAAAAAATATGAAACAACTTTGGTGAGAAGAATGTTCCTCTTGCGAGGCAAATTGTGGTGACGGAGCATCCCATTGAAAACCGTAATTAATGTCCACCAAGGTCCAAAATATATGGAACAAGTTGGGTTAGAAGTATATTCCTCTTGCCTTGCAAAGCAAATTCTGAGGGGAAGAGCATCCCATTGAAAACCGTCACTAATTCCACCAAGGTCCAAAAAAATATGAAACAAGTTGGGTTCGAAGCATATTCCTTTTGCAAATTTTGAGGGGAAGAGCTCACCAAAAGGGGATCACAGCGCTTAGCAGGTCGCTTAACGTACACCCACTCTAGATAGCCAGTGCAAACTGAGCGCCTCCTCAGCGAAGTAGGCAATGACTGCAGACGAGTTGAATCAAATAGAGTGATAGTACAATATTGATTCGAATAATGAAAGGATATCGATGACTGTTTGCTCAATAACCTATAGACCTTGTTGCAAATGATCATTCCTCTCGTCACTTCTTGGTTCACTTGCAGACATGAATAAATTCTGTAATTGGAAACTCTCCTACCGCATTCTACTTTGGGGCTGTTCTGGCTTTGGCAGTCCTCAGATAATTCTTGAGAGCATACAGTCTTGAGTCAATGTCCCGAACTTCCTGGTCATCATCGTAGGGTCTCTCCAGCATGACATCAAACCTTCCTGTTGCATACAACCATGCATCATAAAGATGATTACAAGATGATCACAAACTCACGAGGTATATAATACATGGATACTGAAACATGTTACTTAGCGTCTATTAAGCTAATTGTAAAAATTTCACCACTCCAATAATGCTACCCACGCTACATGTCAACCAAACTCTTGATTGGATGATAATGAACAGTGAAGCCAATAGATAGGGTTTTCAGTAGGGTTGGTAACACTCTTAGGTGACCTATAACTAATAGCATGGAGTAGTCTTCCTTCTGTAGAATAATAAATGAAAGATGAAAAATGAAAGCTGGGTATGTCAATTTTCTCACCTGACTTGTCTATGGAGGATGAATCACCGTGAAAGTCCTTCAAACTACCACTTGTGCCACGCGACTCAGAACAATTAATGTCAAAACCTTCCATCCTTGCATATCTTCAAATATGATTGAACAATTAGTCTCAGTCCCACGTCCCTTATATATGACGTCTATTTGATTCGTATGGGTAAACTTAACTGATAGAGAAATATCTTCACGTGAAATCACAAAATGACAGCAATCAACAAGACTTACTTGTGGAGTTTTGCTTTTACGTCTCTCAAAACGGTGCCTGGAGAGCTGGCCCTTGAACCACGCCTTGAACCAAGGTGTTCCACTCCCTGCAAACAACCATTTTGCGGTTGACAGAGGAATGCATTCGGTGTTTCACAGAGACTATGTCTAGAGTTAACGATTAGAGATTACATTGGCATCATGTTAGTCGTTGAGACCCAAAGGGTATACATTGAAGTAGGTGGTTACCGACATTTTCAATTGTACCCTCTACATAGTACAAACTTGTCAATTATCTACTGAACTGGGAAAAATTATCAGATTTTCTTACAGGCTCACGCTCATCATCGGTAGTGAAGCATCGCGGAGTTGATGCCGAACCCGACCCCTTATTGACAAGTCCTCGCATTGGCTGGAGTCCAATATCCCTATTCCTGCAAAGGTTCTGAACGCAATAAGCAAGAAATCTTAAGAAGATTAACGCAAAAACATAATTCATAAGTAAATACGTTCCTGGAATAAACATTACCTAACAGGCGAAGGACTGATGTTCTCTCGCGCATAACGGTAGATCTCCCGAGATGTTTTACTCTTTCCTGATTTCGAGCTCGTCTGAGTCTGGGGCACCAATTTTAACGAATCAGAACGGCACCTGAAAGGATAGTTAAGCTCAACAAGGATAAAACACGCTAAAATCTGATATTTGACACTTAGAATTAAAGAAAGACTGAAGTACCTCAATAGGAGATGCAGTTCTGTTTGAGGCACTCAATGGCTGAACACCATGGCGAGCACTCTTTGGCAACACCAAGCGTTGTCTCCCAATTCCAGAAATCTCTCTGCTCACAAGTATGAATATTCCTTCTTAGTTATCAGAAAATTTACATAGTTTTATAAGCTAATCTGAGAGACTGATTCTCACATTAACGTTGCATCCACGAGGTTTGATAAAAGGCATATGCTATGACATCACAACTGACAAGAGAGGGAATATGAAACACAATTGTCAAGGGACACCTCTAGATACTCACCTGGCATATGGATCTTCTGACCTTGCTGACGATGGCCTGGAATAAATTTCACGAATGGGTCTCCGCTCCCCAGGAGAACGTCCTCTGACATTGATACTCCCCTCTCGAGACTGAGTGCGGGAGTTTCTAAAAGAAGGGCAAGAGGATGGTCGGGAGGACGGTCGGGAACCTGCAAAATTAATCATAATCATACGGAGTAAAATATAGGGTGTTACCACACTATAAAGAGGTAGGCAGTAATGACTAATGCCGGATCTAGTGCACACGGCATGAATGATAAACAAAGTTCTTCCTTCTTCCCCATTTCATGTGCTTCCAAACAATAGTGCCCAGAAGAACACTTGGTTCTTCATTGCCAAGTCATCATTCATGTGGCACATTGCATGCCTAAAGCATGAAAAAAAAAAAAAAAAGAACTAAATCTCTTTTGCCAATCCTCTATTAAGGTAGCTACTTGCTCAAATAGATCGGTGACATGCTTCCTCTAGTTTCTCTCTAGTGTAATAAACCTCTCAATCGTGAAGTTGATTCCCGGTTCCACATGTTGTGATTAATATGCAGTTGTCAACTAAGTCCGTGGGAAGTTGGGGTGAGGGCACATTCTTGAAAATACCGTCAATATTTCCATGACTGCATGTCAATGATTGGGCAGACTGAAGGTTTTGCTTACCAGGGGGAGTTTTCGGCCGTTTTCCTGTCGGCGTAGCTGTACGAGTTGACATAGGAGATGGTCTTCGGTATCCATTAGGAATTCCACCACCCGCTCTGGTCGATGGCACTGGAAAGGGGTCCCTGAAAGACCATTGAAATCTTTAAACGCTGACATCTTCCTTGAAAGGGAATCGCCATGTTGCACTTTCTAGGAGTGCAGAGCATTGAAGGTTCCCTCTATGAAGAAAAGCTAATCGCAAGGCAAAATTTAATAAAACTACACACTAAGTCGGTGACTTGTCAAAAATGAACCTGGGTCTTGTGCGAGATGGAGGCAGATCTCTGGACCCTTGAATCTTCAATCTGCAGATAAGATTACAAAACATGGACAGCGTATATATATTAACCACCGATGACCTGAAATATTACATAAACTTAGCTACGTCGACAGTCATGCGCTGTCCTTAAATAGCAAAGAATATTAACAAAGTCCAGATTATTCAGCGCTCATGTTGAAGAACTTGTACCTCCTTTTCAAAATGTCAAGTTCACTTTCTGACTCTCGTACCTTCACCCGTAACTTTTTCTCTGAATCTCGTAGATTCCTTACCTGGGCAACCAACGTTCCTGGGAACTCAGAATATTTCTTCCACTTGGCACTGAGTTGAAATGGATGCGACAAAAAAATTTCTTCTATGGAACCAAGAGAGAGTATTATGACCACATGCATGTCAAATTTGCGTAAATCTCTGCGTAACACCTCATTTCGAAGATTTGTAAAGCCGACAGATCATGCATCCAATGCCATTACCTGTTCAGTAAGGGCGGTATTGTCTCTTGCTAACCGAGCGACCGCTTTCCGATGCACGTTGCGCTCACTTCGTACGTCCTCCTACACCTCCACAGAACAGTAACATCACAGAAGAATTCATATTGACTCACTAAAACTGGCTCAACATGATTCGGGAAGCAGACACTAAATAAGAATTTTTATCAGAACATGAAGGAAAAAATTTCGGTTAGGACAGGCACATCATCAAAATGATGGCGTAATACCTACACGTCCTCACAGTCGGTGAAAATTAACTAACCTTGATCATCTTGGGGCTTAGCAGCTCCAAAGAGCAGCCAGTACTTTCAGTACGAACGCACAGAGAGATAACTGACCTGTGAAAAGCATAAACACAAAATGACAATGTGTGTAATTCAAACAAAATGCCGATAACCCTCCATTCTAGCGCAAGTCATACTACTCAAGAATGAACAAGCTTATTCCCTTCATTGCAAGTGCTGAGAAGATAGTAAGGTCTGCAGGTTTCTAACCTGTATCTGATCCAGCCTTGCGCGCAACATTTGTGTTTCCTTTTTCGCGTCTTTCTGCAGTCGATACCTCTCTTTGAGTACGATGAACCCAACTCATTATCGTCAATGAATGAAAGCATATAATATCACGATGGTGTAACAAACGTCTATTTAGAAAGCGAGTTCCGTAATATCCTCTAGTTTTCCTGACGACGGTTCAATATTTTTTATCCTTCAAAAATGCGATAAACCGACCAACCTTAGCTTCGATTCTGGAAAATAGGAGATCGCACTTCTTTTGAGTGAGGGCAAGTTCTTTCTGGAGCTTCGTTCGCTCTTCATCATCCTCTCTGCTCGAATAACAAAGAAGTAACAAACAATCCGGGAATCGTGAGAAATAAGCAAGTGTGACAACAAGAATTCTTAAACCGCATTACTTAAGGAGAGAAACAAGACCGTCCTTAAAAATTATTGGAGTGATGAAACTGATGAGCATTCCTAGGAAATCGCAAATCAACCTTGAAATTCAAAGTGCAGGACCATTAGACATCGTCCATTATTCACCGATGTACCTTCGGTCGGTTTGCGTGCCATAGCCGAACATCCTGTATGAGTCCTCCATGCAAGAAAGCTGCAAGGAAGACACCAAGGAAGACACTTAGGAAATTTGATATGGCACCTGCAGATTTTCAAGATAAAACACTACAGCAGAAATCCACATGTAAACAATACATAGCTTCACCTGAGCTGTGAGCAGAGAATTTTCCTCCCTAAGCCTCCTAATCTCAGCACAGTCAGGATCGGTGCGAATGGAATCATCGTCATCAAGCAATACATGACGATTCTGGTCCATCCTCTTTTGTAGCTGAGCCTTAACTTCTTCCATCTCATCCCGCAGACGACGAATGGTGCGTTTCAGTGCCTCTGGCTCGGGATTATCCTCGTGCAATAGAGGCAGGGGGTAATGAACTCTGCATAAAAGAAATCGAAAATTGATCGACTCAGTACCGAAATGGTCAAAAGAAAGAATCATTTGAAAGCTATTATTAAGCGTCAAGGAAGGTACCAAATATACCAAAGAAAGAACCATATCCTACATTTAACAATGGTAAAGATGCGATTTGCAAGTTATAACATTTGGCTATGAGCTTGCAAAGTGTACTTCCTATTTTCACTCTTGGGACTGATTGTGAATCCTACACCATTATGGCAAGCAAAGATATCGCAATTTAGATTAAGAATACAGAAATGAAGGTAACCTATCAAACTCCCCAGTGTAGGTGAGGATGAGATATCGTTTATTACTTGTCGCGCTTCGAAGGGCCTGGCATCCCATATCACGCAACTTCCTGCTTCATATCCCCAGAAGCTCGTCTCAGTTGGACAAAACCGAGCTGAATACGGACAACTTAAAAGCAATATGGAAAGAAGGGTCCTTCCACTACATTTCATGACAATGGCGTGGAATTGCAAGCGCATGTTTCAGATCTAATGAGCTGAAATTATTGTTCTCAAGAAATGCACCAAAGAGGAATAATGATAAGAGTAATAATCCTTGTTTTGGGTATTTCAACCCAATCCAATCTCTTCAGGACATTATAAATAGAGAATCATTTGGCTTCCACAACGAGAAAGTGGGTACTTCGTTTCATTCTCTCATCATCAGTTCTCAGTACATTTGCAACTCTTAAGATGAAATGTCTCACCTATTCTTCAGCAGTTCAAAGTCTTGGTAAGTTAACAGGTCCACAAACACGGAGTCTGATTCCTGTAATATAGCAGACCGGAGCATCTTCACGAACACAGAGAATTTCTTAAAGTTTCCTGTCTTTTGAGTGATCTCTTCGATGTCTGCACAACCGCAGGCCACAATTATACAACAACCAATCTGCTCATGATTCTGTATTGAAAGTGGATTCACAATAATGGAGAATAACGAATTCTTACAAGGGTTTGAGTTGAGAACTTACATCTCGCCGTGAAGTCCCCACGCCACCGAGAACCATCGGATTTGTGCTCCGCCTCCACACACAGAGTATCTCCCGGAGCCAAAGACACGGTCAGCAAATACTGAACATTTTGAAATACAAGCTCCACCACCTGCTCGAACTCCGACCCGTGGTTGCTCATTTTGTCGACACAGGGACACAATTAGGGACATATGAACACGACTATTACCTTGTCACCTCGTCTCTCCATCACCAACTTCAAACTCCCGACTCCTGAAACCTGAACAATCCTCGAAGTGACTCTGACTGTCCCCTCGCCTATAAACTTTGCCTGACTACCCATCTCCATGTGAAACTATCAACAACATCAAGAGTACTCTTCCTCGCTAGAGAATTCCTCATTTTCCCTCTAATAGTCCTCAATCACAATAGATTGAAACCACTTCTGCACCTAGCAGCTGCAGAACCTGCACTCAAAAGCAGCCTTGTCACAAACAGAGAAGCCAGCACTAGGGATTCCCATGACTTTCACTGCGCAAAGCGAAAGCCTTCAAGAAAAAAAAGTTCATCATAGCAATGGCAAGAAAATGGAGTCCCAGCCAGAAAAAACCT
Source organism: Straminergon stramineum (assembly GCA_963920665.1). Classification (NCBI taxonomy): domain Eukaryota; kingdom Viridiplantae; phylum Streptophyta; class Bryopsida; order Hypnales; family Calliergonaceae; genus Straminergon; species Straminergon stramineum. Next base: position 9,379,056 of record OY987266.1, read on the forward strand.
CGTTCACACTGAGCCAAGAAAAGTCAGTGTTCGAAACGTTGGGTAAACAGCCTTGTACCGTAGTAACTTACCAACTGCAGCAGGTTATATAACTTCGTGTGCATTCAGTTGAAATTGTTGAGATGATAACTCACTCAATTGACATAGCACTTCTCTCAACAGAAACTTACTAGAAATACAACGTCATCGTAATGTATAATAGTATATTCATGAATATGGAACATTTGAACTGTACAGGGGATATCTAATGAAGATGAATCTGGGAAGACTCAAAACAGTAGGATACATAGTGTGGCCACGTGCTTCTCTGACTTCTCAACAAATGAAGGTTGCAGTCAAACTAGGTAAATGGACCTCGGAAGGATTGTTCTTCAAAAAGGATAAATACAGAGAGCGGGCTTCTCTTATGGTACGCATCTGGCCTATCCTATTCGAAAATTGGGATCAATAGTTATGAGCGGTTAACTCAGAAACCGCTGAAACGGGAAACTCTCAAAAAAAACTAGTCAGTAATCTAAAAACACTACTAAGATTCCACATGCTGCGTGGGTGGTGGAGTCAATGTGGTTAGTGGAGTAGGTTCGCTGTGGTTTATCTTCTCTACGTCGACTTTAAGGTGGGGTTGTATTTGTGAAGTTGGTACAGGGTTTAATAAAACATCCGGTGCGGGTGTTTTGACTCCGAACCCAGGTGATTGGGGCTTTGCTTGCTCCTTGTGATAGAACTTGTCGTCTATCACATGGAATGCCTCCGCAGTGCGAACTTCCTGGCATAAAGAGCAAAAGCTACAGAAAAACCACTGCGTGCAATCTGTCATATTTGGCTGCCCACAGCACCATGTACTAGCAGGTAGGTGAAACCTCTTTCGCATCCGGATCCTCCAATATCCTCCATACAGCAATCCAAAGACACAGAGTATGATGCCTGCTCCTCCCAGGCTCTGTCGAATAGTACTGACATCACACAAAAATGACGTTAATATGATGAACCCGCGTATGGAGACTAAAGATAATGGATTCTTGTAAAAATGTTCTTGAACATTGCCTGGGCAATCCCAAAATCCTATATGATATTAACAGCAGGATTTACGCTACACTAAAACTACGATGATAGGGCTAACTCTTATTTCTTAGCCAGAAATGAGACAACCACAACAGAAGAAGCACCGACTAGCATACATGTAACTACAGGTGGAATAGCTGAGGCCGCGCAAGCATAATAGGTGTAAAACAACTCATCGAAATATTTTCGCCGCAGAATAGACGTGTGAGGGTTTCATTAAAGCAGTACAAGTACAAAGACAGTCACGAGAAAATTCAAATACCTGTTATCTATGTTGAGTGCTGCGATGTCGAAGACTAGGAAGGGGGCAAAGATCAGAAGAAGGAACGTGAAAACATGGACGTAGCGGTTGCCGAATCCAAGCCTCTCTAGATTGTATCCCAATACGCAGGCAAAGCAAGTGGTGGTAACGGCGGTGATCTTGGGAGTTTCGCAACAACTGCAAAGACCCCCTTGCCATTGAGGATCCACAGCGAGCTTGCCCTCCCTGGAAGCAAACGTCATTCTTCTCTCAAGGAGTCGATATTTTTTAGGTAAATGAAACAGCGTAGGAGGTCCTTTCAATTCTCCCTTCTCAGCCCTGTTCCTGGCCTCTTCAGCAATTTCATCTTCATCACTTTCAGGGACGAAATCTTTCCCAAGAGGACTAAGACTGTTGTAAATCCCTGCGGCACATGCCGCACCTAAGGCAACTATTAAACAAATTGCTACAGCATAGAACGGACGATCCGCTCTTCTGTATCCCCAATTGAGTCCTGCGAGTGCATACGTACCAATACAGTTCAGGTGCAGGAGAAGTATAACAACAAGCATGTGCGACCATTCATTCGGCTTTCGCAAGCCTTTCTTACAATAAACGGCCCGAAGCTTCAGGATATCCTCCGGATTCCAACGTAACAACCTCACCAGATGCAGGATTCGAGTAGGATGGACAAAAAGCACCATAAGGACGAAAAGAGCATTGATGATTTGGTTCGAAACTTCAAACCACACGTCTCGGTCAGCCTTTTTGGGGAGAACTGCGTTAAGCATTCCCACCATAACCATAAAGAGAATCGCTCCAGATATAACGACTGCTACCATCCATATAAGAAGAGCAATGTTCTTAGGGTTACGCAGCCATTCCTTAGCCCAGTCTTTGAGAGTTTCCATCGTCACTTCTCCTATGTATGGTAAAGTAATACTCCTGCTGCGCAAGTGATGTTCTTTAGGTGTAGGAGTCATCGCCGACAACTCCTCTCTCTCCTCTTGAATTCTAGTAAAGGTTTTTGATGGAGATAAAGCTGCGCCCATTGGTTTCCCAAGTCTCGGCGGTATCGCCAATCCTCCAGGTGGCACGTTTCCAATTCCGACATTGATTCCCGCCGGTAAAGTTGTATCTCTCGAAGAATGACCTCTGGAAGAATGATCTCCCGAACCGTTCTCCGCAATTAATTCTCCATTCCGACGAATTTGAATAGGGCTGCCAATAGGGCTGCCAACCGCCCCTGAAACAGAATGCTGCGGAGAGCCTACAACATTTTCATCTCTAATTACCGGAACGGATCTATCCTCGCCGTTACCATTTGCATCCTGGTCAGTCCCGGCGACAGCCATTGCTAAATTACTGATAAGTATCTTGCTGACCTCAACACTATCAAGAACTACAGATGACGCGAAGTTCGTGCTTCTGAAAGGATTGCTATTGTACAACGAATGCTTGAGACCCTTCCGACCGAAAAGAGGACTTCTGAAGACAGTAGGCCCTCATCTTGACTCCAAAACACTGGAATTGCAGCAGCTTCCTCACCAGCTGCATCCTGGAGCATATTCAAATAAGTCTGTGAGCTCTAGAATCTCCGATCTTGAAACTCCACGAATGAAACAATCTCATTCACAATCGCTGTGGACAAGATCTCAGTATCCACGCTTACATGCACCATATATAGCTGTTGCAAGTTGCAGTGTTCGAAATTGATCCACCGCTATCAGCTACCCAAACCTCGGACACAGTGCAACTTACATGGTAACAACAAGGTTACCGTCTCCAGCAAACATCGATTGGTCGTTCTCGATCAGCTCCGCAACTGTGAGTAATCCATGCTACCGGTCTCGCTAATGGCTCCGATCCCCACACACCCGTCTCCTGCTCTAATACGACCTCAGATACTCGCAACAAGCTATACTCCCTCGATCTCATGTACTACTCTCTCCCAAGAAAGCTCAATGAAACCTCGACAACGCCAGAGCAAGAAACGAAGGAGCAAACACCCTCGACGAACCACAACAAAACTCAATCGAAAACCTCCGAGTCTTCAAACGACAAGTCCTCCGCAACGTGAGCCACGACATGTAGCACCTCGTCTCTACAGCTGGAGCCAACGAGCAGAAACCGGCCGAGCGTTTCGAGCGCCACAAGTTGCCCGAGGGCAGTGACACAACGAACGACTCTGGCTCACTCAGCAGACGTGAAGGCTACAGAAGCCGCGGTGACTGAATCATTCCGTTCATAAAAATCTAATACAAAAAACGAAGGCCTGCACTTTACCACATCAGATGAAACTGCCACATTCCTCTAGCGTAAGTACATCCTCTGTTTTTACCAGGTCCACTCGGATTGTGAGTGTCATACTGGACTGTAATAAGTTAACAACCATAAAGTTCTAAACAAAGTAACAAACGCTTAAACAAGATTGTTGCTCACCGATTACTGCCAATACACCGGTAATCGCGCAACCGACACACTTGAAAAGCGAGTCTCCAACGCACGCAGTGTCCGACGAGAGAGAGCTTTGGCTTTATTACCTGTTTGAAACCGTCAAGACAACGAAGCTACAGTGAAAAAAGCTCCGTCACACCCGCCAGTCTAGCGCGAGACGTTAATTACTCCCCCTCGAGCAAAAGGGGGGCGTGCGTGGCAGTCGCAGTTGGGCCCTTCCCAGCGGCTGCCTGGCCCGACTCCACCGGCCCACGAGAACCGGAGTGGGATCCCGTCCCACTCCAGATCGCCCTCCCACTTCAGCAAACCCTAAGCTCCAGATCGCCGTTCCAGATCAACCGTCTCTAGGCCGCTCCGGATGACCATCTACTGATCGCATTTTGGACTGCTCTTCCCTGAGAATCCTCTATTCTTCCTCATTGTTGTGGTTGAAGAATCCTCTATGGGGATTTGAGAGACAAAATGGCCATATGCTGGAGCCCTGGTCGGACCTTCGACTTACGAAAGATTATTGCTGATCTGTCTCGTAATCTTGGACTTGTAACGATTTGCTGGAATTGATATTATTCCTTCCCAATCTTGATGTGAATCGGAGAATTAATGAACGGTAGTCGCGCAATCCAACTTCGGGCAGGACGCAGTAATGTGACAACTTATATAATCACATATGGATTGCCAATTGGACCACTAAGATGAGACACGATTTTGAAAGAGGGGACACGTCGAACCGTTCAAAATGGCCATTGCAATTTGATATCTGTGGTTCGGCATTTCCAAAAAAACTGTCACAGATATCCAGCCTGATCGATGTGGACTTCGCTAGCTTTTTAAGGTCTAAGTAGCAATCATAAATCGGTTGCTTGTACAAAGGAAGCGTCACATCCTAACCAGCCAGTGTGGAACCCGGTATGGACTTAAACTGAGGAGCCGGTAAAGTAGTTGATTGAAGGAGATGACTGTTCGATGCTTGATCGAAAGGCACTATTCACAGGAAAGTAACTTATTTTTTAGTTCTAAGATTGAGATGACGGTACAACTTATATGGTGGAGCCGGAAATTTGGAAGTCTCACTGTCACACAGAGATTTTTAACGTCTCGCCAGTCTAGCAATGAAAATTATTATTCCTACTGAGTAGAGCAGTGGAGTGGCAACAAAAGCAGGGATGGCAAACATGTGGAATGTGCGTGCCACCTGCGGATCCAGCGATGTCGGCAAGCTGATGGTGGAGCCCGGCGAGGCTTGATAGTTCGTAACGTAAAAGCTTGCATTTCTACAGTACAGGCGTTCATGGCCCGCCATAGCCACAATCAAGCGTGATGCTTCGCGAATAAAATTGTTGTACTGTCAGTAGATTCTTTTTGTTCCAAAAGAAATGTTAAAAAACAGCTTCAAACAATTTGAAACGGATGGACTAGGTTCAAATTGGGAGGCGGAGAGGTCAGCATGCCCTGGTGATGACGATGACCTTCGTCTCTCCGCTCGCTTTGTGAGGACGACTGACGCTCCCGGCATTGGTCGGTCCTCTCACCTCGAATTCATCACTTTCGTGGTCTTAGGGACACTTCACGGTCTCAGGATCGCTTCCGTGGTTGTAGGCTCTCTTCCGTGATCTCAGGATGATTTCACGGTCGTAGGCACTCTTTTTGTGGTTTCAGGGTCACTTTTATGGCTGTAGGCTCTCTTTTCAGGATCATGTGGGAAATGCGTTCAGCACGGAACCATTATTGGTTCAATGGCGTGGCTGAAGAGTCTGTTCATCTTGTATCCCACGTAAAATTCCAAAGAATTGATACAAGTGACTTCAAGACCAAGGTAAATGAGACCTTTGCGGACTCAAATGGGAACAAGCATATTGTGGACAAAATTGTTATGGTGGTGTACATTCAAGTTTTGAAATGTACACCTCTAATATGATTTTGCTCACTTACCTTACGTACTTTTGTGCAAACACGAATGGTGTTTGCCATAGAATGAAGCACCTAATTATTAGTAATCTAACAAGGAGTTTTGAGAGTACTTGAATGAATGAATAGTTCTACTCTTTACTTTGAAAGTTGAATGTGACTATTCACTAAGGTATGTGCACCTATAATTGATTCACCAATTACAATTCATCATAGATACAAATATCAAACATAAATTAATTTCATTGAATCTTGTTGGCAACTAAAAGAAGATTTCAACACACTTTAACATATATTGTTAGGAGATTGTATGAACAAGTTACAAATTTTCAGAATAAAAGATCTTTTCATATACCAAAAATCAACAATATACCCATACAATACACACTTTCATATTTTGATTGTGCACATCTTGTATAATCAATATTTAGATTTTGTGATAACTTTTGGTCCAAATATAAGTGTCACATTTTGGGCAATGGTATCGCATTGTAGGGCATTCTCACATATAAATGCAAGATAATGCTAATTTTGATAAGCTATTCATCCCTTTTAATCAAAAATGCTAATTTTTTAGCTCGTAAGAAAGGCAAAAATTCATTATTTTATAATTCAACTTGGGAAAACTTCATAAGTTCATTATTCATAGTGAGATGATCAAAGTTGGGAATTTTGAATTTATATTTGGAACAAAAGATCCAAAAGTGTTGAGTACACTCCAAGAAATACAATACTAGTCTCTCCAAAATAAAGAGAGTATATTTAGATTTATCCACCACAATGGAAAAAATTGGAATTTTTGCCCACGAGAATTTAGAGTTAGTGTGATCAATGCATGGAGGCCATTAATAGTGACTTGTCATCATATTTGAGCACATTAATTTAACTAGGCAATGCAAATCTTGAACTTAGAAGTTGCAGTATTTATATTTTCAAACATTGATTTCTCTTGCCACTCAAAAAATATTTGATCAAAAGAAGATACATTGCTTTGTCCTATTCATGAAGCAAGAAATTAGCATCACCTAAAAAATTAGTGTTCAACCACAAAATTTTATGTATTTTTTTATTTGGTACAATGAAGTAATATATTTCAATTTGCACTAATTCAAAATAGTGTGATTTTGATAAATTAGTGTCATGCTCATTATTAGGAAATTTTAGTGCAACAAAATACAAACGATAATAGTAATATTCTTTCCCTACAAAAATTTCATAAATTGTTTGACTTTGGTAAGTGTCACACTCATTTTTAGAATATATGAATACAATAGGCCTTCTTATACTCATTTGATTGTACAATTGTACAACCACTCAATCATGTAGAATATCATCTTGGCTTCCCCCAAAGCCTAATGTTAATTTTTTTAAATTTGGCTTTTTTGGAGCACCCAATTTGAAACCTATATCTACATTGACCTAGGAATACAATAGAATACTTAATTATTTTTTCAATTTTTGCTTTTGCTCTCAACATTAGCCAACAAAAATGATCATTTTTGAATGTGAGCTCAACTAATGAAATGAAGCTTACCAAATTTAGTTCTCTACAGAATTTGAATGTTTAAAGGGTTCCCAAAATCAAACAATTATTTTGTTTCAATTTCAATAAAATAAAATTGTATTAAATGTAGTATAGAAAATATGAACTTGATGATGGGGAAAGTTTAACCCCTAAAGGACCAGCCTTGTGTTTTTGGCAACATAACTTTTTTGGGCAGGTACATGTGAGCGGAGATTTGACTCATTTAGGCTGAATTTTTTTGACAAGGTGTGGACGAGGAATATCTTTGATGCATGCTAAATTTCATTTCATTTGAGTATACAAGTAAAAAGTTATGATGCAAAATGTTGTTTATTTCTCAACTCGGGCAGCTCGGGCAGATCTGAAAAAATCACTTTTTTCAAAAATGAAAATTTGAAATTGGTTTTCTATATTTATGTATACGGGGAAAGCTTTGAATCAGTCCATTTTGATCAATGTGATGAAAGTTATGAGGAATTTCAGTTTGCGGGCAGTTAAGGAATTTGTACTCTAAAATAAACTTTGAAGTCCTTTATTTAACTCAATTTTTTATATTTTTTGAAAAAAATAAAATCATAGGATGTAGATTGTTTATTACAATATTACAACCATTGGGATTGGCATTTTTCAATTCCATAATTAAATTTTTGACAATTTAGTATTTTGAATTATTCTCTACTTCTTTCTACATTCTATTTTTTTCCTATATGTTGTACAATTCCAAATGATTCGAAAATTTTCAAGAACATAGCCAACTTGCCTTTAAAAAATAATCCAAAGATGCACCACCAATTTGGACATTTTTTCATACAAATGTGACCTTCTGAAGTGCTGCTGCCCGGTTTTTTGCAGGGCAAAAAAACTGATTTTTGTCACTTCAAATGTTGATATCTTCCAATCCACACGGTGGAAATTTTTGAAATTTTTTCCACATCCTTTCAAAACAACTTACTACAAGATCCTACGGTTACATGTGTTCAAAAATGTTTTTTTTCTTAAATTTGATACTTGTGCTAAAAATGGCAGTTTTGGAACGTTTTTGGTGAAAACATAGTCAAGGAACTTTAGGGGTTAAAAGAATTTAAAATGGGAAACTAGATTTGTATAAAAATGAGAGTTTTGCAAGTTCATTGACAACACTAATTAGTGAATATTAAAAGAGACCCTATATGTCTCCATTCTCCAAGGCTCACAAATGAGCACCCCTAGATAGATGGAAGAAGGTAGAATCACACAAAATTGATACTTTCTAAGATATTTTCACCCAAGGGGAGTATCAAAATCCCTAAATGCTCAATTAACCCTCTTATAATTGTTGTTTAACATTGGATAACATTTTCAAGTAGAAATAAATTATTTTTGGAAAATTAGATGATTTTTGCATTTGAGAGTGGGTTGTCTTTTTATTTTTAGATTTGAAACTAAAATCACTTTGATTTATACAAGAGCTTGTCATTTAGCCCAATGGTAGACAAATTCTGCTTTTCTAGCTTATTTCTAGATTTAGTTTAATGGTATCCAAATGGGCAATGCATAGTGACTTGCACCACAAACTTTTAGAGAGAGCAAACACTAAACTATACAAACAATATCCAACAAGGTTGGTAAGAAATATTTCTAGAAAAAATGTTGGAATTTTGAGGAAATTATTTTTTCAAAAATAATCATTCTCATGAGATAAAAAATTACAGATATTGAGAAAATATTCCTACTTTTAGCATCTATCATATTTGATTTTCCAACTTTAACCCCTAAAGGACCAAGGTGTATTTTTTGGTAACATAGAAATTTTAGGCAAGTATGTGTGACTAGAGATTTTCATTTTTTTGGCTGAAAATTTAATAGAAGGTGTGGATGAGGAATAACTTTCATGTGCACTGAATGTTAAGACATTTGGAAATATGAGTCAAAAGTTATGGCCGAATATGTAGTTTGTTTCTCAACTTGGGCAGTCCAGGCAGATCTAAAAAAACCACTTTTTTCAAAAATAAAAATTTGAAATTGGTTTTTGAGATTCATATACACATAGAAAGCTTTCAATCATTCCATTTTGATCAATGAGTCAAAAGTTAGGAGATGTTTTAGTCTTCAAGCAAGTATGGATTCTCTACTCTAAAATAAACTTTGAAGTCATTTCTTTAACTCAATTTTCAATTTTTTTGGAAAAAAATTAAATAAACTGAGGTGTAGATTGTTTATTAAAAAATTACAACCATTGGGATTGGCATTTTTCAATTCTATTAATAAATTGTTAACAATTTAGTATTTAAAATCTTTCTCTATATCTTTCTATTTACTATTTTTTTTATATGTTGTACAATTCCAAATGATTTGAAAATTTTCAAGCATGCAACGAACTTGACTTGAAGATTGAATCTAAAGAAGCACCACCATTTTGGACATTTTTTCATACAAATGTGACCTTGTGAAGTGAAGCTGCCCGATTTTCACAAGGCCCCAAAATGGATTTTTGTCACTTCAAATGCTAATATCTTGCAATCTACATGGTGGAAATTTCTGAATTTTTTCCACGTCTTCTCAATCTACCTTACTACAATATCCTATAGTTGCATGTGTCCAAAAATGATATTTTTCAAAAATTTGGTACTTATATTAGAAATGACAGTTCTTGAAAGTTTTTTTTTGTGATAACATAGTCAAGGAACTTTAGGGGTTAATTAAATATTCAACATAAAATGTTGATCCTAATAACGATGTCCGGGTATGATATGTCCAAAACCCCATACAAATATTGCCCCATAGCAAGCATGGAAATTTTATACTTATCAGTGATCATGTAAGCATACATTACCAAATTGTACAATTGCCAATAAGGAAAAACATTTATTACCTTGAGGTTCCAATTATTAGGAAACATTTATTATGCCAAGGTAACAATACATTACTATACATCACCCAAAGATCTATCCTCTAGGACATTTTGGATAATTTGGGTTAAATGGGTGATTTCAAGAGGGGGCTATAGGATGGTCAAAGATATTTTCTTTTCCCGAAATATTTTTGGGAAGTTGATAGAGTATTTTGTTAGTGGTGTATCTTGGCCTCTTCTTGTTCTATACTCTTGATATGAAAATTAGCTATAAAGTGATAATTTGTGGATTTTGTGCTTGACTAATGAAATGAAGTTTATCAAGTGCAATTTCTACTCCAATCAAAAAAAAATTTAAATTCTTTAAATTCAATATTTTATTGCAATTTGAACTTTGGATCTATAACCATGGTTTATGAATTGTATAATTTTATAATGACAAAATAATTTTGATTAGTACCATGTAATACACTATAATATATACCTATAGTGTAAATTTCAAATTGTTTGAGCATATTTTGTATTGATCTACATTTTCCTCACTTCTTCCTCAAAGAATCAATACTAATTTCAAATTTTTGCAAAAAAAATTTGGAAATTTTAAGCCTCTTAGAAG